>JAECXJ010000021.1:735000-1335000 GCA_018152295.1 Drosophila carrolli | reverse complement strand
TGAGCTTGTTTGAGCCAGTGATGAGCATCCGCCGATTAAATTATCGTATAGAAGCCTTCCAGATTCCGATTCAAGTAGTAGAATTAATTTGTCGGCTAGAGATTTTAAATGCTTCAATTATTAAGGCAAATCAATTACAATAACAGATCAAAGATTTAGATGATGGCGATGAGTTCGGAGAAGAGTTGGAAGAGCTTTCAATAATAGCCACGGCAAAAAAATGTCACTTATCTCAGCCTTGAAGATGGCAAGCGAAACCAAAATAATTGAATCAGCTTCTGTAGCCCAAACTCAAATAGTCGTTCATCAAGACGACAGCATCCTGTTATTGAAAAATTCAATCACTTAATTTTTTGTCTTTCTGATGAAACTTTGGGATCTATTAAGGCTTGGTCAGCCTGAAAAAAGTGTATGATAACGAATTAGAGGTGCAGCAACATCGATGAAAACATCGATGCATCGATGTTTTTGAAATATTTCTAAGTCATCGATGTTTTTTTTCAACCATCGATGTTTCTATGCCGTCACTATCAAGAGAAAAAGGCAAAGGAAAGCTACGTAAAAAAAAAAGGTCCGTACCAAGCCAGACTGCATCTTCGGACTATTTCACTTGTTTGCAAGCAAAAAATACCTCGGCGCGCTCCGAAGCAATAGTTAAGCTCATGCAGCATATAGAGACTACGAATGAGACCGAAGTGTGCGAGCCGTTGAAGTATTGGAAGGTACGTTTCTAAATTGTTTTAAGTCATTATTTTTAGTAATTAATTATGCTTTCAGGAGTCGTCGAACAGTATGGCGCCCTTCAAAGAAGTGGCAAAAAAATTTCTATGTGTCCCTGCCACTTCCTGCGAGTCAGAAAGAGCGTTCAGCAAGGCGGGGCAAATTATTTCTGACCGCAGGACGCGCCTAAAGGCTGATGTTGTTGACCAACTTATGTTCATTAACAAAAATCACATTTTTTAAAAAAATTTAAGAAATGATCTCCGTTTTTTAAACCAAGTGAATAAATGTTTTGTTTTTCTATTTTTAATACAACCACAAGTGTGGTTAATTTAATAATTTAAAAAATATTTTTTTAATTTTTAAAAACATCGATGTTTCATCGATGTTTTGGGTGAAAAACATCGAAAACATCGATGGGTCCATACATCGATGTTTTTGCACCTCTATAACGAATGTTTAATTTTTATGAATAATATTTCAACATTGTTTAGTCTTCCGGAAATATCGACACCGTGTCATCTAATACGGAACTTTGTTATTTAGACCACACCAAGATTTCGAATGCAATGTTGATCTATCTTGTTTTGATCAGAGTAGAACCAGTGACCAAACAAAAAAGGGAAGATCAATTTTGATAAAATGTTAAGCCGCCGATATCAGCATTTACCCGCTGAAGAATCGGCGAAACCAAAGCAAGATAAAGTAAAGCAAGCCACACAATCGTAGTTCATTTTCTTGTTCTACGTCCAACAGTAAATCCCAGCAAACTTGTATCTATTGCAATGCAGGAGACCCATATCCTGGCGAACTGTGGTCCTTTTAGTCGTTTTTCGGTAATGCAATTTGCAGATTGCATTATGCAAAGGTTCGACTTTGTAAAATCTGCTTCATTAAGCATCAATTGTGTGCGAAAAGGTCACACTGTTTCGAAATGCAAATTTAATAAATGTCGAGCATAGATATACAGTGTCCGAAAATAGTTTAGCGTTCCCACCACCCTAAGGGATTATTTTTTTTTTGTTTATAAATGTAAAATCGTAATATATATATATACCCTGCAGTTCCGAAATTCATCACTACAAAAATTCATCACTGCTTAATCAGCAGCGGACTGCGACGCCGGCAGAGCCAAAGGCAAAGTCGGCAGAGCCGAGTGCGACGCAGGCAGAGCCGAAACTCTCAGTCCCCGATCGTAGGCAACGCAGAAAAATTTCCATCTCCCTCTCTTACTCTGTCTCTCTCCCCATAAAATGAACTGAGAGGTGGAGGACAATGTATTAAAATCAGATCGACCTTTATACACCCTTGAAAATAAATTAGCATAATTTTTGTATTGTAGTTGTTGATTCCTATTAATTATATTATTTTATGGAAATACTTTTTAAAAATAAAATTATTATGATAGTTTGGAAAGGTATGGATTCCTTTTTTAGTGAATTTAAGTTATGTGATTATTTTCCATAGTCGGACATGCTTTTATATACCCTGCTTTGACGCGAAGCGAAACATGTAAAGAAAAATTAGGCAAAGGAAAGAACAATAGGATTAACAGCGCCCTTGTTTTCAACTGAAGTTGTTTTCGCGGTTTTTACGTGCACTTGCATTTGAGAGAACGGAGAGAACAGATCGAAGCTGAGATTTGTTGTGAAATTTTATAACTAAATTTATCAGAAATTTAGGTATGTGTTATTTTATTAATTATTTTGAACTGTACCTACATATACTTATTTATATATATATACGAGGTGTGTTCAAAAAGTAAGGTGACTTTTCAAATTTCGCGGGCAACATATTTTCGATTATCGATTTTTTTGTTTTGTTATATTGGTACACTCTTCCCTAACATCTGTACCAAGTTTCAATGGAACATCCTCTTTTGTTTGGTTGTGAGAGGCGTAAAGTTACAAGTTATTTTGCGAGCTCGGCGATTTTTGCTATCGAAAAATATGGATCAAAGGATTTGCATCAAATTTTGTGTAAAAAATAAAATTAAGTGCTCTGAAACACTTGAAATGTTGACAGTGGCATACGGTGAAACTGTTCTGAGTAAAAAAAATGTGTACAAGTGGTACAAACTCTTCCAAGATGGCCGGGAAGATGCCAATGACCAGCCTCGCTCTGGACGCCCAAGCACGTCAACAACTGATGAAAACGTTCAAGCAGTGACGAAAATTGTTTTGGAAAATCGTCGAATCACTATCAGAGAAGTTGCTGAAGATGTCGGTATATCGCTTGGCTCGTGCCAAACGTTTTGGGTATGAGTCGTGTGTCAGCGAAGTTTGTTCCGAAATTGCTGGTCATTGGCATCTTCCCGGCCATCTTGGAAGAGTTTGTACCACTTGTACACATTTTTTTACTCAGAACAGTTTCACCGTATGCCACTGTCAACATTTCAAGTGTTTCAGAGCACTTAATTTTATTTTTTACACAAAATTTGATGCAAATCCTTTGATCCATATTTTCGATAGCAAAAAATCGCCGAGCTCGCAAAATAACTTGTAACTTTACGCCTCTCACAACCAAACAAAAGAGGATGTTCCATTGAAACTTGGTACAGATGTTAGGGAAGAGTGTACCAATATAACAAAACAAAAAAATCGATAATCGAAAATATGTTGCCCGCGAAATTTGAAAAGTCACCTTACTTTTTGAACACACCTCGTATATTTATTTATTATTTAAGGCGAAGCTTATAATAAAACTGTTGGGCCAGCATAAAATAAGCTGGACTTGGCCGGCGGCAAAACAAGAAACGCAGTAAGTTTTTATATATTTTACAATAATTTTTCTATTTTAGATATACTTGGTCAGGAAGAGCCAGTACATAAAGACCGAAGTCAAAAAAAGAGCACCGAAACCGAAACATCCTCGACACTTCCGAGACAACTGAAAACGTACATATGTAGATTGAATTCAGTTAAATTAATTAGTTATATGTAAGGAAATAAATGAAATAATAATGAAATAATGTAATAAAATAAAAAGAAATTTATATGAAAATTTACTGAATGAATTTTACTGATGAAAAAAAAGCGATGAAAAAGTGATGAAAAAGCGATGAAAAAGCGATGAAAATGAGATGAAAAAGCGATGAATTACTGATTAAAGAGTGATGAATTACTGAATGAATTAATGAAAATGTGATGAATTCATCACTCTTTAATCAGTAATTCATCACTCGTTAATCACTATTTCATCGCATTTTAATCACTCGTTAATCGCATGTTCATCAGTAAACGCTGTTTAAAGAGTGATGAATTACTGATTAAAGAGTGATGAAAAACTGAAAAAAGAGTGATGAATTACTGATTAAAGAGTGATGAATTTTTCACTGATTGACTCCTAGGACATGCCAATGTTAAATTCATCACTAATTTGTATGAAGTTTCATCGGCGATTAATCAGCAGTGATGAATTTTTGGTGATGAAAAAGCGATTAAAAGGTGATGAACGGTACTGCAGGGTAGTAACATACCCACATCTACCATATAAAGTTACATACCCACACCCACATATCTACCACATAAACATATTTACATTACGCATTTGTCACACCCAAATCCATCGGCTCCCAAGAGTCGCCAATTAATAAAAACATCCTCTTGAGTTATAAACAATTGAAAGAACCCCAAATTGTCGGCTCCCACGACTGACCAATTAATGTAAACATCCTTTTTCAGTATAAACAAATGTCCCCAAACTCCAAAAAGCTTTTATCCCCCAATACTGTAAAATTGCAGACGCAGCTCAAACCTAGATCGCTCTCATGCTCAGTGCTCTCATTTTGGACACTCTCAATTTATCAATAAAGTTCGTTCTCCCAATCGAAGGTTTGATAGGCGTCAGCGTAGTTTATAAGTTTGAGTTTTAAGTTAATTCTTGTAAGGAGCAAACCTATCTCTCCCAGTTCGCGTTATCACTATTTTGGTTAATAAAGACATTTATAGTTTTTTACAAAGGTTTAATTCCGAATTTGTTATTGGCGCAGCCAGTTGGATATAACTATTTAAACGGTTATATCCTTAAAGAACCCAAATATAGTTCGTCACAGTGCAATTTTAAACCAGCTATCGCAGTGTCAATTTGTGTCGCTATTATACGATCGAAAACCTCAATTTTTTGCAACAAGCAATGGAAGCTCAGGTTGCGAGGTTTTTTTTAACAAAACATAAATCTTGACCCGTGTGACTGTCAAGTACCTAAAACAAAAAACAAAATAATAAAAACAAATTTTTGCAAAAACCCGTTTTATTATAAAAACAAGAAAGGAAAGCTAACTTCAGGCGGAGCCGAAGTTGATATACCCTTGCAGAATATTCTGTAAATTATATTCTCCAAAATCGGATCGGTTATTCATATGATGCATTCTTAATACTCATAAAAAATCCCAACTTCCTAACATAACAAACACCAAAGTTATGGCATTTCCAATCGTTCAGTTATATGGCAGCTATAGGATATATTCGGCCGATCCTTATGAAATTTGGTAGGTCGGATTGATTGTCCAAAAATAAAACCCATAGATAATCCCAGCTTCCTAACTTTACAAACACCAAAGTTATGGCATTTCCGATCAATCAATTATATGGCGGCTATAGGATATAGTGGCCCGATCCGGCTCGTTCCGACTTATATACTACCTGCAGTAGAAAGACAACTTTTGGGAACGTTTCAAGCAGATAGCTTTAAAACTGACGGACTAGTTTGCGTAGAAACGGACGGACGGACAGATGGACGGACAGACGGACGGACAGACGGACAGACGGACATGGCTAGATCGACTCTCCTGGTGATGCTGATCAAGAATATAAATACTTTATAGGGTCGGAAATGTCTCCTTCACTGCGTTGCAAACTTTTGACTGAAATTATAATACCCTCTGCAAGGGTATAACAAGAAAGGAAAGCTATCTTCGGGCGGAGCCGAAGTTGATATACCCTTGCAGAATACTCTGTAAATTATATTCTCCAAAATTATTCATATGATGCATTCTTAATACTATTAAAAATACCAACTTCCTAACTTTACAAACACCAAAATTATATCATTTCCGATCAATCAGTTATATGGCAGCTATAGGATATAGTCGGCCGATCCCGGCCGTTCCGACATATATACTGCGTGCAAAGGAAAGAAGGGTGTGTGCAAAGTTTCAACTCGATAGCTTTAAAACTGAGAGACTAGTTTGCGTAGAAACAGACAGACGGACAGACGGACATGGCTATATCAACTCAGGAGGTGATCCTGATCAAGAATATATATACTTTATAGGGTCGGAGATGTCTTTCACTGCGTTGCACACTTTTGACCAAAATTATAATACCCTCTGCAAGGGTATAATTAGTGCCTTTGTTCGTAACACAAGGGTTACTAAAAAATAAAACACCTTAGTTCTCCCCACCAGTGGTAAGAGACAAGGTATAACAATTTTAAATCAAATTCATAATACAAGACTTTTAAAATTGTGAAAAATTTATAAAACGAAATAAAAAAACCAAAAATGGCAGAACCAGTGCTTTTATTGTCAGAAAACCATCTAAATCAAGCCCTGAACCAAATCAGGCAAGTGCCGCAATTTGGAGGCAACACGCTCCAACTCAGCCCGTTCATCAGGAGGATAGATTTCATCCTGGTCGAGCGTATTCTTCAGTGCGATTGAAATGCAGCTTCACGGAGATGCCCAGAGGACATCTCAACTATCAACAGCCAGATGCTGGAGGGATTTAAGGAACGCCCTCATCAACGAATATAAAACCCAGACGCCCTGCGAAGAACTACTAAGACGTCCGTATAACACCCCCTTTCCTGGGTGTATACGTAAGTTTGTTGAGGACATTGAGGCCAAATCTTTTGTAATATTAAATAAATTAGCCTTCAAATACAATTTTATACACAAATGCTCCTAATAATACAGTTAAAGATGTTATTATGAAAAAATTACCAGACAGACTTTTTATGACATTGGCTAGGTATGATATTATTAATGCTAATAAACTAAAATGTGTAGCACAACAAGAAGGTTGTTATGAAACATTTTATTCAGATCAAACAAAGAATTCACAAAGTCAAAACCAAGATAAGAGAAATTATCAACCCCAACAAAATACTAATAAACAACAAAACTATAATTCCCAAAACCAATACAGACAGCAGAATAATATTTCCCCAAATCAATATAAGCAACAGGCTAGTACATCTCAAGGCCAACATAAGCCTAATTATAATAAAACTAACACCGAAAATTTTTATGAAAACCACCCATTATATCAAGCAACAAAACAAGAATACCAACAAAAATTAAATTATAATCAGGTTAGGAATCCTTTAAATTACCAATCACAACAAAATGGGGCTAATGCTCCTATTCGACCAATAAAAAGAAATCGCGAAAGTACGAGTGGCCATATGAAAATGGATACCGAAAATTTTCATCAACAAGCCTCGGACACCGAACAGGAAATAGAAACCCTTACATACGAATCATCATAAATAACCAAGAGTTCCGATGTGTTGTAGACACAGGCTCTTTTAGTCGTTTTTCGGTAATGCAATTTGCAGATTGCATTATGCAAAGGTTCGACTTTGTAAAATCTGCTTCATTAAGCATCAATTGTGTGCGAAAAGGTCACACTGTTTCGAAATGCAAATTTAATAAATGTCGAGCATAGATATACAGTGTCCGAAAAGAGTTTAGCGTTCCCACCACCCTAAGGGATTATTTTTTTTTGTTTATAAATGTAAAATCGTAATATATATATATACCCTGCAGTTCCGAAATTCATCACTACAAAAATTCATCACTGCTTAATCAGCAGCGGACTGCGACGCCGGCAGAGCCAAAGGCAAAGTCGGCAGAGCCGAGTGCGACGCAGGCAGAGCCGAAACTCTCAGTCCCCGATCGTAGGCAACGCAGAAAAATTTCCATCTCCCTCTCTTACTCTGTCTCTCTCCCCATAAAATGAACTGAGAGGTGGAGGACAATGTATTAAAATCAGATCGACCTTTATACACCCTTGAAAATAAATTAGCATAATTTTTGTATTGTAGTTGTTGATTCCTATTAATTATATTATTTTATGGAAATACTTTTTAAAAATTAAAATTATTATGATAGTTTGGAAAGGTATGGATTCCTTTTTAGTGAATTTAAGTTATGTGATTATTTTCCATAGTCGGACATGCTTTTATATACCCTGCTTTGACGCGAAGCGAAACATGTAAAGAAAAATTAGGCAAAGGAAAGAACAATAGGATTAACAGCGCCCTTGTTTTCAACTGAAGTTGTTTTCGCGGTTTTTACGTGCACTTGCATTTGAGAGAACGGAGAGAACAGATCGAAGCTGAGATTTGTTGTGAAATTTTATAACTAAATTTATCAGAAATTTAGGTAAGTGTTATTTTATTAATTATTTTGAACTGTACCTACATATACTTATTTATATATATATATATTTATTTATTATTTAAGGCGAAGCTTATAATAAAACTGTTGGGCCAGCATAAAATAAGCTGGACTTGGCCGGCGGCAAAACAAGAAACGCAGTAAGTTTTTATATATTTTATAATAATTTTTCTATTTTAGATATACTTGGTCAGGAAGAGCCAGTACATAAAGACCGAAGTCAAAAAAAGAGCACCGAAACCGAAACATCCTCGACACTTCCGAGACAACTGAAAACGTACATATGTAGATTGAATTCAGTTAAATTAATTAGTTATATGTAAGGAAATAAATGAAATAATAATGAAATAATGTAATAAAATAAAAAGAAATTTATATGAAAGTTTACTGAATGAATTTTACTGATGAAAAAAAAGCGATGAAAAAGTGATGAAAAAGCGATGAAAAAGCGATGAAAAACTGAAAAAAGAGTGATGAATTACTGATTAAAGAGTGATGAATTACTGAATGAATTAATGAAAATGTGATGAATTCATCACTCTTTAATCAGTAATTCATCACTCGTTAATCACTATTTCATCGCATTTTAATCACTCGTTAATCGCATGTTCATCAGTAAACGCTGTTTAAAGAGTGATGAATTACTGATTAAAGAGTGATGAAAAACTGAAAAAAGAGTGATGAATTACTGATTAAAGAGTGATGAATTTTTCACTGATTGACTCCTAGGACATGCCAATGTTAAATTCATCACTAATTTGTATGAAGTTTCATCGGCGATTAATCAGCAGTGATGAATTTTTGGTGATGAAAAAGCGATTAAAAGGTGATGAACGGTACTGCAGGGTAGTAACATACCCACATCTACCATATAAAGTTACATACCCACACCCACATATCTACCACATAAACATATTTACATTACGCATTTGTCACACCCAAATCCATCGGCTCCCAAGAGTCGCCAATTAATAAAAACATCCTCTTGAGTTATAAACAATTGAAAGAACCCCAAATTGTCGGCTCCCACGACTGACCAATTAATGTAAACATCCTTTTTCAGTATAAACAAATGTCCCCAAACTCCAAAAAGCTTTTATCCCCCAATACTGTAAAATTGCAGACGCAGCTCAAACCTAGATCGCTCTCATGCTCAGTGCTCTCATTTTGGACACTCTCAATTTATCAATAAAGTTCGTTCTCCCAATCGAAGGTTTGATAAGCGCCAGCTTAGTTTATAAGTTTGAGTTTTAAGTTGAATCTTGTAAGGAGCAGACCTATCTCTCCCAGTTCGCGTTTACACTATTTTGATAAATAAAAATTATATTTTTTTTCAAAATGTTAAATTCCGAATTTGTTATTGGCGCAGCCGGTAGGATATAACTTTTTATACGGTTATATCCTTAAAGAACCCAAACGTCATTCGTTCCAGTGCAATTATAAACCAGCTATCGCAGTGTCGGTTTGTGTCGCTAATATACGAACGGAAACCTCAATTTTTTGCAACACGCTATCGAAGCTCAGGTTGCGAGGTTTTTTTTTAACAAAACATAAATCTTGACCCGTGTGACTGTCAAGTAACTAAAACAAAAAACAAAATAATAAAAACAAATTTTTTGCAAAAACCCGTTTTATTATAAAAACAAGAAAGGAAAGCTAACTTCAGGCGGAGCCGAAGTTGATATACCCTTGCAGAATATTCTGTAAATTATATTCTCCAAAATCGGATCGGTTATTCATATGATGCATTCTTAATACTCATAAAAAATCCCAACTTCCTAACATAACAAACACCAAAGTTATGGCATTTCCAATCGTTCAGTTATATGGCAGCTATAGGATATATTCGGCCGATCCTTATGAAATTTGGTAGGTCGGATTGATTGTCCAAAAATAAAACCCATAGATAATCCCAGCTTCCTAACTTTACAAACACCAAAGTTATGGCATTTCCGATCAATCAATTATATGGCGGCTATAGGATATAGTGGCCCGATCCGGCTCGTTCCGACTTATATACTACCTGCAGTAGAAAGACAACTTTTGGGAACGTTTCAAGCAGATAGCTTTAAAACTGACGGACTAGTTTGCGTAGAAACGGACGGACGGACAGATGGACGGACAGACGGACGGACAGACGGACAGACGGACATGGCTAGATCGACTCTCCTGGTGATGCTGATCAAGAATATAAATACTTTATAGGGTCGGAAATGTCTCCTTCACTGCGTTGCAAACTTTTGACTGAAATTATAATACCCTCTGCAAGGGTATAACAAGAAAGGAAAGCTATCTTCGGGCGGAGCCGAAGTTGATATACCCTTGCAGAATACTCTGTAAATTATATTCTCCAAAATTATTCATATGATGCATTCTTAATACTATTAAAAAATACCAACTTCCTAACTTTACAAACACCAAAATTATATCATTTCCGATCAATCAGTTATATGGCAGCTATAGGATATAGTCGGCCGATCCCGGCCGTTCCGACATATATACTGCGTGCAAAGGAAAGAAGGGTGTGTGCAAAGTTTCAACTCGATAGCTTTAAAACTGAGAGACTAGTTTGCGTAGAAACAGACAGACGGACAGACGGACATGGCTATATCAACTCAGGAGGTGATCCTGATCAAGAATATATATACTTTATAGGGTCGGAGATGTCTTTCACTGCGTTGCACACTTTTGACCAAAATTATAATACCCTCTGCAAGGGTATAATTAGTGCCTTTGTTCGTAACACAAGGGTTACTAAAAAATAAAACACCTTAGTTCTCCCCCACCAGTGGTAAGAGACAAGGTATAACAATTTTAAATCAAATTCATAATACAAGACTTTTAAAATTGTGAAAAATTTATAAAACGAAATAAAAAAACCAAAAATGGCAGAACCAGTGCTTTTATTGTCAGAAAACCATCTAAATCAAGCCCTGAACCAAATCAGGCAAGTGCCGCAATTTGGAGGCAACACGCTCCAACTCAGCCCGTTCATCAGGAGGATAGATTTCATCCTGGTCGAGCGTATTCTTCAGTGCGATTGAAATGCAGCTTCACGGAGATGCCCAGAGGACATCTCAACTATCAACAGCCAGATGCTGGAGGGATTTAAGGAACGCCCTCATCAACGAATATAAAACCCAGACGCCCTGCGAAGAACTACTAAGACGTCCGTATAACACCCCCTTTCCTGGGTGTATACGTAAGTTTGTTGAGGACATTGAGGCCAAATCTTTTGTAATATTAAATAAATTAGCCTTCAAATACAATTTTATACACAAATGCTCCTAATAATACAGTTAAAGATGTTATTATGAAAAATTACCAGACAGACTTTTATGACATTGGCTAGGTATGATATTATTAATGCTAATAAACTAAAATGTGTAGCACAACAAGAAGGTTGTTATGAAACATTTTATTCAGATCAAACAAAGAATTCACAAAGTCAAAACCAAGATAAGAGAAATTATCAACCCCAACAAAATACTAATAAACAACAAAACTATAATTCCCAAAACCAATACAGACAGCAGAATAATATTTCCCCAAATCAATATAAGCAACAGGCTAGTACATCTCAAGGCCAACATAAGCCTAATTATAATAAAACTAACACCGAAAATTTTTATGAAAACCACCCATTATATCAAGCAACAAAACAAGAATACCAACAAAAATTAAATTATAATCAGGTTAGGAATCCTTTAAATTACCAATCACAACAAAATGGGGCTAATGCTCCTATTCGACCAATAAAAAGAAATCGCGAAAGTACGAGTGGCCATATGAAAATGGATACCGAAAATTTTCATCAACAAGCCTCGGACACCGAACAGGAAATAGAAACCCTTACATACGAATCATCATAAATAACCAAGAGTTCCGATGTGTTGTAGACACAGGCTCTTCTATTAATTTAATTAAAGAAAATTACTTTAATTTTCCAACCAAAAATACACCTCTTAAAGTTCATACCATAAATGGTTTTACTCAGTTAAATACATCCGTGTCCTACCATGCAAGTAAGCTTTGTCCGACCAAACAAACATTTTGGGTTCATAATTTTTCCGATAGATATGATATGCTCATAGGAAGAGAATATCTCGAAGCTTGTAACGCAATTATTAATTATAAATCAAAAACAGTTAATTTAAACGGTTATCAATTCGGAATGAGATTTAATTATAACGATTTCGAAAATAAACAAGGAGAAGCAGAAATTGATTGCTGCGATCCCCCATTTTCAACAGATATCCCTTTTAATTTTGGAATAAATAAGGACTTGCAAGAAACCAATAAGTTTAGATTAGAACACCTTAATGACGAGGAAAAAGATAATCTTAAGAAAATTTTATATGGATTTAGCGACATACAGTACAAAGAAAGTGACAATTTGACTTTCACTAGTACTATCAAGCATGTCATTCATACAAAAAATGAGCAACTGGTTTACAAAAAACCATACAAATATCCTCAAGCTTACGACCAAGATGTCGATTCGAAAATGAGAGATATGATAAAACAGGGAATAATTCGAAAGTCAAATTCCCCTTATTGCTCACCCATTTGGATAGTACCTAAGAATGGTGATGCATCTGAAACAAAAAAGTTCCGTATCGTAATTGACTATCGTAATTTAAATGAAATTACGGTACATGACAAATACCCTATCCCGGTCATGTATGAAATATTGGACAAACTTGGTAGATGCCAATATTTTACCACTATTGACCTTGCAAAAGGTTTTCACCAAATACAAATGGATGAAAATTCTATTTCAAAGACGGCTTTTTCCACCAAAAATGGCCATTATGAATATACTCGAATGCCCTTTGGATTGAAAAATGCCCCTGCTACCTTTCAAAGGTGCATGAACAATCTCTTAGAAGATTTGATCTACAAGGATTGTTTGGTCTACATGGACGATATTATCGTGTACTCCATTTCATTGGAGGAACATGTATTATCTTTGCGAAAGGTATTTGAAAAATTACGAGAAGCTAATCTCAAGCTTCAACTCGACAAATGCGAGTTTATGAAAAAGGAAACAGAATTCCTTGGACATATTATAACAACAACTGGTATAAAACCAAATCCTCTCAAAATAGAGGCAATACAAAATTTCCCTATACCCAAATCCCCAAAGCAAATAAAATCCTTTTTGGTCTTTGTGGATTTTATAGGAAATTTATCCTAAACTTTGCTAAAATAGCAAAACCAATGACAGCAAAGCTTAAAAAAAGGCGTAACTTTAAATATGAAAGATAATGATTATGTACAGCGTTTGAAAAACTTAAACTTTTAATAATGTCCGATCCAATACTTATATACCCAAATTTCGAAAAACCATTTTCATTAACAACAGACGCAAGTAATATTGCTTTAGGAGCAGTATTATCGCAAAATCATAAACCAATCTGTTATGCCAGCAGAACTCTTAATGAACACGAAATTAATTATTCAGCAATAGAAAAAGAACTTTTAGCTATTGTCTGGGCCACCAAATATTTCAGGTCCTATCTTTTTGGCAGAAAATTTCTGATCCTAAGTGATCACAGGCCTCTAGTATGGCTCAATAATATTAAAGAACCTAATATGAAATTACAACGCTGGAAAATCAAACTAAATGAGTTTGATTATGAAATAAAATATTTGCCCGGTAAAGAAAACCATGTGGCAGACGCCTTATCTAGAATAAGAATAGAGGAAGCCTATTTAGGAGAGACTTCCAGTGATTCAAATACAATAACAACAGTAGCTACAGTGCATAGTGCACCAGAAGATAACCAAGACAACCACATTTCAATAACAGAAAGACCACTGAATTATTATAACAGACAACTAGAATTTATAAGAGGAGACTTAAATGAAGTCGAAGTAATAAATTATTTTCATAAAACAAAAATCATATCATAAAACATATAAAGAGATGACAATAGAATACGCAAAAGAATTAATAATTGAATACTTTTCTAATAAGAAAAGCGTAATATATTTTCCAATTGAAACAGACTTTTTAATTTTTCAAAAAGCATACGTTAAAATTATTTCCCCAGATAACTTAACTAAAACAATGAAAACTAATAGTAAATTAATAGATATTAACACTTACGTAGAATTCAAAGAAATTATTATTAAAACACACAGAGAACTATTACATCCAGGAATAGAAAAACAAACAGCACTTTTAAAAAAAAAAAATTATTTTCCCGATTACCAAAAATTAATTCAAAATTTTATTAATGAATGCGAAGTATGCAACATCGCAAAAACAGAACACAGAAATACTAAATTAGAATTCGAAATAACCCCAGAAATTTTTAATCCAAGAGAAAAATATGTCATTGATTTTTATATGATAGATAATAAACAATTTTTATCTTGTATAGACATTTATTCAAAATTTGCCACCTTAATAGAAGTCAAAAGTCGAGATTGGTTAGAAGCAAAAAGAGCATTAACTAAAGTTTTCAATGAAATGGGTAAACCAAGCCAAATTAAAGCAGACAAAGATTCAGCTTTCATGTGTGCAGCATTGCAACTTTGGTTAAAATCTGAAGATGTTGTTATTGATATAACAACAAGCAAAAATGGAATTTCTGACGTTGAGAGATTTCATAAAACAGTAAATGAAAAGTTAAGAATCATAAACAGTGAAACAGACATAGAAAATAAGCTAACAAAATTTGAAACTATTCTTTATGTCTATAATCATAAAACGAAACATAACACGACAGGCAGAACTCCTGCAGATATTTTTATTTTCGCTGGAACTCCAAAATATAATACACAGTCAAATAAAATCAATAAAATAGAAAAACTAAATGAATCACGAAATAAATTTGAATTTGATACTAGATATCGACAAGCTCCACTAGTAAAATCAAAAACCACTAATCCGTTTAAAAAGACAGGAAAAATCACAAAACTAGATGATTATCATTACGAAGAAGTTAACAGAGGAAGAAAAATAATACATTATAAGTCTAAATATAAGAAAACAAAGAAAATTAACGAAAATAAATACGATAATTCCAGATGCACGCCAAATGAAAACCAAACCTAACTTGTTGATCAACACTATCAACATCTTATTAATTTTAATGACATATTAACAGAACCTTTAGAAGACAAATATTATTTTCAAAATAATCAAATATTTTCATTTAATACAAAAGAAAGAATTACAAATAAATGCATTATAGGAATATTAAACCAAGCCAATGCCGAATGTAAATACACAAAAATGTATAAAAAAATATGAAACAAATTATATAGAGCCAAAAATTATAATTACTTGGAACTTACCGAAAACTATTTTAAACCAAACATGTATAAATCAAGCAATAGTTGTCGAAGGAAATAAAATCGTAAAAGCATTTAATTGTTCTGTACAAATCGAAGAAATTTTAATAACAAATACTATAATGGATTACACACAAACTATTTATGTAAACAATGATAGAACCACTGTGAATAATTGAAGCAAAAGATATAATAAGAATTCATACAAGAAAAAATAACGCATTTCAAATTATAATACTTACTATTTTAATTGTAATAATTATAATTTTAATTCATCTATAAATTTAAGAATATCCCGAGAAACATTGTAATTAAATATAAAAATCAAAACAAAAACAATACTAAGAACCCAGAAAATCTAACAGAATTAAACAATATTGAAATAATATTAAACAAATGAAAATACCCTACAATTAAACGAAAATACTACACAAACTAATATACCCACTTAAATATACCCTAATATATCCGCCTGAGGATGGGGAAGTAACATACTACCACATAAACATATTTACATTACGCATTTGTCACACCCAAAATAATCGGCTCCCAAGAGTCGCCAATTAATATAAACATCCGCTTGAGTTATGAACAAATGAAAGAACCCCAAATTTTCGGCTCCCACGACTGACCAATTAATGTAAACATCCTCTTGCATTATAAACAAATGTCCCCAAACTCCAAAAAGCTTTTATCCCCCAATACTGTAAAATTGCAGACGCAGCTCAAACCTAGATCGCTCTCATGCTCAGTGCTCTCATTTTGGACACTCTCAATTTATCAATAAAGTTCTTTCTCCCAATCGAAGGTTTGATAGGCGCCAGCTTAGTTTATAAGTTTGAGTTTTAAGTTGAATCTTGTAAGGAGCAGACCTATCTCTCCCAGTTCGCGTTTACACTATTTTGATAAATAAAAATTATATTTTTTTCAAAGTGTTAAATCCCGAATCTGTTATTATATATAAATATTTTATATATATAAATATTTTATCGGATGGACGTTGATGCACTACGAGCAGTACAAACAAGTGGCCCAACGACACCAAGCACGTGCTTGTTAGGCGCGGGCCCTATTATCAATATGGGCAAAAAAATGCGAGTTCGCGAGACACAAGTGAAAATAAAAGGCACAATTAAGAGAAAAGCAAATAAGTTAAAATATTAGTTTTTAATAACGGGATAGAAGTGGAAATGCAAATTAGATGATAAAGGTTTTTATAAGTATTGCACAGAACGCGAAAGGGCTCGTGCAGACAAAAATTTGATGAACATCGTGGCAAATTTAGAGGGATATAATTTCGTGTTAGTCTAACAGGAACTTTGAAAGTTAGGCGGCTTACAAGTTCTGCAGAATCAATATCACCTCTTATAAGATTATGCATAAAAATAGTACCAAGCTTTTTTCTACGATTTACGAGTGTAGGTAAATTAAGCAACAGTAATCTACTCTGGTAGGAAGGTAGCCTTACGTTTTGATCCCAGTTCAAACTACGAAGGGCAAATAGAAGAAATTTTTTTTGTACCAACTCAATACGGTCAATGTGCACTTGATATTGTGGACTCCAAACCGACGAACAATATTCCAAAATAGGACGGACAAGGGAGGTAAATAATAATTTGGTCGTATAAGGGTCATCAAATTCTTTTGACCAACGCTTTATAAAGCCAAGAACACTCATGGCTTTATTAACAGTGGACATTATGTGGCAGTCAAATTTAAGTTTAGGGTCAAGAAGAACACCTAAATCGTTAACTGAATATATACGGTCGAGTGACGTATTTTCAAGAAAATAACTAATAAACGTAGGAGTACCCCTATAAAAAGTGTTGACGTTGCATTTAAGGTAGTTCAACTTTAAAAGGTTGTACTCACACCATTCATGAAAACAATCAATATCTGACTGTAAGTTAAATCCCGACGCTATATCATTATATGATAAACAAAGCTTAACATCATCAGCATACATTAGAACACGAGAATGTGTTATGATAGAGGGAAGATCGTTGATAAACAAAGTAAACAGCAAAGGGCCCAGTTGACTTACCAGAGGGACTCCCGATGTCACGTAGATCAATTTTGAAACAGAATTCTTGAATATAATCCTCTGAGTCCTACCATTCAAGTAACTTGAAATCCAAGTTAATAGATTACCAGGAAACCCAAGCAGATCTAATTTGAATAAGAGAAGAGAATGGTTGACGGAGTCAAAGGCCTTACTAAAATCTGTATATATAACGTCAGTCTGCATTTTTTTCTGATTTCCATTTATTACAATAGATGACAATTCAAGAAGGTTGGTGGTGGTCGATCTTCGCTTAACTAAACCATGCTGACACGGTGATATAAGCGAGGAACATAAATGTTGCAAATGAGAAGTGATAATACGTTCAAATGCTTTAGGAATTGCCGACAATTTGGAAATACCTCTATAATTCATGGCATCAGCCTTCGTACCCTTTTTATGAAGTGGAATAATAAAAGAGTCCTTCCAGATAGTAGGAAAAACTGATGATGAAATAGACAAATTAAAAAGTTTAAGAATCGGTTTACAAATGGTTGACGCACAAAACTTGAGCACACATCCAGGAAGTCCATCTGGACCGGGAGAATAAGTCGGCGTTGTTGTTTCTAAATCTAATAAGAGAGAGTTTTCAGTAATTAAAGGGGAAAAAATACAATTTGCCCTATTTAAGGGATTAGGGTAGTTAGAATTTGACCAAGCTGTCGAACTATAAGTGGTTTGGAAAAACTCAGCAAATAAATCAGCAATGTCGGAATCCGTCGATGCCTCCGGGGAGCTTAGACGTACCGATGAAGGCAATGCCGATGACTTACGCTTGTCATTAACAAAGTTGAAGAACTGTTTCGGATCATTTGAAAATTCAAATTTACATCGATTTAGATACATAGAATAGCAATGACTGTTGAGAACATTAAAATCCGATCGAGCCACTACATATTTCGAAAAATCTGATATATATATAAATATTTTTGATATATAAATAATTTTGATCATTTCACTTTCTTTATCGTTATTAAGAAAAATAACAAATATAAAAACAAAAAACACCAACAAAAAAAAAATTTTTTTTTTTAATTTTTATAGATAATAAGAAATAAAATAACTTCATGAAATTAAGTTATTTTTCAAAAGGAGGAAGATGTAGTGTATGCACATATAAGTTCTTATTACTTAACATAAATATTGAGGGGCAACACTTTGTAAACCGAAGTCACAACGCTTTGTTGTTATAAAAATAATATACATAGGGCATTGCCTTTGTGACTCAGCTACAGCGTGCCAAGTGCCCAAACACATGGTTCCCACGCTGACCGCTTATATACATATGTGCATGCAAAACTCTCTCTCTCTGCACATTTTACATATTGGTACTTTACTTATATATAAAATATATAAAACGGCTGCTCTGCCGCTCCGCCGATAGCTAGCAAGCCTTAGTTTAAGAGAACTAAAGAACATTCAATAAAGATACATTCAACCAGAAGGTTGACTTCCAAATAACACTGCAGTTGAGAAGATAATTGGAATACATTACACTGCATTGGAGAAATCAATTGGGACATATTTCACTTGGTTCGATTAATATCGTTTAATTTAAATTAAACAAAACGGAAAAAAATTCAAAGCTGAATTTCGTGAACTTCAGTCGCTGCTACATGGCGTAAAAATTAACAACAAAGCTAGAATATACAGCATATTGGTAAAGCCTAAAACTCAGATTGAAAAGCAAGTTCGCCAGCGGAAAAAGATTAATCTGTCCAGTGCGCTGGACATTTCAATGCATTGAATTGAAATAAAATAAAATATAAATTATTATAAAAACGAGAAAGGAAGCAAACTTGGGCAAGCCGAAATTTATATACCCTTGCACTTATTACATATTTCGATTTCTATGCCTATTGAACAATTAGATAGTTTTCTAATTAAGATACCGAAAAACTTGTGGTGGCTAAAATTGAAGAATAAACGTCTCGACTGCTCAATTCAATTTTAACGAATGACATTCTATATTTAGACAAATTACTTAAAGCCTAGCTTAACGAAGGTTGGCGAAGACGGGGCGACTTCGCCGAGAGCGAGAGAGAACTTTATTGTCCTCCCGCCTTCGCCCTAAACTAACTTACAATATACATACATTTTTAACAATTTCATGACAACTTCATATCTTGAGCCAACACCGGCCCCGTTGAACACCCATCGGACTTCAACAGACTGGAAGCGGTGCCAACTTGTGAAAGGCCCGCCGAAAAATGACTCCTCCACTAGTTCTGACGTCGACGACCCTGACCATACCGTTCTCCCCTGCCCGACTATTCTCCCGAGGAGCCATTGTTGGGGCGGCAGGTTGTCCTCGGCCACGATGACGAGGTCTTCCTCGAGGATGTTCGGGTGCTGCTGGTGCCACTTGCCCCGAATTTGCAGGACCAGAACATATTACCGGGACCATCGCCGCCAGAACGTTTGCGTAACTGACGAGACAAGCCGCCATCGCCCATGTGGGGAGCCCGCGGTGGTGTGAACACAAATTCGCATCCGCTTTTTGATGCGAATTCGCGTATCGCGTCGGCTTCTTCCTCTATCCTCTCTCGAAGGCCCGGAAGTGGCGACTCGTTCCGACAAAGTTCGTCCCGTTGTCGCAATGGACGACTTGGGGAGATCCTCGGCGCCCAACGAACTTTTGAAAAGCCAATAAAAAGGAATCTGTGGTTAAATCTGAAACAACTTCTAGATGAACTGCCACAGGGCCACAAAAATCAACGCCACATATAACAAATGGCCGGAGAGCACGGAGACGATCTGCGGGTAAATTTCCCATAGTTTGTGTCATTAGTCGAGGCTTACACTTAAAGCAGCGTGTGCATGATCAAACTATCTGACTGCAGACCTCTTGAGCGTTTACGATCCAAAAACGCTGTCGAAGGAGACTCACAGGGCTCATGTACCAACATGAAAATTGGAATGGTGAAGATGGCGAACATAACTTTGAACAAATTGGGAGCGTTCTGTTAACAATAATGGAAACTTGACATCGTATGATATAGGAGCATTAGCTAGTCGGCCCCAACTCGCAACAACGAAAAGTGACACCAAGTCCCCTTGTCTTCATGGATAAATGGATTCAATTGCTGAAGACTTGGGCCAACTCTGGATCCTTTACGAACTATTTTCCTTTCTTCATGATACTCGTTTCTGTAATATCTCGACAATTTTTAAAAAAGCTTTATTGTATTCAGTCGGCGACAAAGTTTTTTTCAAATTCTATACTTTTGTCTTTGCATTTTCTTATGAAGCAGAACATATAAACGAATACCCAAAGCAGTTTAAGGTGTGACGAAAATCCCTCCCTCCCAAATCCAAATTTCTTACAGCAGCGGTCAGTCCGACCGCAGTCTTCCTCGATTCTTGTAGTAGGCCAGTTTGCATCTTCCTCTTTTAAAAACGCAGGTCCAGTAAACCATATTGAATGTATGATTTCGTCGACGTCACAACCTCTTGATACAATATCTGCTGGGTTCTGTTTCGTTGGAACAAGCCGCCATGTAGCTTCACCTGACTACTCTTGAATCTCCGCAACTCTATTCGATACGAATGTGGATAATGAAGATGGATGAAACCGGATGCAATGAAGCGTAACTTCAGAATCCGACCAATAAACAATTCGTTTGATAGGTACCTCTAATAGGGGCTTGATTCTGTGGCAGAGATCTTCGAGTAGGTGAGCGGCACATAACTCAAGCCTTGGGAGTGTCTTAGTCTTGAGCCGCGCTACTTTAGACTTTGAAATCAAGAGTGATATTTTATGACCTTCTGCAGTTTTGCTACGAATGTAGACGCAAGCTCCATAAGCTCTTAAGGATGCGTCGGCAAAGGCATGTAATTGGACCGGAGACATCGGATCGGTATGCACAAGCCGGGTAATTAATATTTCTTCTAATTTAGACAGTGTCCTTTTTATACTATTGCATGCTGTTTCCAAATGAATTGAAATCGACTCATCCCAATCTAACTTATTTAGATAAAATTCCTGCGATTGGATATTTCCTCTAATTACAATAGGACTTAATAAGCCGAGGGGGTCAGACAGCTTCGATGTGACCGATAGATGTTCTGTTTTGTCGGTCGGAGACCCATGACAGCAATGTCAATTTGGAACTTGAAGGCATCTTTGTTAGGCAACCACGATATTTCTAACGCCTTAGTTGACTCTGAGTCCGAGATGGGTATGGATTTAACTGTGCTCTCAGATGCGGTAACGTTAGGTGAGTTTGAAAACCACTTTGCCAATTCAAAACCTGCTGTTTGAAGAACCTGAGATACTTCAGATCTAATAGTCTTTAACTTCTCTATGCATGCAGCACCAGTCAAAATATCATTGACATAAAAGTCGAATCCAATAACTTTAGCAGATCTAGGAAAAGAAAGTTTGGCAGGCTCACTTAACCTTTCTAAACACCGAATAGCCAGAAATGGGGCTGGTCTAGTACCATATGCTACGATGTTGAGCTTGTATAATCTCAAGGATTCAGAGGGGTCTCTTCTCCAGACTATAAGTTGAAACTGCCTATCTGCTTCATTCACCATCATTTGGCGATACATTTTCTTTACATCAGCGGTCAGGGCGAACCTATGCAGCCGAAAGCGCAGTAACGTTGAGTACAACTCATCTTGGATTGTCGGCCAACCATCAAAATGTAATTTAGAGGCTTCTGAGTTGACGATTTACAAGACGCATCGAAAACGACACGTAACTTGGTTGACATACCTTGGGGTCTCAGAACCCATTGATGTGGGATAACATAATGTGGAGCAGAAGGAAGTTTATCTGTAGAAGACATATGACCTAAGGAAAGGTACTCCTCCATAAACTCTAAGTAAATTTTCTTCATCTCAGAGTCTCGATAAAACCTTCTTTCAAGCGACAAAAACCGTAGTTTTGCAACAGATTTAAAAGGCAGTCTTACTTCAAACCGACCTGATGGCAAAACCGTCTTCCGGTAGTGTTCTTCATTTTTTTTAGAGATGGCATTTCTTCCAGTGACCAAAACTTCACTACAACTGAAATTTTTCACAACTTCTGTAGGGGAAGATGGCTTATATCTACCCGATACAACCCAGTCGAAGAGGGTTTTCTGCAGAGAAATCAGGACCTTGCCTAATTTGTCCAACAGCTAATAGTTCGAAAAATGATTCTGATCCTATTAACATATCTATTCTTTGGGGCTTTTAGAAATATGGGTCCGCTAGTTGTAGGTTCTTTGAAATTTTCCAGTCACTGATATAAACAGACTGGTCAGGATAATATCATGATATTAATTTTAAAATCCGAAAATCAAAAGAAAACTCACTACCATTTATACGCGACTTCACCACTGTGTGTACCTTTTTCTTAACTTGAGAATTTGACTCGCCAATACCAAGTAAGTTGATACACGACTCCTCTTTACGGATCTGTAAGCGGTGTGCAAGGTCCTCTGTTATAAAATTTGTTTGGGACCCAGAGTCAAGAAGTGCTCAAATATATATTTATGGTTTTTAGTTCTTACACTTACGATCGACGTGGCAAAAATAACTCTGTCCAATGATGTCGCATGTAACATGTGACGTGGAAGGCTGATCTTGATTTAAAGAGGGAGTAATAATCCCTTAGTTCCCCCCCAGCATTCGTGGAGTAAAGACGTGTGTTCTATAGTTACCTCAAGTAATCCAGCCTAGGCCTCGTTACCGCTCGTATGTACACCTTGCACACGAAGACTATTTTTGGCCACTGCAAAGCGGTGGCTGTTATTGTCTCGAAAAACAACAGAGGTAAGCGAGACTTAAAACGGGTTGTTTTTACCCCTCGGTCTGCGCGTTGCGTAAGCGGGTTGTTTACAACTTATCTTGCATACTTTTGATCGTGAACTGTGAATATCAATTGCTTTACACATCATAAGTATAAAGACAATTGATATAATGGAAGAGTCATCTGCTCACTCGCAGCCTAGCAATAGAAGCGATAAATTTGAGAAGATGAGAAATATAGTCGCAGACCCTGAGGAAATAAGATCCCAAATCCGCGCCCGCCATCCAGGCTTATCTGTCCACCGTGCAGGTATGCCCGATCATTTAACGATCACCAGTTCCATGGTGACAATTAGCAGTAACTCTACTACTAGTGTTACCTGCACCATTTCAAACGCTCAAACAATCTTGGACAGTTCTTCTACTTACACCGTGGCTGCAACTGCGGTCAGCAGCATTTGCTCGACCATGACTCCTTTGACAAACAAAACGAATAATTCGAAATGCCCGTTTCAAGCTCCTGACCGAAATGTCAGTCGAAAACGTAAAGGCGTGGCTCATCCCTCTTTACCTGTTCTTACTCTGCCCAAAACTAAGTTGCAGACCACAATGCCTCTCAACAAGCCGACCAATTCTTCTTCTACAGAGGCATTGGGTAACAATCGATTTGCGATTCTGGCTGCTGAAGCAGAACAAATGGAACAGGATCTGGGGGATGCTGACTCTACCAATGGCGGTACAGGTGGAGATGATCAATCCGCAAAATCTAACAAGATCCCTGCTATTTGTGTGCCGAACGTAAGCGATCCGGTCTTATTGGAACAATCTCTTGATCTTAGCATTGGCTCCACAAACTACAACATTCACACTTCCAAATTTGGTGTTTCCAGAATATATACAGCAAACTCAAACGCTTTTCGGGCAGCTGTAAAAACACTGACAACGCTTAACTGTCAATTTTGGCACCATCAGTTAAAAGAAGACAAGGCCTACAGAGTAGTGATCAAAGGACTCCATACAAACGTTCCGAAATCACAGATAATACATGCATTTACTGCCCTAAAAAAAACGATTGGAAAAACATCCAGGTTAACGAGGATGACAACGAAGCTGCGGTAAATTATAAAACTAGGCAGAATTTGTTTTATATCAACCTTAAGCAGGGTGTAAACGTAGTAGAGTCTCTAAAAATTACGCAACTTGGGAGATACAGAGTCACTGTCGACCGTGCTTCCCGTAGAAAGGAATCACTACAATGTCAGAGATGCCAAATTTTTGGGCACTCTAAAAACTACTGTGTTCTGGACCCTGTTTGTGGTAAATATAGTGGTCCTCATGTTACTGGTTCCATACTCTGTGTAAGCGATACATGCTTGTGCGTAAACTGTGGCGGTAATCACGTCTCGACAGATAAAGGATGCCCAGTCAGAGTAGAAAAAAATAAAAAACAATAGCCGAGGTCTAGACTTCCGATATCTAATGATATAGGACGCGCATCGCGTGGATTTATACCAGCATTAAGAACGAATATATCGTATGCTGATATAGCTCGACCCAAAGATATGAAAGCAAGGACTGGCTCAACCCTGCAGAGTGACGCAAGCTCTCCTTCAGACCCTAAGCCCAGCCTTAAGTTCACAGCGTTAGATAATGCCATCCGCGACATCAATAGCAAACTGGACACTCTATTTAAGCTGTTGCAGGAAAATGCAGAGTCCAACAAGGCTTTCAGAGAGCGGGTCCACGTTCGTATTGCGCGATTGCTGAAATGATTTAACCAGCATTAAATATCGGATTGTGGAACGCTCGTGGATTAGTCAGAGTAAATATCTATCTACCATGCTTATCACCCCAGTGGCAACAGCAAAGGTGGCTCTGCAGACATTATAAAGGATTCCCTAACTCATAATCCCTTGCCCGCCGCCTCTAGCAATGACAGACAGATAGCGAGCATCCAATTACAGACTTCAGACGGAAATGTAACATTATCAGCTATATATCTACCTCCAGCAGAAAGATGGATCCAATCAGAATTTGAGTCCTTGCTGGCCGGACTTGGAAGAAAATTTATTGCTGGCGGTGACTATAATGCCATACATGCAAAGTGGGGGAAACTCAAGAGCCTGTAGAAGGGGTAAGCAGTTGCAAGATGTCATTGCAAACGCTATAGACAGGCTACAAGTAAAAACAGTCCATGAGCTCTCCTCGGACCACACTCCTATCTTGGCCATACTGCATGCCACACCTGTGGAAAAACCACAGCGCTCGCGACTCCTTGCCAGAGGTGCTAATATAAGCGCTTTTAAAGCGTACCTGGAACATTGAAAATGCCATCAGCCTTTTCATGCGCATGATAAACCAGGCTGCTGAGATAGCTGCACCTAGGAATCACCAAAATACGGAGACCAATAGACATATCCAGCTACCACCCAGAATTGGGACACTTCTTAACCTAAAGCGAAGAGTAAGAAGAGAATATGCAAGAACGGGAGACGCCCGAATCCATCAGATACATAATGGGCTGGCTAACTGTCTAAACAAGGCGCTCGCCCGAAGAAAACAAAAATCTATAGACAGCTTTTTGGAAAATCTGGGCACAGACGTTAGTTCTAACTACTCGCTCTGGCGTATCACAAAACGGTACAAGCCTCAGCCCACCCCAAAATCAGCAATTAAAAACCCCTCAGGTGGCTGGTGCCGTACGAGCCTAGAGAAAGGTGAAGCATTCGCTAACAACATCGAGCAACGTTTCAAGCCTTACGACTATTCACCTGAAAGCATACGTCGACAAGTTGAACAGTTTCTGGAAGCTCCCTTTCATATGAGCCTACCTGCTAGATCTGACAAACTGACAGAGGTTAAAGACCTTGTAGCTAAACTCTCACCGAAGTAAACTCCCGGTGAAGACCTTCTGGACAACAGGATGATTCGACTTTTACAGGAACAAGCCTTGCAATTCCTGGTGTCATTATTCAATAGCTTACTAACTCTTGGATACTTCCCGAAAGTTTGGAAATCGGCGAATATAATCATGATCCCAAACCCGGGTAAATCACCGACTGACGTGGACTCATACAGGCCCATTAGTCTTCTACCATCCCTGGGAAAAATCATGGAAAGGCTGATCCTGAACAGGCTACTCACTTACGGGAGTATCACCAGTGCGATTCCGGAATTTCAGTTCGGCTTTCGTCTTCAACATAGAACTCCTGAGCAATTGCACAGAGTTGTCAATTTTGCTTTAGAAGCCTTAGAGAAGAAGGAGTATGCAGTTGCTGCTTTTCTTGACATCCAGCAGGCCTTTGACAGAGTGTGGCACCCTGGGCTCCTGTGCAAAGCCAAAAGACTTTTTACGCCACAGCTGTTCCAGCTCGTGAAAAGTTTCCTGGAAGAGCGCACTTTCCACGTATCTGCTGATGGGTACAAGTCGTCAACCAAACCGATCTCTGCCGGAGTTCCCCAAGGTAGCGTCCTACTCTATACAGTATTTATGCTTCAGATATGCCTACACAATCTCCAATCACTGAAGTTGCTGAACAAAACGTGCTAATTGCGACCTACGCTGATGACACTGCTGTCCTGACAAAAAGCAAAAGTATCTTGGCGGCCACATTTGCATTGCAACAGTATCTGGACGCATTTTACCAATGGGCCATGAACTGGAACATTCGAGTAAACGCAGACAAATGTGCTAATGTAACGTTCACCAATTGTCGAAGTAGCTGCCCTGGAGTCAGCCTCAACGGAAGTCCAACCAGAGCCCTTCCTGCATACTAGTACCTTGGTGTCACTTTGGACAAAAAACTAACATTTGGCAGGCACATTACTTGTATCCAACACTCCTACAGGACCAAAGTTTCTCGGATGGCTTGGCTTCTCGCACCACGCAACAAGCTCGCACTTGGATGTAATGTCCAAATTTATAAGTCCATATTAGCGCCAACTCTTTTCTATGGACTCCAGGCTTATGGCATTGCTGCAATAACCAACCTCAACAAAATCCGGGTTTTGCTAGCGAAAACACTTCGAATGATCTTTGGAGCTCCGTAGTTTATGCGAATTTGTGACATCGAACGTGATCTCAATGTGCCCAAACTTGGAGACAAGCTGCAGGAACTTGCTAGGAAGTACATGGAAAGGCTAAATAAGCACCCCAAAAGCCTAGCCAGAAAACTTGGTACCGCTGCTATAAACAGCGCTGAACCAAGTAATCGAGTCAAAAGAAGACTGAAACGACACCACCCTCAAGACCTACCGGACCGCATTTTGACCTAGCAACACTACTCATTAACTCATTTTAATTAATAAATATATATATAATAACAAATTCGGGATTTAACACTTTGAAAAAAAATATAATTTTTATTTATCAAAATAGTGTAAACGCAAACTGGGAGAGATAGGTCTGCTCCTTACAAGATTCAACTTAAAACTCAAACTTATAAACTAAGCTGGCGCTTATCAAACCTTCGATTGGGAGAAAGAACTTTATTGATAAATTGAGAGTGTCCAAAATAAGAGCACTGAGCATGAGAGCGATCTAGGTTTGAGCTGCGTCTGCAATTTTACAGTATTGGGGGATAAAAGCTTTTTGGAGTTTGGGGACATTTGTTTATAATGCAAGAGGATGTTTACATAATTGGTCAGTCGTGGGAGCCGACAATTTGGGGTTCTTTCATTTGTTCATAACTCAAGAGGATGTTTATATTAATTGGCGACTCTTGGGAGCCGATTATTTTGGGTGTGACAAATGCGTAATGTAAATATGTTTATGTGGTAGATATGTGGGTGTGGGTATGTTACTTTCCCATCCATTAGAAAAGAGCCTGTCCTCAGGCGGATATATTAGGGTATATGTGAGTGGGTATATTAGTTTGTGTAGTATTTTCGTTTAATTGTAAGGTATTTTCATTTGGTGCAATATTGTTTAATCCTGTTAGATTTTCTGGGTTCTTAGTATTGTTTTTGCTTTGATTTTTATATTTAATTACAATGTTTCTCTGGATACTCTTAAATTTATAGATGAAGTAAAGAATTAAAATTATAATTATTACAATTAAAATAGTAAGTATTATAATTTGAAATGCGTTATTTTTTCTTGTATGAATTCTTATTATATCTTTTGCTTCAATTATTCACAGTGGTTCTATCATTGTTACATTATTGTTTACATAAATAGTTTGTGTGTAATCCATTATAGTATTTGTTATTAAAATTTCTTCGATTTGTACAGAACAATTAAATGCTTTTACGATTTTATTTCCTTCGACAACTATTGCTTGATTTATACATGTTTGGTTTAAAATAGTTTTCGGTAAGTTCCAAGTAATTATAATTTTTGGCTCTATATAATTTGTTTCATATTTTTTTATACATTTTTGTGTATTTACATTATTGGCTTGGTTTAATATTCCTATAATGCATTTATTTGTAATTCTTTCTTTTGTATTAAATGAAAATATTTGATTATTTTGAAAATAATATTTGTCTTCTAAAGGTTCTGTTAATATGTCATTAAAATTAATAAGATGTTGATAGTGTTGATCAACAAGTTAGGTTTGGTTTTCATTTGGCGTGCATCTGGAATTATCGTATTTATTTTCGTTAATTTTCTTTGTTTTCTTATATTTAGACTTATAATGTATTATTTTTCTTCCTCTGTTAACTTCTTCGTAATGATAATCATCTAGTTTTGTGATTTTTCCTGTCTTTTTAAACGGATTAGTGGTTTTTGATTTTACTAGTGGAGCTTGTCGATATCTAGTATCAAATTCAAATTTATTTCGTGATTCATTTAGTTTTTCTATTTTATTGATTTTATTTGACTGTGTATTATATTTTGGAGTTCCAGCGAAAAAAAAAATATCTGCAGGAGTTCTGCCTGTCGTGTTATGTTTCGTTTTATGATTATAGACATAAAGAATTGTTTCAAATTTTGTTAGCTTATTTTCTATGTCTGTTTCACTGTTTATGATTCTTAACTTTTCATTTACTGTTTTATGAAATCTCTCAACGTCAGAAATTCCATTTTTGCTTGTTGTTATATCAATAACAACATCTTCAGATTTTAACCAAAGTTGCAATGCTGCACACATGAAAGCTGAATCTTTGTCTGCTTTAATTTGGCTTGGTTTACCCATTTCATTGAAAACTTTAGTTAATGCTCTTTTTGCTTCTAACCAATCTCGACTTTTGACTTCTATTAAGGTGGCAAATTTTGAATAAATGTCTATACAAGATAAAAATTGTTTATTATCTATCATATAAAAATCAATGACATATTTTTCTCTTGGATTACAAATTTCTGGGGTTATTTCGAATTCTAATTTAGTATTTCTGTATTCTGTTTTTGCGATGTTGCATACTTCGCATTCATTAATAAAATTTTGAATTAATTTTTGGTGATCGGGAAAATAATTTTTTTTTTAAAAAGTGCTGTTTGTTTTTCTATTCCTGGATGTAATAGTTCTCTGTGTGTTTTAATAATAATTTCTTTGAATTCTGCGTAAGTGTTAATATCTATTAATTTACTATTAGTTTTCATTGTTTTAGTTAAGTTATCTGGGGAAATAATTTTAACGTATGCTTTTTGAAAAATTAAAGAGTCTGTTTCAATTGGAAAATATATTACGCTTTTTTTATTAGAAAAGTATTCAATTATTAATTCTTTTGCGTATTCTATTGTCATCTCTTTATATGTTTTATGATATGATTTTTGTTTTATGAAAATAATTTATTACTTCGACTTCATTTAAGTCTCCTCTTATAAATTCTAGTTGTCTGTTATAATAATTCAGTGGTCTTTCTGTTATTGAAATGTGGTTTTGGTTATCTTCTGGTGCACTATGCACTGTAGCTACTGTTGTTATTGTATTTGAATCACTGGAAGTCTCTCCTAAATAGGCTTCCTCTATTATTATTCTAGATAAGGCGTCTGCCACATGGTTTTCTTTACCGGGCAAATATTTTATTTCATAATCAAACTCATTTAGTTTGATTTTCCAGCGTTGTAATTTCATATTAGGTTCTTTAATATTATTGAACCATACTAGAGGCCTGTGATCACTTAGGATCAGAAATTTTCTGCCAAAAAGATAGGACCTGAAATATTTGGTGGCCCAGACAATAGCTAAAAGTTCTTTTTCTATTGCCGAATAATTAATTTCGTGTTCACTAAGAGTTCTGCTGGCATAACAGATTGGTTTATGATTTTGCGATAATACTGCTCCTAAAGCAATATTACTTGCATCTGTTGTTAATGAAAATGGTTTTTCGAAATTTGGGTATATAAGTATTGGATCGGACATTATTAAAAGTTTAAGTTTTTCAAACGCTGTACATAATCATTATCTTTCATATTTAAAGTTACGCCTTTTTTTAAGCTTTGCTGTCATTGGTTTTGCTATTTTAGCAAAGTTTAGGATAAATTTCCTATAAAATCCACAAAGACCAAAAAGGATTTTATTTGTTTTGGGGATTTGGGTATAGGGAAATTTTGTATTGCCTCTATTTTGAGAGGATTTGGTTTTATACCAGTTGTTGTTATAATATGTCCAAGGAATTCTGTTTCCTTTTTCATAAACTCGCATTTGTCGAGTTGAAGATTGAGATTAGCTTCTCGTAATTTTTCAAATACCTTTCGCAAAGATAATACAAGTTAACACCAGCCAACTGCCCCCTTCCCTATACCCCTCTCGAGCCCTACGACACCGAACACCGCACCATTCACCCTTCTCGGTTACCCACAAACTGGAACCCATTCCATTCACCCCACTCAGTCATCAACAGCAACAATATTAAAGTGGCTATAATTCCAAGTGGCTCCATTAACACCGCCGAATTATGAGACCAGCAACAGCAACGCAGCGACCCAGCCAGCGAACGCCAACGACGCCAGCGATGCAGCAACAGCGACCCAGCGACCGAATGTCAACAACGTCAGAACGACAGCGACAGCGACGGAACGTCAGCGATCGAATTGCATCGGCAACAGCGCAATAGCGGAAGAACACCGAGCGTCGGCTAGCTGCCTCAGCTATAGCCGCCGCTACCCCTACCCTTCGCTTGGCCCAGGCATAAGTGCAGCGTTAGCATCTGGAGTGGAGAAACACTTCGGGTCAGACACCCAAAACCGTTGGTGTCGGCTTGGATATTTCTGCAACCGCTCTGGCAGCGGTCTGCTGACGTCGCGGCGCTGCCCAAGCCAACAAGCCAACAAGCCACAAAAATATAATTGTTAGAATTAATTCTATTTGTACCCCCGATCTGAACACTACAATATTTCTAAATAATAAAACCGCTTGTAACGAAAGAAATCGATTACAGTTTTATTTTAAAGTAAAATCGTTCTTAAATAAAAAGGGAATAAGAAGGACGAAGTAAACAGGACGAAGGATCAGCAGGAAGGATCAGCATGAAAATAACATCTTTTAGGTAATATAAGGGGAATTATTCTCCCTCTGACCATGACTGGTCATAACTTACATGTTCCTCCAATGAAATGGAGTACACGATAATATCGTCCATGTAGACCAAACAATCCTTGTAGATCAAATCTTCTAAGAGATTGTTCATGCACCTTTGAAAGGTAGCAGGGGCATTTTTCAATCCAAAGGGCATTCGAGTATATTCATAATGGCCATTTTTGGTGGAAAAAGCCGTCTTTGAAATAGAATTTTCATCCATTTGTAAAAGTGGTAAAATATTGGCATCTACCAAGTTTGTCCAATATTTCATGCATGACCGGGATAGGGTATTTGTCATGTACCGTAATTTCATTTAAATTAAGATAGTCAATTACGATACGGAACTTTTTTGTTTCAGATGCATCACCATTCTTAGGTACTATCCAAATGGGTGAGCAATAAGGGGAATTTGACTTTCGAATTATTCCCTGTTTTATCATATCTCTCATTTGCGAATCGACATCTTGGTCGTAAGCTTGAGGATATTTGTATGGTTTTTTGTAAACCTGTTGCTCATTTTTTGTATGAATGACATGCTTGATAGTACTAGTGAAAGTCAAATTGTCACTTTCTTTGTACTGTATGTCGCTAAATTCATATAAAATTTTCTTAAGATTATCTTTTTCCTCGTCATTAAGGTGTTCTAATCTAAACTTATTGGTTTCTTGCAAGTCCTTATTTATTGCAAAATTAAAAGGGATATCTGTTGAAAATGGGGGATCGCAGCAATCAATTTCTGCTTCTCCTTGTTTATATTCGAAATCGTTATAATTAAATCTCATTCCGAATTGATAACCGTTTAAATTAACTGTTTTTGATTTATAATTAATAATTGCGTTACAAGCTTCGAGATATTCTCTTCCTAAGAGCATATCATATCTATCGGAAAAATTATGAACCCAAAATGTTTGTTTGGTCGGACAAAGCTTACTTGCATGGTAGGACACGGATGTATTTAACTGAGTAAAACCATTTATGGTATGAACTTTAAGAGGTGTATTTTTGGTTGGAAAATTAAAGTAATTTTCTTTAATTAAATTAATAGAAGAGCCTGTGTCTACAACACATCGGAACTCTTGGTTATTTATGATGATTCGTATGTAAGGGTTTCTATTTCCTGTTCGGTGTCCGAGGCTTGTTGATGAAAATTTTCGGTATCGATTTTCATATGGCCACTCGTACTTTCGCGATTTCTTTTTATTGGTCGAATAGGAGCATTAGCCCCATTTTGTTGTGATTGGTAATTTAAAGGATTCCTAACCTGATTATTATTTAATTTTTGTTGGTATTCTTGTTTTGTTGCTTGATATAATGGGTGGTTTTCATAAAAATTTTCGGTGTTAGTTTTATTATAATTAGGCTTATGTTGGCCTTGAGATGTACTAGCCTGTTGCTTATATTGATTTGGGGAAATATTATTCTGCTGTCTGTATTGGTTTTGGGAATTATAGTTTTGTTGTTTATTAGTATTTTGTTGGGGTTGATAATTTCTCTTATCTTGGTTTTGACTTTGTGAATTCTTTGTTTGATCTGAATAAAATGTTTCATAACAACCTTCTTGTTGTGCTACACATTTTAGTTTATTATAAAATTATATTTATTATTATATAAAATTGTATTTGAAGGCTAATTTATTTAATATTACAAAAGATTTGGACTCAATGTCCTCAACAAACTTACGTATACACCCAGGAAAGGGGGTGTTAACAGACGTCTTAGTAGTTCTTCGCAGGGCGTCTGGGTTTTATATTCGTTGATGAGGGCGTTCCTTAAATCCCTCCAGCATCTGGCTGTTGATAGTTGAGATGTCCTCTGGGCATCTCCGTGAAGCTGCATTTCAATCGCACTGAAGAATACGCTCGACCAGGATGAAATCTATCCTCCTGATGAACGGGCTGAGTTGGAGCGTGTTGCCTCCAAATTGCGGCACTTGCCTGATTTGGTTCAGGGCTTGATTAAGATGGTTTTCTGACAATAAAAGCACTGGTTCTGCCATTTTTGGTTTTTTTATTTCGTTTTATAAATTTTTCACAATTTTAAAAGTCTTGTATTATGAATTTGATTTAAAATTGTTATACCTTGTCTCTTACCACTGGTGGGGGAGAACTAAGGTGTTTTATTTTTTAGTAACCCTTGTGTTACGAACAAAGGCACTAATTATACCCTTGCAGAGGGTATTATAATTTTGGTCAAAAGTGTGCAACGCAGTGAAGGAGACATCTCCGACCCTATAAAGTATATATATTCTTGATCAGGATCACCTCCTGAGTTGATATAGCCATGTCCGTCTGTCCGTCTGTCTGTTTCTACGCAAACTAGTCTCTCAGTTTTAAAGCTATCGAGTTGAAACTTTGCACACACCCTTCTTTCCTTTGCACGCAGTATATATGTCGGAACGGCCGGGATCGGCCGACTATATCCTATAGCTGCCATATAACTGATTGATCGGAAATGCTATAACTTTGGTGTTTGTAAAGTTAGGAAGTTGGGATTTTTTAATAGTATTAAGAATGCATCATATGAATAATTTTGGAGAATATAATTTACAGAGTATTCTGCAAGGGTATATCAACTTCGGCTCCGCCCGAAGTTAGCTTTCCTTTCTTGTTATACCCTTGCAGAGGGTATTATAATTTCAGTCAAAAGTTTGCAACGCAGTGAAGGAGACATTTCCGACCCTATAAAGTATATATATTCTTGATCAGCATCACCAGGAGAGTCGATCTAGCCATGTCCGTCTGTCCGTCCGTCTGTCCGTCCGTCTGTCCGTCCGTCTGTCCGTCCATCTGTCCGTCCGTCCGTTTCTACGCAAACTAGTCCGTCAGTTTTAAAGCTATCTGCTTGAAACGTTCCCAAAAGTTGTCTTTCTACTGCAGGTAGTATATAAGTCGGAACGAGCCGGATCGGGCAACTATATCATATAGCTGCCATATAACTGAACGATCGGAAATGCCATAACTTTGGTGTTTTTAAAGTTAGGAAGTTGTGATTTTCTATGGGCTTTATATTTGGCCAATCAATCCAACCTACCAAATTTCATAAGGAGCGGACGACTATATCCTATAGCCGCCATATAACTGATTGATCGGAAATGCCATAACTTTGGTGTTTGTAAAGTTAGGAAGCTGGGATATCTATGGGTTTTATTTTTGGACAATCAATCCGACCTACCAAATTTCATAAGGATCGGCCGAATATATCCTATAGCTGCCATATAACTGAACGATTGGAAATGCCATAACTTTGGTGTTTGTTATGTTAGGAAGTTGGGATTTGTTATGAGTATTAAGAATGCATCATATGAATAACCGATCCGATTTTGGAGAATATAATTTACAGAATATTCTGCAAGGGTATATCAACTTCGGCTCCGCCCGAAGTTAGCTTTCCTTTCTTGTTTTTATAATAAAACGGGTTTTTGCACAAATTTGTTTTTATTATTTTGATTTTTTGTTTTAGTTACTTGACAGTCACACGGGTCAAGATTAATGTTTTGTTAAAAAAACCTCGCAACCTGAGCTTCGATAGCGTGTTGCAAAATTGAGGTTTCCGTTCGTATATTAGCGACACAAACCGACACTGCGATAGCTGGTTTATAATTGCACTGGGATGAACGACGTTTGGGTTCTTTAAGGATATAACCGTATAAAGAGTTATATCCTACCGGCTGCGCCAATAACAGATTCGGGATTTAACACTTTGAAAAAAATATAATTTTTCTTTATCAAAATAGTGTAAACGCGAACTGGGAGAGATAGGTCTGCTCCTTACAAGATTCAACTTAAAACTCAAACTTATAAACTAAGCTGGCGCTTATCAAACCTTCGATTGGGAGAAAGAACTTTATGATAAATTGAGAGTGTCCAAAATGAGAGCACTGAGCATGAGAGCGATCTAGGTTTGAGCTGTGTCTGCAATTTTACAGTATTGGGGGTTAAAAGCTTTTTGGAGTTTGGGGACATTTGTTTATAATGCAAGGGGATGTTTACATTAATTGGTCAGTCGTGGGAACCGACAATTTGGGGTTCTTTCATTTGTTTATAACTCAAGAGGATGTTTATATTAATTGGCGGCTCTTGGGAGCCGATGATTTTGGGTGTGACAAATGCGTAATGTAAATATATTTATGTGGTAGATATGTGGGTGTGGGTATGTTACTATATATATGTTATTATCTATGTATGGCCATACGAAGTTATGAACTATCTGTTTTTTGTTTTTGTCATTAACTATTATAATATTATTTCTATCTCCTATTTCGTTACTTTATACGGACCAGTATATTTATAATCTTGACCTGTTTCATTTCGTGATAATACTTTATCTCCTACTGATATATCTATATTGTTTACTTTCTGATCATATAGTACTTTATTTTTATTCTTATGCTCTTCTATCATTATCCTAGCTCTTTTATATGCTACTTCTAATCTGTATTTACTTTCTTTAGCATAATCATCTACATATATTATATATTGTTTCTATGCAATCTATGCTATTAAATTGTTTTGGCAAATTACTTTTTTTACCAAATACTAGCTCATATGGACAATAATTATGTGCTATTGAGGGGGTCGTGTTGAAACAAAAGACAAAGTATTGAAGCCATACGTCCCAATCAGTTTTATCAACCGATATACCGATCGTATGTATTCATTAAAAGTTCTATGACTTCTTTCTATTGTTCCAACGGTCTGGTGGTGGTGTGCTGTAGATGTAATATTTTTAATATTTAAATATTTGCACAAATTGCATATAATTGAATTCTTGTATTCTATTCCCATGTCCGTAATGAACGCCTTCATTGGACTGTACTTCAGAATAAAAGATTCAAATATTGCTTTAGCGACAATATTAGCATTCTTTTTTGGAACAGGTATGGCAACTAAGTGACTGCATACTCGTTGCCATTTTCTGGTAGTGGACCTATAGTGTCCACTATCACTCTGTCGAAAACATTTGTAGGTGTGTCTGTTATTGTTAGTGGGGTCTTGCTATGTTTAGTTATTTTAGCTTTCTGGCATTTTTGACATTTTCGTCTGTACTCAGTGATATCACGAGTCATATTCTTCCAAAAATAATGTCTCTTGATTTTTGCTAAAGTCTATGAAATGACAGTATGACCTCCTTGTATGGGATCGTCATGGAAGTTAGACAGAATGACTTCTTTATCTTTTTGTTTATCTATTAGGGTCACCAAGTTGAGTGGCGCTACTCTTAATGTTTTCAATATTTTATTGCCCATTAATTTGAAATTATCTATTGAAGTATATTCAAAGATATTTTCCTACGTTGCCACTTTGAGTTGCCTGATTTTATTTATACCGGCTTGCATTTCAAGCCTTTGTAAAAATGGACCTAAGTCTAGGATTCCATTGGTATATAAATCGCTAACATCATATCTTGCAGTAATATTTCTGCCATGTTTAAAAAAACATAACATATCTTTTACTACTTTACGTACTTCGTCATTGTTTATGACTTCATATACGTTGGGCCTAGAAGCTGTATCTAAAGATTGCATAGGCAATTCATTTTCTTTATTTTCCGCGCGGATTTTCTGTCTATTCTGATATCTTGTAGTGACTTTATTGATATTGCCAGTTATATTTTGTAGGTCTTTGATGGTTATTCTTGATAACGCATCAGCTACATAGTTGTCTTTTCCCTTTAAGTATTCAACTGAGAAAACATATTCTAATTCGAGCCTCAGCGTGTCAGTTTAGAACTGGGATTGATCATTGAGAAGAGGTATATTAAAGGTCTATGGTCTGTTTTTATTATGAAATGTTTTCCATATATATATGGTCTAAAATGTAATATTGCCCAGTGTATTGCAGCTAATTCCTGCTCAGTAGTGCACTTATTACTTTCTCCTTTAGTGAAAGATCTTGATGCATATGCAATGGGAAGTTGGAGCGAAATTCTTCTATTAAATTCTCGAATTCTTTTCTTTTTGCCTATCATTGTATCTCGATTTTGTCTCAGCACGCTCAATTCTAGTCTTATCAATAATAATTTGTAGCAAGTGTGTGCATCTACACAAGTAAGACCTCTCCCCCCACAGCTTTTTAATCACAGATCAATTTTATTCAAATGATTGTTTTTTTTTATAAAAAACTGTTTGTCAACGTCCAGTTTTGGTAAATACGGGTTCTGACTGACACGATGAAGCGGGAACGCAAAAAAACTTTCTAGACAACTTTTTAAGGGCTTCTTCGGTGGATATCTGAAAAAAGGTAATTTTCTGTTACATTTAAAGAACAAATTTCCAATACGAAAGTGAATCGCACTTTTCAGGCTGGTGGGGTCCTGGAGGAGGGGTTGGACTCAATGACATATGATCAAGGTTAAGATACTCTCTCATGAACTCCTGATACATTTCATGCAACTCATTATTTGTTGCAAGTCTGCGCTCCAACGCAAGAAATCTTCGCCTTGCTGTCTCAAAGGATAAACCTAGAACACTTGGGTTTCTTTTGAATGGCAGCTTCACTTCAAAACGATCCGACGAAAGCCTGTGTACGGTGCGGTTCAACCAGAGAGTCGAGAGAACCGATATGCTTATGGACAGTGATGCTGCACACCTGGGCTCTATTTGATCCCTGTTGAGTATACTTTCCCGAAACAATCCATCCTAACAAAGTTTTTTGAATTGATGGATGTTCGGATCCCAACTTTATTTGGCCAACGCTCAGGAGATCGAAAAAGGATTCTGCGCCGATTAATAAGTCAACTTTTGCGGGCTTGTAAAATCGAGGGACCGCCAACTCAATGTTTGCTGGAATGCTCCATTGCGCAAAATTGACCTCATGATCGGGTTGATAAATTGAAATCGATTTTAAAACCCAAAAATCGCTTGCGAAACTATGAGAATTTACTCGAGAATGAATCGACGTGTGAACTTTGTGTCGTTATATCGAGTCATTCTTTCCAACAGTGGCGATATTTAGAAGCGATTCTTCCCTGGCTATCAGTAGACGCTGTGCTAAATCCTCGGCCATAAAATTGATTTGCGAATCTAAAAGAGCTCGTGCCAACTGAAATTGTCAAAATCTATACCGAAAACAAAAAGGACTACCAACTAAATATTAAATTATAAATTAAAAGTAAAAAATTGTATAATTAGGTTAAGTGTGCCAAGACTTTTGTGTCACGAAAAAAGTTCCTTTTCATTTAAAATTAAAATAGCTTTAATAACGTTATAAAAAATAAAAATTAATGGTGCCTTTCAAATAAAAAATATTTTATTTAACCAATTAAAAAAAATGGAATCATTAAAATGCTACACAAGCCTAAAAATAACATTTAAAGTCAAAAATTGCAAGTGTGCCAACACTTTAGTGCGGGACTGTATATCCTCAACTGACTCTCTTAAATCATTGCTTGGGTTTAGTATATCTATGTCTCCCTGGATACCCATTAATTTGTCACAGTAGGTATCGAGAAGTTGCATGCGGTATTCCAATTGGAATTGATCAAAAGAAATTGTTTTTTCCTCTAGTGCTGTTTTCATTCGCCTTATGTACCCAGTTGTGTTTTTGCATTGCGGACAGTAATTTTGTATTTTCCCTTGGAGCGACTTCCTTTATGATTTCTTTCCAATATTGAAAGGCAGAAAATGTATTGCTCATATAAGGGTTAATAAAATTGAATACCAAATACACAGCGACAAGTACACCAATTATTGTATTTTATTCGACCAACTATTTATGTGGATCCCATACGGGCTAATGATGCCCACAAAACACCGCCAAAATGCACAATTTATTGCTTATTTATTTTGGCAAAAAATACAAATAAATACGATCAATGTGTGTGGGCCGAATAATGGTTAACTGTGCGAATGCACTGTGCCGAAACTACCAATTTAATTTATTTATTTTGGGAGACGATATATAAATAAATACGATCAATGTGTGTGGGCCGAAATGGTTAACTATGTCTGCACAAAAGGGAATCGCAAATTAGCGGCACATCGCCAACTTGGTTTAAGCGGTAATTTTTACGTATATGTGCGCACAAAAATTTTCCAAATGTTCAAATAATTTCCACACACATTGTTTTGTCAAAAGCAGTTCACTTTTATTTATTTTTTTGTTTATTTATTGGTGTATAATTGGTTTTCCAATTTCCAAAGTGCCAAAAATTTATAAGTTGCCAAATGCAACGTCTCGTAAAAAAACACACAATAGGTGGCGAGATCGGGAATTAATATTTGGCACTGAATACCTGGTTATTTGGCATGATTTTCCCAAACTTTTCTTGAGAGTCCAGCTAAGTTGCTGCGCCGAAGGTAGTTGCGCCGAAATCCACCAGTCAGGTTATGTTCGCACGAAAAACAAGAACAAATAGCGAAACGACGAAATATGTATTTTAATTTTCCGACGCGAATTTAAACGAAAAATGCTAGCCGTAGTCCCTGCTCGGGCGCCATGAAAATCCGGAAGATTTTTCCCGGACAATTTAAACAAAATAAAAGCGACTACAAACTGGCGACCTGGTTGGGGATTTTCCACGGCAATAGAAACAACCGCAGCAGTCCAATTGCAATATTTAATGCGCTGGCGCAGCCAACGATTCTCAGTGAGACCGACTGACTCACACGAGCAGTGCCAAATTTTACAAGGGTATCAGTATACGAGTTCGCCGCTCAGCTATATGGAAAGCTGGAGCGCACTCTAAGCTAAGCTTGTATTACATCTTCATTGTTTACATTTTTCTTATCTATAGTATAACTTCATGCTTAAATTCAACTTCATTTATATTTATATTCTACGTATTCCACATATTCTACTGCTCCAACAAAAACTGACAAGGTTGCATCTTCAAATGGCGATGTAAGCTCGCACAGTTTCTTTAGAACATCCACTTCTTTTGGAGAAAACGGTGGAGGGGCTTTTCGAGATGTTACCAACACGTCTGTTATGTGCTCATTCGTTTTTAGGACGCGCATATACGGCTTTTCGACACTCTGCGCATCCTTAAGCTTCTGATAAGCAACTGTACTTCTTTTAAAATAAGCCACGATCATTTTGCATTTGGCAAGAATAGTATCAATAACTTTCAAACGTAGTACGTCCTGCACTAGTAAATTAATTGAATGCGTTACGCAGGGAAAGTGTTTATAAAGTTGTTTGCAAATCACACGCTTTTTTCATGTTTGTGTCATTATCAGTCACAATGCTAACCGCATTGTTATTTTTAGCCCACTCTGCCAGCACTGATGTAATAGTTTCGGCAATATTGGGTGTGGTGTGGTTTGTGGGTGTTGCCTCGTTGTTAGAACTGCAGATTCTAACTTATTGTTATGTATCCGTCATATGTCCTCGATGTCCAAAGATTAGTTGTCAGTGCCAAGAAATCAATGTTGCTTTTCAAGCTGTCATATGGACTGGGAGAACGGTTTCACGCAAGTGTGTCCTGCTTGGCAACTTTTAGCGCGGGTCAACAGATTAATAAATCCTTCACGACTACAGCTATCCCGTTAATTACTGGCATTTCCTGGCAGAATCATTACTACGTTGACCTTCCAACGAACACATCCATTACAGTTGGCATATGATTTCTACCTTTACCATCTCTAAGGTGGTAAAAAAAATAATAATTTATTATTACAAGTATAAACAGCATTTATTAATTTGGCGCCATCCATTTTCAAAATTTTCCCGTTATTATTGTGTACGTTTTCGCAGTGAATGTTTCCATTTTTTACTGCCAAGAAGAAGAACTCAAAGTTGCACCAAAAAAAACATCGCCTAACTATCACAGAAAAAGGTCCGTCAAATTTGGATGGGTAATGCTCTCTTCCCATAGGGTCCATCCGTTCGAAACGGTTGAGTTTTTTGACAAATATGAAACTCCGATTCCCACAGAGCACACCCACCATCCGATAACAGCTGATCTGAACAGCTGTGGCTCATCATTTTAGCCCATTGCATTTTGCACAACATTTAAAATGAGCAAAACAGCGTTATAAATGATACTTGGTAACAGACTGAATGTGTTCTTATATGTCTGCAGATTTTTGCCAGCCTGCAGAAAAAATAAGAACCGTTTTTGCCCAATATTGTCTAAATGCTAACAAATCAAGTTTATTATATATAAATGTTAGTTTTTATACCCGTTACTCGTAGAGTAAAAGGGTATATTGTATTCGTGCAAAAGTATGTAACAGGTAGAAGGAAGCGTTTCCGACCCTATAAAGTATATATATTCTTGTTCAGGATCACTAGCCGAGTCGATCTAGCCATGTCCGTCTGTCCGTCTGTCTGTCTGTCCGTCTGTCTGTCTGTCCGTCTGTCTGTCCGTATGAACGCTGAGATCTCGGAAACTATAAAAGCTAGAAGATTGGCATTTTGCATGCAGATTTTAGGAGTTCCTACACAGCGCAAGTTTATTTCAAAATGGTGCCACGCCCCCTCTGACGCCCACAAGCCACAAGCTGTGGCCACAGTTTTGATGCTATTATGAAAATTTTAATTGATATGTATTTGTTTCGTCAATAAATATCGATTGGCCTAATAAAAGTTTGCCACGCCCACTCTAACGCCCAAAAACCCATTAAACGCTTAAGCCTGGCTAGCGCCTACATTTCCGCCTTTCATGGCGCCATCTAACGGATGACTTTGGAACAGCTGGCCAAGGTGCTCAACAGAGTCAACGTTAATTCTCGATAAGGATTTCTATTAAAGAAAATTGCGATGGTTTTCATTTGTCAATACCGAACTATATCCCAAGAACTATGCAAATCAAATCAAGTTAGCCAAATTGGAGGTCTGAGTCAAACAATGGCGTATGTGTGTATGTATGTAAGCATATACATATGTATGTATTTACATTGTACACAGTTGCAATTGCATATTTATATTAAGTTGTTTAGCTGAGTAACGGGTATCTAATAGTCGAGGCACTCTACTATAGCGTTCTCTCTTGTTTTTATATTCACAAATATCTCCCTAAAAGGATTTTTCAAAACTCAAATTATTTTCAAAGTTATAGCCGTTTTAGTGACGTGGCAACTAGAACGGTTGAGCGAACGACTGGAACTTTAAACGCGTTTTTCTCGGAACTACTTTTTTTGATGCGGTCGCCACTATATCTCAAGTTCTAATCAGTCGATTTACCTGAAATTTGGCATGAATATTCTTTAAATATATCTCTCACCGGAACCAACAAAAAATAAAAATTTTAAATTTATAATATTTTTAAAAATTTGACAAAATGAAAAAAATTAATGAAAAAATCGACTTTTTTCTTTGAGTTGCCGCCATTTCATGAAAAAAAAAAATTTTTTTTTTGGTGCTTCATGCCATAGCGACATTTGTACTCATTAAGAATCTATCGTTGTTTTATTTTTGAGACAATGACAAGCATAGATATCATGGCGGCCGTGTCCGCGGCCTCTTTTTCCCCCTCTTCTTCAAGAAGGAATAACTCAATGAAAACTAATTTTTTTTTTGAAATTTATTTTATGTACTCCTTTAAGTTTAATAAACAAACAAATGATAAAAAAACGGATTTAAAAAATATCTATTGATTTTTTTTATTAATTGTTAAAAAAAGGTAGAAATTTGAGCCTCTAGACTAGAAGACCCCCTTAATTCCACCGTTCCGGCTCCGTTCGAAAATAATTATTTATAATTATTTTTATTTTTTGATTATTCAATATTATTAATTCATAATAATAATTTCCCGCAAAAGGATAGTAATTAATTAATTTATTTTTATTGCATTTTTCCTGATTTTTTGCGATCAAAGATATATTCCAAACCCAAAAAAAAAAAAAAATAAATACAATAAAATTATTTAGCAACAATAACTAAGGTAAAAACTTTGAATAAACAAAAAAACAGAAGTCAACAAAGGGATTAACAAGATAAATAAATGCATTTTCATCGATTTCCAAAAATTTTTTCCGACTCTTCTTGTTTTTACGGCACGGTGCTTTCTACTCCGCACAAATTAACAGAGTGACCCTTCTCTGTGGGTTTTTTTCGTTCGTTCATTTGCAGTGACTCAGATCGCGCCGAGAGCTTAACGGTGATTATCCTCACGTTCCGAACAAAACGCCCCTTGCTCAGGTCAGTCGACCAGAGCTGCTCCGCAGAGTTGGAGTCCGAGAATGCCCACGGAAGACAACAAGAAACCGCGGTCGATACCATCTATCCGTTTGGAAAGGGCCCAAACCGCGTCTCCGCAGCCGTCTCAATTAACGCCAAAGGCTGCCATTGCCATTCCAAGGGCAAAAAGCGACGAGTCCGTCGAGTCTGTCCCCGGTCCCCCGTCAAGACTTTCTCGGTCGGTGTCCAAGATGCCTCAAACTGCGATAGACATCGCCCTCAAAAAGTTTATTGCCACAACACACCTGTGGGAAAAGGTGAAGAAGAGCTATGAAAGTTGCTCCGATCTTCTTTCCGCGTCCAGCGACAGTACGACCACCTCGACAGTGCTTGAATCCAAGTACAGTTACTGCTACTCCGTATATTCGAGATGTTTGGTCCAGCTTCAGGATATAATAGACAAAGCCGCCTCCCAGCTCACGCAGGCTTCTGTCAGTGTTCCAAAACCCTCGTCTACGGGCTGTCGTTTGCCACCAGTCGACACCGCTGGTGATTACCTGCGTTGGCCCACCTGCAGAGATCTTCTTTACCGCGATATATATCCACAACTCGCGTCTTACACCCGTAGAAAAGTTGATCCACCTATTGTTCAAAACAAGTGGCGATGCGCACGCCATTGTTTCCAAAGCCCCGCTGACCAACGACGGGCTAATCTTCGCGTGGCGAAGCCTCACCGACCGCTTGGAAAATCAGCTGTTATTAGTCAATAGCTAGTTGAAAATCCTCTTCAACATTCAGGCAGTACAACAAGAGTCCGGAGCAGCTCTGAAAGAGCTGCAAGGCACAATCCAAAGTTGCCTGACAGTCTTATAGATGTCCTCTATTCAAGTCGAGACATGGGATTGTCTCCTGGTGTATATGGTTTCTTTAAAGCTTCCCAAAATCACGCTTTCGATGTGGGAGCAATATATTCAAAACAAGAGAGAACGCTATAGTCGAGGGCCTCGACTATTAGATACCCGTTTCTCAGCTAAACAACTTAAGGCAGGCTTGCACCTTGTTGGCGCCCAAAACCAGATTTTTTTCTGGAATTTATTTCTTGGAAAGTATGGTAGGTGTGGGAATAAAATTTTAGCCAGTTGTAGGGTACAGTTTATTGAAGCTACACAATTTTTTTGAGTGCGATCCAAGCGAAGGGGGGAGGGGGAGTACCCAACAATGGCGGCATGTCCGCGAAAGACTCGTCCTCATGGCGGATTTTTTGGAATTTTAAGAAATAATCTGAAACGCAAAAAACGAATATATTCTTAATCTGTACACTTGCTCGCATGGCTTGAACTAGGATAATTGAAAAAACATAAAAAATGCAAAAATTATGAGCTTTTGAAAAAAAAATCGGTTTTTTCCTCATTTTTTCGTTACTCATTATTTTTTTAAATAAACAATTTTTAATATTTTCAAAAGATCCTAGTCTATATTATGCACATACTTCTGAGGAACATGTATAAAAAATTTCATGACGATTGCTCAATTTTTGCGGCTTGTACGACTTCCGCCAACTCGGAAAACATGGTTTCGAGAAAAACGCGTTTGAAAATTTTCACTATAATGGCAACGCGCTTGACACCGGTCCACCAAACGGCCGATAACTTTCGTAATTCAAGAGATTTCGACTTGAAATTTTAGGAGAGTAAAATTAAAACATGTATGTATCCGAAACTGCAAAAAAAAAAAATTTGATTTTGTTGACTTCACAAGGTGCAAGCCTGCCTTAATATAAATATGCCTTCTTGTATGTTTTTCGCCGCTCGAATTAGCTGGCAGCTTTACAGTACGAGCATCAGCACCAGCGCTGCTTTACCGCAGGCAGCTTTTGTCCTGCACCAGCAGCTGTGTTTATGTTTATGTTTTTGAGTGCAATAAATTGACTAGAAATATTAAACATACATACTTATATTGGCTAAACACATACATTCTTAAATAGTATTATGTATAATAAATAAATGTTTGCACAACACGAGTAACGGGTATAGCGAATAGCTTTCTTTGAAAGGATTTATCTTTGCCGGGCAATTGCAACTGTGTACAATGTAAATACATACATATGTATATGCTTACAAACATACACACATACGCCATTGTTTGACTCAGACCTCCAATTTGGCTAACTAGATTTGATTTGCATAGTTCTTGGGATATAGTTCGGTATTGACAAATGAAAACCATCTCAATTTCCTTTAATAGAAATCCTTATCGAGAATTAACGTTGACACTGTTGAGCACCTTGGCCAGCTGTTCCAAAGTCATCCGTTAGATGGCGCCATGAAAGGCGGAAATGTAGGGGCTTGCCAGGCTTAAGCGTTTAATGGGTTTTTGGGCGTTAGAGTGGGCGTGGCAAACTTTTATTAGGCCAATCGATATTTATTGACGAAACAAATACATATCAATTAAAATTTTCATAATAGCATCAAAACTGTGGCCACAGCTTGTGGCTTGTGGGCGTCAGAGGGGGCGTGGCACGATTTTGAAACAAACTTGCGCTGCGTAGGAACTCCTAAAATCTACATGCAAAATGCCAATCTTCTAGCTTTTATAGTTACCGAGATCTCAGCGTTCATACGGACAGATAGACAGACGGACATGGCTAGATCGACTAGGCTAGTGATCCTGAACAAGAATATATATACTTTATAGGGTCGGAAACGCTTCCTTCTACCTGTTACATACTTTTGCACGAATACAATATACCCTTTTACTCTACGAGTAACGGGTATAACAAGGCTGAAATTCCAACATGGAATGAGTTAGACTCGTTTTTGACAGAGCGTCAACGTACTCTGGAGGCTATCGATGACATCAGGATTAGCAGTTCGGGTCAGTTTCCGCCAAGGTCGACACCTGTGAGCGCCCCAGCGCGTAGACTTAATTCCTACGAGGCCAGAGTGACTCCAGCTACAAGAGGGTGCGATCTATGCTCCAGAGAGAATTATCCTGTTCGCTTATGTCCGCGCTTCCTTGAGTTCAGCTTTGCCTGAACTGTTCTTCACGAGGGCAACTGCAACGGGATTGCACTAGCGCCCATAGCTGCTTCACGTGCCACAGCCGTCATCACACCCTCCTTCACCGCGGTAATCCATTCGTGGCCGCTCCAAGTCCGTCTGCGCCAGCCAGGTCTCGACCCGCGTCTACTACAAGAGATGATCACTCTGATGTGCAAGTGTGCTTCGCTTCCGGCTCAAGAGCCGTCTCACTGGGCACAGCCCTCATTAATATTTGACATCTAGGGTGCAATTTCCAGGCGCGAGCCCTGATCGACTCTGGTTCCGAGGCAACCTTTATTACGGAGAGACTTTTCAACCTCGTCCAACTTCCATTTAAGACTATCCAGGCGCAGGTCTCTGGTCTTAATCAAGCCGTTGCCGCTCAGTCCACGAAACTCTGTCATTTTTCTATTGGATCGCCTTCCAGACCCAGGCTGCATTTAGAAACTTCAGCTTACGTTCTTCCGCAGCTGGCCGGGAATCTGCCTTTGTATCCAGTCCCTCGAGATCTTCTTAAGGAAATTCCTGACATCCCCCTTGCGGATCCCAAGTTCTTCGAGAGCTCCCAAATCGATGTCTTTATAGGAGCCGACATTCTTCCGTCCATCCTCCTCGGCAACGCCAGGGCTAACATTTGCGGTTCACTTCTCGGCCAGGAAACCATTTTTGGATGGGTGTTGACAGGCCCCATATCTCCAGCGGCCACCCGCAATGTGTCCGCATTCTCCACGCGAGTTACCTGCGGACCCGATTACTCGTTGGATCGTCTCCTTACCAAATTCTGGGAGGTGGAGGAAGTGCCCACACAGAGTCTGGTTCCGTCTGTGAACACAATTTTGTCCAAACTACAAGAAGGGACAATCGTGGCAAATACGTTGTGATGCGCCTCTTGCGCGATCCCGAGCATAGTGGTTCCGAGCTCGCATCTTCACGATCCTTTGCTCTGGCTCAATTTCTGCGTAACGAGCAGCGCCTAAAAAGAGATCCTCCCCTGAAGGCACGGTATGACTCTGTGATTCAAGAATACCTCGATTTAGGTCACATGGCCGAGGTCCCATTGACGAACAGTTCCGCCACGTACTACCTTCCACATCACGCTGTTCTTAAGCCCGAGAGCACAACCACTAAAGTGCGGGTGGTTTTCAACGCATCTAGCCCTTCCGCAAACGGGACCAGTCTGAATGACTTTACGCGGGCCCGGTCTTACAATCCGACCTCACGATTCAAATCCTGAAGTGGCGATACTTTAGGTTCGTTTTCAACGCCGACATCGAGAAGATGTATCGGCAAATTTGGGTAGACCCCCAGCATACTCCCTTGCAGCGTATTCTATTCCGCAATTCCGATGGGGAAATCCGCGACTACGAGTTGAAGACAGTCACCTTCGGGGTCAATTGTGCCCCGTTCCTAGCGATCCGTGTCCTGCAACAGCTCGCCGAAGACGAAGAGTCGAGGTATCCGCAGGCGAGTCGGATTATCCGACAGTATATGTATGTCGACGACGTACTCGCGGGGGCAGACGCTAAAACCGAAGCGCAAGCGGCTGGGCCCCAGGTTCAGCAGGATTCCCTCTTAGAAAATGGACATCCAATAGCAAGGCCATTTTGGCCAACATCCAGAGTGACCATCTGCTTCGCGCGGACTTCCTTGAAATCGACGCAGAGAGCACGGCTAAAACACTCGGCGTGCGGTGGCGACGTCTGACGAGTTTTTCTTCATTCCGCCCGAATTGATCTTGGGTTCAACGTTCACGAAGCGTCAAGTCTTATCCCAAATTGCCAAGCTATTTGATCCAGAGGGCTGGCTCGCTCCTGAAATTGCGTCGGCCGAGCGTCTCCTGATTTCCCTAACGCAACGCAGGCACATTGCCCTTGAGATTGGCTGCTTAAGCCAAAAACGGCCAGTGCCAGCATCCAGCCTTGACCAAAACCTGAACCCGTTCCTTGATTCCCAAGGCCTCATAAGAGCATCCGGCCGGGTCACGGCCTCCGAACTTCTCCAGTATGATGAACGGTATCCGGTCATCCTTCCAGTGGCACGGTGGCAATCAGCTGATGATCCGTCTGATCCGTTCCAAGTTCTGGATCCCGAGGGTGAGGAATTTGGTCAAGTCCGTCATGTATTTGTGCAAAGGTATGCGTCATCCACAAAAAGAAATTGCAAACGCAACTCATTGGACCCTTACCCAAAAAACGGACCTTACGACTGAGAAGTTTCTCGCCGCCTTCGCTCGTTTCGTGTCCCGAAAAAGACAAGTTCACCTTTGTGGGTGCGGCTGCCCTACTCTCCCGCGAGTTTTCCCAAGCTCTCAAAGAAGCTGTGACAGGTGCCTATAGTCACCAGCAGCTGCTCTGGCAGTTCATTCCTCTGGGAGCACAAATGGGAGGCTTGTGGGAAGCAGGTGTCAAGAGCTTCAAGACCCTATTTAACAAGTCTACGGCGACGCGAAAATATCCGTTCGAGAGAATTCGCGTCCGCTTGCGCCGATGTCCGTAGACTCCACTGACCTGTTGGCACTTACGCCTGGGCACTTATTTTGTTGGAGGGCCCCTCCTCGCCATGGTCGAACCCAAAATAATAACACCACATCTATTATTAACCGCTGGTAACACCTGAAGGCTCGTCATCAACAATTTCGTCTGCGATGGAAGGAGGAGTACCTCAAGGAACTCCATAAGCGGAATAAGTGGCGAACCCCTACAAGAAATCTCCGTGCCAAGGAAGACAACCTTCCGTCCAATGAGTGGCGATTAGGCAGAATTGACGCGGTGTTTCCAGGATCTCGTATTAGTATCTCGTTTTAACAAAGCGCGTATTCTAATACATGATCAGAAAGATCGATTAGATAAAAGTCTTTGGTCTCAAGTATCAACATTTTTTATCAGATTACGATAAAATTTAATAACTATAAGAAAAGGTACAATTTAACTATTTCGGTACCAACTATCCTTAACACACCCTTAACAGTAGAAACTAGAGATTAATCGGCATCACCAGATTCACCACCTGCCGATCCAGTAGAGACTGAAGATTCTAATATCTCCGAATTGGCCCCGCAGTCCTTATTCAATCTGAATTATCAGATCAGGACCTAAAAGGTTCTGAAACAAGTGCAAGCGTAAAAGAACAAAAGCACATCAAAATAACAGATAAAATCGTTGCCAAAAAAAAAGAAAAAAGATATATCAAATGTCATCCCGGATTTCAACGGCCAAAAATTAAATCTTCAAAGATTCATAACAAAAAAACCATTTGAAGAATTAGCCGTCGAGGTAATTAAATCAAAATAGAAGGATCACCTTTACACAACTACTATCTACGTGATAATACAAAAATTTCCAGAAACTATTATCAGAGAAACATCTGATGTAGTAAAGGCAAAAATCACACAAAAGGGAAAGAAATCGAAAATTTACGAAAGTTACAAGAAGCCTCGTATATCGATGAAGGATTACCAGCAAAGAAGCAATTAACACAATGTACTTTTCTGCAGAAGTCGATTTTTTTGTGTTTTTATAAAAAGATAATATTGTAAAAAAATTTTTGAACTCTGTTTTTTTTGTGTTTTACTGTGGAAAATGTCAGTGATTGTATTGATTCGACTATTTTTCCTTGCGTGTGAGAGTCGGTCTTTTTTGTAGATTTTATTGCGGGCCTCTGAAGCATTTTCACCTAAGCATCATAGTGGAACTAACGTCGAATTATTTATTTGAAAATCGTGGACTAGTACTTTGTGAATCGTTGGTGACATTGGGTACCACGGGTATTTATGCATATATGGTCAAAACGTTTTCTCACAAAAAGTGGGAATTTTTTAGAGTTTATATAATAGTTACATAAAATTGCTATTAATATAATGTGAAAATTATTTAAAAGAGTTTTACCAAAGCCGGTTATAAATGATAGTTGTTCACTATGTAACAGGCCAAGTATAATATAGATAAGCTGGCCACACTATTAGAGCAGTGCCTATCTCTTTCAAGAGAGGTGCTATCCCTCTCTCTCAAGAGAACGCCAGAGAGAGCTGCCTGCGTGCAGCGAAGCTGAGTCTCGATCGAACCAAAAAGTAAAGACGACGTGTGTGAGAGATAAATAAATTAAAATAAAGAGACAAACTATTCCTGATACAATCTCAGAAGTGGGATTCATAAAAAACTTTTTTTTTTATCAACTGAAAACGCCTATAATAATAAATAAAAATATGGATATAAACATATCGGAAGTGACAGTTATCCAATTAAAAAGGTGGTTGGAGCTTCTAAATCTGTCGACGAAGGGCACCAAATCGGAACTTTTTGCTCGGCTTTGCAGCGTTTCGGAAGAAATTCGCGGAAGGGCGCCCGAGAACCTTGTGGAGCAAGCTGAATTGGAAAATGTTGACGAGAATCGCAGTGAGATGGAAGTTGACGCTGAGACGTTGGAAAATTTGCGAGCCGAAATTTCGAGGGCTCAGAAAATTCTAGAGAACTTAAACTACCAGATCAACAGCGCTGGTGGCAACCGAAATAACGGAGGCAGAGGAGGCGAAATTGCGTTTCAGCAGAACGAGCAACGGCGAAACAGCGGAGGCGGCGGAGACGAAAATGCGTTTCAGCAAAACAGCGGCGGCAGAGGCAGCAGCGACAGAGACAGCGGCGGCAGAGACGGCGGCGGCAGAGACAACGGCGGCAGAGACGGCGACGGCAGAGACAGCGGTGGCAGAGAAGGCGATGGCGGCAGAGGCAGAGTTGACGGCAGCGCCGTTTATGACGAAATGGCATCGTCTGGTGGTGGGTTTTCGTCATCAGGATTTAACATGGCCAAGGAAATGTTGATGGACTTCACCGGAAAGTGCCTGTTCGATCCTGGATCGCTCAATGGGGCAACATATCGGCTCTATATAGCCTTTCAGACTTGCAACAAAGTATCTTGCTGATCAGCAAGTTAAAAGGCAGTGCCTTGCAGTGGTTGCATGCGGATGAAGGACGTTTCGCCAAGCCAACGAATGAGCTGCTTGAACAACTGCAGCTAGCTTTCGGGGACGTCGATTCGAAGGCTGCATTAAGGCGGAAGTTTGAGGCGCGTATCTGGATGCCAACCGAAAAATTTGCTTTTTACTTTGATGAAAAGTGCCGACTTGCTCGAGAGGTCAGCATGGAGGTGGATGAGCTTTTGGATGGACTTGTGGAGGGCATTCCAGCTCTAGGCTTGCGTACACAGGCCAAGCTTCAATGTTTTGATAGAACGGAGCGTATGCTTCGTGCTTTTGCGGACATCATGCTTCCGAAAAGGGCAACAACAACTAGAGAGGCAACAACAACTAAAGTGGCAACACCAAGGACGGATCCAGGAAACAGCGAGACACGTTGTTTCAACTGCAACGCAAAAGGGCACTGGAAGAGGGAATGCACCATGCCGATAAGACCGCCAGGATCATGCTATAGTTGTGGCGCAAAAGATCACCGCTTGGTTGAATGTCCCCAAAACAAAAAGAAGAAGGTCGAGAATAAATATGTAAGATTATTTAAAATTTTTAGTATTGAAAATCCTAACCAGCCCATTGTTACAGAATGCCTAATAGATTCGGGAAGCCCGGTGTCATTGATAAAACGTTCATACTTACCAGTAAACATTAAATTAAAACCTCAAGAAGAGGAATACTTTGGCCTAAACAAAAGCTTATTAAGGAGTTATGGTAGAATATTATGTTTTATATTTAAAAATGAAATAAAGATTTGGTTTAACTTAATTGTAGTGGCTGACGAATCTATGGGATGTAACATTGTGCTGGGTAGAGATTTTATGGATGCTTGCGATTTTAAAATTGATTTAGATGCGCTGAAAATGGTTACTGTAGAGTGTATTGAAACCGAAGTCGAGAAGAAAGCGAAAGATAAAATACTTTCTAATAATTGTATGGAAATTAGGATTTCCGATTCGGAGGGCAAAACGGAAAAGTTAGGTGAAAAGAGTTTAGGTACAAAGGTAGGTGAAAAGAATTTAGGTAAAAGTTTAGGTAAAAAGCTAGGTGAAAAGAGTTTAGGTAAAAAATTAGGCGAGAAGAGTTTAGGTAAAAGTTTAGGTACAAAGTTAGGTGAAAAGAGTTTAGGCAAGAAAAATGTAGGTACAAGTTTAGTTGAGGAAAATTTGGCCAATCGTTTAGGTGACAACAATTTAGGTACATCTTTAGGTGAACAGAGTTTAGGTGAGAAACATTTAGGTACACATTTAGGTGGAAAAAGTTTAGATAAAAACAGTTCAGGTAAAAATTTAGGCGAGAACAATTTAGGTACACATTTAGGTGGAAAAAGTTTAGATAAAAACAGTTTAGGTAAAAATTTAGGCGAGAAAAATTTAGGTACACATTTAGGTGGAAAAATTTAGATAAAAACAGTTTAGGTAAAAATTTAGGCGGGAATAATTTAGGTACAGGTTTAGGGGAGAAGAGTTTTGACATATGTTTAGGCGGTGATGATTTAGGTGAGAAGGATTTAGATAATGTATTGTATGAAGAAGCTTTAGGTTCAGGTAGTTTAGGAAAGAGCATAGAGGATAATTTTGAAAGTGAAATGTTAGAAATAAACATTTTAGAAGATGAGACTAAAGAAATGGCTTACAATATCGGGGATCAGGTTAGTTATAAGGATCAAATGAAGTTTATTGAATCGTTAGAGGAAAATTATATTAAAGTATTGCGACCTGGAAGTCCTAGAGTTAAATGTGAGTTGAATATTATTTTAGAGAACACAAAACCATTTAGTTGTGCACCTAGAAGACTGTCTTATAATGAAAAAGAGGCATTACAGAAATTGTTAGATGAATACTTAGAAAAAGGAATTATTCAGAGTAGTAAATCCGATCGTTTTAGTGAAGAAAAAGACTGGGGAGTTTAGGTTGTGCATTGATTTCAGACGGTTGAATAAAATTATGGCTAAAGATAATTATCCTATCCCCATAATTGACGATTTGTTAGATAAATTGGTGGGAAAATCGGTTTTTACAAAATTAGATTTAAAGAATGGGTACTTCCACGTTTTCGTGAACAAAGAGTCAATGAAGTACACATCTTTTACAACGCCGCTAGGGCAATTTGAGTTTTTGCGAATGCCAATGGGTTTGAAGACGGCTCCCCAGGTATTTCAAAGATTTGTAAATGATATTTTTTATGATATGATACGTGATAATAAGGTGATAATATATATGGATGACATTTTAATTGCAAGCCAGAGTATTGAAGAACATTTAGGAATATTAGTAGAAGTATTTAGGAGATTAGTGGAGAATAAATTAGAACTAAGAATGGATAAATGCAAGTTTCTTCAAAATAAGGTAAAATATTTAGGTTTTCTAATTTCTAATGAAGGAATAAAAGCTGATGAGAGGGGATTAGAAGCGATAAAGAGCTTTCCTATGCCAAATAAAGTGCAAGCTGTACAAAGTTTCTTAGGTCTTTGTTCTTACTTTCGCCGCTTTATAAAGGACTTTTCGATATTGGCGAAACCATTATATGATTTACTGAGGAAAGATAGGACGTTCGAATTTGGAAATGAAGAGTTAGCCTGTTTCACACTGTTGAAAGATAAATTAGTTGCAGCCCCGGTGTTAGCGTTATACGATTACAAGGATGAAATTGAGCTCCACTGCGATGCGAGTGCTTTAGGGTTTGAGGCTGTACTGTTTCAGAGAAAGGAAGACAAGAAGTTGCATCCGATTTTTTATTTTTCGAAAAGATCAACATCGACTGAAGCTAAATACCATAGCTTTGAATTAGAGACGTTAGCCATTATTTATGCACTTAGAAGGCTTAGGATATATTTAGAAGAGAAACGTTTCAAGATTGTTACAGATTGTAATTCTCTAACGTTAACGTTGAATAAGATAGACTTAAACCCACGAATTGCAAGGTGGGCTTTAGAATTACAAGAATTCGATTATGAATTAAAACACAGGGCAGGAAGACAAATGCAGCATGTTGATGCACTTAGCAGATGTAATAATGTAATGATAATAGAGGCAAATACGTTTGAGAATAATTTGGTAATTTGTCAGTCAAGAGATAGTAAGGTACAAGAAATTAGCGAAATTTTAGAAAACGGAGAGCATAAGTGGTTTGAAATAAGGAACGGGGTTATATATAGAAAGAATAATAATAACAAGTTACTGTTTTATGTACCAAATAGAATGGAGGAACACGTGATGTATAAATATCATGACGAATTAGGTCACATTGGAAGGGATAAGATGTTAGATGCGATTAGTAAAAGTTATTGGTTCCCGGGCATGAAACAAAAGGTTTGTGATCACATTCAGAACTGTTTGAAGTGTATAACTTTCTCTCCTAAATTAGGCAAAGGAGAGGGAGCGCTGCACAGTATCCCCAAAGGGAATAGACCATTTGATGTTATTCATATTGATCACTATGGGCCAGTAGATAATAGTAGAGTAAAAAAGCATATCTTAGTGGTAATAGATGCATTCACGAAGTTTGTTAGACTTTATACAACAAAAACAACGAATACAAAAGAAGTTATGAGTGCTTTAACAGACTACTTTCGGTCATACAGCAGACCAAAGTGTATTATTTCGGATCGTGGGAGTTGTTTTACGTCAACGAATTTTACACACTTTACCGAGGAAAGAAACATAAAACACATTAAAATTGCGCCACTCAAATGGTACTAAGATCGGGGGCAAAAAGTGATTCGGTATCCGAAGTTGCTGGAATCGATGTGGCTCCGCTAGGTACTTCCGCTCTGTCCGATCAAAATAAAGTAGTGGCCCCAACACCTCATGTAGACTTAACGTCCGGATTACCGGCCGATACTGGTAGTACAGATACAAATTCTGTAGTACCAAAAAGGGTTTCATGTGTTGTACCAAAAACGGTTACTTGTGTTCGGGTGCCCCAGCTCAAACATGTATTTGTTTCACGGCTCGCCCCAGACCTCTCATCACTGGATATTACGGCTTATATCCGTAACAAAATCCAAGTTGATGATTTGAAGGTCGAACAATTTAAATTTTCTTATGCTAGGAAAGTATCATCATTTAAGATTGGCTCTTTTTGTGCTCTTTTTGCATCTGTGTGTTCCACCATTTTCTGGCCCGAGGGCATATTTGTAAAAGAGTACGAAGCTAAGAGAAAAAAGAATAGTTCAAGGGAAATGGAAAATACCATTAAAGAACCATCACCAGCGCCCTCACTCCAAAAACCTCTTCAAAACGAGCCTTAGCACAATTATCGATAGTTTTCTTCCCATATAATATTAGGATGTACAGAGACCGGTTAAGGCCGGAATTCTAGCCAAACCCCGAGTACAAAATAGGCTTGATCGTCGTCCAGACGGGAGGTGGAGTCCTGATTGCGTCGACTCCACCTTTTCGTCTGAATTACTAACTTTCGAAGAATTTTATGACATCGAATTCCTAGGTATACAATTATCGTTTCCCGGTAGTTTTGTATATATTACTTGTTCATATATCCCACCATCATCTGAGTTCCCTATTTACGCAAATCACCTTTCCGTTATTCTGTCCATTTCCAAAAAACTGTCGGATCGAGATCAGTTAATTGTATTAGGTGATTTTAATATACCTAGTGCGACATGGTCCCCTGACGAAAACTCTAACATTTTACTTCCTTTAGCGCAGCATGACTTTATTGACGGCTTGCTTGACATTGCGCTATCCCAAGTGAACCATGTTAAGAACTCCTTAGGACGTTTACTGGACTTGTGTTTTGTTTCAAATTCAGAAGGCGTTTGCCTATCAAGAACGTCACCACTTACACAACCGGAAGATCCTTATCATCCAACTCTAGAGCTGACTGTAGACGCAAGAACAGAGCTGAATAAAAAATCCGAAAAGTCGGTTAAATACTTTTATATCCGGCTATGACTGGTCCGAATTTTATTCATGCACTAACGTGGCTAAGGCCGTTAATATCTTTTATAATGCATTGAATTCCTTCTTTTATCTGTGTGTTCCGTTATACTATCCGTCAATTTCAAATAAACCTCCATGGTTTAATAAAGAGTTGTCACTCCTAAAAAATATTAAGTCCAGACTTTTCAATAAATTTAAAATGTGCAGTTCACAATCTGCCTTCTCTCGGTACCTAAGGGCTCGGTCAAATTTTATCGTGCTTAACGCCCGGTGTTATAAAAGCTATTTGACTCGTTGTAGGGTCCAATTTTCACAAGATCCAAAACAGTTTTATAATTTTGTTAACACTAAGCGTAAATCAGCCTGTTACCCTGCATCACTATCATTCGAAAACTCTACGGCAAATTCTGATCAGGCAATTGCCGATCTATTTGCCCAGTTTTTCCAGACAACATATTCAATTATCCGCCATCCCAAAGCTTTTCGAAAACACTATTACACCCCATTTGCAACATCTTTGTAGATCGATTATATCTCCATGTCAACATGGATTTATAAGGCGAAGATCTACGACGACAAACCTCTTAGAGCTAACGTCTTTTGTAATAAATGGCTTTAGAAAGAACATGCAGACTGACGTAGTTTACACTGACTTTAGTAAAGCGTTTGATTCAGTAAATCACTCGCTACTTGTATTAAAGCTAGACTTATTAGGGTTTCCATGCGATCTTCTAGCATGGATCTCAAGTTATCTGAGTGGTAGGACTCAACGAGTCCTCTTTAAAAACTCGATCTCTGATTTGATCCGAGTTACTTCAGGCGTCCCACAAGGAAGCCACCTTGGCCCACTTCTTTTTACTTTATTTATAAACGATCTCCCTCTAGTCTTGACAAAGTCGCGTGTCCTTATGTACGCAGATGACGTTAAGTTATGCCTGCAATATAACGAAATTTCTAGCAGTTCAGACTTACAATCTGACCTAAACGCTTTTCAAACATGGTGTTGTGAAAATCTTTTGGATTTAAATAGCGCTAAGTGCAAAGTAATGACATTTTTTCGGGTGAACCCACAATATGCAACGTATACGCTGGGTGGTTGCTCGTTGTCTAGAATTACGCATGTTGATGACCTTGGCGTCCTCCTTGACCCTAAACTTAAGTTTTGTTACCATATTACTTCTATGGTGAATAAAGCCAGGGGAGTACTTGGATTTATTAAAAGGTGGTCAAAGGAATTCGTTGATCCCTATGTTACAAAGACTCTGTTCATTTCACTAGTCCGTCCAATCCTGGAGTACAGTTCAGCAGTTTGGAGTCCTCAGTAAGGTGTACATATAGACCGGATAGAGTCTGTGCAAAAGAACTTTTTATTATTTGCTCTACGGGGCCTTAACTGGAATGCAAGCCTTATTTTACCATCCTACTCTAGTAGACTTCTCCTAATTAATCTACCATCCTTAGTAAACCGTAGAACGATGCTTGGCACAACTTTTATCTATAAACTTATTCACGGGGATGTGGAGGGTCCGGAGTTACTGGGTCGCATAAGCTTCTCCGTGCCTAATAGAATTACCAGGAACTATGTTCCTCTTACATTAAATATTTGTAGATCTAACTTTGATATGCATGAACCGTTTAGAGTACTGTGTAACGACTATAATAGACTATACCACATTATTTCTACTACCGACTCTTTGCCAAGCCTAAAATCATTAATTTTATCTTACTTAGCACAAAATTAGTATTAGTATTAGTCTCGTACGTATTTGTAATCTTAGTCTGTCCGCTTCTACATTGTGCTTTTAACTTCTCGCGATCTCGTTTTTACACCTATTAGGCTCAACTGCTTGGTGTCGTAAGGGCCACTTGTTTGCGCTGATCATAGTGCATCAACGTCCGAGTAAAGAGTACTGCAGGGGTTTCGAGAAAGCTTATACCGAAGCACAAAGGACCATACATTATTGGAAAAGTTTTAAGAAATGACAGATTTTTATTAAAGGACATCGACGGGTTTCAGTTATCTCGGAATCTATACCAAGGTGTTTGGAGCGAAATAATATTAGATAAAAGATGAAAATAAATCTTAATCAATTAAATAGAATAAAAATACTAATAATAAGACTGAAATTGTAAGAAAAAAAAAATTGTACAAAATTGTTAACTACTTCTAAGACTTAGCTTAAGATATGTTGTAACGCCGAGATAGTGGGCTATCTCAAAGCCAGGATGGCCGAGTTGTAACAGGCCAAGTATAATATAGATAAGCTGGCCACACTATTAGAGCAGTGGCTATCTCTTTCAAGAGAGGTGCTATCCCTCTCTCTCAAGAGAACGCCAGAGAGAGCTGCCTGCGTGCAGCGAAGCTGAGTCTCGATCGAACCAAAAAGTAAAGACGACGTGTGTGAGAGATAAATTAATTAAAATAAAGAGACAAACTATTCCTGATACAACTATTTGCAAAAGATCTTCTTGCTGTCATTGCTGTTTCAGCTACCATTCTGCTTTGGTACGCTTACTCGAAGACCCATATCATTCCCTATTTTTTCTTGAATATATTTTTTCCGCGCACTTATTTTAATCTTATAATCACCTTTTACATGCCATTTTTGTATTTCCATTTTGTATGATATATTCAGGACAAATTCTAGAAACCGAATCCAAGAATGTAGAGGACTTACCCCAAATTTAAAAGCTTCAAGCTTGGGCGTAAAGATTTTTGAATAGAAATCTTGGATTTCCATTACTTTTGTTGGGGTAACACCACAAATTGGACAACATTGAGTTGATTTATTGTGAGTTAGTACGTTTAGTACTTTTCCGTCAATGAGTGGCATATGCATTTCAAAGATATCTATTATGTTATTAGCCTGAATGATAAATAACACGGTTTCAGATTACCTATTTGATAGTCTAACTGATTTTTTTCCATAAGTATATGATCAGAAGTTTCTTTTACAAATTGAATTTTCAGCGGCCTGTAAAATCGAATGGATTGCGGTGATCTGTTAACCCAGATATTTCGTTGAAATGAGTCAATCATAACAGAAGTGTCAAACAAAGACTGATCTGAGACCTGAACGTCAGATGTTTTTATTTCAAACTTCTGCTTGTATTCACTTTGTCCAGTTGATCCATCAAAGCCATATCTGCAAATTAATTTGAGTAAAGAACTATACGGAGATTGCTTGAAAACATCAATTTGCATTTCAATTATTCGCTCTGCAGAATGATTCAATAGGTTTTGCAGTGACACTTGAGCAGTAGTTTCTGTAACATATATTACTTGATTGTAGCTTGGATAGATGTCACTGTGATGATTTATATTCAAAACCCTACTGTTAACATATTCTATTTGGTTAAAGAATTTTTCAGAATGTAGGGCTTCACTTGGTGTGAGTGGAGTGGTTTTTTGGATTTGAAGATGCTTTCTCAATCCTGTTGGGTATTCAGCATGTGTTGTAATTTCTTTAAGGGTCAAGGTCACGTTTGTATTACATTCTTTCTTAGCAGAAACTGCTACTGCATGCATTAGAAGAGTTGTGTTGTGCTCTTTTTCATTCGCAAGCTCAGATGCCAATTTCGTTTTCAATCGTGGTTCTGCGACGTCCCGGTTTTTGTGGTGTCTTATAGCTATCATTTATTGTAATTGATATTTTAGATGACATTCATTCAGTATACTTTGACTTAAATCGTTCGACCATATAGTTGCATTATGGTAGACTTTTTTATATAAATGATTCAAAATTACTTTTTTTTTATTGATTTCTAATTTTTTATCATCTTCGACGTGGTAATGGGCAATTTTTTATAAATGCAATCTGACACAAAAGATATTTTGCGATTATTGCTAAGCCAAATATTGAAGAGATCGCTATGGCGAAATTGGAACGTCGCTGAATATTGCGGAATTGCGAGAAAAAGCGGACGAACGGGGAAAAGTTGTTAATTAGCGATTAAGAACGACACTTATTGCTATAAACTAGCCTAATTAGTTTTTGTCAGCAGCCGTCAGGTCGTTAGTTTCATTCCACGAAACACACATATATAAAAAACACACATAAATAGAACATTAAACAAAACACAAACACTAAGTCTACACATAAACAGTAAAAAATACATACCTTGGTTTACAATTTCCATTAATACCTACAGTTTGTTCGGACAAAGGATATTTATTTTCACGCAAAAAAGTAAACAGGGCATTGCCGCCAATTTCATATTCCCAAACAGTTATTTCGATTGTGTGGCTTGGAAAGCTCATAAAAAACTTCAGTGAAGCTTTTAAAGCTTATTTTTTAAGTTTTGTTTATATTTGATGAATTAACTGTAAGAACTTTAAATAAAAAATATAAAAAACATTAAAATAAAAATTTCGTATTTATGCCAAAAAAATGGACTTCTGGACCATAGTGCAATGGTTAAAAATAAAAACTATCCTAGGAAATTTTTCAACTATGAATGAAGCAGTCACAAAGTAGTACTGATATGAAAATATTAAAAATCAATAATGGACACCCGAAGAGGACAACGTTATCACGGTAATAACTACAAGGTAATTATCGCCATAGAGGATATGGCAGAGGTTAATATTAAAACAATGGTTATTCGGTAATAATTTCGGTAAAACAATGAGTATTACAAAAATAATGGTTACAACCACACCAATAATAATAATAATAGAGGTCGTGGAATTTGCAGAGGTAATAACCGTCTTTGACTTTCAAAGTGAACGGTCGTGTTTTTTTTCTGCGCATCGAATTTTGCATTTTGTTTTCGTTTATTCCCATCGGTGGGTTTTATCAAAACAATTTTAATTCTCTTCCGGTTTATTAAAACATAAATTTAAACTCCGTTCGCTTCGCGAGTGCACTTTGTATTTAATACAGGGTTGCCCATATTCGACGGACCCATCTGACGACGCCATAACTTTTGACAGAGATGCCAGATCGCTTAATGACATACCGCGTTTGAAGCGTCAGTCCAAGCAGATTTTTACCATGGAACAATACACGCCACGCGAGCGCTCTGAAATAGTTGAAATTTACATTCAACAGAACAAGTCAATTGTGAAAACTCAACGTGCTTTTAAAAAATTAAAAAATGTGAAAAGTGCGCCTTCTAAGAACACCATTAAGCGTTTATACGAAAAATTTACGAGTGGTGAGGTTCTTTCTAATCCGAAGAGGCCAAATAAAAGTCGACCAAGGCGATCGGACGAGAATATCGCTGCCGTACGAGCCAGTGTTGAGAGGTCCCCAAGAACATCCCAAAAACGCCGTTCTCAGCAGTTGGGCATGGCTCGGTCCACTTTTTGTGATGCCAATTATTCGTCGAAAGCGTATGAGGCAGTTCTGGTTTCAACAAGACGGCGCTCCACCGCACACAAGTCGCATAACAATCGATTTTCTGAAGAAATTGTTTCCGGGCCGTTTGATGTCGAAAACTGGTGATTTGGACTGGCCACCGCGTTCGCCCGATTTGACGCCGCCTGACTTCTTCTTGTGGGGATATTTGAAGTCAACGGTTTACGTTAACAAAAACCCTAGAAGATCTCAAGGACAACATACGTGAAGAAATAGCAAATATCAAAAATTAAATGATTAAGATTGCCAACCGCCAAATTTAATATATATTATTTTTTTTTTGATTTTTTTGATTTTAAAAAAAACATGGGTCCGTCGAATATGGGCAACCCTGTACTAATAAATTGTTTTAGTTTTTCGTAATTCTTATCTGTGTTTTCTTATCTTATATCCCCGCCGTTTCTCTTTTGTGCATGCACTTTAACTTATTTACGCTCCCGCTCTCTTGCTCTCTTTGCTTTGAAAGTTCTAAGCGTGCAGTTTCTGCGCTCTTGCGGTACTTATAACTGCTCGCTTATAAATTTCAATTCGCTTTCTTGGTACAGTGGTAAATAAATAAAATGAATAATAAAAATTTAGTCTGCTTCTGCAAAAAATGCAGCCTCGTAATCAGGCTGACCAGTCTAATATGAAAATATGGTGCACACCAAGTGCGCCGGTTTTACTGGCCGGACAAGTGATGACCTTTCAAATGGGCCCAATTTGCAGTTTTGTTGTGACGCTTGTGTCGAGGTTGCGAACGAGATGAAATCGTTCATGCGCCAAACTAAAGGCGGCCTGATGGGGCTGATTAGCTGTTTTGGAGTTGCTAGAGATAGTTTTCGCCTAGCTGATGATCTCCTCTCTGCGCTGAACTCGCAGTTTAATAGTCGTAAGCTATTAGAAGAGTCCCCTAAGCGCAAAAAGGCCGCTGGTGGTAAGGAGCAAAAGGGGAACACCCCGCAACCGAAATCAAAAGAACAACAGAGCATTCCGGCGGATCAGCAGCTGATTGCAGCAAACCCTTAAATGTTGCAGAATGCATGCAACCAGGGACTTCTAAGAATTCCGATTTGTCCGTAGTAGTTTCACAATTAGTGGATCCACCTATCTCTCAGAATGTAGCATCTCCACCACAAGGGACTACTGAGTCTGGACAACCGGCTCAAGTTGGTTTTGCAGAAACAATATCTGCTCCACCAAAATCCATTTTAGTGGTTCCACTAAAGAAACAAATTTTCGTTTCTCGGCTTTCCCCTGATCAAACATCTTCTGATGTATTGTCTTATATACAAGACAAAACTAAAGCCGATTGTAATAGTGTAAAGGTGGAAAAGTTTAAGTTTTCTTATGCTAGAGACATTTCATCTTTCAAGATAACTGTCCCTAACGAGCTTTTTGAAGCCATATGCTCGGGCGACTTTTGGCCGGATAATATGGTTGTAAAAGAGTTCGAGGCTAAGATAAAGAAGAAGGGGCTCGTGGGAGTAAAACTTCCTAGTCGAGGCCAAACCAGTGTACCAATTTCAATTTCAAAAAACTAACTTCTAACCTCCTTCTTTCCTATCAGAATGTAAGAGGTTTGCGTAGCAAACTCACTAAATTGTATTCTGATAGCCTTTCCTTTGCATCTCATATTATTGTGTTCACAGAAACCTGGTTAAAGCCGGAGATCTTTAGCTCCGAAGTTTTTCCAGGTAAGTACACAATATATAGGTATGACCGCCCCTCTAGACGGGGAGGTGGAGTCTTAATTGGAGTTGATTCAAACTTCCCGTCTGAGGAGTTATTTTTTGATGAATTCAATACCATTGAATTTATTTGTGTAAAGTTATCGCTCATATATTCCGCCGTTGTACTGAACTTCCTGATTATTTAAATCACCTATCCGTTATGAAGTCCTTTGCAAATAAGCTTTCCGATCGGGATCAGTTGATAGTTCTAGGTGATTTTACTATACCTGAAGTTACTTGGTCCATTGAGGATGGATCGAATGTCTTACTACCTATAGCACAGCATGATTTTATTGATGGCCTGCTTGACATATCTCTATCTCAAGTAAACCATGTTCGAAATTCATTAGGTCGCCTACTTTATTTGTGTTTTGTATCAAATCCTGAAGGTGTGTTCCTGTCCAGAGTAGCACCACTCACGCAACCTGAAGATCCATATCACCCAACAATCGAACTTTCATTTGATACGGGTAGAGTTATAGAAGAAAAATCAGAAAAATCCAAACGAATGCATTGTTTTCGCAAGGCAGACTTTCTGAGGCTAAATAATTTTATTTCTGGCTTTAATTGGTCTGATCTTTACTTATGCACATAGCTCGCAAATAACTGTTGACCGTTTTTCTTCCTGCGCTCTCGTTGCGAGCACAACCGAAAAAGTTCATACTCTCTCGCTCTCGCTCTGAGCAAGAGACTCTTGCTGTCTTCATTTATGTTTTCTGTTGAGCGCTTTTCGTTGAGATCTTTGTATATCGCTCTTTCAATGAGCAGTGCCTAAAGAGCGGAATGAGAAACGGTCGCAAAATGAGAGTCAGCAAAAGACCGATTGACCGAAAAACTCAATGCAAACGGTCTTCACATTTACTTTCGTTGTTGTGAAAAAGAAATGATATAATTTTTTTAATACAGAATTTTAAATTTATTTACAAATATTTTTGTTAACAAGATCCATTTTGATTCCATATTCGATATATCTGCAAAACAGACGCTTAACGAAAAAAACTCGAAAGTCCTTTTGCTTAACTGAATACGACAAAACGGTCTTGGAACAACCAGAACAAAAAAAGAATAGAAATATACGGTTTCGCTCTGAGCGCGAGCGAGCTCATTCAAGAACCCATAAATCGGTTGCTCTCCGAGTCTTTTCGTAAAGGGTCAGGAGAAGACACTTATTTGCAGACAACGAGAAACGGTCGACTGTTATTTGCGAGCTCTGCTTATGCATTAATATGTCCGATGCAGTTAATGTTTTATACACTGCAATAAACTCATTATACCCGTTACTCGTAGAGTAAAAGGGTATATTGTATTCGTGCAAAAGTATGTAACAGCTAGAAGGAAGCGTTTCCGACCCTATAAAGTATATATATTCTTGATCAGGGTCACTAGCCGAGTCGATATAGCCATGTCTGTCTGTCCGTCTGTCTGTCCGTCCGTATAAACGCTGAGATCTCGGAAACTATAAAAGCTAGATTGGCATTTTGCATGCAGATTCTAGGAGTTCCTACGCAGCGCAAGTTTGTTTCAAAAATGTGCCACGCCCCCTTTAACGCCCACAATCGCTTATATACGATTTTAAAAATTTTAATATTTCGGAAAAGTAAAAATGCAGTTTTATTGTGTTTATCAATACCTATCGAAATGTTGAAGAAATTTTTCAAATCGGACCATTCGTTAAAAAGTTATGCGTGATCAAAGTTTCTATTTCCATCTCCCTCGCACTCCCTTTACCTGAGTAACGGGAATCTGATAGTCGGGGCACCCGACTATTGCGTTCTCTCTTGTTTTTTAATTCCTGTGTTCCGTGGTACTATCCGTCAACTTCCAATAAATCACCTTGGTTTAGCAAAGAGTTGACACACTTAAGAAATGTAAAGTCCAGACTTTTTAGGAAATATAAAAATACCGGTTCTCAATCTGTTTTTACTAGATATTTAAGTACTCGGTCAAGATTTACCGTGCTTAATGCTCAGTGTTATAATGGTTACTTAAACCATTGTAAGGTCCAGTTCTCTCAAAACCCGAAACAGTTTTATAATTTTGTTAACACCAAGCGTAAATCTAATTCTTTTCCTTCCTCGCTGTCGTTCGAAAACATGACGGCAACCACAGATCAGGCAATAGCCGATTTATTTGACCAATTTTTTCAAACGACTTACTCTACTTTAGATTATTCATCACAGCCTTATTCTTACACCATGTCCAAGTCAAACCTCATATTCTGTCCCACTTTAACAGAAAGCTCTCTTCTTTTGGATCTTCTTCGTATTAAGCCTGTTTATTCGCCAGGGCCCGATGGTATTCCTGGGTGCGTGCTTAGGTATTGCGCTAAGGCCCTGTGCAAACCTCTTCACAACTTGTTTACCTTATCTCTAGAAACCTCCCAATTCCCAAATATTTGGAAGGAATCATTTGTTATTCCTCTTTTCAAAAAAGGTAACAAGTTAGAAGCCAGTAACTACAGAGGTATTTCTAAGTTGTCAGCTATTCCTAAGCTTTTTGAAAAAATTATTACTCCTCATTTGCAGCACCTTTGCAGATCAACCATTTCTCCGTGTCAACACGGATTTATAAAACGTAGATCCACAATCACAAACCTTCTAGAGCTCACTTCATTTGTGATAAAAGGCTTCAATAGTAGTTTTCAAACAGACGTCATTTACACTGACTTTAGTAAAGCATTTGACTCTGTAAATCACTTACTTCTCATTCAAAAACTTGACCTTTTAGGTTTTCCAGTTGATCTGCTTAAATGGATTTCAAGTTATCTAAATGGCAGGTCACAAAGGGTCCTTTTTAAAAATTCAATTTCTGAAATTCTCCGTGTTACCTCCGGTGTCCCACAAGGGAGCCATCTGGGTCCGTTACTTTTTACATTATTTATTAACGATCTTCCCTCAGTTATAAGTCATTCTCGCGTACTTATGTACGCAGATGATGTTAATTTGTGCCTGCAGTATAAGGACATTTCCTGCCATTTAAACTTGCAATCCGATCTAGATAATTTTCAAAACTGGTGCCGAGATAATTTACTAAATTTAAACGGTTCCAAGTGCAAGCTGATGACTTTTTATCGGGCCAATCCGATATATGCGACTTACACGTTAAGTGGCAGCTCTTTGGATAGAATAACTTTTGTAAACGATCTTGGCGTTCTCTTGGACCCTAAACTAAAATTTTCTAATCACATTTCGTCCATGGTTAATAAAGCCAGAGGAGTGCTTGGATTTATTAAAAGGTGGTCTAAAGAATTCGATGATCCTTATTTGACTAAAACTTTAATTATTTCGCTAGTCCGTCCGATTCTGGAGTAAGAGTCTCCCGTCTGGAGTCCACAATACGGAATACATATTGGTCGTATTGAATCTGTACAAAAAACCTTCCTTCTTTTTGCTTTACGGCGCCTAAACTGGGATGCAAATCTTATCTTACCTTCTTATTCTGGTAGACTTCTTTTGATTAATTTACCATCCCTAGCCAACCGTAGAACGATGCTTGGTACTATCTTTATTTATAACCTTATACATGGTGATATTGACTGCCCCGACTTGTTAAGTCGGCTAAACTTTTCTGTGCCAAGTAGATTAACTAGAAATTATTTTCCCCTAATTTTAAATCATTGTAAATCTAACTATGCCTTGCATGAGCCTTTCAGAGTATTATGTTCTGACTATAATAGATTTTTTCCTGTAATATCAAATCTTGACTCTCTGCCGCTCCTAAAACGATTGATACTTGCTTCATTGGCACAAGATTGATCTAACTATTACTTTTTCCCCGGACCTTTACCTTTATTTTCCTATCTCGCGTCTATCTTATCGCGAATCGTGCCGTACGATACACGGCTGCGCCCCTCGGTCGGTTGGGCGGGTAAGTGGGCCGTGGGACTCCGCGCGAAAAAAAATAAAAAAATAATACCAGAGGGTATTCAAATGCCCAAGTAAGAACTGTCGACGCATAATCGGAAAAGTTATAATTACCTTAAAAAAAAACCACAAAAATCCAAATTGTCTCAATATTATAAACAAATAAAAAATTATCATGCAAAAAAATCGGTAACTCTTTTAATAGATACAGGCGATTTAAGTCTATTAAAAATAAATTCTGACAAGTACGATGACATAGACATAACAACAACAATAACCATGTCTGGAATAGGTAAGGGTACTCTTAAACCAAAAGGTTCAACATTTATGGAAAGTCAACAGAAAATTTTGTTTCCTTTTAACTTTTAAATAGTAAATAATGACTTTCCAATACCCTGTGATGGTATCTGAGGAATGGATTTTCTGAAAACATTTAATAGCCAGTTTGACTTTCAAACAGATGATGATTGGTCAATAGTTAGACCTGACTTAAAGGACTTAAACTTCGATCAAGAAATCAACATTCCAATTATACATTCAATAGACAATAATTTAAAAATCCCTGCTCGATCAGAAGTAGTTAGAAAAATTTACATAAATACTTCCCTCAAAGAAAATATATATAGCAGATGGTATAATTGTAGCAAGCATAATAGACAATTCCAATACAACTTTTGTCCGCATTCTAAACACAACCGATACCAACAAAATCAGAAACGTTAACAAACTCGATTATGAACCATTAGATCGTTATCAAACTCCACAAAGTACAGAATGTTACTCCAAAAAAAAAAAAAAGTCATATCCAAAGTAACAAAAAAATTTCCAGAAATGTTTAAAAGCTCCCTCACTAAATTATGCTCGACGCGCCATTAATTAACCATACGGATGAATCAATCAATCCAAGCCAATTCAATATTTAAAAGACCACAAGCTAGAATTGAGGGAATTTGACTTTCATCATTTAACTGGATGTTATAATAATAATAAAGTATACATATTATTAGCTTGGTGCATGCCATGTGTCATTATGTAAATCGCACTGGATCTGTATCTTAAACTCTATAAGGCAGCGGTGTTACAACTTGTACTCTTTAAGTGAAGGCCCAGTGGTAAGAGACTCAGAAGTAAGCCCAGTACCTTTAAAAATCTGAGGTACTTGCAGTTATAAAAGTTCCAAAAAATTATTGATAATAATTCAAAGACAGAACATCAAAAAACTTTCCAACCAAAATCACGGTCATTAATAAATTTATATCTGAAGATATAAAAAGTAAACGAGACAAAAATTAAATATTGAAAAAATAAATAAAGTGACGCTCAAATCAAAAAGATATTTTCCAAATAATTTAGACAAACACGGCAGTAGGCTTATTGTGAGTTCGATGACAGAATTGTGAAGTAGACGAGATTAATGATCCCATTAAAGAGTTTACAAACGAACTCCACAGCACAGTTTGGAAGTTCGATTATCATTTTTAGGGTTAGTAAGTCCCCAACAGAGATCTGCAACGAGTCAAACGTTTTGGGGTACACTCGATCATTGACTCGTTCTGGTATGATTCAATCACTTCGCTTGATCCAAAAAGTATGAGCGGTGAGCGAACGTTGTGAGTGAACATTTCTGTTGCATCAAACGATCAAAGCTTATCAATGACCGTGTGTGATCGTTCTCAACCGCAGGCATGATCGTTTGTGAGTGCAACATTTCTCATACATGATTGTTGTGATCAAATATTTGGGTTCGCTTGTGTTCGGATGGTTTACATGAGTGGTTTTTTCGTACGGTACTTTTCGTCTGAATTGGTTTGATCGACTTTGGCTCGTGCCACTTTTTGAGTTTTGTGGCACGCGTTGTTTGACTTTTTCGCCGGCACGCATTAATTTGTAAAGTTTATAAAAAATGGACATGGAAAGTGTTGCTGAGCAAATTACACATGGCACATACACACTATCTGCCAAACGTAAAGGACGCAGTTTAATTTGGAATGTCTTGGCAGAAATTGTAAAGCCAGACAACACCATATTGACCGGATTCGTATTCTGCCGCACTTGCTCTAAGGTTCTAAAGTACACCGCAAGCCAAACATCTAATTTAAACAGACAAAGCTGCTGTGTCTCCGCTTTGGACAAGTCTGAGGCCATAGAAAAATGTACATCGTGGATAACGGAGGACTGTCGACCATTTACAGCTGTGCGTGGATCTGGCTTTTTTTAAGCTAGTACAATTTTTCATCAAGATCGGGGCCACTTATGGTTAACACATCGATTTGGAAGACTTATTACCGGATCCCACTACAATTTCTCGAAAGGTTAAAAAGTGCGCCACAGAGAAAAAACAAAATATTAAAGAGGAAATAATTGACATTGTAAGCAGCGGTGGAGCCTCAGCTACAATCGACATGTGAACCGACAACTACGTAAAAAGGAATTTTCTAGGCGTTACATTTCATTACCAAAAGGAGTTTAAACCGACTATAGCGTTCTCTCTTGTTCGATATTGTTTTGGGCATGAAATCAATGTATTTCCAAAGATCCACAGGTGACAATGTCTTGCGAAAACTTAAAAGCCTGTTCATGGAATTTAATGTTCAAAGTATTGATAATATTAAGTTCATTAATGATAGAGGCTCCAATATGGTCAAAGCTTTGGAACAAAATATTCGCCTAAACTGTTGCAGCAACATATTCTCAAATGTGTTAGACAAATCTTTTTATGGCACCAAAGAGCTAATAGGCATCTTAGAATCGTGCAAAAAGGTGGTTAAATATTTTAAGAAAGCGAATTTAAAGCATCTTTTATCTACTTCTTTAAAAAGCCAATGTCCGACAAGGTGGAACTCGCACTGTAGAATGCTTTAGTCTATAATCGAAAATTGGGGTGAAATGAACATCACCTTAAAAAATAATGATCACAGCCAGTTTTTGCTGCCTATAGATATAAACACCACTACAGCTCTGGTTGAAATGTGTGAGAATTTTGAAATCATTTTTAAGAAACTTCAACTTTGTAGTTCCCCATCATTGTGTTATGTTCTTCCATCTATTTTAAGAATTCAAAGCCTTTGTGCGCCAAATTCTGAAGATGTCATATCATTTTCGATTTTAAAGGAGAATATCCTTGTTAACATTGATGAAAAATGGGTTCCCAATTTAAGTTTGTGGCATAAAGCTGCATATTTCTTATTCCCACCAGCTTTCAATATGCAACCAGATGACATCGCCGAAATTCAAAAATTCTGTGTTTCGCGCATGATAGACAATTCATATACTGCGTTGCTTACAGAAACTGGGTCTTCGTGTCAATCCACACCTTCACTTGCTTCGACATCAAATTTTTCTTTTGATGCTATCGGCAGTGAGATAACTGATTTAAATTCGACTATACAAGCTGCAGCACCTGATAAAAACAACGACGCTTTCTTTTTTCCAATTTTAATAAAACAATCAAACTTAAAAATCCAAGAAACGCCCGAGGACGAACTTGAAAAGTATTGTAAGGAATTCGTTGAAATAGACTACAAACTTAGTTTAACTGAATGGTGGCAAAGTAAACAAAATAAATACCCTTTGTTGTCAAAACTAGCGATCCAGATACATTCAATGCCAGCTAGCAGTGCGGCAGCTGAACGATCTTTTTCATTGGCTGGAAACATCAGTTGACAGTTTGCTTTTCCTAAATTCTTATTATAAAAATTATAATACTTAGCTTAGATTTAAGACTACATATGTACTTTTGAAAACAAGAATATGAAATATTGCTGTTAATAGTTTTTTATTTTTTTATATGAATTAATTTTTCAATTTTTATTTTGTATATGAAAAACGTTATTTATTTTTTAATTTAATTTTGAATTTGAACCTAATATGAAAAATAAAAACTTGTTCATTTAATTCTCCAAATAGTTGCCTTTTCATTTTATTTGTTGATTGCAGCCAACTCGAGTATTTTAGTCTTACTCACAATCAACTCATTCACATCGAAGAGTGACGATGAGCTAAAAGAACTCAAAAGCAAAATGATGCACGAGCATGATTATTCTCCGAATTTTTATTTCGGGTGTGCATCACTCACGATCACATTTCTGCAGAATGAGTTGAGTTGAATTGAGTGAAATTTAAGCACGCTGATCGAGTTGACTCGATCATACTCATTGCAAATCTCTGGTCCCCACCGGGAGCCTTTTTGGGATTAAGTGCCCTAAAGACATTGCGTTTATGCGGCTCCTCCACTGTTATTATACGGCGCAATATATATTGCAGGTTTTAGATCGGGGGCTTTTGTTTTTGGTGACAATGTTAATAACATTCTTGGCGGTAGAACCCTTTTCTATCAGGGCATTTCTTATTTCGGTGCTGGTAACGCCAGGCTCGTTTCTCCTCGTTACCACATGCAGACCCTGTCTGCTTTTCAGTTAATACGTGTAATAATATCTTTGCCTCGTCCAGGTATTTGGACACGGCCTTTTAGTGTTCTTCATATTTTGTTTGCACCTTTGTTTCATGAATATTCCCTTTAGTAAACGGAATGAATGAGCTTAAAAAAATAGTGTGTAGTTAACGCTCTAGAAAAAATTGCAGTAGTCGATCATGACCCCTCGCACGCTTCTCGCAACGTCCGCGCTCCAGAGTGCGAGCTTCGCGTTTCGTATCCGAACTCCTCGGACGGCCGCTGCCGATCTCCCGCTCTCGCTTCAGCGGAGTAAAGCGGGCGGGAGCGCGGTTTTTAGTTTTGATTAGTCTCATGTATGCAGCTGAATAAAGCACACTGAAGTACACCACGACGCCCCCGACTTCTTCATTTTCGTCTTCCTCTGCGTTTGCGCCGTGGAAGGATCGCCCCCTACAACATTTTAGTCCTTCGAGCCGGATAAGGATATCCTTCTGCCATTCGACCAGCAGCTCCTGTGATTTTTCCGTAAGAAAGATAAGTACGAGCATTTTCCGACTTCCTCTCGCTCCCGGTCTTTAGCAGTGGTTCGAACATTGAATTTCGTTCACACTGCAGTAATTTCAATTTATTTCGTGTCAACTCCACGTCCGAGTTTTCCCGACACAACGGCAGTCGAAAAATGTAACATTCCTTCAATTCCAAAAAATTTTCTATCCGTCTCCGGTTTGTGTGCGTCGCCATACTCCTTGCCGTTTTCCCTTTCGTTCCCTGTTGTACATCAACTTGCCAACGGTCAAGGCATATGTGCATCCAGACATACACACACACGCGCGTGACAACTTGTGTACATAGTGCAGTGCAATTCTGCCTTCAAAAAAAATATACGACAAAAAGTGAAATTGTGTGGTGGAAAATAAAAAGGCATAACTAATATCAGCCACTCGGTGTAAAGTAATTTCGGAAGTTTCCCTGTTCGCCGTACAATCCGCCGCTGTCGAGATATTTTTTTGTCTTGTGTTTTTTTCTCTCCACATAATTTCATCTGTTCCGTCACTTCAAATACAGTCCACTCTTCATCGCTCTACTGTACCGATATACACTTACACATAAACGAATGCATGCCCATATCTACATAAAACTATTTTCTGCCTCCACATACAGGAACATACACATATCTACATAAACATAAAATAAAATAAATTCAAATCCACACGGGTGCGAACGTGATTGTTTTTTCTCCAAATTGCCGCAATTAACCGCCCCAACGGCTGTGTTATTATTGTTGCTGATTTTTTTTCCTTTCTCTCTCCCGCGCCCTCACGCATGCAATGCGCTGCCGACGGCATAACCCAGTGAACATTTCTCCCGAACCAAAGCCAAAGTTTTTTTTTTATAATTATTATTTAATTATAAAAATTATTAATTCATAATTATAATTACTATTTAATTATAAATATTATTTAATTATTTCCGGCAAAGTCATTAATTTATTTAATGGATTAATTAATTTATTTGTATTGCGTTTTTCCGGATTCTTTTTTGCAATCAAATTTATTTTCCAAACCCAAAAAAAAAATAAATAACTAAATACAATAAAATTATTTGGCAACAATAACTAAGGTAAAAATTAAAATAAACAAAAAAAAAACAGAAGTCAACAAAGGGAGTAACAAGATATACAAATATATAAACAATCAATACAGTTTCATCGATTTCCAAATATTTTCTTCCGATTCTTTTCGTTGTTTATGGCACTGTGCTTTCTACTCCGCACAAATTAACAGTGCGACCGTTCTCTGTGGCTCTCTTTTCTTTTGCGTGCGTTCATTTGCAGCGACGACCAACTCGTTGTCGACTCAGATCGCGCCGAGAGCTCAACGGTGAATCTCCTCACGTTCTGAACGAAACGCCCTTTGCTCAGGTCAGTCGACAAGAGCTGATCCGCAAAGTTCGAGTCCGAGAATGCCCACGGGAGACGACAAGAAACCGAGGTCGATCCCATCTATCCGTTTGGACAGGTCCCAATCCGCGTCTCCGCGGCTGTCTCAATTAACACCAAAGGCTGCCATTGCCATTCCAAGGGCAAAAAGCGACGAGTCCGTCGAGACTATCTCGGGTCCCCCGTCAAGGCTTTCTCGGTCGGTGTCCAAGATGGCTCAAACTGCGATAGATATCGCCCCCAAAAAGTTTATTGCCACAACAGACCGGGTTAGCCAATTTCAAGCGGATATTCATACTCCGAGCGCCGCTGAACCAGAACGACTTTCCCTTGGCATGTGCCAAGTCCATCGGGACCAAATCCGGGCCTTGTGGGAAAAAGTGGAGAAGAGCTATGAAAGTTGCTCCGATCTTCTTTCCGCGTCCACCGACAGTACGGCCACCTCGACAGTGCTTGAATCCAAGTACAGTTACTGCTACTCCGTATATTCGAGATGTTTGGTCCAACTTCAGGACTTAATAGACAAGGCCGCCTCCCAGCCCATTCAGACTGCTGTCAGTGTTTCAACACCGCCGTCTACGGGCTGTCGTTTGCCACCAGTCGACACCGAAGTTTTCGCTGGTGATTACTTGCGTTGGCCCACCTTCAGAGATCTTTTTACCGCGATATACATACACAACTCGCGTCTTACACCGGTAGAGAAGTTGTTCCACCTATTGTCCAAAACAAGTGGCGATGCGCACGCCATTGTTTCCAAAGACCCGCTGACCAACGAAGGGTTTATCTCCGCGTGGCGAAGCCTCACCGACCGCTTCGAAAATCGGCGGTTATTAGTCAATAGCCAGTTAAAAATCCTCTTCAACATTCAGGCAGTACCCCAAGAGTCCGGAGCCGCTCTGAAGGAGCTGCAAGGGACAATCCAAAGTTGCCTGACAGCCTTAGAGATGTTCTCTATTCAAGTCGAGACTTGGGATTGTCTCCTGGTGTACATGGTTTCTTTAAAGCTTCCCAAAATCACGCTTTTGATGTGGGAGCAATCCATTCACAACAAGGCTGAGAATCCAACATGGAATGAGTTAGACTCGTTCTTGACAGAGCGTCAACGTACTCTGGAGGCTATCGATGACATCAGGCCTAGCAGTTCGGGTCAGTTTCCGCCAAGGTCGACACCTGCGAGCGCCCCAGCGCGTAGGCTTAATTCCTACGAGGCCAGAGTGACTCCAGCTACAAGAGGGTGCGATCTATGCTCCAGAGAGAATTATCCTGTTCGCTTATGTCCGCGCTTCCTTGAGTTCAGCTTTGCCTGAACTGTTCTTCACGAGGGCACCTGCAACGGGATTGCACTAGCGCCCATAGCTGCTTCACGTGCCACAGCCGTCATCACACCCTCCTGCACCGCGGTAATCCATTCGCGGCCGCTCCAAGTCCGTCTGCGCCATCCAGGCCTTGACCCGCGCCTACTACAAGAGGCACGAGCCCCACAGAGGATCATTCTGATGTGCAAGTGTACTTCGCCTCCGGCCGTCTTACTGGGCACAGCCCTCATTAACATTTGCCATTTAGGGTGCAATTTCCAGGCGCGAGCCCTAATCGACTCTGGTTCGGAGGCAACCTTTATTACGGAGAGACTTTTCAACCTCGTCAAACTTCCATTCAAGACTATCCAGGCCCAAGTCTCTGGTCTTAATCAATCCGTTGCCGCTCAGTCCACGAAACTCTGTAATTTTTCTATTCGATCGCCTTCCAGACCCGGGCTGCATTTAGAAACTTCAGCTTACGTTCTTCCGCAGCTGGCCGGGAATCTGCCTTCGTATCCAGTCCCTCGAGATCTTCTTAAGGGAATTCCTGACATCCCCCTTGCGGATCCCAAGTTCTTCGAGAGCTCCCAAATCGATGTCTTGATAGGAGCCGACATTCTTCCGTCCATCCTCCTCGGCAACGCCAGGGCTAATATTTACGGTTCACTTCTCGGCCAGGAAACCATTTTTGGATGGGTGTTGACAGGCCCCATATCTCCAGCGGCCAATTTTGTCCAAACTACAAGAAGGACAATCGTGGCAAATACGTTGTGATGGTTCCGAGCTCGCATCTTCACGATCCTTTGCTCTGGCTCAATTTCTGCGTAACGAGCAGCGCCTAAAAAGAGATCCTCCCCTGAAGGCACGGTATGACTCTGTGATTCAAGAATACCTCGATTTAGGTCACATGGCCGAGGTCCCTTTGACGAGCAGTTCCGCCACGTACTACCTTCCACATCACGCTGTTCTTAAGCCCGAGAGCACAACCACTAAAGTGCGGGTGGTTTTCAACGCCTCTAGCCCTTCCGCAAACGGGACCAGTCTGAATGACATACTTTACGCGGGCCCGGTCTTACAATCCGACCTCACGATTCAAATCCTGAAGTGGCGATACTTTAGGTTCGTTTTCAACGCCGACATCGAGAAGATGTATCGGCAAATTTGGGTAGACCCCCAGCATACTCCCTTGCAGCGTATTCTATTCCGCAATTCCGATGGGGAAATCCGCGACTACGAGTTGAAGACAGTCACCTTCGGGGTCAATTGTGCCCCGTTCCTAGCGATCCGTGTCCTGCAACAGCTCGCCGAAGACGAAGAGTCGAGGTATCCGCAGGCGAGTCGCATTATCCGACAGTACATGTACGTCGACGACGTACTCGCGGGGGCAGACTCCAGGGGGCCCTGGATTCAGCAGGATTCCCCCTTAGAAAATGGACATCCAATGGCCAACATCCAGAGTGACCATCTCCTTCGCGCGGACTTCCATGAAATCGACGCAGAGAGCACGGCTAAAACTCTCGGAGTGCGGTGGAAGGCGACGTCTGACGAGTTTTTCTTCATTCCGCCCGAATTGACCTTGGGTTCCGAACTCCTCGGACGGCCGCTGCCGATCTCCCGCTCTCGCTTCAGCGGAGTAAAGCGGGCGGGAGCGCGGTTTTTAGTTTTGATTAGTCTCATGTATGCGGCTGAATAAAGCACACTGAAGTACACCACGTCGCCCCCGACTTCTTCATTTTCGTCTTCCTCTGCGTTTGCGCCGTGAGAATTTTTGTGCCTTCAATTCCTTTTTTGTGGAAGAATCGCCCCCTACAACATTTTGGTCCTTCGAGCCGGATAAGGATATCCTTCTGCCATTCGACCAGCAGCTCCTGTGATTTTTCCGTAAAAAAGATAAGTACGAGCATTTTCCGACTTCCTCTCGCTGCCGGTCTTTAGCAGTGGTTCGAACATTGAATTTCGTTCACACTGCAGTAATTTCAATTTATTTCGTGTCAACTCCACGTCCGAGTTTTCCCGACACAACGGCAGTCGAAAAATGTAACATTCCTTCAATTCCAAAAAATTTTCTATCCGTCTCCGGTTTGTGTGCGTCGCCATACTCCTTGCCGTTTTCCCTTTCGTTCCCTGTTGTACATCAACTTGCCAACGGTCAAGGCATATGTGCATCCAGACATACACAAACACGCGTGACAACTTGTGTACATAGTGCAGTGCAATTCTGCCTTCAAAAAAAATATACGACAAAAAGTGAAATTGTGTGGTGGAAAATAAAAAGGCATAACTAATATCAGCCACTCGGTGTGAAGTAATTTCGGAAGTTTCCCTGTTCGCCGTACAATCCGCCGCTGTCGAGATATTTTTTTGTCTTGTGTTTTTTTCTCTCCACATAATTTCATCTGTTCCGTCACTTCAAATACAGTCCACTCTTCATCGCTCTACTGTACCGATATACACTTACACATAAACGAATGCATGCCCATATCTACATAAAACTATTTTCTGCCTCCACATACAGGAACATACACATATCTACATAAATATATTTTCTGCCTCCACATACTGGAACATAAAATAAAATAAATTCAAATCCACACGGGTGCGAACGTGATTGTTTTTTCTCCAAATTGCCGCAATTAACCGCCCCAACGGCTGTGTTATTATTGTTGCTGATTTTTTTCCCCTCTCTCTCCCGCGCCCTCACGCATGCAATGCGCTGCCGACGGCATAACCCAGTGAACATTTCTCCCGAACCAAAGCCAAAGTTTGTTTTTTATAATTAATATTTAATTATAAAAATTATTAATTCATAATTATAATTACTATTTAATTATAAATATTATTTAATTATTTCCGGCAAAGTCATTAATTTATTTAATGGATTAATTAATTTATTTGTATTGCGTTTTTCCGGATTCTTTTTGCAATCAAATTTATTTTCCAAACCCAAAAAAAAAAAAATAACTAAATACAATAAAATTATTTGGCAACAATAACTAAGGTAAAAATTAAAATAAACAAAAAAAAACAGAAGTCAACAAAGGGAGTAACAAGATATACAAATATATAAACAATCAATACAGTTTCATCGATTTCCAAATATTTTCTTCCGATTCTTTTCGTTGTTTATGGCACTGTGCTTTCTACTCCGCACAAATTAACAGTGTGACCGTTCTCTGAGGCTCTCTTTTCTTTTGCGTGCGTTCATTTGCAGCGACGACCAACTCGTTGTCGACTCAGATCGCGCCGAGAGCTCAACGGTGATCTCCTCACGTTCTGAACGAAACGCCCTTTGCTCAGGTCAGTCGACAAGAGCTGATCCGCAAAGTTCGAGTCCGAGAATGACCACGGGAGACGACAAGAAACCGAGGTCGATCCCATCTATCCGTTTGGACAGGTCCCAATCCGCGTCTCCGCGGCTGTCTCAATTAACACCAAAGGCTGCCATTGCCATTTCAAGGGCAAAAAGCGACGAGTCCGTCGAGACTATCTCGGGTCCCCCGTCAAGGCTTTCTCGGTCGGTGTCCAAGATGGCTCAAACTGCGATAGATATCGCCCTCAAAAAGTTTATTGCCACAACAGACCGGGTTAGCCAATTTCAAGCGGATATTCATACTCCGAGCGCCGCTGAAACAATACGACTTTCCCCTGGCATGTGCCAAGTCCATCGGGACCAAATCCGGGCCTTGTGGGAAAAGGTGGAGAAGAGCTATGAAAGTTGCTCCGATCTTCTTTCCGCGTCCACCGACAGTACGGCCACCTCGACAGTACTTGAATCCAAGTACAGTTACTGCTACTCCGTATATTCGAGATGTTTGGTCCAACTTCAGTACATAATAGACAAGGCCGCCTCCCAGCCCATTCAGGCTGCTGTCAGTGTTCCAACACCGCCGTCTACGGGCTGTCGTTTGCCACCAGTCGACACCGAAGTTTTCGCTGGTGATTACCTGCGTTGGCCCACCTTCAGAGATCTTTTTACCGCGATATACATACACAACTCGCGTCTTACACCGGTAGAGAAGTTGTTCCACCTATTGTCCAAAACAAGTGGCGATGCGCACGCCATTGTTTCAAAAGCCCCGCTGACCAACGAAGGGTTTATCTCCGCGTGGCAAAGCCTCACCGACCGCTTCGAAAATCGGCGGTTATTAGTCAAAGCCAGCTAAAAATCCTCTTCAACATTCAGGCAGTACCCCAAGAGTCCGGAGCCGCTCTGAAGGAGCTGCAAGGGACAATCCAAAGTTGCCTGACAGCCTTAGAGATGTCCTCTATTCAAGTCGAGACTTGGGATTGTCTCCTGGTGTACATGGTTTCTTTAAAGCTTCCCAAAATCACGCTTTCGATGTGGGAGCAATCCATTCACAACAAGGCTGAGATTCCAACATGGAATGAGTTAGACTCGTTCTTGACAGAGCGTCATCGCACTCTGAAGGCTATTGATGACATCAGGCCTAGCAGTACGGGTCAGGTTCCGCCAAGGTCGACACCTGCGAGCGCCCCAGCGTGTAGGCTTAATTCCTACGAGGCCAGAGTGACTCCAGCCCCAAGAGGGTGCGATCTCTGCTCCAGAGAGAATCATCCTGTTCGCTTATGTCCGCGCTTCCTTGAGATGGATGTAAATGGTCGCTCCGACTACATTAAGAAAAAGCAGCTTTGCCTGAACTGTTTTGCACGAGGGCACCTGCAACGGGATTGCACTAGCGCCCATAGCTGCTTCACGTGCCACAGCCGTCATCACACCCTCCTCCACCGCGGTAATCCATTCGCGGCCGCTACAAGTCCGTCTGCGCCATCCAGGTCTCGACCCGCGCCTACTACAAGAGGCACGAGCCCCACAAAGGATCATTCTTATGTGCAAGTGTGCTTCGCTTCCGGCTCAAGAGCCGTCTTACTGGGCACAGCCCTCATTAACATTTGCCATTTAGGGTGCAATTTCCAGGCGCGAGGCCTAATCGATTCTGGTTCCGAGGCAACCTTTATTACGGAGAGACTTTTAAACCTCGTCAAACTTCCATTCAAGACTATCCAGGCCCAAGTCTCTGGTCTTAATCAAACCGTTGCCGCTCAGTCCACGAAACTCTGTCATTTTTCTATTTGATCGCCTTCCAGACCCGGGCTGCATTTAGAAACTTCAGCTTACGTTCTTCCGCAGCTGGCCGGGAATCTGCCTTCGTATCCAGTCCCTCGAGATCTTCTTAAGGGAATTCCTGACATCCCCCTTGCAGATCCCAAGTTCTTCGAGAGCTCCCAAATCTTGTCTGACGAGTTTTTCTTCATTCCGCCCGAATTGACCTTGTCTTCAACGTTCACAAAGCGTCAAGTCCTATCCCAAATCGCCAAACTATTTGATCCAGCAGGTTGGCTCGCCCCCTTCATAGTTCGGGCAAAGATGTTCATGCAGGACATTTGGCTCCAAAATCTAGGATGGGACGATGCCCTCCTTCGAGATTTTTGCCAAAGATGGGTTGGATTCCTGGAAAATTACTCCGCTCTTGATCAGATCCACATTCCCCGATGGGTCGCTTTCCGACCACATTCAAAAATTTAGCATCATGGGTTCTGCGACGCCTCGCAGTTGAGTCCGAGTTGAGGCTGGGTTCGCGGTAATGGTGAACTTGCTCACGGCAAAAACACGGGTGGCCCCAGTGAAAACGGTGTCGCTCCCGCGGCTCGAGTTGTGCGGAGCCTTGTTATTGTCCGAAATGGCCAACGCCGTTCTTCCGAAGATGCCCGAGCAGGCGTCCGCCCTGCACTGTTGGACGGACTCTACGATTGTTCTCGCCTGGTTGCATAAGCCAGCGTGCCACTGGACAACGTGCGTGGCAAATCGTGTGACCAAGATCACCCAGCTCACCGAGGTGGAAAAATGGGCACACGTTCGCTCCGAGCATAACCCGGTAGATCTCGCTAGCCGGGGGGTGGCGCTTCAAGACCTTGCGGACAGCCAGCTGTGGTGGCATGGTCCTGCCTGGCTGCAGTGGCCTCGCTGCGAGTGGCCCACTCATCCATCCATCCATTCATTCCTCCGGGAGCACCCCACATGGGAGGTTTGTGGGAAGCAGGTGTTAAGAGCTTTAAGACCCTGTTCTACAAGTCTACGGCGACGCGAAAATATACGTTCGAAGAGCTGTCCACGCTTCTAGCTAGGATCGAAGCATGCCTGAATTCGCGTCCGCTCGCGCCGATGTCCGCCCTGATCTGTTGGCACTTACGCCTGGGCACTTTCTTGTTGGAGGGCCCCTCCTCGCCATGGTCGAACCCGAGATAAAGGGGGACACCACATCTATTATAAACCGCTGGCAGCACCTGAAGGCTCTTCATCAACAATTTCGTCTGCGATGGAAGGAGGAGTACCTCAAGGAACTCCATAAGCGGAATAAGTGGCGAACCCCTACAAGAAATATCCGTGCCGGGGACATGGTGGTAGTCAAGGAAGACAACCTTCCGTCCAATGAGTGGCGACTAGGCAGAATCGACGCGGTGTTTCCAGGATCCATTGGCCATGTTCGTGTGGTCGACATCCGCACTGCACGGGGACTCATTAAGCGTCCTACAGCGAAGGTCGTCCTTCTTCCAATGGAAGAGTCCGCCTGCCCGCAATAACCAGTCACTCCGATGTTTCAATTCATCACTCCGATTCGTAGCGTCAATTAATAGTTCCAACCCGTAGTTCCAATTTGCAGTTCTTATCACTACTGATCCAAATTTTTTATTTTGTCCTATTCCGCCAATCAGATCTCACACGATGTCTCCACGTCCGCGCAGCGCCATCGCATTGGAACACAGACGAACTCGAGGTATGCAATCCTACCGTTGCCGAGTCTGTAGCGGGATCCATCCACTTCGGAAGTGTCATCGTTCCTCCGTCTGAGTGCCGAGAAGAGGCTCCGGACTGTCCTTGCCAACCGGTACTGCCACCGCTGTTGGGCCCACGAGCACTCCGACGGAGCGTGTCGGCAAGGTGATCGCTGCAGCACCGGCAGCACGCCGGTCGCAGAGATCCGTTGCCACTCCACAACACTCCTCAGCCGCTCCTCGGCCCTCGTCCGCCACTCCACGGCACCCTTCAGCTGCTCCTCGGCCCTCGTCCGCCACTCCTCGGCGGTCTTCAGCCGCTCCTCGGCCCTCGTCCGGCACTCCACGGCATTCTTCAACCGCTCCTCGGCCCTCGTCCGCCACCCCACGGCACTCATCCGACACTCCGCGACAATTTTCTGCTACTCGTCGGGGTGGCATGCAGCCCGCGGTCGCCGCTCCGTCCTTAACGTCCCTCCTACAGCGGCACAGCGTCAACCTCCTACCGATGGCTTTGGTGCGTTTGGAGAACGGGAGTCGAGTCTTCGACACTGCGGCGCTCATCGACCCGTGCACGCCTATGAGCTGCATCGACGCTTCGCTAGCGTCGAGTCGACCACCAACGTGGGAGGCGAACAGATTTTTTCGGCAACCGTGGGGTCAAGAATCGACAGCGCTGTCCGGCTCGACGCAATTTTTAAAATAGAGCCTCACGTGCGCATCCGCACTCCAATCCGAAAGCTGAGCGACGCGGTAAGGACCCACTTCCGGGACATTACGCTGGCTGATGAGCGGTTCTATCTCCCCGCGACGATCTCCTTCATCCTGGGCGCGGATATGTATCCGAGCGTGATGCGGCCGGGCTTCCTGAAAATTCAGGATGGACTGCCAGTAGCCCAGAGCACCGTGTTTGGGTGGGTCGTGTTCGGAGCCTGCCACCAGCCGTGAGAAGAGCAACCAGGCTATGTTGCAACCCGAGTAGTTGCAAGGGGGGCGGAATGTTTAGGTCAGTGGCCCACTGCATCGGGGCTGTTCACTAAGCTCTCCGAGCTTTCGCTCTCGCCCCTCTTGCGCTCCCTCGCTCGCTTCTCGCAACGTCCGCGCTCCAGAGTGCGAGCTTCGCGTTTCGCATCCGAACTCCTCGGACGGCCGCTGCCGATCTCCCGCTCTCGCTTCAGCGGAGTAAAGCGGGCGGGAGCGCGGTTTTTAGTTTTATTTAGTCTCATGTATGCAGCTGAAAATAAATGTATGTACTATAAAACTGAGTAATTTTTATGTCATTATGTGTTGTGTTATTGTTTTTAAATTAGTGTTTTATCAGTGACCTGTCGAGTGGTGTATTTTTCTGCATACATAGATTTCAGATAAAGAAAAAGTTGTCAGTCCCGTCTCACCCTTTAATTAAACTAATTTATAAATACTAGTGAATGTTTTCTTAGTCTATGTTATAAATTTGAGCTGCAACTTTTTGCAACTTTCTGATTTATACGCTCTTTTGTGTTCGTGCATATTTTGTGTTTTGTTGTGTTCGTCATATTCGTTTGTGCTTTGAAATTTCAATTGCTCAATAGAGATGGAGAAAACATCGCCTTTCCGATGTTTTAACAGGCAAACATCGATGCAAAATCGCTATTGCTCAATTTTTGAATTTTTAAATTGATTTTTCTTAATTTTGTTTAAATTGTTTTTTTTTAATATATAGGCAATTCATATCAGTGCACACTATCACGCTTAAATATTTTTGAAATGTGGTGCTCAGTAATAGGTTCAGTTGCTGAAAAAGTTAAAAAAGTATATGACGACCTAAAACATCGATTTCAATCTGATGGTTACGAAATTATTGAAAATGTTTCTAAGAAACTACTTGACTACTTATTCAAAAAATTTGCTGAAATGTGGAATAATTACCATAGAATAAAAACAAAATTTATTCAACTAAATTCTCACTGGTTAGCACAATTTGAATCTATATGTTTAAGTCAATTATGGTTTTTAAAATTTTTTTTTTTTATTTATCTAATTGGGTCTATATAGCAGTACAAAAATTTTCAGCTCAATATCCCAACTGGAAGTATTTTTGGGCGCCTCTGCCGTACTAGATCAACCAGTGTGCATCGGTGGGTTGAATTAAAACAATTTTAATTTTCATTCAGATCTTTAAATTCACATTTAAATTTCGTTCGCCTCGCGAGTAAACTTTGAATCTTTGTGCAAATAATAATAATCAAAAATTGTTTTAATTTCGTAATTTTGTTCTGTGTTTTCTTTTATTGTAACCCCGTCGTTTCTCTTTTGTGCGTTGATCGTCGTAAGTCGTAGTGCTGTTTTTAGTGTTTCTTTTGCCCGCACTGTAAATAAATTACGCTCCCGCTCTCTCGCTCTCTTTGTTTTGAAAGCTCTAAGCGTGCAGTTTCTGCGCTCTTGCGGTACTAATAACTGCTCGCTTATAAATTTCAATTCGTTTTCTTGGTACAGTGGTTTCAATAGGTAAAATGAGTAACAATAATTTAGTCTGCTTCTGCAAAAAATGCAGCCTCGTAATCAGGGCTGACCAATCTAATATGACTTGCTGACTGTGTGAAAACATGGTGCACACCATGGCCGGTTTTACTGGCCGGACTAATAACTGCTCGCTTATAAATTTCAATTCGTTTTCTTGGTACAGTGGTTTCAATAGGTAAAATGAGTAACAATAATTTAGTCTGCTTCTGCAAAAAATGCAGCCTCGTAATCAGGGCTGACCAACCTAATATGACTTGCTGACTGGGTGAAAACATGGTGCACACCATGGCCGGTTTTACTGGCCGTGATGACCTTTCAAAAGGGCCTAATTTGCAGTTCTGTTGTGATGCTTGTGTTGAGGTTGGGAACGAAATGAAATCGTTCATGCGCCAAACTAAAGGCCGCCTGATGGGGCTGATTAGCTTTTTCAGAGTTTCTAGAGATAGTTTTCACCGAGCTGATGATCTCCTCTCTGCGCTGGATTCGCAGTTTAATAGTCGTAAGCTATTAGAAGAGTCCCCTAAGCCAATCCTCAAATGTTGCTAGGATCAGCAGCTAAAAAAGATTCGTTTTCCGAACAATCCGTCACAGAATGCATCTAACCAGGGACTACTAAGAATTCCGATTTTTCCGTAGTGGTTTCACAATTAGTGGATCCACCTATCTCTCAAAATGTAGCTTTACCGCCACAAAGGACTGCTGAGTCTGGACAACCGGCTCAAGTTGGTTTTGCAGAAACAATTTCTGCTTCACCAAAATCCCTTTCAGTGGTTTCACTAAAGAAACAAATTTTCGTTTCTTGACTTTCCCCTGATCAAACATCTTCTGATGTTTTGTCTTATATACAAGACAAAACTAAAGCCGATTGTAATAGTGTAAAGGTGGAAAAGTTTAAGTTTTCTTATGCTGGAGACATTTGATCTTTCAAGATAACTGTCCCTAACGAGCATAAGAAAGATGGGCCCTTAGGAGTCAAACTTCCTAGTCTAGGCCAAACCAGTGTACCTATTTCAAAAAACTAACTTCTAACCCCCTTCTTTCCTATCAGAATGCAAGATGCTTAAGCCTGCAGCAGAGGACAAAGTGGAGGAGCCAAATATCGACGTGGGAAGAATGGTTGTCGTCGACGAGAACAACCTTCCATCCCATCAGTGAAGGATCGGGCGAGTGGTAGCGGTCCACGCCGGCGCCAATGAGAAGGTTCGGGTGGCGGACATGCGGACGTGCGGACGCAGGAAGACGTATACCGGCGAGCTGTCCATCAGCTGGCCCCTTGCCTGTGTTTGGCTGAAGGATGTTGTTCCTTCAGAGGGGACGGTATTTGCGCATTTGGCGCGTTAATTTAAATTATCTAGTTGTAAAACAAGAGCGGGAAGCTCCAATAAAGTTTTCATTCGCTCTTGGGAATTCGCCCCGTCTATCGCCAATGGCTAAGCATAGGTCTAAAAGAAGTAATGTGCAATTAAAAGGTCACTGTTAAATCGAAGCTGATTATCACCGCACTCCCTTTCGTCGTCACTATTTCAGTGAGTAAATCACTATTACAAATCAAGTTCGCGTTTCTTTTTTGGTTAATACAAAACAGTGTTAAATTTTTCATTCTTATAGTATATACAGCACTAAAGTAGTATAAATATATTAAATCCATTTTCCGAATGTCGTAAAACCTGTGTGTTCCCGATCGGACGTTTATATCCTATAGCTCCCATAGGAACAATCGGATATACCTCGCAAAAATTGAAGATATTTCGGGCAGTGTAAGGGCTATTGACATGAATCTTTCCAAATCTTTTTTTATGCATACCTTGATCAGGGTAAAAGCGCATGCCGATCGAACCTATAGCTCCCATATGACCAATAGGGTGATCAAAAACAGATGTTTTTCAGGATTTTTCGCGCAGTATATAAGCTATTGACATGAATCATTCCAAATCTTATTTTTTTATGCTTACCTTTATCAGGGTAAAAGTACCGATCAGACGTCTATATCCTATAGCTCCCATAGGAACAATAGGGGGAAATCGGTTAAAATCTGATGTTTTTCAGGATATTTCGTGCAGTATAATGACATGAATCTTTCAAAATCGTATTTTTTTATGCATACCTTTATCAGGGCTTGATACGCGCTTGCCGATCTGGACGTCTATATCTTATAGCTTCATTAGAAAAAAAATGTTAAAAGCTCCTATTTTTCTTGTTTTCTATGAAATTGATATTTTCGGCGATTCGATTTTCACAATCCTCCCTTGAACTCAATTTTTGTCCATCGAAAAAATTTTGCATGGCCAAAAACAGATGGTAATCGCTTGGGGCAATGTCCGAACTATAAGGTGGATGCATTAATAATATTCCCGTCCTTAGTTGATATAAGCATGTCCGGCTGTCCGTCTGTCTGTCTGTTTCTACCAGAACTAGTCTCTGAGTTTTAAAGATATCGAATTGAAGCTTTGCACACACCCTTCGTTCCTGTGCACGCAGTATATAATTCGGAACGGCCGGGATCGGCCAACTATATCCTATAGCCGCCATATAACTGATTGATCGGAAATGCCATAACTTTGGTGTTTTTAATGTTAGGAAGTTGGGATTTTTTATGATTATTAAGAATGCATCATATGAATAATTTTGGAGAATATAATTTACAGAATATTCTGTAAGAGTATATCAATTTTGGCTCTGCCAAAGTTAGCTTTCCTTTCTTGTTGTATATATAATAACACAAAATTTAATTTGTTATACCCTTGCAGAGGGTATTATAATTTTGGTCAGAAGTTTGTACCGCAGTGAAGGAGACGTTTCCGACCCCATAAAGTATATATATTCATGATCGGGATCAATAGGGGAGTCGATATAGCCATGTCCGTCTGTCCGTCTGTTTCAATACCGTTTGCGAGATCAGTTTAAAAGCTAGCGATCTGTTGCAGTGAACTACATGAATGGTTCCGTGAAAGTAGATGGAGTTTCTTACAGCGATCAAATGATGGAACAGAAGGAAGAGAGGGTAAAATTAACAACAACCATGGCAAAATAGGTAACCATTAACAGTACCAAAGTGGACCTGAACCTAGAGACCCTAAGACACATCAAGAACGTCAAATTTTTGCCATATATTGTTACATATGTGGCCATCGCTACATTCTCCATGGAAGGTGTTACTATACCGGTACCACCGCCTAAACCTTGCCATGCTAACTCGTATCTGGATGATGACCGTCAACTTTTGACTGCCAAAAGAGAAGGATTTTTTATTTGAGATTAACACATTAACAAGAAACTTAAAAACTACCACGGGAAATACCACAGTTAGAACAAATAAATAACTCAGGCGGGTTCTGCTGGAAACCATAGCCATTCGATGTGTCTATGCCAGACTAATCGCCTGTTGAGGTGGACGCCGAGGTACGTTTACTTCGTTGGCTTGGGGGATCTGCGTACCGTTCAAAGAAAGCGGAGGCCATGCTTGTCTATTAAGAGTAAACGTAAAGTGTTTACACTTCAGCTCATTTAGTTTGATAAAGCTAGATGATCAGTTGGCTTGTTGCTCAGATTGGACGTTGTTCGTATCACGTTCGTAGGGATGTCAGCAGTATATAGGACAAATGGGGTAGGACCAAGTGCGCTTTCTTGTGAAACTCCAGCTTCAGCTCACCTAAAATACTCTTCGTCGTTTACTGCGAGGATGCCAAGGTCGTTTAAGTGTAGCTTCATGCATTCGGTGTATCTACGTCAGGTTAATTGCCTGTCGAGGTGGATGCCAAGGTAGCCACCATGCTCTGATGTGGCTATGTGTGTTAGGATCTCGTTCGTAGGGATATTGAGAAATCCAGCTTCAATCATGTATTCGTCCGATGTTGCTGTTCTGCATCTCACTGAAAATACTGTATTGAAGAGATAAAACTCGTGGAGCCACAAGGGGTGTAGATCGGTAAATGGATTTTGATTTTTTGCATGAGACCAGACTTGGTAGAAGGCTCTGATGTTATTTTGTTAACTTGCACGATGGTTCAATGATTTCTTCGGAAGCCAAACTGGTGTGTCGGGATGACATTGTATGCTTCATGAAATGGTATAATCCGCGTTAGAAGAAATTTTTCAAATATTTTAAGCAAACACAACAGTAGGTTTGGCTTATTGGTCTGAACGATGAGGGAATTGTGTGGACTTTTCTGGGCTTCGGTATCATTATGATGATAGATTGGTTCCACTTTGGGAAGTTGCCGAGATTAATGGTCAATTCAATAGTTTACAAACGGAGGTCCATAGCACAGTTTGGAAGTTCGATTTGCATTTTTGGGGTTGGTAACTCTCCACTGGGAGCTTTTTGTGGTTTTAGTTTTTAGTTTTAGTTTTTGAATTTTTAGCAGGATTTGTCTGGAAAATACTTTGTTTCAGCTCTATCTCAGTCGCTTCGGGCCCAGCATCCTGTAGAGTTTCTTATCGGGGTAATCGTTTCGATTGGAGCGCTTAAATTTGGGCGAGCCCTCCATAGGGGATTCTTTTTACTGGTTGGCGAGAGTTTCTCGATGTACCGCAGCTGTCTGTTTGCTGAGAGCATGGTCGAGAGAGCGAATATGGCGATCTGCTGGTCTGCCAAGCACGTCGCATACGCCTCTTTTTCCGCACCAGCTGTTCGATTGCTGATGGAACTTATAGTATTTGTTAGATTTTCTTCCTTCCCTTGTGGTGTCTTCTAATACTTTTTTTATTTAAGCCAGTTAGTTCCGTGCGACGTCAGCCTGAAATTGATTCGATTATTTGAGGGCTTTGAACAAGTGTTATTAGCACAGGCGAGCGGTCTGAAGATAGTTCAGAAAGCACTTTGGCACTTATTAGATTGCGAGATATGTTTTTCACCCCAATATCAATAATATCTGGGAGCTATCGGGGGTCTACTGGCCAGTATGTGGGGCTTCTGGGCGAAACATAGTCCAATTTGTTTCTTAAGTTGATATTTGCATTGTACAATTGACTTCCTTTGGAAGTCACAAGACGTGATTCCCACTGCCTATGTTTGGCATTGTAGTCTCCTGCGACTAGGTAAAGCGAGGCGGGCAGTAGACAACAGTAATTGAAAGGATTCCGTTTCTTGATTACATTTTTATAGATGTGGCCTGCAAGTAGCTTGTTGCAAAAATTTGGTGAAGGTAATGTTTCATGCGTTCTCTGATTTAAACTTTTGTTCCGCCGTGGGCTTTTCTATCCGGATGATCTGTGCTGTAAAATGATAACCTCTTATTTAAAAATTGTATTTGCTTGTGAGTTGCGTTTCTACCATCAGCATAACGTCTATATGATTTTGTGTGACGTCTATAGGAATTGTATTCATTCAAGTTTGTGCCGTGAGATACCATTTGCGTTCCACATTGATATTTGTAGATCATGCATCGATTATTTATTTTTCATTATTTCATGAATGACATTAGTTCCATCATGCTTTGTTGCTGGGTAAACATCATAATTTCCATCTTGTCATTTGGCAAATCAGCATAGGAGATGCAGAAGACTGTTTTCCGCGATGCAGTGTATGTCACAGCTGTCACTTGTCGCATGCGATTCTCTAGCTCTTTGTAGACCACACAGCTCCTGTAGTTCTCCGTATAATTTCTTCAGCAGTTTCCACATTTTTTCATAATCTGTTCTTTGTTGGCAGAGCAGTGTACAGAATTGTGGGCGTCCACGCATGCTACGCAGACCGCCCGAAGTGTGCAGTATGTCCTCATGTGTTCATACTCCTGGCAATTAGTGCATTGCACTGGACCATTACATTTATGGGGCTCCTCCACTGTTATTATACGGTGCAATAGATATTGCAGGTTGTAGATCGGGTGCTTTTTGTTTTGGTTGAGAATGTTAATAACATTCTTGGCGGTAGAACCCTTTTCTATCAGGGCATTTCTTATTTCGGTGCTGGTAAAGTCAGGATAACGACCCTTGCTGCTTTTCAGTTGATAAGTGTAATAATTTTTCTTGCCTCGTCCAGGTATTTCGACACGGCTTTGAAGTGTTCTTCATATTTTGTTTGAGAAATTTGTTGAGCAGGCAGGGAGGCTTTGAGGGGCTTGGGTTTCTTGAAAGTATCTTGCGCAGGTTTGTTTTTCCCAGCCTACGCCAAGGGAGCAAATCTGTTGTTATTGGATTTTTCTGGTTCTTAATTGATTTTCTGGACGAGATTTATTTTTGTTTTGTTGCCCGCTGGATTATTTTGTGGGCTAATCTTACGCTTTATATGAATGGAGCCTACCAGAAATAGTATTTCAGAAGGCAGAGACTCCCATTAAACCCATTACATACTGTATACAATTAACAAAAACTACGTTATGACCGATGTACACAATACCAACATACACTTACATTCTACACTTAAAGAAATTTACAGAATAGTTTTGAAGATTAGAAAGGAATAACAATTGGAATGTGACCATGAGGAAATTTTGGACGATGTGTTTCTTACGTATAACGATTATATTCATGAAGCTACTAAATTAAAACCATTTGTACTCTCGGAAAGAACGCACATTTTTGAGAAAGAAATGACCTTCGATGCAGAACAAGAATACTTGAAAAAGCTTTGGGTATCGAGAGAAGATTTATAAAAAAGTTAAAGAGTAGCTAGATAAGGCAAAATAAAATAGAGCGAACAAAAGAGAGGGAGTTACAGGAAGGAGACGTAGTTTATAGAAAGGGAAAAATAAGGAATAACGCGTAGGCTTACAACACAGATAATCGAACAAGACATGGGCGTTACGTGTAGGACAAAGAGGAAGCAAAAATACACAAGTCCAATAACAAATGACATTAAAACACAGTCACTTTTACTAGCAAACTTTCGAATTATTCCGAAATTTATTTTATTAGAAATATGAGTAAATAGAATTGAGAAATTCGTAACCGACCAAAATCTTAAAATGATATCTACCGAACATATAAATGAGCTTTTAACAATGCAGACAGATTAATGATTCAATATAATAATAATTCGTATAAGATTTCCGGTGTTTGAATCAACTGAATGGTAATTATATCATGTCGTGCCGGTACCCATAAATTAAAAATTTGTATTTATTATTCGTAATTTTGTAGCGATATGCACTAATAAAATACTTTTTTCAATAAACACTAACACTAACATATTATAGATTTTGAGAAATGTTTATATGTGAGACCAAAGAAGTATGTCTATTCAAAATATTGAAAAACGTATCCCCTACATGCGATTTCGCAAAACCGCACCATATTTATTTTAAACGCAAAGAATACGACGATTGCCAACACCTGCGGACATCCTGTAATAATTTATGGATCTGTTGCTGTGAACTACATGAATGGTTCCGTGAAAGTAGATGGAGTGACACTCAGCGATCAAATGGTGGAACAGAAGGAAGAGAGGGTAAAATTAACAACAACCATGGCAAAATAGGTAACCATTAACAGTACCAAAGTGGACCTGAACCTAGAGACACTTTGAAAATATAAGACACATAAAGAATGTTATTGGTATTCAAAGAAATCAAGAACGTCAATTTTTTTTTTGACTGCCAAAAGAGAAGGTTTATTTATTTGAGATTAACAAATTAACAAGAAACCTAAAAACTACCACGGGAAATATTGTTCGTATCTCGTTTGTAGGGATGTCAGCAGTAAATGGGGTAGGCCCATGTGCTTCCTTGTGAAACTCCAGCTTCATCTCACTGAAAATACTCTTCGTCATTTACTGCGAGGATGCCAAGGTCTCTGTGGATTTTATCGTTGTTAACATACCATGTTACCCCAGTAATAGTTCTCAAGATTTTTGATTGTGCTGTATGATCTTTATGTTGCTGCTGCTCGCGCTGGGAGGCATATGTCCACATGGGTCTAAGAGTTAAGTCGTAGAGCAGGATCTTGTAGTTCAGGGATAGAGGTGATCGAGCGTTTAAAATCGAGTGGAGACCGCTGGTTTTAAGTTTTAAGGGGGTATATACCTTTTTTGTCGAAAAAAATAGGAATGTTTGGATTTTTTTAAAGTATTTAACTATTGTTTTTATTAAATGAATGATTATATTTCCTGAAAGTTTAGATTGTTGACAATGTTTATGCTAAAATTTTTGGAAAAATATTTAATAGTTTTTAAGGTGTGGCTGTTTTCCTTAAACGTCTTTTTTTAAGAGCTTTGCGGTGATAATTCCTCAGGACGAACGGGTCAACTGAAACCGAAAAAGTAAAAATATTTTCATTAGTGTAAAGTACTATACTTTAACGAACGTTAAAAAAATTTTTTTTTTGTGCATATGGGAACGTTTTATGAAAAAATTTCGTTTCTGGACGCTAAAATTCTTACAAAACTATATCACCGCAAAGTCATTTTTCAAAAAACACCATTTCGAGATATTCGCGATTAAAGTTTCAGGTTTGGGATTGGGCGGGGACGAGGCGCGCGACTTGGAGCGCTGTAAATTTTTTTTTATTGCTCAAATCTCTATGAAAATTTGGGGAAATGCCCACTCTAATGCCCAAAAACCCATTAAACGCTTAAGCCTGGCTAGCGCCTACATTTCCGCCTTTCATGGCGCCATCTAACGGATGACTTTGGAACAGCTGGCCAAGGTGCTCAACAGAGTCAACGTTAATTCTCGAAAAGGATTTCTATTAAAGGAAATTGCGATGGTTTTCATTTGTCAATACCGAACTATATCCCAAGAACTATGCAAATCAAATCTAGTTAGCCAAATTGGAGGTCTGAGTCAAACAATGGCGTATGTGTGTATGCATGTAAGCGTTCTCTCTTGTTGGGGTTGGTAAGTCACCACTGGGAGCCTTTTGTGGTTTTAGTTTTAGTTTTTGAATTTTTAGCAGGATTTGTCTGGAAAATACTTTGAAGATGTGAAGCAAATGTTTCAGCTCTATCTCAGTCGCTTCGGGCCCAGCATCCTGTAGAGTTTCTTATCGGGGTAATCGTTTCGATTGGAGCGCTTAAATTTGGGCGAGCCCTCCATAGGGGATTCTTTTTACTGGTTGGCGAGAGTTTCTCGATGTACCGCAGCTGTCTGTTTGCTGAGAGCATAGTCGAGAGAGCGAATATGGCGATCTGCTGGTCTGCCAAGCACGTCGCATACGCCTCTTTTTCCGCGCCAGCTGTTCGATTGCTGATGGAACTTATAGTATTTGTTAGCTTTTTCTTCCTTCTCTTGTGGTGTGGAGATTTTGGATGCTACACCGAGTACGTCTTCCAGGTCTTCTAATACTTTTTTTATTTAAGCCAGTTAGTTCTGTGCGACGTCAGCCTGAAATTGATTCGATTATCTGAGGGCTTTGAACAAGTGTTATTAGCACAGGCGAGCGGTCTGAAGATAGTTCAGAAAGCGCTTTGGCACTTATTAGATTGCGAGATATGTTTTTCACCGCAATATCAATAATATCTGGGAGCTATCGCGGGTCTGCTGGCCAGTATGCGGGGCTTCTGGGCGAAACATAGTCCAATTTGTTTCTTAACTTGATAATTGCATTGTACAATTGACTTCCTTTGGAAGTCACAAGACGTGATTCCCACTGCCTATGTTTGGCATTGTAGTCTCCTGCGACTAGGTAAAGCGAGGCGGGCAGTAGACAGCAGTAATTGAAAGGATTCCGTTTCTTGATTACATTTTTATAGATGTGGCCTGCAAGTAGCTTGTTGCAAAAATTTGGTGAAGGTAATGTTTCATGCGTTCTCTGATTTAAACTTTTGTTCCGCCGTGGGCTTTTCCATCCGGATGATCTGTACTGTAAAATGATCACCTCTTGTTTAAAAGTTGTATTTGCTTGAGAGGTGCGTTTCTACCATCAGCATAACGTCTATATGATTTTATGTGACGTCTATAGGAATTGTGTTAATTCAACTTGTGCCGTGTGTACCATTGGGGTTCCACAATGATATTTGTAGATCATGCATCGATTGTTTAGACTGTTGTGCTACGAACAACTGTATTACCATGTTCTGGTTTTGAACAAGTGTTTGCATAGTCGTTTTCATTATTGACATTAGTTCCATCATGCTTTGTTGCAGGGTAAACATCATAATTTCCATCTTGCCATTTGGCAAATCAGCATAGGAGATGCCGTTTAAGGTATTTAATGGACTGAATGAGGATGTCGCAACTTCAGCGAAGAAGACTGTTTTCCTCGATGCAGTGTATGTCACAGCTGTCACTTGTCGCATGCGATTCTCTAGCTCTTTGTAGACACACAGCTCCTGTAGTTCTCCGTATAATTTCTTCTGCAGTTTCCACATTTTTTCATAATCTGTTCTTTGTTGGCAGAGCAGTGTACAGAATTGTGGGCGTCCACGCATGCTACGCAGACCGCCCGAAGTGTGCAGTATGTCCTCATGTGTTCATACTCCTGGCAATAAGTGCATTGCACTGGACCATTACGCTTATGCGGCTCCTCCACTGTTATTATACGGTGCAATAGATATTGCAGGTTGTAGATCGGGTGCTTTTTGTTTTGGTTGAGAATGTTAATAACATTCTTGGCGGTAGAACCCTTTTCTATCAGGGCATTTCTTATTTCGGTGCTGGTAAAGTCAGGATAACGACCCTTGCTGCTTTTCAGTTGATAAGTGTAATAATTTTTCTTGCCTCGTCCAGGTATTTCGACACGGCTTTGAAGTGTTCTTCATATTTTGTTTGAGAAATTTGTTGAGCAGGCAGGGAGGCTTTGAGGGGCTTGGGTTTCTTGAAAGTATCTTGCGCAGGTTTGTTTTCCCCAGCCTACGCCAAGGGAGCAAATCTGTTGTTATTGGATTTTTCTGGTTCTTCATTGATTTTCTGGACGAGATTTATTTTTGTTTTGTTGCCCGCTGGATTATTTTGTGGGCTAATCTTACGCTTGATATGAATGGAGCCTACCAGAAATAGTATTTCAGAAGGCAGAGACTCCCATTAAACCCATTACATACTGTATACAATTAACAAAAACTACGTTATGACCGATGTACACAATACCAATACCAGAAAATAATTTGTGGCCAAGGGGCTGAGTAAGCATCAAGTTAATTTAAGAATTTTTGCAAACAGTATGGAAATGAGTTGACGCTTTTTCAGCAATCGTCTAGTAACTCAACGGTTGAAAGATTACATTCTACACTTAAAGAAATTTACAGAATAGTTTTGAAGATTAGAAAGGATTAACAATTGGAGTGTGACCATGGGGAAATTTTGGTCGAGGTGTTTCTTACGTATAACGATTATATTCATTAAAACCATTTGTACTCTCGGAAAGAACGCACATTTTTGACCTTTTGAAATGACCTTCGATGCGGAACAAGAATACTTGAAAAAGCTTTGGGTATCGAGAGAAGATTTATAAAAAAGTTAAAGAGCAGCTAAATAAGGCAAAATAAAATAGAACGTTGCAGGAAGGAGACGTAGTTTATAGAAAGGGAAAAAGAAGGAATAACGCGTAATTTTACAACACAGATAAACGAACAAGGCATGGGCGTTACGTGTAGGACAAAGAGGAAGCAAAAATACACAAGTCCAATAACTAATTACATTAAAAAACTATAGGTGCTTTTCGAGCCACGGACAGACTTTGGATTTTCGAAGATTAGAAGGAGGAGAAGCAATCGCAAAGTTGAAATTATTAAGAGCGAGAGTCATTGTAGGGTCAATGGTATTTAATCATATCATTAATCTTAAGGATTATGAGTGCCAGGAAAGATGGATGCCGAGGACACGTTTTACGTGTAGAGAACAAAATAAATGTGCATTGAAATGACACAATGTTTCTTACGGAGGAAGCAGTAGAAGATACTTTTGTCAAGAGACCCTAAGCAGATTCACAATATAACAAAGCACATAAATAGAGAGCAAGATGATTTTTATTCATAAAAAATTATAAGAATAATGTATTTAAAGAATTGACTCAAGGCATAACGAAATTCGCATGCTGAATATTTAAATAACATAGCAGTCACTTTTACTAGCAAACTTTCAAATTATTCCGAAATTTATTTTATTAGAAATATGAGTAAATAGAATTGAGAAATTCGTAACCGACCAAAATCTTGAAATGATACCTACCGAACATATAAATGAGCTTTTAACAATGCAGACACAGATTAATGATTCAATGTATTAAAATTTCGTATAAGAGTTCCGGTGTTTGAATCAACTGAATGCCAATTATATCCTGTCGTGCCGGTACCCATAAATAAAAAAATTGTATTTATTATTCGTAATTTTGAAGCGATATGCACTAATAAAATACTTTTTTCAATAAGCACTAACACTACGGGAAGTTTTTTTATTTGAGATTAACAAATTAACAAGAAACTTAAAAACTAGCACGGGAAATACCACAATTAAAACAAATAGATAACTGAGGCGGGTTCTGCTGGAAACCAAAGCCATTCGATGTGTCTATGCCAGGCTAATCGCCTGTTGAGGTGAACGCCGAGGTACGTTTACTTCGTTGGCTTGGGGGATCTGCGTACCGTTCAAAGAAAGCGGAGGGCATGTTTGTCTATTAAGAGTAAACGTAAAGTGTTTACACTTCAGCTCGTTTAGTATAATAAAGCTAGATGATCAGTTGGCTTGTTGCTCAGGTTGGACGTTGTTCGTATCATGTTCGTAGGGATGTCAGCAGTAAATGGGGTAGGCCCAAGTGCGCTTCCTTTTGAAACTCCAGCTTCATCTCACTGAAAATACTCTTCCTCATTTAGTGCGAGGATGCCAAGGTCTCTGTGGATTTTATCGTTGTTAACATACCATGCTACCCCAGTGATAGTTCTCAAGATTTTTGATTGTGCTGTATGATCTTTATGTTGCTGCTGCTCGCGCTGGGAGGCATATGTCCACATGGGTTTAAGAGTTAAGTTGTAGAGCAGGATCTTGTAGAGATCAGAGATAGAGGTGATCGAGCGTTTAAAATCGAGTGGAGTCCGCTGGCTTTTAGTTTTACGGGGCTATATACCTTTTTTGTCGAAAAAAATAGGAAAGTTTGGATTTTTTTATTTATTTAACTATTGTTTTTATTAAATGAATGATTATATTTCCTGAAAGTTTAGATTGTTGACGATGTTTGTGCAAACATTTTTGAAAAAGTATTTAATAGTTTTTAATGTGTGGCTGTTTCCCTTAAACGCCTTATTTTAAAGAGCCTTGCGGTGATAATTCCCCAGGACAAACGGGTTAACTGAAACCGAAAAAATAAAAATATTTCATTAGTTTAAAGTAGTCACCTGTACTTGAACGAACGTTTAAATAAATTTTTTTTTTGTGCATACGGGAACGTTTTATGCAAAAATTTCGTTTTTGGACGCTAAAATTCTTACAAAACTATCTATTTCGGCGAAATAAAAATTTGTACATGAAAAAACGATCGTTCAAGTACTAATAAAATTCATTACGAACAATTAAAAAAAAAATTTTAAAAAATCGGTACAGTAGATTTTTGCCAATCCATATCACCGCAAAGTCATTTTTCAAAAAACACCATTTCGAGATATTCGCGATTAAAGTTTTAAGTTTGGGTTTGGGCGGGGACGAGGCGCGCGACTAGGAGCGCTGTAACTTTTTTTCTATTGCTCAAATCTCTATGAAATTTGGGGAAATGTTCTCAAGAAGTTGTTCTTTAAGATAAAGCAAAAAAATTTTCGATTTTTTGAAAATGAAAATATACCCCCTTAAGTGTAGCTTCTTGCATTCGATGTATCTACGTGAGGTTAATCGCCTGTCGAGGTGGATGCCGAGGTAGCCAGGATCGCAATATCGTCGGAAAACGTGGACTTTGTTAGGATCTCGTTCGTAGGGATATTCGTAGTATATAGGACAAACAGGGCAGGGCCAAGTGCGCTCCATTGTGAATCATGTATTCGTCCGATGTTGCTGTTCTCCATCTCACTGAAAATACTTTATTGAAGAGATAAGACTCGTGGAGCCACAAGGGGTGTAGATCGGTAAATGCATTTTGATTTTTTGCATGATACCAGACTCGGTCGAAGGCTTGTGGAATATAGCGCTACAATATTCAGCCAATCAAACAATTTCTGATGTTATTCTGTTAACTTGCTCGATGGTTCAATGGTTTCTTCGGAAGCCAAACTGGTGTGCCGGGATGACATTGTATGCTTCCAGAAATAGTATAATCCGTGTTAGAAGAAATTTTTAAAATAATTTAGACAAACAAGACAGTAGATTTGGCTTATTGGTCTGCACAATGACGGAATTGTGTGGGCTTCGGTATCAGTGCACTGGGCGCCTTTTGTGGTTTTAGTTTTTAGTTTCAGTTTTTAAATTTTTAGCAGGATTTGTCTGGAAAACACTTTGAAGATGTGAAGCAAATGTTTCAGCTCTATCTCAGAAGAGTTTCTTATCGGGGTAATCGTTTCGATTGGTGCGCTTAAATTTGGGCGAGCCCTCCATAGGGGATTCTTTCTACTACCGCAGCTGTCTGTTTGCTGAGAGCATGGTCGAGAGAACGAATATGGCGATCTGCTGGACTGCCAAGCACGTCGCATACGCCTCTTTTTCCGCACCAGCTGTTCGATTGCTGATGGATCTTATAGTATTTGTTTGCTGGTTCTTCCTTCCCTTGTGGTGTGGAGATTTTGGATGCTACACCGAGTACGTCTTCCTGGGCTTCTAATACTTTTTTTATTTAAGCCAGTTAGTTCCGTGCGACGTCAGCCTGAGGTTTTGAAGAAGTGTTATTAGCACAGGCGAGCGGTCTGAAGATAGGTCAGAAAGCGCTTTGGCACTTCCAGTGGAAATTTATAATTGCCTTGTTCACACGACCTGATCCCCATTGCGTATGTTTGGCATTGGAGCTGCAGAAATATTATTATTAAGGTATTTAGGGAACCGAATGAGGATCTCCCACTCTTAGCGAATAAAACCGGCGTTGTTTGCAAGGCAGTGCATGTGTCCCGTTTATTTTGAAGGTGAATTCCTGTCTCTTGTGGCATGCGATTCCTCAGCTCATTCTAGACAACACAGCCCTTATTGTTCATAGTTTTCACGTTTTTTCCTATTTGGGTATTCTTTGTTGGGATGCCCACCCTGTAGACGGCCCGCAATTAAAGCATTGCACTGGACATCTTGTTATTTATACAGACCATAACCCCAACAATAAGTGAGACACATAAAAAAAAGGTTCCAATATTTGGAATCTCCAAAGAATGTGACCACTTGCTACTTCTACCTTCTTTTTTATCATGTCTTTTGTTACCATTAATATAGCGAACTCGCCCACCTTCTTTTTTTTTGTCGCGCGGAGTCCCACGTCCCACTTATCTGCCCAACCGACCGTGGAGCGCAGCCGTGTATCGTATGGCACGATGCGCGAGAAGATTGACGTGCAGGTAAAAGTAAAGGGAAAAAAGTAATAGTAAGATCAATTTTGTGACAATGAAGCTAGTATTACTCGTTTTAGGAGCGGCAGAGAATCAAGATTTGAGATTATAGGAAAAAGTCCATTATGGTCAGAAAATAATAATCTGAAAGGCTCATGCAAGGTTAGATCTGCAATGATTTAATATTAGGGGAATTTCTTGTTAATCTACTTGGCACAGAAAAGTTTAGCCGACTTACCAAGTCGGGGCACTCAATATCACCATGTGAAAGGTTATAAATTATGGGGAGGGTAAATAAATCAACAGAAGTCTACTAGAATAAGAAGGCAAGTTAAGAATTGCATCCCAGTTTAGGCGCCATAAAGCAAAAAGTAGAAAGTTTTTTTGTACTGATTCAAGGCGACCAAAATGAATTTCGTTTTGTGGACTCCAGACAGAAGGCCCATACTCCAGAATCGGAGGGACTAGCGAAATAAATAAAGTTTTAGGTAAATATGATCATAGAATACTTTTGACCGCCTTGTAATAAATCTAAGCACTCCTCTGGCTTTATTAACCATGGATGAAATGTGATTAGAAAATTTTAGTTTAGGGTCCAAGAGAAGGCCAAGATCGTTTACATGAGTTATTCTATCCAAAGAGCTGCCACTTAACGTGTATGTCGCATATATCGGATTGACCGTTTAAATTTAGTAAATTATCTGGGCACTAGTTTTGAAAATTGTCTAGATCGGATTGTAAGTCTAACTGGCAGGAAATGTCCTAATACTGCAGGCACAACATAACATCATCTGCGTACATAAGTACGCGAGAATGACTTATAATTGAAGGAATAGTAATGTAAAAAGTAACTGACCCAGATGGCTCCCTTGTGGGACACCGGAGGTAACACTGAGAATTTTATAAATTAAATTTTTAAAAAGGACCCTTTGTGACCTGCCATTCAGATCCATCTAAGCAGATCAACTGGAAAACCTAACAGGTCAAGTTTTTGAACAAGAAATAAGTGATTTACAGAGTCAAATGCTTTACTAAAGTCAGTGTAAATAACGTCTGTTTGAAAACTATTTTTGATGCCCTTTATCACAAATGTAGTAAGCTCTAGAAGGTTTGTGGTTGTGGATCTACGTTTAATAAATCTATGTTGACACGGAGAACCGATTGATCTGCAAAGGTGCTGCAAATGAGGAGTAATGATTTTTTTAAAAAGCTTAGAAATAGCTGACAACCTAGAAATACCTCTATAGTTACTGGCTTCTAACTTGTTACCTTTTTTGAAAAGAGGAATAACAAAAGATTCCTTCCAAATATTTGGAAATTGGGAAGTTACTAAAGATAAGGTAAACAACTTGTGAAGAAATTTGAACAAGGCCTTAGCACAATACCTAAGCATGCACCCAGGAATACTGTTTCGGGTCGTGAGAGAACTGGACCTTACAACGGTTTAAGTAACTATTATAACACTAAGCATTTAGCACGGTAAATCCTGACCGAGCACTTAAATATCTAGTAAAACCAGATTGAGCACCGGTATTTTTATATTTCCAAAAAAGTCAGGACTTTACATTTCTTAAGTGTATCAACTCTTTGCTAAATCAAGGTGATTTATTGAAAATTGACGGATAGTACAACGGTACACAGGAATTAAAAAATGAGTTTATTGTAAAAAACATAAACTGCATCGGACATATTATTGCATAAGTACATTTCAGAACAATTAAAGCCAGAAATAAAATCATTTAGCCTCAGAAAAGTCTGCCTTGCGAAAACAATGCATTCGTTTGGTTGATTTTTCTGATTTTTCTTCTATAACTCTACCCGTGTCGATTGTATGTTCGATTGTAGGGCGATATGGATCTTCAGGTTGCGTGAGTGGTGCTACTCTGGACAGAAACACACCTTCAGGATTTGATACAAAACTCACATCAAGTAGTGAATTTAGAACATGCTTTACTTGAGATAAGGATATTTCAAGCAGGCCGTCAATAGAATCATGCTGTGCTATAGGTAGTAACACATTCGATCCATCCTCAGTGGACCAGGTAACTCCAGGTATGTTAAAATCACCTAGAACTACCAACTGATCCCTATCGGAAAGCTTATTTGCAACCGGCTTAATAACGGAAAGGTGATTTAAATAATCAGGAAGTTCAGACAACGGCGGAATATATGAGCAAGTTATGTATATAGAGCTACCAGTAAGCGATAACTTTACGCAATAAAATGTAATGATATTGAATTCCTCTTCTGACGAATTCCTCCTAGAACCACCAACTGATCCCTTTCGGAAAGCTTATTTGCAACAGATCTAATAACGGAAAGGTGATTTATATAATCAGGAAGTTCAGACAACGGCGGAATATATGAGCAAGTTATGTATATAGAGCTACCAGGAAGCGATAACTTTACACAAATAAATTCTATGGAGGTTTAAATCAACTCCAATTAAGACTCCACCTCCCCGTCTAGAGGGACGGTCATACCTATGTACTTACCTCGAAAAACTTCGGTCCTAAGGACCTGCTTTAACCAGGTTTCTGTAAACACAATAATATGAGATGCAAAGGAAAAGCTATCAGAATACAATTTAGTGAGCTTGCTACGCCAGCCTCTTGCATTCTGATAGGAAAGAAGGAGGTTAGAAGTTAGTTTTTTGAAATTGGTACACTGGTTTGGCCTCGACTAGGAAGTTTTACTCCCACGGGCCATATTATCCGGCCAAAAGTCGCCCGAGCATATGGCTTAAAAAAGCTCGTTAGGGACAGTTATATCGAAAGATGAAATGTCTCTAGCATAAGAAAACTTAAGCTTTTCCACCTTTACACTATTACAATCGGCTTTAGTTTTGTCTTATATATAAGACAATACATCAGAAGATGTTTGATCAGGGGGAAGCCGAGAAACGAAAATTTGTTTTTTTAGTGGAACCACTGAAAAATATTTTGGTGGAGCAGACATTGTTTCTGCTCAACCAACATGAGCCGGTTGTCCGGACTCAGTAGTCCCTTGTGATGGTGAAGCTAGGAGTTCCTACGCAGCGCAAGTTTGTTTCAAAATGGTGCCACGCCCCATCTGACGCCCACAAGCCACAAGCTGTGGCCACAGTTTTGATGCTATTTGTTTCGTCAATACCTATCGATTGGCCTAATAACAGTTTGCCACGCCCACTCTAACGCCCAAAAACCCATTAAACGCTTAAGCCAATGGTACCAATGTCTTGGGGTAGATGGCGCAATACAATAGCGCCGTCTAACGGATGACTTTGGAACAACTGGCCAAGGTGCTCAACAGAGTCAACGTTAATTCTGGATAAGGATTTCTATTAAAGGAAATTGACATGGTTTTCATTTGTCAATACCGAACTATATCCCAAGAACTATGCAAATCAAATCAAGTTAGCCAAATTGGAGGTCTGAGTCAAACAATCGCGTATGTGTGTATGTATGTAAGCATATACATATGTATGTATTTACATTGTACACAGTTGCAATTGCCCGGCAAAGAAAAAAACTCCTTTCAAAGAAAGCTATTCGCTATACCCGTTACTCGTGTTGTGCAAACATTTAGACTTTAATATACTGTGGCTCACAGCTTATTTGACCCACACCTAATTTTCAACATTAAACAGGTATAACTCCTGAACCATAAGAGATACCTATAAAAATAAAACGCAGAAAGGTTAACTGTTGTTTTAACTTCAAAAATATGTTTTCATTTATTTGTTCTAGCAAGGAACTTCTTAATTAAACAATAAGAACTAAAAATACTAACTTTTTCAACGTCACAGCTTATTTGACCTAGTTCATCAAATTAGTGGACCTTTTGGTCCACAACCGACTTTAGTCGATTGGGAATAGATTTGACCAATTTTTTTGAGGTTTCTTGGGTGATTTTAGCCCATTCTTCGAGCAAAGCCGTCTTCAAGTCATTTTAATTGGAAATATTGCGCTCCCGAATTTTTGAGTCCAGTAAAGCCCACAAATTCTCAATAACATTCAAATCGGGTGACTGAGCTGGCGATTTCATTATATGGGGACAATTATAACCAAGCCAATATTGAACTATACCCGACTTTTGCTTTGGATCATTGCCTTGGTAGAACCGAAAACCCTCAATTTCTCAGCACTTTGGAGTAAATTATCATTAAGGATATTAAGATAAACATTTTTATCCATTGTGCTTTCAATAAATTTAAGGTTTCCGACTACTGCTGCGGACTTATAGGCCCAAACCATAAAGTGTCCGCCGTCATGCTTAACGGTGGGTTTTAGCTGTCTTAGCTGTCCTGCAGCTCTGTATTGTACGTAAGAACGTCATTTGGACCCAAAAATATTCATCATTTTCGCTGATGAGTCAAAATGTAATATTTTTGGTCCGATGGACGTTCTTAGCTATGGCGTAAAGTCTATACAGAGCTGCAGGATAAGCAGCTAAAACCCACCGTTAAGCATGACGGCGGACACTTTATGGTTTGGGCCTATAAGTCCGCAGCAGTAGTCGGAAACCTTGAGCCACTGTACTTAATACTATTTAAGAATGTATGTGTTTAGCCAATATAAGTACAGGGTTGCCCATATTCGACGGACCCATCTGACGACGCCATAACTTTTGACAGAGATGCCAGATCGCTTAATGACATACCGCGTTTGAAGCGTCAGTCCAAGCAGATTTTTACCATGGAACAATACACGCCACGCGAGCGCTCTGAAATAGTTGAAATTTACATTCAACAGAACAAGTCAATTGTGAAAACTCAACGTGCTTTTAAAAAATAAAAAAATGTGAAAAGTGCGCCTTCTAAGAACACCATTAAGCGTTTATACGAAAAATTTACGACTGGTGAGGCTCTTTCTAATCCGAAGAGGCCAAATAAAAGTCGACCAAGGCGATCGGACGAGAATATCGCTGCCGTACGAGCCAGTGTTGAGAGGTCCCCAAGAACATCCCAAAAACGCCGTTCTCAGCAGTTGGGCATGGCTCGGTCCACTTTACAACGGATTATTCGCGTTGATTTGCATTTGTTCCCGTACAAAATTCAATTGACGCAAAGATTGTTGCTTACGGACAAGCCTCGTCGATTGGAATGGGCCCAAAGAGTCATCGAAATGGCCAAAGATGACGATCAATTTTGGAACAAAATTATCAATTCCGATGAAGCCCATTTCACATTGAATGGGACCGTAAATAAGCAAAATTGCCGTATTTACGCCACTGAAAATCCTGAGAAGATTCAAGAAGTGCCTCTTCACGACGAAAAAGTCACAGTTTGGTGCGGCGTTAGTTCGAAAACGGTCATTGGGCCGTTTTTCTTCCAAAATGAAAATGGCCATGCTGTTACCATCAACCAGGAGCGTTATCGCGACATGATGACCAATTTTGTGATGCCAATTATTCGTCGAAAGCGTATGAGGCAGTTCTGGTTTCAACAAGACGGCGCTCCACCGCACACAAGTCGCATAACAATCGATTTTCTGAAGAAATTGTTTCCGGGCCGTTTGATGTCGAAAAGTGGTGATTTGGACTGGCCACCGCGTTCGCCCGATTTGACGCCGCCTGACTTCTTCTTGTGGGGATATTTGAAGTCAAAGGTTTACGTTAACAAGCCAAGGACCCTAGAAGAGCTCAAGGACAACATTCGTGAAGAAATAGCCGCTATTCCGGCCGAAATGTTGGCGAAAACGATGGAAAATGCTGCAAAAAGGGCACAATACGCCATCAACGCCAGAGGCGGCCATTTGAAAGATATCATATTCAAAAATTGATGTAAACAAATCTACTTGGAACAAATTAAATGATTAAGATTGCCAACCGCCAAATTTTTATTTTTTTCTTTGATTTTTAAAAAAAAACATGGGTCCGTCGAATATGGGCAACCCTGTATGTATGTTTAATATTTCTAGTCAATTTATTGCACTCAAAAACATAAACATAAGCACAGCTGCTGGTGCCGGACAAAAGCTGCCTGCGCTAAAGCAGCGCTGGTGCTTTTTTTATTTAAAAAAAAACGCAAAAACCCAAAAAAATCTAATTAGTAAGGTCAAATAAGCTGCCTGCGCTAAAGCTGCGCTGGTGCTTTTTTTATTAAAAAAAAAACGCAAAAACCCAAAAAAAATCTAATTAGTAAGGTCAAATTAGTAGTAAGTACATAAGTAAGCCTTCCGTATGTTACGGATAAACAAAATTTTGGGGAACATGGAGAATAAAGTTTGGCAACTCAAGTCGACTCATAGGTCCCCAAATTTTATTTTGTTTTGAAAGACCCCGTTGCAAATCAACGGCCTCCACGTGGTGTTCCCTGGGTACCGATTTTAACATAAAAATCGGGAGCTAATTCGAGTGGCGAAAAACATACAAGAAGGCATATTTATATTAAGTTGTTTAGCTGAGTAACGGGTATCTAATAGTCGAGGCACTCGACTATAGCGTTCTCTCTTGTTTTTATCTAAATCATTAATCAATATAAACCATTTTTGTTGATAAAAAGTTGAAAATGTATGTGTTTGAGATCATTGGAAGTGTAATGGTTTTAAATAGGTATCTAATGAGAGAAACTATTAAGTATTTGAATATTTGATTTTTTTGTATATTTGCATTGTGATGGTCACCATTGTATTTTAACCGATTGTGACCGAACAATTTGTAATTGTTTTATAGTATAAATAGTATATAATATAAATAACAAATCGAAAATTCAAGTGCCTTAATTGGCAACCAAGGTTCCAGCGGTACAGAAAAGGATTTCTTAATCCGACTGAACGAAATATACGCGACTCGTCGATATTTCATCTTTTTTCGGGGGACTGGGTTTCGAGCGGCTGTTATACGTTGGCATAGGCAACCTTTTAACTCTTTAGAGACAGGGAAATTTCTATAGTTAGCAGTGTAGTTTCCAGTTGGCAAAATGATCTCATTTAAGTCCTACATTGGCTTAAGAATTTATGTTCCTAGCCATTTTGGCATAAAAGCTGTTTTTGTTAAGTCCAGCTACCATCTCGTGGACTGGGACTATTGCTTCGAATCCAATTTTAATGGAAATCAATTTCTTTGAAATGTGAACTTTGAAAACCTAAAGAGGCATAATTTGTAGATATTGAAGTCCTACATTGGCTTATGAATTTATGTTCCTAGCCATTTTGGCATAAAAGCTGTTTTTGTTAAGTCCAGCTACCATCTCGTGGACTGGGACTATTGCTTGGAGTCCTTTGATAACCACTCTTAATCCTTTGCCACTTTTAAGAAGGTTGTCCAGGTATTTAGCCTCTGATCGATAATCTTGTTCGTCATTCATTTGTATTTTTGTTAGGTGTTTAGTAAGTGTTTAGTATTATCTTCCTTTGGAATCAAAAATCAATTTTTTGTGGCACATTATTGGGCACAGGGATTTCAGTTGTTTTCATTACTTTGGATGCGTTGATTGTGTGCTTAATTGTGACTTTATTTGCACATAGCAATCGATTCCAGTTTGTATGTATTGTGTTGATCGTTGTTGTAATTTTCAGACAGTTTGTTAGGTTGTAAGGGATGTAAGGCGACGAGCAGTGGACACAATAATGAGGGGTGTGTTCGCTTGCAGTGTTGCAGTTGTTTTTGGTACTGATAACTCTTCCGTGTATGCGTCCGTCCAGCTTTACTCATTGCAGTTATTTGTTTTTGGAAGTTGCGCTCTTACGTGTTAACCATTTTATTTTTAATTTTTTTGTTTGTATTAGTATTTATAACATTATATGAAAGGTACACAAGTCCAAAGTTTCCTTAGTCGGTTTCAGCGGCTAGGCCCCGTAGTCTAGCCCCGTATTAGCAATGGAAAATGGCCCCAACTGGGAAATGCACAAACTGGAAACCCTAACAAAGCGCCGACAGCTACGTAAACCATCAATCCACTGTGAAATTATAATTCAAAACCGACCTGAGCGGATGGTAGCTGTTCAATAGGCGCGACGTAAAGGAGGAGCTGTCTACTACTGCTTGCCATGTAATACCTGGGGGTTCATTCTCCGAGGCCTTCATAAAACGCGCCTTAACCACGGTGGACGCCGCTATTTCCAGCCTATAGAGCCACAATAGCGAGCCAAATCTACTGCTCTTTCAGAGTTCTCGAAGAAGAAATATATGACATTATCAACTCGGCTCTTGATCCTCATTATACACTTCAAAGGGTCGGAAACACTTTTATTACGCGCAATTTTAATGGAAATCAATTTCTTTAAAATGAACTTTGAAAACCTAAAGAGGCATAATTTGTAATTTGACTATAAAAGCCAAATTAAAAATGTAAAAACAATTAATTTTGTAAGTTTCTGACAGCTTATTTTCTACATACTTGCAAAATCTTTCTAAATCCCTAAAGATTATAAAATGAAAGACCGATTTTTAAGGGGATACGGCCACAGACCAAACCGTAAGAGCAAGAGCAGCCAAATTTTTTCACAGTATTCCATTGGGGGCGTGGGCGCCCACTAAGATCCGATATGTCCCCCCAGTGGCCCCAAACAGCTCCAACATCCATTATTCTGAGCAAAAAAAAGTTGATGTATTTAATCTTAACTTCTAAAGTGGTTGGAATTTCGATATTTGGTTTTTTCCGAATTTTAGGTTTTGAAAAGGCCTAATTAGAAATCTAAAAGAAATTTCGATATCCCCCATAATTTGGGGGCTACATTTAAAATTAACTTTTCGATTTAAAAAAATCTAAACCGCTGCTCCGATCAAGATGATTTTTCGCTCAATAGTTATTCTATGGCCCAAATGCTTAAGTTTAATTTTTCAAGTTTTTAACATTTTTTAAAGTATTTTTAACGAATTTATTTAGACTTTCTAAGTTATTGCGTTGCATTTTGCGGGCGCCTGCCGAGAGAGCGAAACCCAGAGAGCGGATGCCAAGAGAGCGACGGCCGAGAGAGCAACAGCCAAGAAAACTGATGAGGGGGAGGGGTAGTGCTGCAGGGAAAAGGGAGGGGAAAGAGGCAATTTAAGTTAAATTTGTTTTGGATTTTAAAAACTTAAACTGCTGCTCGGATCAATATGATTTTCGATCAATAGTCAGTCCTGTGGATCAAATGCTTAGGTTTTATTTTTCATTTTGTAGCAGAAGTAAGAGCCTTATTTAATTTCCACCATGGAAGAAAATAGAAAATTATGAAAATTATAATTTGTGTATGTTTCTATTCGAAAGTATGTGCTTAAATACAAATAAAATAATTTATTATACCCGTTACTCGTAAAAGATAAAAATAAGGAAATTACGCTAATAAAACGTCAGAAGGACATCTTTTATGGAAAGTAAAAAAAATGTCTGGAATTACATATGATTGCCAAATAGCGTATAGTGCTGACAAAATTATTGAAATTGGGCCCATGAATAAGAAATGCAACTATTGCAATGCTTTGATATGGAAGAACGAATCTGACGGAATTTGCTGTAGTGCCGGAAAAGTTAAGCTTCCCCAACTTCAAACATTACCTGAGCCTCTTAAGAGCCTAATCCTAGGAGGTCATCCCAAGCATGCCCACTTCTTAGACCGTTTACGAAAATACAATTTATTATTTCAAATGACTTCTTTCGGCTGTAATAAAGTTTATGAAAAAGGTTTCATGCCAACTTTTAAGGTTCAGGGTCAGGTATATCACCTAATTGGCAGTCTATGGCCTACAAAGGAAAAAGAAGCACAGTTCCTTCAAATATATTTTGTTGGTGAGGATAAAAAGGAAGCAGAACTGAGATGTAAAAATGCGTCTGATGTGAATCGTGATTTGGTAAAAGCTTTACAATCTATGTTGCATAAAATTAATCCGTTCGTTAAAGATTTAAAATCGACTATTGACAAAGTTCCTGCAAATACTACTGACTACAAAATGATAATTCATGCCGATCGCACACCATCTGGATCTCACAAGGGTTGCTATAATGCACCAAGAGCAAGTGAAGTAGCTTTATTTATTGTTGGTCAGCAGTTCAAACAGAGAGATATTATTCTTGAAAGTCATAATTCAAAATTACAAAAAATTAATTAACTACACCGTTCCTATGACGCTTTGCAGTATCCGCTTCTCTTTCCACATGGAGAGGATGGATATTCAATTGATATACCGCAATTAGATCCTGTATCAAAAAAACATTTAAAAAAAACCGTATCGGCACTAAATTTTTATAGTTACCGAATAATGATTCGGGAGGGTGAAATTAATCATTTAATTTATTTCAAAGCTCTTTTAAGTCAGTTTTTAGTCGATATGTGTGCCATAATGGAAGCAGAACGGCTTAATTTTATTCGAAACAATCAAGAAAAACTTAGGGCTGAAAGCTATATACACCTTAAAGACGCTAAGGTAGACAAGATGTAAATCCAGCTCAGCTGGGCCAAATGGTTATTTTACCATCTTCATTCACGAGTTCTGCACGTTATATGCATGAGAAAACTCAGGATGCTATGACATATGTCCGGCACTATGGCCGTCCTGATTTATTTATAACATTTACTTGCAATCCTAAGTGGAAAGACATTACAGAGTCATTATTACCCGGCCAGATGGCCTATGACAGCCATGATATAATAGCGCGAGTATTTCATTTAGTTAAGAACAAATTGTTTGGAGAAGTTCAATGTTTCATGTACACTGTAGAATGGTAAAAACGTGGCCTCCCACATGTTCATATACTACTTTGGCTTAAAAATCGAATTTATGCTGATCAAATAGACGATACAATATGTGCAGAAATTCCAGATCCACAGAAAGATCCCGTGCTACATAATATCGTAAAGTCCAATATGATTCATGGACCTTGCGGAATGTTAAACCGTAGTTCACCGTGCATGAAAGATGGCAAATGTTCAAAAAAAATTTCCCCGTCAGCTTTCAAAGGATACAGTAACAGGAATTGATAGTTATCCTCTGAATCGAAGAAGGGCTTCAGATGATGGTGGCTTTACTGTAGAAAAGAATGGAAATATTTTAGACAACCGTTGGGTTGTGCCATATAATTCAGTACTATTACGTGCAATGGAAGCTCACATAAATGTTGAAGCCTGCAGTTCAGTTAAGTCTATATAATACGTATGCAAATATGTATATAAAGGCAGCGATCAGGCTTCATTTTCCCTTGAAGACCGACGAAATGAAGTTAAAACGTATGAAAATGGAAGATATATAAGCAGCTCGGAAGCCGTGTGGAGAATCCTAGCTTTCCCTATACACGAACGATTTCCAGCAGTTATGCAATTGTCTGTACATTTAGAAAATGGGCAGCGTGTGTACTTTAATCCCAATGATCCGAATCAACTAGCGAAAAAGATAAACACTCCTTCGAATACTACACTTCTCGCTTTCTTTGAACTTTGTAAAATTGATGATTTCGCCAAAACTCTTTTATATGTTGAAGTTCCATCCTATTACACATGGAACAATACAAAGTTTCTTAGAAGAATACGAGGCAGTGACGTACCTCATTTTTCTGGAGTTAAAAAGGATTCAGCTTTGGGCAGAGTTTATACCATTCACCCACATAACAGTGAATGTCATTTTCTTAGACTTTTACTCCATGAGGTACGAGGTCCAACTTCATTTTCCTATTGAAAAACTGTAAATGGCGTAATATACAGTACGTTTCAATTAGCTTGCAAAGCATTGGGCTTACTTGAGGATGATAGTCATTGGGACAAATCTTTGGCAGAGGCTAGCGTTTGTCAAGTTCCAAAAACTTACGTGATCTCTTTGGAATTATGTTAGTTTTTTGTCAACTCTCGGATCCTTTAGGTCTTTGGAATAAGTACAAGACTTTCTTATCGGAAGATATACTTCATTCACTACAAATGCCCGTAAACTCTGACATTAATGACGAAATTATGGAAAGAGTCTATAACAAATGTCTAATAAGGATTGAACATTTTGTATTGTCTATTGGTGGAACATGTCTTAAAGAATATGGTCTTCCTCAACCAATTATTCCTGAAGCCGAATTGGAAGAAAATAATACCGATTATCTAAGAGAAATAAGTTATGAAAGTAACAACACTCTCCTTACCAACAACGAAAATTTGCTTACAGACGATCAAAAAGTCGTATACAATACAATTTTACAAAGCGTTGGGGCTGAGATGGGTGAAATATTTTTTTTGGATGCACCTGGAGGGACAGGTAAAACCTTCTTGACAAACTTATTGTTGGCAAAAGTTCGAAGTTAAAAAAAAATAGCCCTAGCTTTAGCATCTTCCGGTATAGATGCTACCGTGCTAAATGGAGGTCGAACTGCTCATTCTACATTTAAACTTCCTTTGGATTTAGTTAATTTAGAAACACCTCATTGCTCTATTTCAAAGCAATGTAATATGGCTGCGGTGTTTAAAGATTGTAAGTTAATTGTTTGGGATGAGTGCACAATGTCACATAAAGGTGGGCTTGAAGCCTGCAAGATATTAATGAGAATACTATGTTGATGGGTGGTATTACAGTCCTGCTAGCTGGAGACTTTCGCCAAACCCTTCCTGTTGTGCCAAGAGGTACAAGAGCTGACGAAATAAAGGCCTGTTTAAAATCTTCATTTTTATGGCCACAGATAAAAAAACTAGCGCTCACGAAAAATATGCGAGTGCACTTAAAAGGAGACAGTTCTGCAGGAATTTTTGCCGAAACTCTTTTAAAAATTGGGAATGGCGTCCATCCAACAGTTGATGGAAAAATAGTTATAACATCACGCTTAGGAAATGTAGTCAAAAACGTTCAAGACCTTACATCCAAAATATTTCCTGACATTTCCGACATATCATGTAAAAGCTTAGATTGGCTATCTGAGCGCGCCATTTTGACAACGAAAAATGAAAGAGCAACCACTATTAATAATTTATTGCTAAACTCATTTGATGGTTTAAAAGTCTCCTATAAATCGGTCGACTCTGTTCCTGATGCTAATAATGCTGTTCATTACCCTGTTGAATTTTTAAATTCTTTGAATCCTCCAAGAATTCCTCAGCATCTGTCTCTTAGGATTGGAGCACCCGTAATGTTATTGCGAAATTTAAGTCCCCCAAAGTTGTGCAATGGGACACGATTGCAGATAAAAGGTCTTCATAAGAATGTAATCGAAGCAACAGTATTTACGGGGTGCGCGAAGGGGGAAACAGTGTTTATACCCAGGATCCCATTAATACCATCCAGTCTGCCGTTTCAGTTTAAAAGGCTACAATTCCCTCTAAAAGTTTGCTTTGCAATAACTATACATAAATAGCAGGGGCAGACTTTGAAGCTCGCTGGACTAGATCTTAGAGAAGATTGCTTCTCTCATGGACAATTTTATGTCGCATGCTCTAGAGTTAGCTCTGCCAGTAGCCTTATTATTCTCGCTCCTGAAGGATCTTCTAAAAATGTTGTTTACACAGAGGTTTTAAAGTAATCATATTAATTAACATTATTAAACATACAAAGTTTCAGTGGAATAGGTCTAATTGGAGATACCACATTAAAAAAAACGCGCCAATTTCTCTACCTCAGGGGTGGTGTGGAATTGGGAAAGTCTTGACAACCGTACTCAAAACTAATTTTAAGCGAACGAAGTCGCGCCGGGTACAGCTAGTCAATTATATTTTCGAGTCAATGTCTACAACGATAAACGTTTTAAGTAAATAACATTCTGACTGACGCATAAGTAACATGTAGCGGTAAAACTTCTGCAATCGCAATATTCAACAAGCGGGTCAAAATAAGCTTATTCAGAAGAACACCGAGGTGGGTAATAAGCCAAAAATAAACCGTGTCCAAAGAGACAACGAATTACCCGGGAGATCCAACAACAAATTGAAATTCAACCAGAACTGGGTCAGGAAACCCAACCGATTAACATCAGGAAGAAAAGCTCAAACGCCCTGGTCAACAAAATTGTTGAGCTGGTTGGGGACGAAAATTTTCATGTTGTTCCGATCACTAACGGCAATATTCACAAAACCTTCAAAAACTTCAGACCAAATACAAAGAACATTTCCGAGCTGTATCCGAATACCTGAAGGAAGCCAAGAAAAACTACTACCATTACCAACTAAAAAGCAGCTACGGTTGCAAGTTATACTAAAAGAAATCGAGCCCGACGTAACCCCCTATAAAGTTATCGATGCCCTCAAAGAAAACAGGTTTTTTGCAACAAACGTTAGTAACATCGTTAAAAGGAACAAAAAACCGCAAGCACTCTTCAAGGTAGAGCTGAAGCCAGACAGCAGAGTCTTGAAGAACAATGAAGTGCACACCATATATAACCTGCATTACATATTGAACCGAAGAATTAAGGTGGAAACGGCCCAGTTCAATGTACAAGCTGTCAGGAGCATGGACACACTAGGACATACTGCACACTTCGATCAGCATATGTAATTTGCGGAGACTTTCACAATTCCGCCAATTGCCCTGCCAACAAGGAAGACCCTCAAAAGAAGAAATGTGGAAACTGCGGAGGAAATTACTCTGCAAACTATAGTGTGGTCTACAAGTAGTTGAAAAAACGCGCGTGACGAGTGACAACAACGGGTTCACTTACTCAAAAACGACGTCGGAAGTATTTTTCGGGACGCCTGCAAATCCTCATTTGGTCAGCTAAATTCCCAGGTGTTCTCATACGCCGATGCCCTTCGAACAGAAACGGAAAACCCACTCCAGTCTAATCTAGGAAACGTTCAGCAGGTCCTAGGACAGTCATAAAGTACACTGGAAGCTATGATGATTATGGCCTCGCTTTACAATTTCTGAAGGACAATTTATAAATTTATACAAATTACTTCGAGATCCCTTCATAGCAGTAGGAGATTATATTGCCAAACACACGCATTGGGAATCACGACTCGTAACTCCCAAATGTAATGCAATTATACTGAGCAACAAATTGGACTATGTTTCCCCTGGTAGCCCCACATACTGGCCAGCAGACCCCAGAAAAGTCAAAAAACATTCCACGCAACCTTTCATCAGACCATTCGCCAGTGCTAATAACTCTTATGCAAAGCCCAGAAACTACATATCACTCCCTGAGACTGACATCGATCGCCCTAAACAAACTGTTTATAATAAAAAAAAGTATGTAAGTTCGCACATCGAACTCCACCGATGCTCTTGAAGATGTACTCGTGCCAGCAGCCACTATTTCAACACCAGAATTGCAGGACGTGCAAACCAAGCATTTCAAAACTAATCTTCAATTGGAAGAGCTTGTACCGGAAAAGAGGCGTCTACGTCAGTACAAAACATCGTCTGTCGAGGGCTCACTCCTATAAGAAACTCATCAGGTAGCTGGGCCCGCAGCGACGAAGCTAGAGCCAAGACTTTTGCCTCATATCTCCGAAGCGTTTTGCAAACGAACCCTGTCTCTGGCCCATTTCTCTTACCACAAATCAAATCTGAAACTATATTCTTACCAACATTGTTTCAGCCAAGGAAATCGAGAAAGTCATCGGGGATATCGGGGACCTAATAACACCAAAAATGAGAATTGAACTTCCAAACTCTCCTATTGAGGCATTAGTAAAGTCTTCAATGGGAACTATCCGAGCAAATATACTCTCATAATGATAAAAAAAATGCATCCTAACACGAATAATACCAAAAATGGAAGCACACAATGTAATCAATTTGACTTCCGTCAAAGCCATGGAACAATCGAACAAGTTAACAGAATAACATCAGAAATAGGCACTGACTCCGAGCATCGGGAATATTGTAGCGCAATATTCTATGCCATGCCGTTGCAACTCCTTGTTGCACAATAAAGGCTATACTACTAAGTATTAGTTTATAGATAATAGTATATCATCATTTATGAAAATATTTTTAAGTCATACATGCGGTTTTTATACCCTTGCAGAGGGTATTATAACTTGGTCAAAAGTGTGCAACGCAGTGAAGGAGACATCTCCGACCCTATAAAGTTCTTGATCAGGATCACCTCCTGAGTTGATATAGCCATGTCCGTCTGTCTGTCCGTCTGTCTGTTTCTACGCAAACTTGTCTCTCAGTTTTAAAGATATCGAATTGAAACTTTGCACACACCCTTCTTTCCTTTGCTCGCAGTATATATATCGCGGAACGTCCGGGATCGGCCGACTATATCCTATAGCTGCCATATAACTGAACGATTGGAAATGCCACAACTTTTGTGTTTTTAAAGTTAGGAAATTAAGATTTTTATGAGTATTAAGAATGCATCATATGAATAATTTTGGAGAATATAATTTACAGAGTATTCTGCAGGGGTATATCAACTTCGGCTCCGCCCGAAGTTAGCTTTCCTTTCTTGTTTCATTTTAAGTAGCCACTACTATTTTTCTGTTAAAAAACTCTGGAGTTTGCCTTTATAAACTAGAATTAAAAAATCATTTGAACTATTAATAATAAATATATATATTGTTATTTTCACCATTTCGTTAAAATAAATTGTGGTTATAATTTGGTTTTTCCGACTAACGTCATGCGCTTAAGTGCATTATGACCGCAGGTGTAGTTTATCCCTTCACAACAACATTACAAATTTTTTATTTACATTTGTTACCCAAATCAGTGTTTGTGCTCACGCCTAGCTATCACATTCTTCTTTGTTGACAAAGCACAGTGGTTCGGCTTGCATGGAGCCGCTGATATTAATACTTCTAGTTGTTATATCTTTATGAAATTTTCACAAAAATTCTAAAAAATATTATAAATATTTAGTGTAGGTATGTTACTAAATATTTATAATATCACGACTCGTAACTCTCAAAGGAAGGCAATTATATAATGCAATTATACTGAGCAACAAATTGGACTATGTTTCCCCTGGTAGCCCCACATACTGGCCAGCAGACCCCAGAAAAGTCAAAAAACATTCCACGCAACCTTTCATCAGACCATTCGCCAGTGCTAATAACTCTTATGCAAAGCCCAGAAACTACATATCACTCCCTGAGACTGACATCGATCGCCCTAAACAAACTGTTTATAATAAAAAAAGTATGTAAGTTCGCACATCGAACTCCACCGATGCTCTTGAAGATGTACTCGTGCCAGCAGCCACTATTTCAACACCAGAATTGCAGGACGTGCAAACCAAGCATTTCCAAACTAATCTTCAATTGGAAGAGCTTGTACCGGAAAAGAGGCGTCTACGTCAGTACAAAACATCGTCTGTCGAGGACTCACTCCTATAAGAAACTCATCAGGTAGCTGGGCCCGCAGCGACGAAGCTAGAGCCAAAACTTTTGCCTCATATCTCCGAAGCGTTTTGCAAACGAACCCTGTCTCTGGCCCATTTCTCTTACCACAAATCAAATCTGAAACTATATTCTTACCAACATTGTTTCAGCCAAGGAAATCGAGAAAGTCATCGGGGATATCGGGGACCTAATAACACCAAAAATGAGAATTGAACTTCCAAACTCTCCTATTGAGGCATTAGTAAACTCTTCAATGGGAACTATCCGAGCAAATATACTCTCATAATGATAAAAAAAATGCATCCTAACACGAATAATACCAAAAATGGAAGCACATAATGTAATCAATTTGACTTCCGTCAAAGCCATGGAACAATCGAACAAGTTAACAGAATAACATCAGAAATAGGTTCTGTCTCCGAGCATCGGGAATATTGTAGCGCAATATTCTATGCCATGCCGTTGCAACTCCTTGTTGCACAATAAAGGCTATACTACTAAGTATTAGTTTATAGATAATAGTATATCATCATTTATGAAAATATTTTTAAGTTATACATTCGGTTTTTATACCCTTGCAGAGGGTATTATAACTTGGTCAAAAGTGTGCAACGCAGTGAAGGAGACATCTCCGACCCTATAAAGTATATATATTCTTGATCAGGATCACCTCCTGAGTTGATATAGCCATGTCCGTCTGTCTGTCTGTCTGTCTGTTTCTACGCAAACTTGTCTCTCAGTTTTAAAGATATGGAATTGAAACTTTGCACACACCCTTCTTTCCTTTGCACGCAGTATATATCTCGGAACGTCCGGGATCGGCCGACTATATCCTATAGCTGTCATATAACTGATTGATCGGAAATACCATAACTTTGGTGTTTGTAAAGTTAGGAAGCTGGGATTTCCTATGGGTTTTATATTTGGTCAATCAATCCGATCTACCAAATTTTATAAGGATCGGCCGTCTATATCCTATAGCTGCCATATAATTGACTTATCGGAAATGCCATAACTTTGGTGTTTGCAAAGTTAGGAAGCTGGGATTTCCTATGGGTTTTATATTTGACCAATCAATCCGACCTACCAAATTTCATAAGGATCTATATCCTTTAGCTGCCATATAACTGATTGATCGGAAATGTCATAACTTTGGTGTTTGTTAAGTTAGGAAGTTGGGCTTTATTTTTGGCCAATCAATCCGACCTATCAAATTTCATAAGGATCGGCCGACTATATCCTATAGCTGCCATATAACTGAACGATTGGAAATGCCACAACTTTTGTGTTTTTAAAGTTAGGAAATTAAGATTTTTATGAGTATTAAGAATGCATCATATGAATAATTTTGGAGAATATAATTTACAGAGTATTCTGCAAGGGTATATCAACTTCGGCTGCGCCCGAAGTTAGCTTTCCTTTCTTGTTTCATTTTAAGTAGCCACTACTATTTTTCTGTTAAAAAACTCTGGAGTTTGCCTTTATAAACTAGAATTAAAAAATCATTTGAACTATTAATAATAAATATATATATTGTTATTTTCACCATTTCGTTAAAATAAATTGTGGTTATAATTTGGTTTTTCCGACTAACGTCATGCGCTTAAGTGCATTATGACCGCAGCTGTAGTTTATCCCTTCACAACAACATTACAAATTTTTTATTTACATTTGTTACCTAAATCAGTGTTTGTGCTCACGCCTAGCTATTACATTCTTCTTTGTTGACAAAGCACAGTGGTTCGGCTTGCATGGAGCCGCTGATATTAATACTTCTAGTTGTTATATCTTTATGAAATTTTCACAAAAATTCTAAAAAATATTATAAATATTTAGTAACATACCTACACCCACATATCTACCACATAAACACATTAACACTACGCATTTGTCACACCCAAAATAATCGGCTCCCAAGAGTCGCCAATTAATATAAACATCGTCTTGAGTTATAAACAAATGAAAGAACCCCAAATTATCGGCTCCCGCGAGTGACTAATTAATGTAAACATCCTCTTGCCTTATAAACAAATGTCCCCAAACTCCAAAAATCTTTTATCCCCCAATTCTGTAAAATTGCAGACGCAGCTCAAACCTAGATCGCTCTTATGCTCAGTGCTCTCATTTTGGACAATGAAAATTTATCAATCGAGTTCTTTCTCCCAATCGAAGGTTTGATAAGCGTCAGCGTAGTTTATAAGTTTGAGTTTTAAGTTGAATCTAGTAAGGAGCAGACCTATCTCTCCCAGTTCGCGTTTACACTATTTTGATCAATAAAAATGTATATTTTTTACAAAGTGTTAAATCCCGAATTTGTTATTGGCGCAGCCAGTAAGGTATATCCTTGAAGAACCCAAACAATGTTCGTCACAGTGCAATTCTAAACCAGCTATCGCAGTGTCGAAATCTAAATTTTTGCAACACGCTATCGAAGCTCAGGTTGCGAGGTTTTTTTAACAAAAAAATAAATCTTGACCCGTGTGACTGTAACTAAAAATAAAAATTTGCAAAACTCGTTTTATTGGAAAAGTTAGTGCCTTTGTTCGTAACACAAGGGTTACTAAAAAATAAAAAAAAACCTTATTTCTCCCCCACTAGTGGTAAGATACAAGGTATAACCATTTTAAATCAAATTCGATATACAAAGAAAACTTTTAAATTTGTGAAAAATGTACAAAACTAAATAAAAACCAAAAATGGCAGAACCAGTGATATTATTATCAGAAACCCATGTAAATCAAGCCCGCAATTTGGAGGCAACACGCTCGAACTCAGCCGGTTCATCAGAAGGATAGATTTCATCCTGGACCTGTACCCCACAACATGTATACGCCATGCGAGCGTATTCTTCAGTGCGATCGAAATGCAGCTTCACGGAAATGCCCAGAGGATATCTCAACTATCAACAGTCAGAAGCTGGAGGGACTTAAGGAATGCTCTCATCAATGAATACAAAACCCAGACGCCCTGCGAATTAATACTAAGACGTCTGTATAACACCCCCTTTCCCGGGTGTATACGTAAGTTCGTTAAGGACATTGGACCAAATCTTTTATTACATTAAATAAATTAGCTTTAGAAAATACAATTTTATACACAAATGCATAATAATACAGTTAAAGATGTAATTATGAAAAAATTGCCAGACAGACTTTTTATGATATATTACTAATGCTAGTAAACTAAAAAGTGTAGCGCATCAAGAAGGTTATTATGAAACATTTTATTCAGATCGAACAAAGAATACACAAAGTCAAAACCAAGATAAGAGAAATTATCAATCCCAAAATACTAATAATAATAATAAACAACAAAACTACAATTCCCAAAACCAATACAGACAGCAAAATATTTATTCCCCAAATCAATATAAACCGCAGGCTAGTTCATCTCAAGCCCAACATAAGCCTAATTATAATAAAAATAACAGCGAAACTTTTTATGAAAACCACTCATTATATTAAGCAACAAAACAAGAATTCCAAAAAAAATTAAATTATAATCAGGTTAGGAATCCTATCAATTAGCAATCACAACAAAATGGGGCTAATGCGCCCAATCGACCAATAAAAAGAAATCGCGAAAGTACGAGTGGCCAAATAAAAATGGATTCAGAAAATTTTCATCAACAAGCCTCGGACACCGAATAGGAAATAGAAACCCTTACATACGAATCGTCATGAATAACCATGAGTTACGATGTGTTGTAGACACAGACTCTTCTATTAATTTAATTAAAGAAAATTACTGTCATTTTCCGACCAAAAATACCCCTCTTAAGGTTCATACCCTATATGGAAATATTCAGTTAAATAAATCCGTGTCCTGCCATGCAAGTAAGCTTTGTCCGACCAAAAAAATATTTTGGTTCCATAATTTTTCCGATAAATATGATATGCTCATAGGAAGAGAATATCTCGAAGCATGTAACGCAATTATTAATTATAAAACAAAAACAGTTAATTTAAACGGTTATCAAATTGATTGCTGCGATCCCCCATTTTGAACAGACACACCATTTAATTTTACAATAAATTGTGACTTGCAGGAAACCAATAAGTTTAAATCACAACACCTTAATGACGAGGAAAAAGATAATCTTAAGAAAAATTTATATGAATTTAGCGACATACAGTACAAAGAAAGTGACAATTTGACTTTCACTGGTACTATCCAGTATGTCATTCATACAAAAAATGAGCAGCAACCGGTTTACAAAAAATCATACAAATATCCTCAAGCTTACGACCAAGAAGTCGATTCGCAAATGAGAGTTATGATAAAACAGGGAATAATTCGAAAGTCAAATTCCCCTTATTGCTCACCCATTTGGATAGTACCTAAGAAAGGTGATGCATCTGGAACAAAAAAGTTCCGTATCGTAATTTAAATGAAATTACGGTAGGTGACAAATACCCCATCGCGGTCATGGATGAAATATTGGACAAACTTGGTAGATGCCAATATTTTACCACTACTGACCTCGCAAAAGGTTTTCACCAAATACAAATGGATGAAAACTCTATTCCAAAGACACCTTTTTCCGCGAAAAATGATCATTACGAATATACTCGAATGCCTTTTGGGTTGAAAAATGCCACTCCTTCCTTTCAAAGGTGCATGAACAATCTATTAGAAGATTTGATCTACAAGGATTGTTTGGTCTACATGGACGATATTATCGTGTAGTCCCCTTCATTGCAGGAACATGTATTATGTTTGCGAAAGGAATTTGAAAAATTACGAGAAGCTAATCTCAAGCTTCAACTCGACAAATGCGAGTTTATGAAAAAGGAAACAGAATTCCTTGGACATATTATAACAACAACTGGTATAAAACCAAATCCTCTCAAAATAAATAAATAAATTAAATCCTTTTTAGATCTTTGTGGATTTTAATGAAATCGAAGTAATAAATTACTTTCATAAAACAAAAATCATAATAACATATAAAGAAATGACAATCGAATACGCAAAACAATTAATTATTGAATACTTTTCTAATAAGAAAAGCGTAATATATTTTCCAATTGAAACAGACTTTTTAATCTTTCAAAAGGCATACTTTGAAATTATTTCACCGGACAACTTAACCCAAACAATGAAAACTAATAGTAAATTAATAGATATTAACACTTACGCAGAATTTAAAGAAATTGTTATTAAAACACACAGAGAACTTTTATATCCAGGAATAGAAAAACAAACAGCCCCTTTTAAAGAAAAATATTATTTTCCCGATCACTAAAAATTAATTTAAAATTTTATTAATGAATGCGAAATATGCAACATCGCAAAAACCGAACACAGAAATACTAAATTAGAATTCGAAATAATCCCAGAAATTTGTCGTCCATAAAAAAACAAGAGAGAACGCCATAGTCGGGTGTCCCGACTATCAGATACCCGTTACTCAGGTAAAGGGAGTGCGAGGGAGATGGAGATAGAAACTTTGATCACGCATAACTTTTTAACGAATGGTCCGATTTGAAAAATTTCTTCTACATTTCGGTATTGATAAACACAATAAAACTGCATTTTTACTTTTCCGAAATATTAAAATTTTTAAAATCATATATAAGCGATTGTGGGCGTTAAAGGGGGCGTGGCACCAATTTGAAACAAACTTGCGCTGCGTAGGAACTTCTAAAATCTATATGCAAAATGCCAATCTTCTAGCTTTTATAGTTTCCGAGATCTCAGCGTTCATACGGACAGACAGACAGACGGACAGACGGACAGACGGACATGGCTATATCGACTCGGCTAGTGACCCTGATCAAGAATATATATACTTTATAGGGTCGGAAACGCTTCCTTCTAGCTGTTACATACTTTTGCACGAATACAATATACCCTTTTACTCTACGAGTAACGGGTATAAATATGTCATTGATTTTTATATGATATATAATAAAAAATTTTTATCTTGTATAGACATTTATTCAAAATTTCCCACTTTAATATAAGTCAACAGTCGAGATTGGTTAGAAGCAAAAAGAGTATTAACAAAAGTTTTCAATGAAATGGGTAAACCAAATCAAATTAAAGCAAACAAAGATTCAGCTTTCATGTGTGCAGCATTGCAACTTTGGTTAAATTCTGAAGATGTTGCTATTGATATAACATCAAGCAAAAATGGAATTTCTGATGTTGAGAGACAGTAAATGAAAAATTAAGAATCATAAACAGTGAAACAGACATAGAAAATAAGCTAACAAAATTTGAAACTATTCTTTATGTTTACAATCATAAAACAAAACATAATAGCACAGACAGAACTCCTGCAGATATTTTTATTTTCGCTGGAACTCCAAAATTTAGTGCACAGTCAAATAAAATCAATAAAATAGAAAAACTACGGTCGTGTTTTTGTTTTACGCTCCGAATTTTCATTTTTCTTATTGAAACTACCGGGGCTTACATAAATCTCTTTAACGTTTCTACAGTGTTTTCTAACAACTTTCCGTTCGCTTCGCGAGTGTATAATCACGAAACTTGTGTTTAGTAAACAAAAAAAACAAAAAGTTTTTATCATAATTTAATTCAGTGCTGGTTTGTTGTTATGGTTTTCTATTGCCCCTCTTTTCAGTCTTTCTCTTCGTCGTTGAGCGCTGTTGGAACGGCACGCACTCCAACGGTACTATCTTTCAGAGGTGTTTTATACCGGAGTTAATCAGTTAATAATCCCGCTCTCTCTCTCTCTTTTCGTTTCTATCTCGTTTCGTGGTGCCTAACATCAAAGTTATTCGTTGTTTCGCTCCCGCTCTGTCGCTCTGCTTGATCTCTCACTAAAAAGTTCTTGAGCGCTTTCGATTTTTTTGTCCGCTATAGTGCACAGTGGTCCGTGGTCAGCGAAAATGGCTTTCTGTTCATTAAAAAATTGCAAGAAAGTTATCTCGACAGCAAAGTATTCCCTGCCATACATGTGATAAAATTTATCACGCAAAGTGTCTTGGCTATTCAGGCCTGGTTCGTGATGCCATCGATAAGAGGAGTGGCCTACGCTACTACTGCGATGAATGCATTGTATACGAGAACCAGGCAATAACTATTAGGCGGCTCACAAAAAGCAGTGTTACGGAATTAATCCGGAACTGCCGTAAAAATACGGACCTGCTCGTGGCGCTTGAATCGCAGCTCACTAGTCGCATGCTAGCTGAGCCCGATTCCCCAAAGCGCAAAAAAGTCGCGGTCGGTGAGCATTCTATGGCAGGTGCCGTGCAACCTGCTGCCCGCGATTCGATTCCAGCTCAGCTGCCAATCTTAGGCGCCACTCAAATGGTACTAAGATCGGGGGCAAAAAGCGATTCGGTATCCGAAGTTACTGGAATCGATGTGGCTCCGCTATGTACTTCCGCTCTGTCCGATCAAAATGTGGCCCCAAAACCTCATGTAGACTTAACGTCCGGATTACCGGCCGATACTGGTAGTACAGATACAAATTCTGTAGTACCAAAAAGGGTTGCATGTGTAAAAACGGTTACTTGTGTTCGGGTGCCCCAGCTAAAACATTTATTTGTTTCACGGCTCGCCCCAGACCTCTCATCACTGGATATTACGGATTATATCCGTAACAAAATCCAAGTTGATGATTTGAAGGTCGAACAATTTAAATTTTCTTATGCTAGGAAAGTATAATCATTTAAGATTGGTATTCCTTGTGCTCTTTTTGCATCTGTGTGTTCCACCAGTTTCTGGCCCGAGGGCATATTTGTAAAAGAGTACGAAGCTAAGAGAAAAAAGAATAGTTCAGGGGAAATGGAAAATACCATTAAAGAACCATCCCCAGCGCCCTCCACATCCTCTTCTTTCCCAAAAAACTAGCCTCCTCTTTTATTCTTTGCTATCAGAATACAAGAGGCTTACTTAGTAAGCTGACTAAATTGTATTCGGATAGTTTTTCTTTCCCATATAATATTATGGTATGTACAGAGACCTGGATATTCTTAGCTCCGAAATTCTCCCGGGTAAGTACACAATTTATAGGCTTGATCGTCAGTCCAGACGGGGAGGTGGAGTCTTGATTGCTGTCCACTCCACCTTTTCGTCTGAATTACTAACTTTCGAAGAATTTTATGACATCGAATTCCTAGGTATAAAATTATCGTTTCCCGGTAGTTTTGTATATATTACTTGTTCATATATCCCACCATCATCTGAGTGCCCTATTTACGCAAATCACCTTTCCGTTATTCAGTCCATTTCCAAAAAACTGTCGGATCGAGATCAGTTAATAGTATTGGGTGATTTTAATATACCTAGTGCGACATGGTCCCCTGACGAAAACTCTAACATTTTACTTCCTTTAGCGCAGCATGACTTGACGGCTTGCTTGACATTGCGATATCCCAAGTGAACCATGTTAAGAACTCCTTAGGACGTTTACTGGACTTGTGTTTTGTTTCAAATTCAGAAGGCGTTTGCCTATCAAGAACGTCACCACTTACACAACCGGAAGATCCTTATCATCCAACTCTAGAGCTGACTGTAGACGCAAGAACAGAGCTGAATAAAAAATTCGAAAAGTCGGTTAAACGAATCCGCTGCTGTCGCAAGGCAAACTTTCATCTTTTAAATACTTTTATATCCGGGTATGACTGGTCCGAATGTTATTCATGCACTAACGTGGCTAAGGCCGTTAATATCTTTTATAATGCATTGAATCCCTTCTTTTATCTATGTGTTCCGTTATACTATCCTTCAATTTCAAATAAACCTCCGTGGTTTAATAAAAAGCTGTCACACCTAAAAAATATTAAGTCCAGACTTTTCAATAAATTTAAAATGTGCGGTTCACAATCTGCCTTCTCTCGGTAACTAAGGGCTCGGTCACAATTTTCACAAAAACCAAAACAGTTTTATAATTTTGTTAACCCTAAGCGTAAATCAGCCTGTTACCCTGCATCGCTATCATTCGAAAACTCTACGGCAAACTCTGATCAGGCAATTGCCGATCTATTTGCCCAGTTTTTCCAGACAACATATTCTGTTTCATCCCGTCCAAATCCGTCTTATTCAAATGCCATACCCAAGTCGAACTTGATTTTTTAAGCGAAAGCTCCCTTCTTTCGGATCTCCATGAAGTTAAGCCAGTCTATTCACCGGGTCCGGACGGAGTTCCAGGCTGCGTGCTTATATATTGTGCTGAAACTCTGTGTAGACCTCTGTCATTCCCCTTCATAAGAAAGGAAATAAATGCAATACAAGTAATTACAGAGGAATATCCAAATTATCCGCCATCCCAAAGCTTTTCGAAAACACTATTACAACATCTTTGTAGATCGGTTATATCTCCATGTCAACATGGATTTATAAGGCGAACATCTATGACGACAAACCTCATAGAGCTAACGTCTTTTGTAATAAATGGCTTTAGAAAGAACATGCAGACTGACGTAGTTTACACTGAATTTAGTAAAGCGTTTGATTCAGTAAATCACTCGCTTTTTGTATTAAAGCTAGACTATGGTTTCCATATGATCTTCTAACATGGATCTCAAGTTATCTGAGTAGTAGGACTCAACGAGTCCTCTTTAAAAACTCGATCTCTGATTTGATCCGAGTTACTTCAGGCGTCCCACAAGGAAGCCACCTTGGCCCACTTCTTTTTACTTTATTTATAAACGATCTCCTCTAGACTTGACAAAGTCGCGTGTCCTTATGTACACAGATGACGTTAAGGTATGCCTGCAATATAACGAAATGTCTAGCAGTTCAGACTTACAAACTGACCTAAATGTTTTTCAAACATGGTGTTGTGAAAATCTTTTAGATTTAAATAGCGCTAATTCTATTAGTGCCTAATAGAATTACCAGGAACAATGTTCCTCTTACATTAAATATTTGTAGATCTAACTTTGATATGTATGAACCGTTTAGAGTACTGTGTAACGACTATAATAGACTATACCATATTATTTCTACTACCAACTCTTTGCCAAGCCTAAAAGCATTAATTTTATCTTACTTAGCACAAAATTAGTATTAGTATTAGTCTCGTGCGTATTTCTAATCTTAGTCTGTCCGCTTCTACATTGTGCTTTTTAACTTCTCGCGATCTCGTTTTTACGCCTATTAGGCTCCGCGCGTAACAAGCACTGCTTGGTGTCGTAAGGGCCACTTGTTTACGCTGATCATAGTGTAACGTGTATAAAATAATACATTATAAGTCTAAATATAAGAAAACAAAGAAAATTAACGAAAATAAATTCGATAATTCCAGATGCACACCAAATGAAAACCAATCCTTACTTGTTGATCAACACAATCAACATCCTATTAATTTTAATACTTTTTACAAACCAATACTAATAAAATATTGAAAATTTCTCATATCCCAAAAGACATTACGAAAACTTCAATATTTAAAATTTTGCCTTACCCAAATGAATTTAGTGACATATTAACAGAACCTTTAGAAGACAAATACTATTTTCAAAATCAAACATTTTCATTTAATACAAAAGAAAGAATTACAAATAAATGCATTATAGGAATATTAAACCAATCCAATGCCGAATGTAGATACACTAAAATATATAAAAAATATGAAACAAATTATATAGAGCCAAATATTATAATTATATAATATAATAAGAATACACACGAGAAAAAAATAACACATTTCAAATTATAACACTTACTATTTTAATTGTAATAATTATAATTTTAATTCTTTACTCCATTTATAAATTTAAGAGCATTCCGAAAAATATTGTAATTAAATATAAAAATCAAAACAAAAACAATATTAGGAACCCAGAAAATCTAACAGAATTAAATAAAAATAGTGTACCAAATGAAAATACCCTACAATTAAACGAAAACATCACACAAACTAATATACCCACTCACATATACCCTAATATATCCGCCTGAGGGCAGGATCTTTTCTTAGGGATGGGGAAGTAACATACCTACACCCACATATTTACCACATAAACACATTTACACTACGCATTTGTCACACCCAAAATCATCGGCTCCCAAGAGTCGCCAATTAATATAAACATTCTCTTGAGTTATAAACAAATGAAAGAACCCCAAATTATCGGCTCCCACGAGTGACCAATTAATGTAAACATTGTAAGGATCTGATTTTATGGTCTGCTCGCTACGAGTATCGTGCTTCTAGCTCAGAAGATGTGTGTTGTTCGTCCCACAAAATTTATATAAACGTGACCGCCCGATTGTCTAGTGAGAACGCATAGAATGTTAGGATGTTTTTACTAGGATCTTTATTCGCCGACTTGTCCCTCGGCCTGGGACTAATGGTGACAGATGGTTGTCTCAACGCCTTCCCTGATGAATTGTGGACTCTCTACCGTCGCTCTCCGTTGCCTCGTTGCTCGCTGCTCCGGAACGCCTCCGTTGCCTTTGGCCTCGGGGCTATGAGGGTCTAGGGATGCGTTACCGTTTCCAGACTAGCGTGAACAGGCACTGGCCTCTCAATGCATACGTCTTTCGCAGCCACAGCCTCCCGTCCCTGGATATGTCCCGGCCGGTCTCACCAGACGCCTACACAGTTTCTACCTGACGGTTCAGGCATACGCCGGAAGGCCACCAATGCAGTCCCTGTGGCAGGACGCTAGGTTCAAGACGATCGATTCCGCCCTTGCCTCTTAGCCGTGGAGTGGATACGTCGGATTACGGATTGGTTACCGCTGGGCCTGCGACGACTGCTCGTCGTTTCTTGTGTCCTTGCTCTGCTCACGGCGCGATGTCCTGGCTCCGTTGTCTGCGTGCTCTTGTGAGACTAGTGCAGCGGGTCTTTGGCTCTCTGGTTTCGGTCAGCTGCCTGTCTAGGACTCTGGCAGTGAACTACTGTGCTCTCGACGCGTACGCCTCTCGAGACACCCGTGGTTCGGACGCGCGTCCTTCCTGGCTAGTCGCACCAGGGCCTGCACAATTCTCGCCTGCCGGTTCAGGCGTACGCCGGAATTCGACAAGGCAATTGTTTTTGAACGGCTGGTTCTTCCCTTCTGAGCCCACGGTTCTTTGTCGAAGGACTCTTTTTATTCAACTTTGTCGGACTCGCCGAGCAATACGCCAAGCTCAAATCGCGACAAGAATTGGAACAAAGCGCCTGGACTTAGCCGCCTGATGCCTTAAGGACCTCAGCTACCTATTTCTCAGCTCGGACACTTTGACTCTTGGTCCCGAACGTCTTGAAGTAGCTATCTTGCTCCTTGTTGACTCGGCGCGGCTCTGCTTCCTCCTGATGCTAACATGGCTTGTGTTGTTCACTGATTTGCTGCTTGTCTATTGATCTCGTTGGATTGACTCCTTGTGATCGACTGATCCCGCTTCCTGCCTGCTTATATAGGCCGGCGTATGCCGTTAATTCTCGGCTTCTCATTTTTGTCTTTGCGCACGGCACTATACTAGGGTCCAAAGTCCGCCGCTTCTACCGTTACTCCTTCTCTCCAAACTCTCCCTCTCCCCGTTCTCTCCAAACTCTCACCAACTGAATTCTCCAGACTCCCTTCTCGTTCTCTCCAAACTCTCTCCAGCTGTATTCTTCAAACTCTCTTCACATTCTCCCCTTTCTTCGGGAACGAAATGAGACCTGCACCTCTTCTCTGGCTGTTGACTTGAGTTCTCTCTAGATGCGCTGTTCCGGATCGCTGATGTTGGTCCTCCTTCCCTCGACGTCGCTCCCTCTCGTCCTATGCAGATATGTTTCCCTCATAGACTTGATTTTCTTCTCTCCGGCTGTCTTCCTTGTAAATCCTTGTAGCCTTCGAGTCCTCTTGCTCCTCCAAATGGATCCCTAGACGCTCATAGCTCGTACCTGAGTTCCACAGCGCCGATTCTCCATTTCTTTTCCCGCCCAAGATGTTTCCCCATAGACGTCTCGTGTTCTCCTTCCTGCTTGAATGTCCCGCCCAGATGTTTCCCCCTTATGTTTCGCGTTCTAAGCATCTCCTTTCCTCCGTTGTCTGGTCACACTACCGCTTTCCCGATCGGTTTTCCAGCCCATCTCGATGATTAGAATTATCGTAGCGTTGCCATCTGGTGGTGGCCATGTTTTATAGTGTGACCATTCCTGTGCCGACATTTCCAGTGTTCTGTGCCCATCGATCGACACTATCGTCCAGTGCCAATCGACCGCTTATTAATCGAAGCGCCCCCATCCCTTTATGTGTGCGACATGACAAGAAATTTTCAATGGTAAGTTTTTCCTTTCTTTCTCCACTTTTACCCTTCTCACTTTTTACTCTCTCTTTTGGCCTTTCGCCCTCCAGTCGCCCTTGGTCGTAGGGCCTCGATGTCGTATACGCGAAGACCGATGCCGCGTGTGTTATTTTGTGTTATTTATTTGCTTGTATTGTGCGCGTTTGTTATGTTTGCTGTGCCCGTGTTTTCTGTGTTCCCTGTGCCAGGGATTTCTATGTTTATATATTTTAGTTTTATTAATTACTCGCATCGCATCGGGACCTACGGTGCAGCTCTGCTGTGCCATCTTTCTCCTTTCTTCGCCAGCCAAAGATTTAGCCTGATCTAATCCGTATAAAGTCTAACGACGCTACGGATTTGCAGTTGCTGCTCGTATTGTATAAACCTATTACGGATGACTCGGGCGTATGCCCGACGCTAAATCCGACTGCTTCTTTGTATGGGTCCCCTTTTTTTTTTTACACCTTATCTACGCGGCGTTTCGATGGATGACGCGGACTTATACCCGACGCCGAATCCATCTGCCTCTTAGTTGGGGTCCCTCGCATCCTTTTCTATTCATGTCCTTATGTCTTATTGTCCTTTCCGGCGTACGCCTGAACCGACAGGCGAGAATTGTGCAGGCCCTGGTGCGACTAGCCAAGAAGGACGCGCGTCCGAACCACGGGTGTCTCGAGAGGCGTATGCGTCGAGAGCACAGTAGTTCACCGCCAGAGTCCTAGACGGGTAGCTAACCAAATCCCGAGAGCCAAAGACCCGCTGCACCTAGTCTCACAAGAGCACGCGGACAACGGAGCCAGGATTCGAGCGAGGACATCGAGGGCACAAGGAGCGACGAGCAGTCATCGCCGGCCCAGCAGCAACCAAGCCATACTACAACACATTCAGTCTACGGCTAAGAGGCGAGGGCGGAAGCGTTCGTCTTGAACCTAGCGTCCTGCCACAGGGACTGCATTGGCGGCCTTCCGGCGTATGCTTGAACCGTCAGGTAGAAACTGTGTAGGCGTCTGGTGTGACCGGCCGGGACAGATCCAGGGACAGGAGGCTGTGGCTGCGAAAGGCGTACGCTTTGAGAGCCCGGTGCCTGTTCACCCTGGTCTGGGAACGGTGACACATCCCTAGACCCTCATAGCCCCGAAGCCAGCGACAGCGGAGACGTTCCGGAGCAGCGAGCAGCGAACGCCGAGGCAGCGGAGAGCGATGGTGGAGCGACCACAATTCTTCAAGGGAGGTGTTGAGATACATATCTGTCACCATTAGTTCCATTAGTCGGCAAATAAAGATCTTTGTAAATATCCTAACCTTCTGTGCGTTCTCACTAGACAATCGGGCGGTCACGTTTATATAAATTTGGTGGGACGAACAACACAAATCTTCTGAGCTAGCCGCACGATACTCGTAGCGAGCAGACTATAAAAATCAGTTCGTTACCAGTGTCTGGCTTGGTCCTGGGATGCTTTTTCCATATTCCGACGTACGATTTCGAAGATTTCTTTTAACTTAACGTCCTTCTCGTCTGGAGTCTCTGTGTTTCTCCCAGAGCCTAACGTTTCCCTTTCATATTATGCGTTTGGCAAACGGGGTTCCCGGCCTTGTGTGAGAAACGCTGGGGAGTATCCAGTTGATTCAGCTATGCTTAAGTTCACTGCTAGCATAATCTCTGCCCAGTTCTCGTCCCAAGTTCTTTGATCCTTTCCTGCGAATTGAGCTATCATCGTCTTTACCGTACGGTTAGCCCTTTCTGTTGTCCTGTGGTGTATAGGGCGCCGTGAACTGCTGCTTCACACCCATTTCGCTGAGAAATTTTCTATTGGATTGGCTGGTGAACTGTACTCCGTTGTCGGTTATCACTATCTTCGGAGCCCCGAACCTTGATATTATGCGTTCTCTGAACGCCCTCTGTAGGGTCTCCGCTGTTGCTGTTCGTAGCGGCACAATTTCCGTCCATTTGGAAAACCGATCGATTAACACAAGTATCATTTGATTTACGTGCTTCGATCTCGGCAGTGGCCCGATGAAATCCGCACATACTGTTGCCCATGGTTCCTCTGGTACCTGAGTGAGCATTTTCCCTGCAGCCTGCAGTTGATTGAGCTTGTATTTCAGGCAAACTTCACACTTGCGTACATGGGTCCTGGCGTCTCTATGCATTCCTGGCTAGTAGTACCGTGCTGCCTGGCGTGCTTTTGTTCTTCTACTCCCAACATGACCAGCGGATGGGGAGTCATGTTTTTCTTCTAGTACGGCTTGTCTTAGACCTTGAGGAACGCACAGTTTCCAAGCCACGACCTCTTCATTGCCCGCTCTGTGAGGAATGTGCCTATAGAGTGTCTCGCCTTCCATTACGTAATCTGAATATTTTTGTGGTTGGGCTTATATTTTCTCGCACATACTCATGATCCAGCTGCAGCTATTGGTCGGTTTTGCCGATGTGTCTTTCATGCCCCTTAGAGTTGTCGAGATAGGGCGTCTGCCACCACATTCAGCTGTCCTTTCCTGTACGCTATCTCGAAGTCGTACTGCTGTAACCCCAGGGCCCATCTTGATATCCTTTCAGAAGGGCTTCCTATGCTGTTTAATCATTTTAGAGCCATGTGATCTGTAACTATTTAAAATGGTAGCCCCCAAGTAAGGTTTCAGCTTTCTGATTGCCCACACGATTGCACCTAAACCATAATCACTGGCGTCCGTCTGCAAAACGAATCTCGCTCAAAATCCGGGCATGCCAGCACAGGATCGTCCACTAATCGTGGAACCTGTTGGTGTTCCGGCGTCCATAACCACTTTGTGCCTTTGCGTAGAAGATCATTAAGTGGTTTTACTATACGCGCAAAATCTGGCAGAAATCGTCGATACCATGAAGCTACGCTTAGGTATTGTCGTAGTTTGGCTCTAGTTCGGCTATGGCCGCTAACTTCTCGGGGTCTGTGCCTATCCCTTTGCTAGTAACGCGGTGTCCGAGGTACAGCAGCTCTTGCTTGAAGAATTTGCATTTATCGGCGTTTATTCTTAAGTTGGCTTCCTTGAGGCGCCTAAACACTTCCTTTAGGTTCTCCACGTGTTCTTTCAGCGTGCGTCCGATCACAATAATGTCATCTTGGTATGCAAACGCGTATGGTGACATCCCCGGGCCGATTACCTGATCTAGAGCCCATTGGAACGTGGCCGATGCTGAGTGTAGTCCGAAAGGCATTACTTTCCATCGGAACAAACCTTGGCCGGGTACTGTAAACGCCGTATATTGCCTACTGTTTTCCTCCAAAGGGATTTGCCAATATCCGTCTTTCAAGTCTAGACTGCTTATGTATTTTGCCTCTCTGAGTTGGTCCAGGATATAATTGATCCGCGGCATTGGGTATGCATCTTTTATGGACTTCGCTTTTATTTGTCTGAAATCAACGCATAGTCTCCACTTGCCCGTCTTCTTTTTCAATATTACGATGGGCGAGCTGTATGGACTTCTTGAATGTTCTATAAAGCCCATTCGTAACAACTCGTCCACTTTTGCGTAAATCTCTCCTTTGACTCTTGGGTTCTTAGGATAATACCTCTGTTTGATTGGCTTGTTGTCTTTCATAGTGATGTGGTGCTCGGCCACTGTAGATGTAGATGTTCTTGTTGTCTTTCATGGTGATGTGGTGCTCGCCCACTGTAGATGTTCCTGACATGGTGCTGAAATCTGCTAGCTGTTTGTCGAGGAATTTCTCAATGTCCTCTTCATCACTTAAGTGTGAATCTACAGCAACCGGCAGCCTTTCTTCCAGACATCCATTGTGCCGTTTTCTTGCAGGTATTCGCAATTCCTGCCCGGCCCCGATTCCCGTGAGGAAATTCCATCCCAACACTAGTTCATCCACTACTTCTGGAAGTATTAGCAGATTCATCTATAATTGTTTATTTCCAAATTCCACCGTGATCTCGAGCTGTGAGCTTATTCTGCTGCATCTGCCGTCGTGTCCTTGTGATCCTTCCTTTGTCAGCCAGTGTATCCGCTAGCTCCTCGTTAATGAAGCTTGACGTGGCTCCTGTGTCAATTGTGGCCTTGTATGCGACACCTCCAATTTCAACGGACGCGGATAACTGCTGCCCTTCCTCGATCAATTGCCAATTAGTTTGGAGAGGAGGCACTTTGAGACCCCTGTGCGCCTCTCTGCGACTGGGATCGCTACCCATTTCCCGCTTTGTGGCAGCACTCTATGCTCCTGACGCCAACTTTGCCGCACACCCAGCAGAACAGTAATCTTTGGTTTCTGCATCCTCGTGCCCAGTGTTCGTGTCCTCCACAACGGCGACATGCCTCCTGTGGGTTCATTATGTGGGTCTGTGCATTGGTGGCTCTTGGCATTGGGTTGCGTGTCACCTGAGTGGTGTTTGGTGGCCTCCATAATGTGTTCATTGGCTGTCTTTGTTGTGTTACATTGGCCGGTGTCCACTGGCCATAGGACGGTGATTGGTTTACCGTGCTGTCTTCACATCTCCTCCATGTAGGTGCTGCCGTTTTGTTTCGTGAAAACCTCTGTTCGTGAACGAACTCTTCTCGCTCTTTGTCCAGTTCTTCGTACTCGTCAGCCAGGATCATTAATGTGTCCAGATCATCCACTTTGTACGTTCTTAGTGAAATTCTCAGGTCTGGTGTGCAGTTGTCCTTGATTATCTCTAGGGATTCTTTCGGCGAGTACCCGAGTGGCCTCATCAAAGTCTGCGTGTCCACCATGTAATCTTTGAACGGTACCCTGAAACCCTGTTTCCGCTGTTTTACCTTGTCTGACAACTTGGAGAAGAAACCTCTCGGCAGAAAGTATGTCTGAATTCTCCCCATGTTCTCCTCGGGTCTAGGGATGCGTTACCGTTCCCAGACTAGGGTGAACTGGCACTGGGCTCTTAAAGCATTCGCCTTTCGCAGCCACAGCCACCCGTCCCTGGATCTGTCCCGGCCGGTCACACCAGACGCCTACACAGTTTCTACCTGATGGTTCAGGCATACGCCGGAAGGCCGCCAATGCAGTCCCTGTGGCAGGACGCTATGTTCAAGACGAACGCTTCCGCCCTCGCCTCTTAGCCGTGGACTGGATACGTCGGAGTATGGCTTGATTGCTGCTGGGCCTGCGACGACTGCTCGTCGTTTCTTGTGTCCTTGCTCTGCTAACGGCGTGATGTCCTGGCTCCGTTGTCTGCGTACTCTTGTGGGACTAGTGCAGCGGGTCTTTGGCTCTCGGGATTCGGTCAGCTGCCTGTCTAGGACTCTGGCGGTGAACTACTGTGCTCTCGACGCATACGCCTCTCGAGACACCCGTGGTTCGGACGCGCGTCCTCCTTGGCTAGTCGCACCTGCCTGCACAATTCTCGCCTGTCGGTTCAGGCGTACGCCGGAATTCGTCAAGGCAATTGTTTTTGAACGGCAGCTGGTTCTGGACAACTTCCCTTCTGAGCCCACTGTTCTTTGTCGAATGACTCTTTTTATTCAACTTTATCGGACTCGCCGAGCAATACGCCAAGCTCAAATCGAGACAAGAATTAGAACAAAGCGCCTGGACTTAGCCGCGTGATGCCTTAAGGACCTGAGCTACCTGTTTCTCAGCTCGGAGACTTAGTCCCGAACGTCTTGAAGTAGCGCTCTTGCTCCTTGTCGACTCGGTGCGGCTCTGCTTCCTCCTGATGTTAACTTGGCTTGTGTTGTTCACTGATTTGCTGCTTGTCTACTCATCTCGTTGGATTGACTTCTTGGTCGTCTGATCCCGCTTCCTGCGTTCGGCCGGCTTATATAGGCCGGCGTATGCCGTTAATTCTCGGCTTCTCCTTTTTGTCTTTGCGCACGGAACTATACTAGGGTCCAAAGTACGCCGCCTTCTACCGTTACTCCTTCTCTCCAAACTCTCTCTCTCTTCGTTCTCTCCAAACTCCCACCAGCTGCATTTTCCAAACACTCTTCTCGTTCTCTCCAAACTCTCCAGCTGTATTCTCCAAACTCTCTTTTATTTGTGAGGAGTTATTAAACTCCTCACAACATCCTCTTGCGTAAACAAATGTCCCCAAACTCGAAAAAGCTTTTATCGCCCAATTCTGTAAAATTGCAGACGCAGCTCAAACCTAGATCATGAGAGCGATCTAGGTTCTGTTCTCTCATTTTGGACACTCTCAATATATCAATCGAGTTTTTTCTCCCAATCGAAGGTTTGATAGGCGTCAGCGTAGTTTATAAGTTTGAGTTTTAAGTTGAATCTAGTAAGGAGCAGACCTATCTCTCCCAGTTCGCATTTACACTATTTTGATCAATAAAAATTTCTATTTTTTTCAAAGTGTTAATTCCCGAATTTGTTATTATATATATAAAACTCCTATACAAAAGATATGTCCAATTTCTTAACCTTTTTTGTTTTTGGTTTGAAACTTTTTCATTTTATTATACCCTTGCAGAGCGTATTATGATTTCAGTCAAAAGTTTGCAACGTAGTGGGACATTTCCGACCCTATAAAGCATATATATTCTTGATCAGCATCACCAGGAGAGTTGATCTAGCCATGTCCGTCTGTCCGTCCGTTCGTTTCTACGCAAACTAGTCCCTCAGTTTTAAAGCTATCTGCTGGAAACTTTCCTAAAAGTTACCTTTCTATTGCAGGTAGTATATATGTCGGAACTAGCCGGATCGGACGACTATATCATAAAGCTCCCATAGGAACAATCGGTAAACTTTGTTGTTCTTAACTTTGTTTTTTAATTTTTTGGGATTTGTGAAGTATCTCTCAGGCTGGTGTGAAGCTCAGTCAAGCCGAATCTCTATATTCCTCCTCACCAGGGAGCGCTTTTCACAGTTCTAAGTTCTCAGTTCTTCAATTACAGGGACCTATGCACATATTTACAGATTAGGAAACCAGGAGAGGAACAGTTCTGCCGGCCCAGCGGCGGAGCGCAATCCTTCCCACAGCGTGCGTGTGTGTGCGCGAGCGAGACAGGTGAGCGGAACTAGGTGAAACCGCAATGAGTGGCCAGCGAACCAAATCCGGATGCATTTTGAAAATCTCGGCGAGTCTCGATGCGGTAATAACCTTAGGCTAGATCGACTCAATAAAAAAAAAACTAACCTAAAAATATATGGAAACGAGAAATTTTACCAAAACCTAACCTCAAAATTGAACTAAGAAATACCACGAGGAAAAGGGTGAAACAATAAAAATGCAACGGGAAGAAAACTTGTAAAACCTAGAAACTCTTGGCAAACTTATTTCTCCTAAATATATACATATGCGATGGTCGGCTTCGCCTGTCCTATCTTTATAAATTTTCTGTAAAGAGATCTTGGCGTAACTGAGTTACACCTCAGCCTTAGAACTACTTCACAGATGGCGCCCAGGCAGGGACATGGGGCTTACGAATTGTTCGATGACATCATAAGTCAACATTAATTTGATTTAATTATTATTATTGTTATGAATAACTTCGTTCAAGCTGATTAATAATTTGAATTCTTTGCCAACTTGTTATATTTAATTACCCCACACTGTAATCATATGCTTATGTTTTGAATTCGCCTTACGCTCTTTTATACATGCAGCTCACACATGTACATACATGCATATCTCTCTTTGTAATCTCGAAATCGAACATTAAAAATCAGTGCATATTAGAGACCGAAACAAGTCGAACGTTTTATTCTATTCTAATAACTCTGCATTCGGCAGAGTCCGCACATTTTGGCGACCGTGACAGGACACTGCATTCGGCAAGTCCCACCATAAACCACTTCGAATCATTCCCTCTGCATTCGGCGGAGAAATAGATTCCATCAACGCCAGAATAATTGGTGTATTTCGGCACGCAGTGCAGCTCATCGGAGTATTGGCAGTGCATTTGGCATCATCGTTGGATCTCCGGAAGCATCGTTGGATCACCGGAATCATCGCCACTGGATCGTCGTGGATACCTGCATACAGGGTATGCGCATCATAACCGTCGCAAGTACAGATTTGGAGACCAAAGAACAGCGGCACAAAGAGGACGAAAAACTGTAAGCTAGACTCGCAAATGCAATTGCGGTTTTGTCATTCCACTCTGAACCAAAGGGCATTGCCCATATACACACATACATACTTGTGCAGCTGGTCTGCAAATAAATAAGCCAAAAATTGAGTTATTCTCCCAAGCATCGGAGGGTTTTGTTTTCTCCCTCTGAACCAAAGGGCATTGCCAACATTTTTGGAATTGCTTCACTCAATAATTACTCCACAATTAGTTTTCGCTAAATAACTCGTTGCAAAAATGACTGATACTCAACTCGTGTCTTTAAGACAACAAAGGAATACAATTCAGCGAAATATAGTTAATCTCAAAGTTCGCATCGAACTGCAGAACGACCTTGCTGCCCTTGAATGCTAGTCACAAATTTTGGAATCGTATTTTAAACAAATTCTTCAAATTCAATCACAGATCGAACGGCTGGATGCGGCTGACGACGGCCGGCAAGAATTAGAGGACGTATTCATAGAAACCAAGGCAATTATCATCACTCGTATTGGGGCGTCAAGGAAGGACCGGCCAGAAGATGCAAGTTTTTTTAATTCATCGGCAAATTGCGCAACTGGGCACCATAATCGTTTGCCTTCGTTAAAGCTTCCTAAGTTCGACGGGAAGTATGGTGACTACATGAAGTTTATTACTGCCTTTACTAGCATGGTACATGATGACGCTTCTATATCAGCTGTTGACAAATTTAACTACTTGCTTAGCTGTTTGTCTAGCCCCGCGCTAAGTGTTGTGGCCCCTTTTCAAGTGTCCGAAATCAATTATCCAAAGGCGTTAAAGCAGTTAAAGGAGCGTTACGATAAAAAGGTTTTGATTTTCATAGAGCACATATCTAGCTTATTTGATATTCAAATTATGAAAAGATCTGATCCCGCAGCTCTTCGTTGTATCTTGGATACCGTCTCCGCGCTGCGTGAATCGTTGCTGTCGTTAGGAACAGAAGCAGATGTTATGAACGCAATACTAATTCATCTTGTTCTATCTAAAATTGATGCAGATTCGAAATTATCGTACGATCGGGTTCAAGAATACGAGGTGTTGCCTACTTGGGAGGATTGTTATCGCAGTTTAAGCCGTCATTGTCAATTTTTGGAGAGCAACGTTAAACGAACATCTGATGAGAAGCCAAAGGAAAGGCCCACGCAGAATAGAAGAGCCTTTGTTACGGCACAGGAAGGTTGTAAAAAATGTTCTGTTACTGATCACTCTCTCAATCAGTGCCCTTCATTTGGTTTACTAGACTGGCAGGATAAATTGAATTTCGTCAAGCAATCCGCTCTGTGCATAAATTGTTTGCGCACCGGCCATTTGGCGAGCAGATGTCCAAGTAGATCTCGTTGCCGCGTTTGTCAAGGCTTACATCATACTATTCTGCACAGAGCTGCTCATCGAGAGCAACCAACACAAATTGTCTCCCACACATCTCAGCACCAGCGGGAACCCACACATGCTGTTTCCATGCTTTCGCGTCATTCGAGGCGCGCTTTAATTCCTACGGCAATAGTATTGATTAGGGATAAGTTCGGAATATTTCAGCCAGTCAGAGCTTTGCTTGACTCAGGCTCTGAAATAAATTTCATCTCTGAAGAGTTGGCCAAGCTCCTTCAGCTCAGATTCGAGAGACAGAAGTATGACATTTCTGGCATAGGCGATGTCAGAACGCAGATGAGATTCTCGGTCTCAACAACTATTCGATCACGATTATCTGTAAATGAATGGCATTTACAATTCGCTGTAGCCAAGACAATATCGCTTAATCAGCCAGAGCGATTCGTTGACACTTCACAATGGAACATACCCTCAAAGATTGACCTTGCAGATCCAGGCTTCTACATGCCTCACCGGATTGACCTACTCATCAGCACACAAGAGTTTATTGATTTACTTTCACATGGAAAAATTTCTTTAGGTCCAGGCCTTCCTTGCCTGGTCAATACTGCACTTGGTTGGATCGTTGGCGGAAAGGTTTCTGATATTCCGCAATCCCAAGTCGTAACATGCAACATGGCACGTTCTACGGAGCTGCGAGGTGCATTAGAAAGGTTTTGGCTAATCGAGGAGTTTGATTCGCACGATCAAGGTTTCACCGCAGAAGAGCAGGAATGCGAACGACATTTTGTGGCAAACACAAGGTTTCTCACATCTGGACGAGTCCATGTTTGCTTGCCATTTAAGGAGAATCCTCACATGTTAGGTAAATCTTTTGAAATTGCCAAATCCCGGTTTTTGCAAAATGAACGGAGGTTGAGCCGCAACCCGTTGTTAACGGAGATGTACGTTCAATTGATGAGGGAATACCTAGATTTGAATCACATGCAATTGGCATCTGATTTCGACTCTCAAAAGACCCATTATGTAATCCCGCATCTTGGAGTCCTGAGATCCGAAAGCACTACTACCAAGCTGCGTGTTGTGTTTGATGCATCGCGCAAAACAGCGTCGAACCTTTCTCTGAATGAGTTGTTGATGATTGGCCCAAGCATCCAGCAGAATCTTATCCTAACACTTCTTGCCTTTCGCTTACATCGTCATGCACTTGTAGCTGATATCTGCAAGATGTATCGCCAGTTTGAAGTATCACCAGACGATCGTATGTATCAACTTGTTCTCTGGAGAGAATCCTCAGCTGCGCCTTTAGAATTGTTTCAGCTCAACACTGTCACGTACGGATGTCCTGCGCACCATTTCTAGCAATCGGGAGCTTGAAATATATTGCAGATAAGTTCTCAAATCAGTTTCCCATCGGAGCAGCCGTACTTAAAGACGATATGTACGTCGATGACCTCCTTACTGGAGCAGACAGTGTCGAAGAGCTTCATCTCAAGGCTACAGAGGTCACCAGCATACTTTCTAAGGCTGGATTACAGCTTGCAAAGTGGAACACAAGCAAAATAGAAGGCAACGGAGCAGAGTTTCAATTTAAGGTTGATACCAACGATGTTACGAAGACTTTGGGCATGTCGTGGCAACCAAAACTAGATGTGTTTTGTTTCAGGTATACCCTACCTACAATCTCTGTCGTCACCAAGCGGAGCATCGTTTCACTTGTAGCTCACCTGTACGATTTGCTAGGGCTCGTATCACCAGTCGTTATTCGATGCAAAATATTGGTCCAAGAGTTGTGGATGCATCGTCTAAACTGGGACGATCCACTTCCCCCTGAGCTTCAATCTCAGTGGAAGCGAATAGAAGAAGATTTGCACAATCTTCAAACCATCGAAGTTCCAAGATTCATTAACTCGTCACCTAAAAATCTATCGGAAATACACGGATTTTCAGATGCATCGCAGCGAGCTTATGGCTGTTGCCTATATCTACGAACATACATAAACGGAGAGTTCAAATCAATGCTAATCATCGCCAAGTCTAAGGTGGCCCCAATAAAAGCAATTTCATTGCCGCGGCTAGAATTGTGCGCCGCATATTTATTGTGTCAAACATGGGCCAAGATTAAGCATAAATTCGAAAAATACATTGATAGTATTTTCTTTTGGACAGATTCAAGAATCGTCCAGGCTAAACTATTTCGTCGCTAACCGGATTTCTGAGATGCAATCAACCACGTCAAACATCACTTGGAGGCACGTTCCGGGCAAGGACAATCCCGCGGACATAGTTTCAAGAGGCTCCGAGCTTATGGAAACTATATGGTTTCGTGGACCAAGCTTCTTACGTCAAGACTCATTTGGATGGCCTCAACCAGTACCAAATTCTCAGGACACCAATGAAGAGTTGGAGCTGCGAAAAGCCACAGTCCTCACATGTACCGATAGTGGAAGCAAGGAAGATGTATTCGATGAAGTTATCAACAAATTCTCATCCTATCGGCGCATTTTGCGAGTCATAGCTTTTGTGTTGCGCGTCTTTAATAGAATCAAGGTCAACAAAAAGGTGAACTTAGTCGATGTAATTCATACACCAGCAACTGAATTGCAATACGCGTTCAAGCACATCGTAGCACATATTCAGCAGAAGACCTCTTTCAACGAAATCCGGCAGCTAAAGGAAAACAGGATTTTAAAACCCGAATTTCAGAAACTAAATCTGTTCCTAGCAGCGACTAACGGATCAAACGGTTCGATAACACTATTACGTGTAGGAGGCCGCTTAGCCAAGGCGCCCATTTCACTCGATGCCAAATTTCCTATTCTTCTACCAAAGAATCATTGCTTCACGTTGAAATTTGTTGAGTATCTCCACCGGCATCACATGCACGCTGCACCAAAGGCTCTCATTGGAATCCTGCGACTTCAGGCTTGGATTGGAAACGCCAGAGAAGTTGTGCGAAAGATTGTACGGCGCTGCACACACTGTTACCATTATAAGCCTCGTTTAATGGAACAAATGATGGGATCACTTCCAGTTGATCGCTTTCCTTCACAACGACCTTTTTTGTAACTATGTGGACCATTTTCCACATCATACCGCATTCGAAGCAAGGTGCCATATAAAACATACATGGCCGTGCTTTTCGTCAAAAGCAATCCACATAGAACTCATTTCCGCTCTATCTACTAATAATTTTATTCTCTGTTTAAAGCGCTTCGTCAGTCGCAGAGGCATCCCACTACGCATTTATTGTGACAATGCAACTAATTTCGTCGGTGCACGATCGCAGCTCGAAGACTTTAAGCAGCAGCTATTCGACGAAGCCAACACATTAAATTTGCAGAAGTTCAGCAGCATCGTGGGATTCGAGTTCAAGTTCATCCCTCCGCGTGCTCCCCACTTTGGCGGCTTGTGGGAGGCCGCAGTGAAGTCCATGAAGAGCCTAATGATGAAAAACTTGGGCAACACTGGGCTAACGTACGAGGAGCTTCAAACGATTGCAATCGAGTCGGAGTCGGATCTTGAACTCAAGACCAATGGCACCCCTTTCCGAAGACCCAAACGATGGAGAAGCGCTTAGCCCAGCGAACTTGCTGATTGGGTCCTCTTTGATGTCCGTACCGGAGCCTTCAATTGACGAGAGCAGACCATCTTATCTTACCCGGTGGCAGCGCGTAACGTATTTGAAGCAGCAGTTCTGGGAGCTATGGAGGCGTGATTATTTACACACGCTTCAGGAGCGCTCCAAATGGCTCAAACCCCACGCCAACAATCGAATTGGCCAAATGGTGATAGTTCACGAGGATAATATACCTCCCCAGGAATGGATCCTTGAGCGCATCACCAACACGCATGTCGGAGCTGATGGACGAGTACGAGTGGCCGAGATCAAGGTGAAAAATGGAACGATTCGAAGACCCATCTGTAAGATAGCGCCCCTGCCTGAGCAAACTGGTGCTTGAATACTCCTTCGATCATTCAAAGGGCGGAGAATGTTCGATGACATCATAAGTCAACATTAATTTGATTTAATTATTATTATTGTTATGAATAACTTCGTTCAAGCTGATTAATAATTTGAATTCTTTGCCAACTTGTTATATTTAATTACCCCACACTGTAATCATATGCTTATGTTTTGAATTCGCCTTACGCTCTTTTATACATGCAGCTCACACATGTACATACATACATATCTCTGTTTGTAATCTCGAAATCGAACATTAAAAATCAGTGCATATTAGAGACCGAAACAAGTCGAACGTTTTATTCTATTCTAATAACTCTGCATTCGGCAGAGTCCGCACACGAATTTTAGATGAGTATATATGGCCTAAGAACACATCTCGTTACCCTTAGATAGAGAGTAAAATTTTTCAGTTGGTTCGCAGAGCCATACATATCAAGGAACACAAGAAATAAAAACAAAAGGAATCGAGAATATATATGTCGGGTTAGTATTATTATCTTCCATATTTAAATACGCAGATTGTATACGGCGAATAAACTTGATCAAGCGACTGCCAACTTAAAAGTGTCCGCCAACATTCTAGCATACCGAAAATGCTCTCCAGAAAAAGCTGCAACGAACATACTTCTATCTCTGTCTCTCGCAGTGATTCAAGCATACACGCACAACAATCGTAGTGTGTATCTCTCTTTCAAACCTCTATCCTCACGCAACATCTCTCTCTCATTTTCGCATCGAACTATCCTGACCATCTGGCGAATAGAAGGATCAAAGCGTACTAACAAACAACCGTTATAGTGTAGAGACAAGAAATGTCACTTGGTATGCGTATTTGATTTAAGTCTTTTACACTTACTACCATAATTTAAGATCCGACACGGCCATTCTGACAATTACACGTCCTCGTGTACTGTAACCTTAATATTACAAATATGACTTATAGATCCGTGATTATAGCTTATGTTTTCTTTTACTCATCAATTTCAAATACCATTTATTTATTCGATATATTGCCTTACACTTAACATTTTCTCTTATTTCAAAGTCTTTCTATATTTTACATTCTACACAACATTATAAACATATTTCAATTCTTTTTCTCATTACATAATCAAATTCATGTTAACGTTTAATTCATTACATTTGCTTCTCAGCAATTCAAAATTCGACTCTAGTTATCGTCACTATGATTTCCTTTTGATTAAGAGCATAGTCCCGTCAAGAGCGCCACACGCCAAGTTCCAACTTTCGTCTTTCACTTGTGCTTGCCCAATGACGTAGATAGCTAAAATCTCAAAACCATATCTTTAACTTATACATTTCAATCAAATATTGTCATAAACTTTGCATCCGCCAGGTTATTTCCGTTCGAATTCTCAAACACATCCGCCATTCACAAACATTTTCTTATCGAAGTCTATTGCAACTTCATTTCAACCATTCCATACTCTATATGGACATTTTGTTAATCACATAACATATCCTCTCACACGGATATATTATAACCATTTCAACAATTCTCAGGCGGGCACTCCAATTCACTCGGAACATAACCATCCGGCATCTTTCTCAAATCTTCATGACAATATTTATAAGTTCTTTTATTATGCAATGACTTCAAGATATATCTATCTCCTTCTAAAACTTCACTAACCAAAAATGGTCCTTTAAACTTTGCATCCAATTTAGTTTGATGTCGTTCTTCATTTTTCAGTAAAACAAAATCTCCAATTTTATGTCGTTCAACTGCTGCTTTATTTTTATCGAACCTTATTTTGTCGTAACTAGCTTTTGTGTTGCGCGTCTTTAATAGAATCAAGGTCAACAAAAAGGTGAACTTAGTCGATGTAATTCATACACCAGCAACTGAATTGCAATACGCGTTCAAGCACATCGTAGCACATATTCAGCAGAAGACCTCTTTCAACGAAATCCGGCAGCTAAAGGAAAACAGGATTTTAAAACCCGAATTTCAGAAACTAAATCTGTTCCTAGCAGCGACTAACGGATCAAACGGTTCGATAACACTATTACGTGTAGGAGGCCGCTTAGCCAAGGCGCCCATTTCACTCGATGCCAAATTTCCTATTCTTCTACCAAAGAATCATTGCTTCACGTTGAAATTTGTTGAGTATCTCCACCGGCATCACATGCACGCTGCACCAAAGGCTCTCATTGGAATCCTGCGACTTCAGGCTTGGATTGGAAACGCCAGAGAAGTTGTGCGAAAGATTGTACGGCGCTGCACACACTGTTACCATTATAAGCCTCGTTTAATGGAACAAATGATGGGATCACTTCCAGTTGATCGCTTTCCTTCACAACGACCTTTTTTTGTAACTATGTGGACCATTTTCCACATCATACCGCATTCGAAGCAAGGTGCCATATAAAACATACATGGCCGTGCTTTTCGTCAAAAGCAATCCACATAGAACTCATTTCCGCTCTATCTACTAATAATTTTATTCTCTGTTTAAAGCGCTTCGTCAGTCGCAGAGGCATCCCACTACGCATTTATTGTGACAATGCAACTAATTTCGTCGGTGCACGATCGCAGCTCGAAGACTTTAAGCAGCAGCTATTCGACGAAGCCAACACATTAAATTTGCAGAAGTTCAGCAGCATCGTGGGATTCGAGTTCAAGTTCATCCCTCCGCGTGCTCCCCACTTTGGCGGCTTGTGGGAGGCCGCAGTGAAGTCCATGAAGAGCCTAATGATGAAAAACTTGGGCAACACTGGGCTAACGTACGAGGAGCTTCAAACGATTGCAATCGAGTCGGAGTCGGATCTTGAACTCAAGACCAATGGCACCCCTTTCCGAAGACCCAAACGATGGAGAAGCGCTTAGCCCAGCGAACTTGCTGATTGGGTCCTCTTTGATGTCCGTACCGGAGCCTTCAATTGACGAGAGCAGACCATCTTATCTTACCCGGTGGCAGCGCGTAACGTATTTGAAGCAGCAGTTCTGGGAGCTATGGAGGCGTGATTATTTACACACGCTTCAGGAGCGCTCCAAATGGCTCAAACCCCACGCCAACAATCGAATTGGCCAAATGGTGATAGTTCACGAGGATAATATACCTCCCCAGGAATGGATCCTTGAGCGCATCACCAACACGCATGTCGGAGCTGATGGACGAGTACGAGTGGCCGAGATCAAGGTGAAAAATGGAACGATTCGAAGACCCATCTGTAAGATAGCGCCCCTGCCTGAGCAAACTGGTGCTTGAATACTCCTTCGATCATTCAAAGGGCGGAGAATGTTCGATGACATCATAAGTCAACATTAATTTGATTTAATTATTATTATTGTTATGAATAACTTCGTTCAAGCTGATTAATAATTTGAATTCTTTGCCAACTTGTTATATTTAATTACCCCACACTGTAATCATATGCTTATGTTTTGAATTCGCCTTACGCTCTTTTATACATGCAGCTCACACATGTACATACATACATATCTCTGTTTGTAATCTCGAAATCGAACATTAAAAATCAGTGCATATTAGAGACCGAAACAAGTCGAACGTTTTATTTTATTCTAATAACTCTGCATTCGGCAGAGTCCGCACACGAATTTTAGATGAGTATATATGGCCTAAGAACACATCTCGTTACCCTTAGATAGAGAGTAAAATTTTTCAGTTGGTTCGCAGAGCCATACATATCAAGGAACACAAGAAATAAAAACAAAAGGAATCGAGAATATATATGTCGGGTTAGTATTATTATCTTCCATATTTAAATACGCAGATTGTATACGGCGAATAAACTTGATCAAGCGACTGCCAACTTAAAAGTGTCCGCCAACATTCTAGCATACCGAAAATGCTCTCCAGAAAAAGCTGCAACGAACATACTTCTATCTCTGTCTCTCGCAGTGATTCAAGCATACACGCACAACAATCGTAGTGTGTATCTCTCTTTCAAACCTCTATCCTCACGCAACATCTCTCTCTCATTTTCGCATCGAACTATCCTGACCATCTGGCGAATAGAAGGATCAAAGCGTACTAACAAACAACCGTTATAGTGTAGAGACAAGAAATGTCACTTGGTACGCGTATTTGATTTAAGTCTTTTACACTTACTACCATAATTTAAGATCCGACACGGCCATTCTGACAATTACACGTCCTCGTGTACTGTAACCTTAATATTACAAATATGACTTATAGATCCGTGATTATAGCTTATGTTTTCTTTTACTCATCAATTTCAAATACCATTTATTTATTCGATATATTGCCTTACACTTAACATTTTCTCTTATTTCAAAGTCTTTCTATATTTTACATTCTACACAACATTATAAACATATTTCAATTCTTTTTCTCATTACTTAATCAAATTCATGTTAACGTTTAATTCATTACATTTGCTTCTCAGCAATTCAAAATTCGACTCTAGTTATCGTCACTATGATTTCCTTTTGATTAAGAGCATAGTCCCGTCAAGAGCGCCACACGCCATGTTCCAACTTTCGTCGCTAAAATCTCAAAACCATATCTTTAACTTATACATTTCAATCAAATATTGTCATAAACGTTGCATCCGCCAGGTTATTTCCGTTCGAATTCTCAAACACATCCGCCATTCACAAACATTTTCTTATCGAAGTCTATTGCAACTTCATTTCAACCATTCCATACTCTATATGGACATTTTGTTAATCACATAACATATCCTCTCACACGGATATATTATAACCATTTCAACAATTCTCAGGCGGGCACTCCAATTCACTCGGAACATAACCATCCGGCATCTTTCTCAAATCTTCATGACAATATTTATAAGTTCTTTTATTATGCAATGACTTCAAGATATATCTATCTCCTTCTAAAACTTCACTAACCAAAAATGGTCCTTTAAACTTTGCATCCAATTTAGTTTGATGTCGTTCTTCATTTTTCAGTAAAACAAAATCTCCAATTTTATGTCGTTCAACTGCTGCTTTATTTTTATCGAACCTTATTTTGTCGTAACTAGCTTGATTATTCATATTTTCAATTGCCCTATCTCTAGCATTAACTTTATCTACCTCCATCTCTGTATCATACGGTGGAATCAAGCCCAAAGGACGAGCCTCCTTGCCGACAAGCAACTCTAGGGGACTTGCTTTGGTTGCACTACTAACTGTGCAATTCAAGGCAAGTTGTACCTCACCTAAAGCATCTTGCCAAGATCGGTGACTCGATTCAACCGCTGACAGCAGATTCTTAAGTGTACTCATCACACGTTCAACTTGACCGTTTGCACGGCTTCCTCCTGTAGCTATAAGATGAAGCTTAATCTTCTGTGATGTACAAAATTCTGAAAATTTCCCACTAGTAAAACATCTACCCTGATCAGCTATTATACGCTGCGGTATTCCGAACAAAGAAATAGATGATTTCATTGCCTGAATACAACTGTCAGAATCTAATCTTAAAGTATGGAAAAAATAAACAAATTTTGTTAAAGCATCAATTTGTACTATCACATATTCCTTAAGATCATTCTTCCCACTTAATTTTCCAGTAATGTCGATATGCACCGTGTGCCATGGCACACTCACTTTTGGAATTGGATGTAACTCGGCTTGTATCTTCCCAGATGAACCCTTAACAGTTTTACATGTAATGCAGCTATCGACAAACTTTCTAACATATTTATTCATCTTAGCAAACCAATAATATTGATAAGTCTTGTCAAGAGTCTTTTTCCATCCCAAATGCATGATGGACTCGTGCACTTGATTTATTACCGACCATCGAAATGCATGGGGCACTACTGGCAAACAACGGGTTCTTCCATTTCTCTGAACTTTACGAAACAAAACACCTTTTCTCAACTCATAAGTCTGTGCAACATCATCTGTAAACTCTTTAGAGTTAAGTTTGTTAATGATATCAGTGATTTCAGAGTCCTGGCGCTGTTCAGCAGCAAGCCAGTCACTTGAGATTTCTGCCAAGTTTACACGCTTTTCAGGGACTATAGACTTTTCAACTTTGGTGGCTTCCTGAATATGATTTCTCGATAAAAAATCCACATGTGCCATGCGCTTTCCTTCTCTATATTCGATTTTGAAATCAAACGACTGCAAATACGCCCACCAACGATGCACTCTTGGTGTTAGCTCAATCTTTGTCCGCGATGATTTAAGAGAATTACAATCAGTATACACTACAAACGAACGACCAACTAAATAATGACGGAACTGTTTAACGGATTCTACCACTGCCAAGGTTTCTAATTCGTATGAATGGTATCTAGACTCTGCAGGGGAAGTAGTTTTACTAAAATACTCTATTACATGAGGACTACCATTGATTCGATGCATTAACATTGCACCATAACCATAAGAGCTAGCATCTGTGTGTAACTCTATTGGATGTTGTGGATCAAAAATAACAAGTACAGGCTCATTTATAAGGATAGCAATAATATTTTTTCTAATATCTTCCAACTCGTTATTCCAATTAAACACACTTTTACTCGAAGTTAAGGAATATATCGGTTTCATAATCTGTGAGAACCGAGGCACGAATTTTCGAAAATAAGACGCCAATCCTATAAACTGTCTTACGCTACGAACGGTTTGCGGTGGTGGCAAGGAATTTAACGCAAGAATTTTTCGCGGATTAGGCCTTAACTCTCCAGCTCGTACCTCATACCCCAAATATTGTACAGTAGTTTTTAAGAATCCACATTTTGCTATGTTAAAAGAGAATCCCGCTGCAGTCAATACATCCAAAACAATCCTCAATCTTTGCATACCTAATTCTATGGTAGATGACACCACCATTATATCGTCCATATAGACTATTACATAAGAATATGCAAGATTTCCCAATGCGTTTATAATGGCTCGCTGGAAAACAGACGGGGCGTTCTTAAGGCCAAATGGCATTGTCAGATACTCATAGTGCCCATCAGGTGTAACAAACGCAGTATATTCAACAGAATCGGGATGAATGGGTATCTGATGGTATCCACTAGCCATATCCAGACAAGTAAAATATTTTGCACCCGCTAGTCTAGCAATCTGATCGTTAATAAGTGGTAAGGGATATCTGTCCGAAACAGTATTGTTGTTCAGTTCACGATAGTCAACGCAAAGTCGATCGGATCCGTTCTTCTTTTTAACCAAGAGTATAGGACTAGCATAGGGAGAACAACTAGGTCGAATAATGTTACAGTTTAACAATTCCGTTATCCTTTCACGTACAATTTCTTTTTCATTTGGACTCAAACGATATGGACGCCGCTGCACAGTTTTGTTTGGATCAATTAATCTAATAGTCATTTCACCTGAATTAACCTTTGTGCAAGGGATTCCATCAATAAATGCAGCTGAATAGTCTTCAAGTAATTTAATTAAGTTTTCCTTGTCATTACCAATCATTTCAGTATCAACATTAAGTAACAAGGCAGATGGCTCAGATACTTTACAGACTTTTACAGATTTAGACTTAACAAATTCAAATTTATCAGGTGTCAAGATGATTTCGTATCCCTGACTAAGGATTTCCCTACCAATTACAATATCATTTGTGAGATACTTATCTGCTATGACGTGAAACAGTATTTCTACAATATTTCCATTAATAATACATTTAGATAGCTTTTGTAGCGCACTGGAAATGCCAGCGTCGCCAATACCTCTTATTATGACAATATTATTAATTAGTTTGCCATCAAATTTACCGGCAACACTACTGCGAATAAGCGAGCATTCTGCTCCAGAGTCAAAGCAAATAGGAAAGATCTCACCCTGATGTGTCAAAACTCCTTTTGGCTCAGCCACAAAACATTGATTACATTTCTTCTCAGTAACTGCTCCAGATTTAGCTGCATTGTTCGTGCACCGATTCGCAAGATGCCCAAGTTGTCCACACCGGTAACAGGTCACATTCTGCAAATCGCGATGCTGTTTATTCTCCGATCCAGACCGCTTTAATTTACACTCCGCCATTTTATGTCCTGGTTTCTTGCATAAGTGGCACACAATTTTGGCTCGCTTGCTGTCGCCGCTATTACCATCAGTACTTCCAGCACTACGCTTTTTGTCAAATGTAAATGCTTTCAGTTCCATCTGGAGTTGACTTCTATTTTGTACATTTGACGAGAACACCATACGCTGCAAACGGTTGTCAAAATTGGCCATGTGCGCAAGTACCGTGGATACAGCTATTTCCTCGACGTTCATATTGCGCCATTTTGTGGTCAGTGACGTCACCATACGGCTTGCGTACCCTGCAGGGCACTCATTGTAGGCTGGACGGCTGTTCAGCAGATTCAGGAACATAGCTGCCGACGTTTCCTTAATCTCGAAACGCTGTATAAATAGTTCTTTAAACTGCACCCAATTAATGCCGGGATAGCAGATCTGTGCAAGCCACGCTGCCCTGCATGCAACTACTCAACATCATGATAAGTGCGCTGCCATTAATCTGCTGTTCGTCCATAATAATGCTTGCCGTTGCACACCATTGAGTCGCATCAGCTCCAGTTACATCTGGGTTAAATTTTGGCAAAACCACTTGATTTTGTGGACGCACAGACGCTTGCATAGCCTTACACATTTCGACTAAATTACGATTTTGCAGTTCCATAATGGTACGCCACTGATCTTCAGAAAATGCAGGAGTTGGCACTGATCCCACTTCTGATGTCGGGTTAGTATTATTATCTTCCATATTTAAATACGCAGATTGTATACGGCGAATAAACTTGATCAAGCGACTGCCAACTTAAAAGTGTCCGCCAACATTCTAGCATACCGAAAATGCTCTCCAGAAAAAGCTGCAACGAACATACTTCTATCTCTGTCTCTCGCAGTGATTCAAGCATACACGCACAACAATCGTAGTGTGTATCTCTCTTTCAAACCTCTATCCTCACGCAACATCTCTCTCTCATTTTCGCATCGAACTATCCTGACCATCTGGCGAATAGAAGGATCAAAGCGTACTAACAAACAACCGTTATAGTGTAGAGACAAGAAATGTCACTTGGTACGCGTATTTGATTTAAGTCTTTTACACTGACTACCATAATTTAAGATCCGACATATATATATTTGCGCGAGAACAAAATGGCACGTGCATAACCTAGAAAACCAGAGACATGGATAGTTAAGCAAACATTCTGAGTAACGAGATCACGCGGCCAGAATACCATGTGAACCGCTACACATAAGCAAAGCTATCAGAACAAAAGAGAAAACCGCTACAAAGCAACGAGAGAGAGAGAGCGGGCCCTCTACAGGTCAACCAGTCCGGTTGTGAGATTTAAAAGCACAAGGCAGGGAGAAGCTAACCTATACTCCTCACAGCGCATCCATCTTGATTCACTCTCGTCGTCGTCTCTTACACTTCCACCACAGTCAACGGAATATCAACAAAAACACCGTCGAGCAAATTGAGCTGTCTTTTACAACTAGTTGTGGTTACCATCGTTGCACGTGGGCAATCCATTATCGAAATTATTAACCATTGTCGAATTACACTTACGCTAAAGAATTTGTTTTTTTTTTAAGATTCGTTTGACCGACTCTATAATTCTTAGCCTCGTCCGAAAATAATAACTTTTGATGGGACAATAGACCCCATTTTATTTATTTCGCACCTCGAGGACGAGATCCGCACAGATACCAGCGCCAAGGAAAAATGTTTAAACAATACTTGATGAATATTCGACATATGATCCAAAGAGCGGGATACTGTCTGGAACAGGAATTGGAACGAATATATAAAAATCTACAACCAGATTACCAGCTGTTCACCAGGAGTCACGAGTGGTTCTGGACAACTTCCCTTCTGAGCCCACTGTTCTTTGTCGAATGACTCTTTTTATTCAACTTTATCGGACTCGCCGAGCAATACGCCAAGCTCAAATCGAGACAAGAATTAGAACAAAGCGCCTGGACTTAGCCGCGTGATGCCTTAAGGACCTGAGCTACCTGTTTCTCAGCTCGGAGACTTAGTCCCGAACGTCTTGAAGTAGTGCTCTTGCTCCTTGTCGACTCGGTGCGGCTCTGCCTCCTCCTGATGTTAACTTGGCTTGTGTTGTTCACTGATTTGCTGCTTGTCTACTGATCTCGTTGGATTGACTTCTTGGTCGTCTGATCCCGCTTCCTGCGTTCGGCCGGTTATATAGGCCGGCGTATGCCGTTAATTCTCGGCTTCTCCTTTTTGTCTTTGCGCACGGAACTATACTAGGGTCCAAAGTACGCCGCCTTCTACCGTTACTCCTTCTCTCCAAACTCTCTCTCTCCTCGTTCTCTCCAAACTCTCACCAGCTGCATTTTCCAAACACTCTTCTCGTTCTCTCCAAACTCTCTCCAGCTGTATTCTCCAAACTCTCTTTTTATTTGTCAGGAGTTATTAAACTCCTCACAACATCCTCTTGCGTTAACAAATGTCCCCAAACTCCAAAAAGCTTTAATCGCCCAATTCTGTAAAATTGCAGACGCAGCTCAAACCTGTTCTGTTCTCTCATTTTGGACACTCTCAATATATCAATCGAGTTTTTTCTCCCAATCGAAGGTTTGATAAGCGTCAGCGTAGTTTATAAGTTTGAGTTTTAAGTTGAATCTAGTAAGGAGCAGACCTATCTCTCCCAGTTCGCATTTACACTATTTTGATCAATAAAAATTTATATTTTTTTCAAAGTGTTAATTCCCGAATTTGTTATTATATATATAAAACTCCTATACAAAAGATATGTCCAATTTCTTTACCTTTTTTATTTTTGGTTTGAATGATTTCAGTCAAAAGTTTGCAACGTAGTGGGACATTTCCGACCCTATAAAGCATATATATTCTTGATCAGCATCACCAGGAGAGTTGATCTAGCCATGTCCGTCTGTCCGTCCGTCCGTTTCTACGCAAACTAGTCCCTCAGTTTTAATGCTATCTGCTGGAAACTTTCCTAAAAGTTACCTTTCTATTGCAGGTAGTATATATGTCGGAACTAGCCGGATCGGACGACTATATCATAAAGCTCCCATAAGAACAATCGGTAAGCTTTGTTGTTCTTAACTTTGTTTTTTAATTTTTTGGGATTTGTGAAGTATCTCTCAGGCTGGTGTGAAGCTTAGTCAAGCCGAATCTCTATATTCCTCCTCACCAGGAGGAATAAATCGGGGAGCGCTTTTCACAGTTCTAAGTTCTCAGTTCTTCAATTACAGGGACCTATGCACATATTTACAGATTAGGAAACCAGGAGAGGAACAGTTCTGCCGGCCCAGCGGCGGAGCGCAATTCTTCCCACAGCGTGCGTGTGTGTGCGCGAGCGAGACGGGTGAGCGGAACTAGGTGAAACCGCAATGAGTGGCCAGCGAACCAAATCCGGATGCATTTTGAAAATCTCGGCGAGTCTCGATGCGGTAATAACCTTAGGCTAGATCGACTCAATAAAAAAAAAACTAACCTAAAAATATATGGAAACGAGAAATTTTACCAAAACCTAACCTCAAAATTGAACTAAGAAATACCACGAGGAAAAGGGTGAAACAATAAAAATGCAACGGGAAGAAAACTTGTAAAACCTAGAAACTCTTGGCAAACTTATTTCTCCTAAATATATACATATGCGATGGTCGGCTTCGCCTGTCCTATCTTTATAAATTTTCTGTAAAGAGATCTTGGCGTAACTGAGTTACACCTCAGCCTTAGAACTACTTCACAGATGGCGCCCAGGCAGGGACATGGGGCTTACGAATTTTAGATGAGCATATATGGCCTAAGAACACATCTCGTTACCCTTAGATAGAGAGTAAAATTTTTTCCATGCCATCAGAATTATCGCACAGGTACGAATTAAGGGTCGGGTGTTCAACGCAACCATAAATACAGAGTCCAGCTAAAGCTTTGTGAGCGAAAGAGTCGTCCTACTCGTAGGAACACCACATAACGTACGGACGGTTCGCACGCAGGTTAGCCTGGCCGCAGGTTCACGAAAGGAAATAACCAAGTCGTAGCAAAAGTCCAGTTGGACCAACGCTGGGTCACATTTGCACTCTTTGTATTTTTTACCCTCAATTATGGAAGATGTGCTTTTAGGCATGGACTTTCTCTGCAGTGTGTCCGCCACCTTTCCAAGTGGTCGCGTTGCTCTCCAGCGGTCTATTGTACTCGTGGGCAAGAAATCTTGTGATATGAGGCTATATTTGGATTTTCGGCACCTGAACGCCGCCTCTATTCCAGATGAATAGACATGAACAAGGCCAGTCGCGAGAGCACTGCGTACCACTGGAAAGTTATTCCCTTTGGTCTCCACTCAGCACCAGCCACTTTTCAGCGGGCGCTCGATAGCGTTATTGGTCCCGATATGGAGCTCAACGCATTTGCCTACTTGGATGATATGTTATCATCGGACGTACTCTCGAGGAGCAGGGGCAGGTATGGCGAAGAAATGTAGGGAATATAGGGAAGGAATTCACACTGACCCCGAGAAGATTTCGGCCGTACGTCAGCTGAGTCCGCCTCCTCCAAACGGACTCTGCGACATAGGTCTAGGAGCCGTATTAACCCAGAGGATCCAGGGAGAGGAACGAGTAATTGCATTCGCTAGCAGACGTCTCATAGTCGCTGAGGAGAATTACTCCGCCACAGAGCAGTGTCTGGCCTTCATATGGGCCATCAGGAAACTAAGGTGTTACCTGGAAGGGTACCGATTCAAGGTAATAACGGACCACCTCGCCTTGAACTGGCTCAACTCAATCGATAACCCCACTGGCCGGATCGCACGCTGGGCGTTGGAACTGCAGCAATACCAGTTCGACGTCACATACCGGCGCGGGAACCAGAATATTGTCGCGGACGCCAGGATATACCTTCATGCACATGCAATCAGCAGATTCAAGCTCGTCCCGGACAAGCCAGAAGATTTCCCAGAGTACGTGTACGAAAACCAACAGTTATATAACATATTGGATAAAGACCCGACGATGAGGACTTTGTGCCATGGAAACTGTGTGTGGCTAAGGAACATCGACAGCGAGTGCTGTCGGAGTGTCATGACCAGCCCACGGCAGGACATATCGGAATCAGAAAGACAACGACCCGGATCGCCCAGAGGTATTACCGGCCGTGACTCTTTCGTGATGTAGGTAGTTATGTTCGTAAGTGTGACACTTGCCAACGGTTCAAGGTAAGCCAAAACAAACCAGCGGGTAAGATGTTTACCAGGCAGATCAGTGAACCCTTTGACACCGTCTGCGCCGATTTTATGGGACCCCTTCCGTGGTCTAAGAGCGGAAATACAATGCTTCTGGAATTTTTGAACGCCTTTTCAAAATGGGCTGAGTTGGTCCCCTTAAGAAAAGCTACATCAGCGCATCTTGAGAAATCCTTTTGGGAAAGAATTCTAAATCACTTTTGGATTCCAATCAACCCATCCTTCGTTATTCAAGGCAATGAGCCAGGACTCCCAGGGGCCCTGTATGATGAGCGGTGCTCCCCGATCACACGTCGTGAAAGCGGAAATGCTTCGAGACGTGATCAAGGTGGTCCAAACGCAGAGTGAGCAGCGCAGAACAGCATCACTCGGAGACCTGAAGGAAGCGATCTACGATCCTGAAACCCAGATCCTGGTACCCGAAAAGCTGGACATCACAAAGGACGCCAAGATGACAGCTCAAGCTTAGCGGTCGAGTGACGCTAAACTCCAGGGCAGCAGGAAGCCCGCACGACGGCCGCACAACATCGGGAAGCCCCACGGCGGGAAGCCCCACGGCGGCAAAGCATCTAGAAATACAGATCAAGCCACCAGAACCCCACTCCCCTAAGGGGGAAACTCAACGCTCCCAGTGTCTACACTAAATCACCACTCGAAAACTAACGCTTAACATCGCTTAGCCCATTAGTAAACGTAAAACTAATAACACTTGTTTCCCCACAGATATGGCGTCGGGCGAATTCCCCGATTGGATGCACCTGGTGCAGTGCATCGAGGAAGCCATTGGGTCATGTCCAGGACACACATACAAGCACCTGCAAGGAGCCGGACGAGGCCCCTTCGACGAACGAGATCGCACTGCATTTATTGTGGGTCAAGACGGGCGGCCCCATTGCCGTTCTGGAGGGCCTCGATCCGGACGGTCTCGTCCTCGATTACCCGGGGCAAACCACGCCACCACCAGACCACGCTTACCATGTCAGAGACGATCACCTTATCGGACTAGGGCGAACCCGCCGAATCCCCGCCGGTTGCCACGGGCGGCAGCTTTGGACAGAAAACAGGCCATAGCCCGAATACCCAGGACGACAAACTTTCGTGGGAGGCTAACAGCTTAGACCTTACCCCGCCCCGAGACCCCGGCCTAAGCAGTCTACTCGGAGACACCGGCAGCCCGCCGGCTTCCCCACTGATCAGGCATGGGAGCGTGGCTCACGAATACGCAGATGTGGACAAGGAAATACCAGCTCTGATTCCCGGCGACGCTCCAGGCGATACAGACACCGGAATGCCAGCTCTGATTCCCTTCTGTTGCCGCGACACCAACATTTGGGAGCTGGGCGGAAGATATGGACTGGGAAAACAAACAACGCGAGGAGATGCGAAAAGCCATCCCGAGTCCATCGCGGTGACGCCCCCTACTCCATAAACTGACGAGGACTGGGTCCGGCCGCCGGGCCACTGGCACATTCGAGTAGATGGGGGTCACATTTCTCGCTCGCTCATGGACCATCTCCACCCACAGGAGGGCACCCACCGGCGAGTGGACCGGAAGTTCCTCTGCCTTGCCGGGGAGAAGGAATTCACGGTCCACATTAACATGCTCGTCGAGATCATTATCTCTCAACGACGAAGAAGGAGGATTATAAGCATTAAATAATAGTAGTAAATAAATTAAATTTAAGGCCAAGAGGCCATAACCACAGTTAGAAACAACGCGCATCCCTAACCAAGGTGGAAAGCTGGTCGCACACGAACACAAAAATATTAACGCAAACACAGAAACTCACCTAACAGTGGAGAAAGTCTTCTTCGGCAAGAGGAGTGGAAGCGACTCGAAGCCAGGTAGTCGATTACCACCTGTGCCGATCCGGGCCTAACGAAGCCCTTACCCAGCAGCAGATCCGGGCATAAATAAGCCCTACCCAGCATCGCCAGGCCTAGAGTCCCATCAGCAGTCGATTGACGGTGACAGCGCGGCCTATCGGAGCCCCAGGAGGACCACCAAGAAGAATGGGTCTCTCTTCTCGTCGAGTGACGACTGAAGACTGGAGACAAGGAGAAGACCAGAGGAACGGTTGTGCCGGCTCAGGACCAGCGGCGGAGCGCAAGCCTTCCCACAGCGTGCGTGTGTGTGCGCGAGACGGGTGGGTGGAACTAGGTGAAACCGCAATGAGTGGCCAGAAGAAATACCACGAGGAAAAGGGTGAAACAATAAAATGCAACGGGAAGAAAACTTGTAAAACCTAGAAACTCTTGGCAAACTTATTTCTCCTAAATATATACATATGCGCATACCTATTTACTTGGCAGGGGTCAGTCGAAGCCGACCACATACATCGCTTTGGGCCTGACAGCGAGTGCTGGCGATGGTGCATCGGACCCATGGTGGCGACCCATTCGGAGAGTGCCGGAAGTGATCCCACCTGGCGGATGCATAGGATCTCACGAGGAAGCCCTGCCCTAGAACTGTGAGAAGCCTTCCCTGATTTATTCTTCATTTGGGCCTCCTGTAGACTGCCGTGATTCCGGCCCAATACGCGTTGCCGCAGACCCTTTTCTCTTAATGCTAGAACCAAACAAAACCGGTTTCCTACTTTATAACCCGGTGGCTGACAACCTCAATCCTACATCAGCCCACCCTTCATCGAAGACCCCTGTCCTATCTTTATAAATTTTCTGTAAAGAGATCTTGGCGTAACTGAGTTTCACCTCAGCCTTAGAACTACTTCACAGATGGCGCCCAGGCAGGGACATGGGGCTTACGAATTTTAGATGAGTATATATGGCCTAAGAACACATCTCGTTACCCTTAGATAGAGAGTAAAATTTTTCAGTTGGTTCGCAGAGCCATACATATCAAGGAACACAAGAAATAAAAACAAGAGAGAACGCTATAGTCGGGTGCCCCGACTATCAGATACCCGTTACTCAGGTAAAGGGAGTGCGAGGGAGATGGAGATAGAAACTTTGATCACGCATAACTTTTTAACGAATGGTCCGATTTGAAAATTTTCTTCCACATTTCGATAGGTATTGATAAACACAATAAAACTGCATTTTTACTTTTCCGAAATATTTAAATTTTTAAAATCGTATATAAGCGAATGTGGGCGTTAAAGGGGGCGTGGCACTTTTTTGAAACAAACTTGCGCTGCGTAGGAACTCGTAGAATCTGCATGCAAAATGCCAATCTTCTAGCTTTTATAGTTTCCGAGATCTCAGCGTTCATACGGACAGACAGACGGACAGACGGACATGGCTATATCGACTCGGCTAGTGACCCTGATCAAGAATATATATACTTTATAGGGTCGGAAACGCTTCCTTCTAGCTGTTACATACTTTTGCACGAATACAATATACCCTTTTACTCTACGAGTAACGGGTATAACAAAAGGAATCGAGAATATATATATATTTGCGCGAGAACAAAATGGCACGTGCATAACCTAGAAAACCAGAGACATGGATAGTTAAGCAAACATTCTGAGTAACGAGATCACGCGGCCAGAATACCATGTGAGCCGCTACACATAAGCAAAGCTGTCAGAACAAAAGAGAAAACCGCTACATAGCAAAGAGAGAGAGAGGGCCCTCTACAACCAGTCCGGTTGTGAGATTTAAAAGCACAAGGCAGGGAGAAGCTAACCTATATTCCTCACAGCGCATCCATCTTGATTCACTCTCGTCGTCGTCTCTTACACTTCCACCACAGTCAACGGAATATCAGGAGAGTTCTCATACAACGGTCGCCGAGTCAACAAAAACACCGTCGAGCAAATTGAGCTGTCTTTTACAACTAGTTGTGGTTACCATCGTTGCACGTGGGCAATCCATTATCGAAATTATTAACCATTGTCGAATTACACTTACGCTAAAGAATTCGTTTTTTTTTAAGATTCGTTTGACCGACTCTATAATTCTTAGCCTCGTCCGAAAATAATAACTTTTGATGGGACAATAGACCCCATTTTATTTATTTCACACCTCGAGGACGAGATCCGCACCAGATACCAGCGCCAAGGAAAAATGTTTAAACAATACTTGATGAATATTCGACATATGATCCAAAGAGCGGGATACTGTCTGGAACAGGAATTGGAACGAATATATAAAAATCTACAACCAGATTACCAGCTGTTCACCAGGAGACACGAGTGGTTCTGGACAACTTCCCTTCTGAGCCCACTGTTCTTTGTCGAATGACTCTTTTTATTCAACTTTATCGGACTCGCCGAGCAATACGCCAAGCTCAAATCGAGACAAGAATTAGAACAAAGCGCCTGGACTTAGCCGCGTGATGCCTTAAGGACCTGAGCTACCTGTTTCTCAGCTCGGAGACTTAGTCCCGAACGTCTTGAAGTAGTGCTCTTGCTCCTTGTCGACTCGGTGCGGCTCTGCCTCCTCCTGATGTTAACTTGGCTTGTGTTGTTCACTGATTTGCTGCTTGTCTACTGATCTCGTTGGATTGACTTCTTGGTCGTCTGATCCCGCTTCCTGCGTTCGGCCGGTTATATAGGCCGGCGTATGCCGTTAATTCTCGGCTTCTCCTTTTTGTCTTTGCGCACGGAACTATACTAGGGTCCAAAGTACGCCGCCTTCTACCGTTACTCCTTCTCTCCAAACTCTCTCTCTCCTCGTTCTCTCCAAACTCTCACCAGCTGCATTTTCCAAACACTCTTCTCGTTCTCTCCAAACTCTCTCCAGCTGTATTCTCCAAACTCTCTTTTATTTGTGAGGAGTTATTAAACTCCTCACAACATCCTCTTGCGTTAACAAATGTCCCCAAACTCCAAAAAGCTTTAATCGCCCAATTCTGTAAAATTGCAGACGCAGCTCAAACCTGTTCTGTTCTCTCATTTTGGACACTCTCAATATATCAATCGAGTTTTTTCTCCCAATCGAAGGTTTGATAAGCGTCAGCGTAGTTTATAAGTTTGAGTTTTAAGTTGAATCTAGTAAGGAGCAGACCTATCTCTCCCAGTTCGCATTTACACTATTTTGATCAATAAAAATTTATATTTTTTTCAAAGTGTTAATTCCCGAATTTGTTATTATATATATAAAACTCCTATACAAAAGATATGTCCAATTTCTTTACCTTTTTTATTTTTGGTTTGAATGATTTCAGTCAAAAGTTTGCAACGTAGTGGGACATTTCCGACCCTATAAAGCATATATATTCTTGATCAGCATCACCAGGAGAGTTGATCTAGCCATGTCCGTCTGTCCGTCCGTCCGTTTCTACGCAAACTAGTCCCTCAGTTTTAATGCTATCTGCTGGAAACTTTCCTAAAAGTTACCTTTCTATTGCAGGTAGTATATATGTCGGAACTAGCCGGATCGGACGACTATATCATAAAGCTCCCATAAGAACAATCGGTAAACTTTGTTGTTCTTAACTTTGTTTTTTAATTTTTTGGGATTTGTGAAGTATCTCTCAGGCTGGTGTGAAGCTTAGTCAAGCCGAATCTCTATATTCCTCCTCACCAGGAGGAATAAATCGGGGAGCGCTTTTCACAGTTCTAAGTTCTCAGTTCTTCAATTACAGGGACCTATGCACATATTTACAGATTAGGAAACCAGGAGAGGAACAGTTCTGCCGGCCCAGCGGCGGAGCGCAATTCTTCCCACAGCGTGCGTGTGTGTGCGCGAGCGAGACGGGTGAGCGGAACTAGGTGAAACCGCAATGAGTGGCCAGCGAACCAAATCCGGATGCATTTTGAAAATCTCGGCGAGTCTCGATGCGGTAATAACCTTAGGCTAGATCGACTCAATAAAAAAAAAACTAACCTAAAAATATATGGAAACGAGAAATTTTACCAAAACCTAACCTCAAAATTGAACTAAGAAATACCACGAGGAAAAGGGTGAAACAATAAAAATGCAACGGGAAGAAAACTTGTAAAACCTAGAAACTCTTGGCAAACTTATTTCTCCTAAATATATACATATGCGATGGTCGGCTTCGCCTGTCCTATCTTTATAAATTTTCTGTAAAGAGATCTTGGCGTAACTGAGTTACACCTCAGCCTTAGAACTACTTCACAGATGGCGCCCAGGCAGGGACATGGGGCTTACGAATTTTAGATGAGCATATATGGCCTAAGAACACATCTCGTTACCCTTAGATAGAGAGTAAAATTTTTTCCATGCCATCAGAATTATCGCACAGGTACGAATTAAGGGTCGGGTGTTCAACGCAACCATAAATACAGAGTCCAGCTAAAGCTTTGTGAGCGAAAGAGTCGTCCTACTCGTAGGAACACCACATAACGTACGGACGGTTCGCACGCAGGTTAGCCTGGCCGCAGGTTCACGAAAGGAAATAACCAAGTCGTAGCAAAAGTCCAGTTGGACCAACGCTGGGTCACATTTGCACTCTTTGTATTTTTTACCCTCAATTATGGAAGATGTGCTTTTAGGCATGGACTTTCTCTGCAGTGTGTCCGCCACCTTTCCAAGTGGTCGCGTTGCTCTCCAGCGGTCTATTGTACTCGTGGGCAAGAAATCTTGTGATATGAGGCTATATTTGGATTTTCGGCACCTGAACGCCGCCTCTATTCCAGATGAATAGACATGAACAAGGCCAGTCGCGAGAGCACTGCGTTTACGGTTCCAGGGAGAGGACTGTACCACTGGAAAGTTATTCCCTTTGGTCTCCACTCAGCACCAGCCACTTTTCAGCGGGCGCTCGATAGCGTTATTGGGCCCGATATGGAGCTCAACGCATTTGCCTACTTGGATGATATGTTATCATCGGACGTACTCTCGAGGAGCACGGTCAGGATTTGCAGAAAGTATTCCGACAGCTACGTATGGCGAAGAAATGTAGGGAATATAGGGAAGGGATTCACACTGACCCCGAGAAGATTTCGGCCGTACGTCAGCTGAGTCCGCCTCCTCCAAACGGACTCTGCGACATAGGTATAGGAGCCGTTTTAACCCAGAGGATCCAGGGAGAGGAACGAGTAATTGCATTCGCTAGCAGACGTCTCATAGTCGCTGAGGAGAATTACTCCGCCGCAGAGCAGTGTCTGGCCTTCATATGGGCCATCAGGAAACTAAGGTGTTACCTGGAAGGGTACCGATTCAAGGTAATAACGGACCACCTCGCCTTGAACTGGCTCAACTCAATCGATAACCCCACTGGCCGGATCGCACGCTGGGCGTTGGAACTGCAGCAATACCAGTTCGACGTCACATACCGGCGCGGGAACCAGAATATTGTCGCGGACGCCAGGAGGATATACCTGCATGCACATGCAATCAACAGATTCAAGCTCGTCCAGGACAAGCCAGAAGATTTCCCAGAGTACGTGTACGAAAACCAACAGTTATATAACATATTGGATAAAGACCCGACGATGAGGACTTTGTACCATGGAAACTGTGTGTGGCTAAGGAACATCGACAGCGAGTGCTGTCGGAGTGTCATGACCAGCCCACGGCAGGACATATCGGAATCAGAAAGACAACGACCCGGATCGCCCAGAGGTATTACCGGCCGTGACTCTTTCGTGATGTAGCCAGTTTTGTTCGTAAGTGTGACACTTGCCAACGGTTCAAGGTAAGCCAAAACAAACCAGCGGGTAAGATGTTTACCAGGCAGATCAGTGAACCCTTTGACACCGTCTGCGCCGATTTTATGGGACCCCTTCCGTGGTCTAAGAGCGGAAATACAATGCTTCTGGAATTTTTGAACGCCTTTTCAAAATGGACTGAGTTGGTCCCCTTAAGAAAAGCTAAATCAGCGCATCTTGAGAAATCCTTTTGGGAAAGAATTCTAAATCACTTTTGGATTCCAATCAACCCGTCCTTCGTTATTCAAGGCAATGAGCCAGGACTCCCAGGGGCCCTGTATGATGAGCGGTGCTCCCCGATCACACGTCGTGAAAGCGGAAATGCTTCGAGACGTGATCAAGGTGGTCCAAACGCAGAGTAAGCAGCGCAGAACAGCATCACTCGGAGACCTGAAGGAAGCGATCTACGATCCTGAAACCCAGATCCTGGTACCCGAAAAGCTGGACATCACAAAGGACGCCAAGATGACAGCTCAAGCTTAGCGGTCGAGTGACGCTAAACTCCAGGGCAGCAGGAAGCCCGCACGACGGCCGCACAACATCAGGAAGCCCCACGGCGGCAAAGCATCTAGAAATACAGATCAAACCACCAGAACCCCACTCCCCTAAGGGGGAAACTCAACGCTCCCAGTGTCTACACTAAATCACCACTCGAAAACTAACGCTTAACATCGCTTAGCCCCTTAGTAAACGTAAAACTAATAACACTTGTTTCCCCACAGATATGGCGTCGGGCGACTTCCCCGATTGGATGCACCTGGTGCAGTGCATCGAGGAAGCCATTGGGTCATGTCCAGGACACACATACAAGCACCTGCAAGGAGCCGGACGAGGCCCCTTCGACGAACGAGATCGCACTGCATTTATTGTGGGTCAAGACGGGCGGCCCCATTGCCGTTCTGGAGGGCCTCGATCCGGACGGTCTCGTCCTCGATTACCCGGGGCAAACCACGCCACCACCAGACCACGCTTACCATGTCAGAGACGATCACCTTATCGGACTAGGGCGAACCCGCCGAATCCCCGCCGGTTGCCACGGGCGGCAGCTTTGGACAGAAAACAGGCCATAGCCCGAATACCCAGGACGACAAACTTTCGTGGGAGGTTAACAGCTTAGACCTTACCCCGCCCCGAGACCCCGGCCGAAGCAGTCTACTCGGAGACACCGGCAGCCCGCCGGCTTCCCCACTGATCAGGCATGGGAGCGTGGCTCACGAATACGCAGATGTGGACAAGGAAATACCAGCTCTGATTCCCGGCGACGCTCCAGGCGATACAGACACCGGAATGCCAGCTCTGATTCCCTTCTGTTGCCGCGACACCAACATTTGGGAGCTGGGCGAAAGATATGGACTGAGAAAACAAACAACGCGAGGAGATGCGAAAAGCCATCCCGAGTCCATCGCGGTGACGCCCCCTACTCCATAAACTGACGAGGACTGGGTCCGGCCGCCGGGCCACTGGCACATTCGAGTAGATGGGGGTCACATTTCTCGCTCGCTCATGGACCATCTCCACCCACAGGAGGGCACCCACCGGCGAGTGGGTCGTCGAGATCACTATCTCTCAACGACGAAGAAGGAGGATTATAAGCATTAAATAATAGTAGTAAATAAATTAAATTTAAGGCCAAGAGGCCATAACGACAGTTAGAAACAACGCGCATCCCTAACCAAGGTGGAAAGCTGGTCGCACACGAACACAAAAATATTAACGCAAACACAGAAACTCACCTTAACAGTGGAGAAAATATGTGTTGGATTGCCACTTCTTCGGCAAGAGGAGTGGAAGCGACTCGAACCCAGGTGGTCGCTTGCCACCTGTGCCGATCCGGGCCTAACGAAGCCCTTACTCAGCAGCAGATCCGGGCATAAATAAGCCCTACCCACCACCAAGAAGAATGGGTCTCTCTTCTCGTCGAGTGACGACTGAAGAATGGAGACAAGGAGAAGACCAGCAGAGGAACGGTTGTGCCGGCTCAGGACCAGCGGCGGAGCGCAAGCCTTCCCACAGCGTGCGTGTGTGTGCGCGAGACGGGTGGGTGGAACTAGGTGAAACCGCAATGAGTGGCCAGAAGAAATACCACGAGGAAAAGGGTGAAACAATAAAATGCAACGGGAAGAAAACTTGTAAAACCTAGAAACTCTTGGCAAACTTATTTCTCCTAAATATATACATATGCGCATACCTATTTACTTGGCAGGGGTCAGTCGAAGCCGACCATATACATCGCTTTGGGCCTGACAGCGAGTGCTGGCGATGGTGCATCGGACCCATGGTGGCGACCCATTCGGAGAGTGCCGGAAGTGATCCCACCTGGCGGATGCATAGGATCTCACGAGGAAGCCCTGCCCTAGAACTGTGAGAAGCCTTCCCTGATTTATTCTTCATTTGGGCCTCCTGTCGAGTGCCGTGATTCCGGCCCAATACGCGTTGCCGCCGACCCTTTTCTCTTAATGCTAGAACCAAACAAAACCGGTTTCCTACTTTATAACCCGGTGGCTGACAACCTCAATCCTACATCAGCCCACCCTTCATCGAAGACCCCTGTCCTATCTTTATAAATTTTCTGTAAAGAGATCTTGGCGTAACTGAGTTTCACCTCAGCCTTAGAACTACTTCACAGACGGCGCCCAGGCAGGGACATGGAGCTTACGAATTTTAGATGAGTATATATGACCTAAGAACACATCTCGTTACCCTTAGATAGAGAGTAAAATTTTTCAGTTGGTTCGCAGAGCCATACATATCAAGGAACACAAGAAATAAAAACAAAAGGAATCGAGAATATATATATATTTGCGCGAGAACAAAATGGCACGTGCATAACCTAGAAAACCAGAGACATGGATAGTTAAGCAAACATTCTGAGTAACGAGATCACGCGGCCAGAATACCATGTGAGCCGCTACACATAAGCAAAGCATTCAGAACAAAAGAGAAAACCGCTACAAAGCAACGAGAGAGAGAGCGGGCTCTCTACAGGTCAACCAGTCCGGTTGTGAGATTTAAAAGCACAAGGCAGGGAGAAGCTAACCTATACTCCTCACAGCGCAGCCATCTTGATTCACTCTCGTCGTCGTCTCTTGCACTTCCACCACAGTCAACGGAATATCAGGAGAGTTCTCATACAACGGTCGCCGAGTCAACAAAAACACCGTCGAGCAAATTGAGCTGTCTTTTACAACTAGTTATGGTTACCATCGTTGAACGTGGGCTATCCATTATCGAAATTATTAACCATTGTCGAATTACACTTACGCTAAAGAATTCGTTTTTTTTTAAGATTCGTTTGACCGACTCTATAATTCTTAGCCTCGTCCGAAAATAATAACTTTTGATGGGACAATAGACCCCATTTTATTTATTTCACACCTCGAGGACGAGATCCGCACCAGATACCAGCGCCAAGGAAAAATGTTTAAACAATACTTGATGAATATTCGACATATGATCCAAAGAGCGGGATACTGTCTGGAACAGAAATTGGAACGAATATATAAAAATCTACAACCAGATTACCAGCTGTTCACCAGGAGACACGAGTTCGCGATACTGGAGCAACTGACCGCCTTAGCGGTAAACTACGAAGTAACACGAGGTCGAGATATAGGAAATTATGCAAGGAGGATGGCCTCACTGCAGCCATTTCCGATGAGAACTGACCACGGAACCGCGGTATATTCAGGCGAGCCACCAATGAAACACCACTAAATGTAGGGAATATAGGGAAGGAACTCACACTGACCCCAATACGCTTTGCCGCTGACCCTTTTCTCTTAATGCTAGAATCAAACAAAACCGGTTTCCTACTTTATAACCCGGTGGCTGACAACCTCAATCCTACATCAGCCCACCCTTCATCGAAGACCCCTGTCCTATCTTTATAAATTTTCTGTAAAGAGATCTCGGTATATTCAGGCGAGCCACCAATGAGTCGCCAGAACGTCACGCCAACACCCAGACAAGCTGCTGCGATTCCAGAGCAGATTCCTCGAGTGGGAAATTTGTCAACGGTGCTGAACTTCAGACTCGCTTTCATTGAGCAGAAGAGGGACATCTTTCACACGAGTGCCGCAATCCCAGAGTTTTCTTCTGTTGGAAGTGTAGTCGCCAAAGAATGCTGCCGTCCTATCCGATCGAGAAACGACAGCAGTCTTCGCCACCTCGGGGAGCGGCCGGAGACAGCAAGAAGGAATCCCCGGAATTAGGAGATATACAACAGGTCCATGCCAGCAGAATTATCGCACAGGTACGAATTAGGGGTCGGGTGTTCAACGCAACCATAAATACAGGGCCCAGCTAAAGCTTTGTAAGCGAAAGAGTCTTCCAACTCGTAGGAACACCACATAACGTACGGACGGCACGCACGCAGGTTAGCTTTCATATAGACCATCAGGAAACTAAGGTGTTACCTGGAAGGGTAGCGATTCAAGGTAATAACGGACCACCTCGCCTTGAACTGGATCAACTCAATCGATAACCCCACTGGCCGGATCGCACGCTGGGCGTTGGAGCTGCAGCAATACCAGTTCGACGTCACATACCGGCGCGGGAACCAGAATATTGTCGCGGACGCCAGGAGGATATACCTGCATGCACATGCAATCAGCAGATTCAAGCTCGTCCAGGACAAGCCAGAAGATTTCCTAGAGTACGTGTACGAAAACCAACAGTTATATAACTTATTGGATAAAGACCCGACGATGAGGACTTTGTGCCATTGAAACTGTGTGTGGGTAAGGAGTGGCATGCCCAGCCCACGGCAGGATATATCGGAATCAGATAGACAACCACCCGGATCGCCCAGAGGTATTACTGGCCGTGACTCTTTCGTGATGTAGCCAGTTATGTTCGTAAGTGTGACACTTGCCAACGGTTCAAGGTAAGCCAAAACAAACCAGCGGGTAAGATGTTTACCAGGCAGATCAGTGAACCCTTTGACACCGTCTGCGCCGATTTTATGGGACCCCTTCCGTGGTCTAAGAGCAGAAATACAAAGCTTCTGGAATTTTTGAACGCCGTTTCAAAATGGGTTGAGTTGGTCCTTTTAAGAAAAGCTACATCAGCGCATCGTGAGAAATCCTTTTGGGAAAGAATTCTAAATCTTTTTGGATTATATTCAACCCGTCCTTCGTTATTCAAGGCAATGAGCCACGACTCCCAGGGGCCCTGCATGATGAGCAGTGCTTCCCGATCACACGTCGTGAAAGCGGAAGTGCTTCGAGACGTGATCGAGGTGGTCCAAACGCAGAGTAAGCAGCGCAGAACAGCATCACTCGGAGACCTTAAGGAAGCGATCTACGATCCTGAAACCCAGATCCTCGTACCCGAAAAGCTGGACATCACAAAGGACGCCAAGATGACAGCTCAAGCTTAGCGGTCGAGTGACGCTAAACTCCAGAGCAGCAGGTAGCCCCTTAGTAAACGTAAAACTAATAACACTTGTTTCCCCACAGATATGGCGTCGGGCGACTTCCCCGATTGGATGCACCTGGTGCAGTGCATCGAGGAAGCCATTGGGTCATGTCCAGGCCACACGTACAAGCACCTGCAAGGAGCCGGACGAGGCCCCTTCGACGAACGAGATCGCACCGCATTTATTGCGGTCAAGACGGGCGGTCCCATTGCAATTCTGGAGGGCCTCGATCCGGACGGTGTCGTCCTCGATTACCCGGGGCAAACCACGCCACCACCAGACCACGCTTACCATGTCAGAGACGATCACCATATTGGAAGCTGGGCAGAAGATATGGACCGGGAAAACCAACAACGCGAGGAGACGCGAGGAGATGCGAAAAGCCATCCCGAGTCCATCGCGGTGACGCCCCCTACTCCATACACTGACGAGGACTGGGTCCGGCCGCCGGGCCACTGGCACATTCGAGTAGATGGGGGTCACATTTCTCGCTCGCTCATGGACCATCTCCACCCACAGGAGGGCACCCACCGGCGAGTGGACCGGAAGTTCCTCTGCCTTGCCGGGGAGACGGAATTCACGGTCCACATTAACATGCTCGTCGGGATTACTATCTCTCAACGACGAAGAAGGGGGATTATTAAATATAAGTAGTAAATAAATTAGATTTAAGGCCAAGAGGCCATAACGACAGTTAGAAACCACGCCCATCCCTAGCCCAGGAAAGCTGGAAAGCTGGCCGCACACGAACATAAACATACCAACGCAAACACAGAAACTCACCAAACAGTGGAGAAAATAAGTGTTGGATTGTCACTTCCTCGGCAAGAGGAGTGGAAGCGACGCGTAGCCAGGTAGTCGCTTGACACTTGTGCCGATCCGTGCCTAACGAAGCCCCTACCCAGCAGCAGATCCGGACATAAATAAGCCCTACCCAGCAGCGCCAGGCCTAGTGTCCCATCAGCAGTCGATTGACGGCGCGGCCTATCAGAGCCCCAGGAGGACCACCAAGAAGAATGGGTCTCTCTTCTCGTCGAGTGACGACTGAAGACTGGAGACAAGGAGAAGACCAGCAGAGGAACGGTTGTGCCGGCCCAGGACCAGCGGCGGAGCGCAAGCCTTCCCACAGCGTGCGTGTGTGTGCGCGAGACGGGTGAGTGGAACTAGGTGAAACCGCAATGAGTGGCCAGAAGAAATACCACGAGGAAAAGGGTGAAACAATAAAAATGCAACGGGAAGAAAACTTATAAAACCTAGAAACTCTTGGCAAATTTATTTCTCCTAAATATATACATATGCGCATAGCCTATTTACTTGGCAGGGGTTAGGCGAAGCCGACCATTTACATCGCTTTGGGCCTGACAGCGAGTGCTGGCGATGGTGCACCTGACCCATGGTGGCGACCCATTCGGAGAGTGCCGGAAGTGATCCCACCTGGCGGATGCATAGGATCTCACGAGGAAGCCCTGCCCTAGAACTGTGAGAAGCGTTCCCTGATTTATTCTTCATTTGGGCCTCCTGTCGAGTGCCGTGATTCCGGCCCAATACGCGTTGCCGCTGACCCTTTTCTCTTAATGCTAGAACCAACAAAACCGGTTTCCTACTTAATAATCCGGTGGCTGACAACCTCCATCCTACATCAGCCCACCATTCATTTCTGTAAAGAGATCTTGGCGTAACTGAGTTTCACATCAGCCTTAGAATTACTTCACGAATTATAGATGAGTATATATGGCCTAAGAACCCATCTCGTTACCCTTAGATAGAGAGTAAAATTTTTCAGTTGGTACGCAGAGCCATACATATCAAGGAACACAAAAAATAAAAACAAAAGGAATCGAGAATATATATATATTTGCGCGAGAACAAAATGGCACGTGCATAACCTAGAAACTCAGAGACATGGATAGTTAAGCAAACATTCTCAGTAACAAGATCACGCGGCCAGAATACCATGTGAGCCGCTATACATAAGCAAAGCACTCAGAACAAAAGAGAAAACCGCTACATAGCAAAGAGAGGTAAACCATCATGAGAGTTCTCATACAACGGTCGCCGAGTCAACAAAAACACCGTCGAGCAAATTGAACTGTCTTTTACAACTAGTTGTGGTTACCATCGTTGCACGTGGGCAATCCATTGTGGAAATCATTAACCATTGTCGAATTACACTGACGCTTAAGAATTTGATTTTTTTTTAAGATTCGTTTAACCGATTCTTAGCCTTATCCGAAAATAATAACTTTTGATGGGACAACAGACCCCATTACATTTATTAAGCACCTCGAGGAACGAGCCACTGCTTACGAAGTCAACGTTGAAAACATGCCGCAAGCCATTCCCCGTCTCTTGACGGACACCGCGGAACACTGGTTCAGGACAAACCTGCTACCCGGAAAATTATGGACAAATTTCAAGAACGCGTTTCTGGATTGCTTTCTGCCACCGAGGTATTTTCACAGACTCGAGGACGAGATCCGCACCAGATACCGGCGCCAAAGGAAAAATGTTTAAACAATACTTGGTGAATATTCGACATATGATCCAAAGAGCGGGATATAGCCCGGAACAGGAATTGGAACGAATATATGAAAATCTACGACCAATGAGTCGCCGGAACGTCACGCCAAAACCCAGACGAACACCACTACAAGCTGCTGAGCAAATTCCTCGAGTGGGAAATTTGTCAACGTTGCCGAACTTCAGACTCGCTTGCATTGTGCAGAAGAGGGACATCTTTCACACGAGTGCCGCAATCCCAGAGTTCTCTTCTGTTGGGAGTGTAATCGCCAAAGAATACGGACAGTAGAATGCTGCCGTCGTTTCCGCTCGGAAAACGAGAGGAGTCTTCGCCATCTCGGGGAGCGGCCGGAGACAGCAAGGAGGAATCCCCAGAATTAGGAGATATGCAACAGGTCCATGCCAGCAGAATTATCGCACAGGTACGAATTAGGGGTCGGGTGTTCAACGCAACCATAAATACAGGGCCCAGCTAAAGCTTTGTGAGCGAAAGAGTCGTCCAACTCGTAGGAACACCACATAACGTACGGACGATACGCACGCAGGTTAGCCTTCATATAGACCATCAGGAAACTAAGGTGCTACCTGGAAGGGTACCGATTCAAGGTAATAACGGACCACCTCGCCTTGAACTGGCTCAACTCAATCGATAACCCCACTGGCCGGATCGCACGCTGGGCGTTGGAACTGCAGCAATACCAGTTCGACGTCACATACCGGCGCGGGAACCAGAATATTGTCGCGGACGCCAGGAGGATATACCTGCATGCACATGAAACCAGCAGATTCAAGCTCGTCCAGGACAAGCCAGAAGATTTCCCAGAGTACGTGTACGTGTTGAAATTAGTTCCAATGTTCCCGTATATTAACATATGTACATAACAGAATATAAGAATAACATGTGAGGAGCGAACTTTGAGAGAACAAGCTGTTATGTTACACTCCGGTAGTCGAGTAAAGCTAGCCATCGCAAGTAGATCACAGCGCAGAGTCGCGATTAATAAATAATCATTTTTATTAATTAAAAACCAACCCTTCCTTATTTAATGTACACTCGGGCGGTCGGAATTCTCCTCTGAACAGGTTATGGGCCCAGAGCATAGTTTTGCTGCGTAAAGTGCATTAAAAAAAGGTAGTTCGGTCTACACCGCGGGATAACGGGAGTTACGTGGAATACATATTTTTTCGGTCATCATGAGCGCCATGTACCAGATAGATACACTGGACACAGGAAATTATGACACATGGATAATCCAAATGCGCAGTGTGCTGGTCCATGCAGAGGTCTGGAAGGTGAGCCATGCACAGCGGCCAGATGGAGATCAAAAGGCTTTAGCTATGATTACGTTGGGCGTGAAGCAAACTCAATTGGGTTACCTTAAAAGCTGTGCAACGGCCAGCAGCGCTTTGCAAAAACTTAAAGATGTTTACCAGCCAAGCGGGCCAGTGCGTAAAGTCTCTCTTTACAAAAAAGTTACGGATGCGTATGGCAGAAGGTGACGAAATAGTAACGCACATAAATGCGTTCTGCTCGACAGTGGACAAACTTAGCGAAGTTGATATTAAGCTAGGTGACGAACTAACAGCAATAATATTATTGTCGAGTTTAAGCAAAGAGTTCGAGAATTTCGTCATAGCCATGGAAACGTGGGATACTTTGCCCTTGTTGGATGGTTTGAAGGTTAAACTTCTTGCAGAAGGAGAGAGAAGAAGCAGCGAAGTCAAAGAAAGAGCAGAATATGAACAGTTAGCTTTTCATGCAAAGTCGCAGCCGGAGAACACAAGGAATAAGAGAAAAGACAAATCCAACGTGGAGTGCTATAATTGCGGACAGCGAGGCCACTATAAGAATCAGTGTAAAAAGCAAGGCAAGAACGAATTGGCAAAGGAGCCACAACAGTACAAGAACAGATCGTATACAGTAGTACCTGCAAGAGTCGTACAAGAGTTAGAAGTTTCTAGCTGGTGTCTTGATAGTGGGGTTACAGCTCATATGTGCTGCGTTCGAAGTCTTTTTATTAATTATGTGCCGCGAGTGGAGGATATTATTTTGGCCGATAACAACGTAATGAGAGCAGTTGAAAAAGGTGACGTGACAGTGAAAACAGATTATTGCAATTTGACACTGCAGAATGTTTTGCACGTACCAGCAATGAAAGGAAATTTCATGTCCATTAATTGTGCAGTTTCCCGTGGTTGTACAGTTACTTTTCGCAAAGACTGTGCGATTGTACACCAAGACGGAGAAGAAGTTTTGAAGGCGCACAGGCAAAACAAATTGTTTGTTTTTGAGAGCAAAAGAAATACTTGTTTCGGCGCCATGCAGACTAGTGCGAGTCTATGGCATAACCGATATGGACATTTAAACTATTCGAGTGTAAACGATTTGGTAAGACATTCAATGGTTCAAGGCATTAATGGTGTAAATTTTGCAGAAAGAAGCCAGTGCCTGTCATGTATGAAGAGCAAGATACACGCACAGCCGTATCCAGTGTCCGAGAACAGAGCCAAACATCAGCTGGAGCTGATCCATACAGTGCGGGCCAATGGAAAAAAGGTCTATTGGAGGAGCATCATATTTTGTCACATTTATTGACGATATTACCCGCCGTGTGTTTGTTTATTTTATAAAATCCAAAGACTAAGTATACGACAAATTTCTTCTGTTTAAAAACATGGCAGAGAGTCAGCTTGGACACAAGATAAAAGCAGTACGTAGTGATAATGGGCGTGAGTTTGTTAATAAACGTTTTGACAAATTATTCCAGGAAAATGGCATTATACGGCAGTTGACTGTGCCATATAGTCCGCAGCAAAACGGCGTGGCAGAGCGAGCCAACAGAACGCTTGTGGAAATGGCCAGGAGCTTGCTTATACACTCAGGAATGCCAGAGAGTCTATGGGCAGAGGCGGTGATGACAGCTAGTTACATCAGAAATCGATCACCCACAGCAGCTCTTGTTGGAATCACTCCGTATGAGGCTTGGAATGGGAAAAAACCCAATGTGAGCCACTTGCGTGTTTTTGGATCGTCAGCCGTAGGACTAAGCAAATGTCACCGCGGTAAATTCAAGGCCAAAGGCAAGGAGTATCGGTTCATCGGGTATTCACTGGAGTCCAAAGGGTACAGGTTGTACGATCCGGTGACACAACAGGTCGTTGTGAAACGCGACGTACTATTTAATGAGATACAGCAAGATGAGCCTAAGATTTTTGAATTCCCAGTAGCACAAGCGTCGTCGAGGGAACCAACAAATGTACTCAAAGCAGAGTTGCAGCGCGATAGAGATGAGCAGCAGGACGAATCTGAAGGAGACACAGATCGTGATCAGCAGGATGAGGAGCCGGCGCACCCTGACGGAGAGGCCGTCAGAATTGGGCCAGGGAGGCCTAGAATTATTGGGACCGGCAAGTCAGGGCGACCAAGGAAGGAATTTAACGTGATCAACGCAATGACCAAAGCAGAAATTCAACTTCCGCAAAGCTGTACTGAAGCGCTAAGTAGCCAGCAGGCTACATTTTGGAAGGCTGCCATGATGTCGGAGTATGACTCGCTCGTGGCAAATAATACATGGATCCTTACCGAGTTGCCCAAGGGACAGAAGGCGATAGGATGCCGATGGGTTTTTACCATAAAAAGAGACAGCGAAGGGAATCCCGAGCGATATAAGTCCCGTTTGGGAGCAAAGGGTTGCTCCCAAAAATCGGAGTTAATTATGGAGAAACTTTCTCACCAGTGCACATTGGGCCAGCGAGCCGATTTTTCGACGAAAATTAAAGTTTTAAAGCTAGCTTCTTCAAATTTGGTACATATGATAGTGTCGATGCACATAAAAATATATCTATGTTTCAGACTCATCTGACCACGCCTTCCCTAGCCGCCCATATGAGATAGGTTTCCTCTTATTGATACTTGTACGGTAATAAATAATGCTAGCACTCGTTAAATTCAACAAATGTTTTTAATTCATTTTTTCAACACTTAACCTTAATATTAATAAGTATAAAATAACAATGCATTCAAAGTGACTATCAATGGGTATTTTACATTTAAAAATTTTCCTAACAGTCGTCTTCTACATCAATTTCTATTGAAAACGGATTTTCAGAGTCAGAATTTGAATCACTATCATTATTGCTAGCATCAAAATCGGGAAGCCATATTGGACAGAAGCTATTCGGTATGCTTTGTCTTAAATCTGGTCATGCTTCTGTTACATTTTGCCAAGTTCTTATGTATGTAAAGGTGAAAGCTTCTCACTTTGGTGTTGATTTCATTCTTTTTCTCTGTGCTTAAGTCGAATTCTTTCAGTAAATCATAAATCCAACTCGAAACAGCAGATGAGCTACGATTGTTTTGTATGTAGATATCAAGCAGTTGCTCATAGGCAGTCAACAGCTACAATATGTGGGATTTATACATATCGGTGCAAAATGGAGCAAAAAAGCTTAATAAAATTAGTTTATATACAATTTGCACTTTAATGACAGATAGTTACTTTTTTGGCACAAGTTGGCACAAAATTTGTTATAATCCATAACAGACGGGTTAGCAGGTTAGCTTTTTTCTACTCTTGGACAACACCAATAAACGCACACAAAGAACACATTATCAAACATGAACAAAATCTTTTTTAATACAAATATTCTATATACCTTTGTCTTTCTTTTCCATAATTTTAGTGAAAATTGTTTAAACCACAACAATATTGGCACGCTCGCAAGTAAACAAAATCTTTCCCGCTCTTTTTAGTTTCGCACGCATGCAATCAGACAACTGACTTTGAAGGGCTGCCAAAATTTCAGGGAGGCATCAAAACAATTTAAATATTTTGATTCATTTTAGTCAAAGTATATACTATTCAAATTTTATTATTAAAATATTTTTACTTTCTATGAAAAATTTGAATTTTCGTCGAAAAATCGGCTCGCTGGCCCAATGTGCAGTGTGCCGATATGAGACAATCCGTCTAGTTTTGGCACTGTCAGTGGAGCTAAAGATGTACCTACACCAGATGGATGTGTGAACAGCTTATCTCAATAGTGATTTGAGCGAGTGTGTGTACATGAAGCAGACGAAGGGTTTCGAGGACGAAGCGTGCATGGGCAAGGTGCTAAGGCTCAACAAGGCGATATATGGTCTGAAACAGGCAGGCCGAGAGTGGAACGCTACTTTGGATGCATCACTTCGAAAGATTGCCCTTCAATATGAAGCATGCTATAAGCAGGACATAAACAGACTTGTGTCTTTACTAATTTATGTCGACGATCTTCTTGTAGTGGCGAAACAAGCCTAGTATAATAATAGCTAGATTTGAACGTGGACAAAGGCCAGCAATTTTTTGGGCATGCAGATTGAACGTGAAGGCGATTTGGGCAGTATAACGATGAATTAGACGTTGTACATCAAGGATATGCTGCAGCGACATGGTCTGGAGCAGTGCAGGCAGACAAAAACACCGTTAGACGCAGGATTTCAGGTGGTATGCTCAGGATCCAACTGCATATCAGTCAGCGATAGGAGAATTAATGTGGCTTGCATTAATCTCAAGGTCAGATATTTACCACTCTGTGGTTAAGTTGGCGCAACGAAATAAGGACCCTCATGGCGAACATGTCTTGGCCATGAAGCTTGTTATGCGTAACTTGGCAGGAACGGCCACCAACAAGTTAAGCTATTGCGCAGGAGACTTGCCACTAGTGGGTTACGTGGATGCCGACTGGGCCGGCGACGTCAGCCACCGACGGTCGTATACAGGATTTGTTTTCCTTATGGCAGGAGGACCCATTTCTTGGAAGTCGGAGAAGCAAGACAGTGTTGCCTTGAGCAGCACATATACATGGCGCTGTCGTCAGCTGTAAAAGAGGCGCTACATTTGAGACGTTTAATCATCGAGATCGGTTGTGGACGAGAGGATACACCCACAATTATCTACGGAGACAATCTTAGCGCACAGAATTTGGCAAAAAATCCAGTTTATCATGCACGTTCGAAGCATATTGATATCAGGTATCTTTTTGTTAGGGAAGTTATCCAGCAAGGCGATGTAAAATTGAAGTATGTATCAACCAACGATATGAAAGCTGATTTGTTAACTAAGAATTTGTCAAAACTAAGACATGAAAAATTTGTTAAACTTATGAATATTATGTAAATATTGTACCAAGAAATATAAATATAGTAACATTGAGGAGAGGTGTTGAAATTAGTTCCAATGTTCCCGTATATTAACATATAGAATATAAGAATACAGAATATAAGAATAACATCTGAGGAGCGAACTTTGAGAGAACAAGCTGTTATGTTACACTCCGGTAGTCGAGTACAGATAGCCATCGCAAGTAGATCACAGCGCAGAGTCGCGATTAATAAATAATCATTTTTATTAATTAAAAACCAACGCTTCCTTATTTAATGTACACTCGGGCGGTCGGAATTCTCCCCGACGATGAGGACTTTGTGCCATGGAAACTGTGTGTGGCTAAGAAACATCGACAGAGGGTGATGTCGGAGTGTCATGACCAGCCCACGGCAGGACATACCGGAATCAGAAAGACAACCACCCGGATCGCCCAGAGGTATTACTGGCCGTGACTCTTTCGTGATGTAGCCAGTTATGTTCGTAAGTGTGACAACGGTTCAAGGTAAGCCAAAACAAACCAGCGGGTAAGATGTTTACCAGGCAGATCAGTGAACCCTTTGACACCGTCTGCGCCGATTTTATGGGACCCCTTCCGTGGTCTAAGAGCGGAAATACAATGCTTCTGGAATTTTTGAACGCCTTTTTAAAGTGGGTTGAGTTGGTCCCCTTAAGAAAAGCTACATCAGCGCATCTTGAGAAATCCTTTTGAGAAAGAATTCTAAATCACTTTTGGATTCCAATCAACCCGTCCTTCGTTATTCAAGGCAATGAGCCACGACTCCCAGGGGCCCTGAATGATGAGCGGTGCTCCCCGATCACACGTCGTGAAAGCGGAAATGCTTCGAGACGTGATCAAGGTGGTCCAAACGCAGAGTAAGCAGCGCAGAACAGCATCACTCGAAGACCTGAAGGAAGCGATCTACGATCCTGAAACCCAGATCCTGGTACCCGAAAAGCTGGACATCACAAAGGAAGCCAAGATGACAGCTCAAGCAGCAGGAAGCCCGCACGACGGCGGCACAACATCAGGAAGCCCCCACGGCGGCAAAGCATCTAGAAATACAGATCAAGCCACCAGAACCCCACTCCCCTAAGGGGGAAACTCAACGCTCCCAGTGTCTACACTAAATCACCACTCGAAAACTAACGCTTAACATCGCTTAGCCCCTTAGTAAACGTAAAACTAATAACACTTGTTTTTGATGAGCCACGCCCAGGTGCCCCGAAAACGGCTACCAGGAGGATAACGTGACAAAAATCCACGATCTCGTATTGGCAGACCGCCGATTGAAGGTACGCAAGACCGCGTGGGTCATATCCTGCATGAGAAAGCTGTCGGCGCGATGGGTGCCGCGTTTGCTCACTCCGGACAACAAACGCAACCGTGAGACCCTCCCTAAGGCCAAATTGGTCGAACTGGGCTACAAACTGCTGCCCCATCCACCATAATCTCCAGATTTGATTTTGACTTATTTTTGTTTCCAAACTTGAAAAATTCACTTGCAGAACAGAAATCTTCGTCGAATGAGGAGGTCGTCGCCGCCACAGAGGCCTATTTTGCAGACCTCGAGAAAACGTATTTTTCAGACGGGTTAAAGAAGTTTTAGCAACCCTGGGTCAAGTGTATCGAAGCTAAGGAGATTATGTTGAGAAAAAAATCTCCACTTTTCCAATATTTTCGTTTTTCTTTTGGAGGCTAAGTACTTATCGGAATCTGAAGAAAATCTTTAAAATCAAAAAAATCCCGAAAATACTCCCCCTTTTTAAGCTTACTGACCATTTCGAGACTCCTCAAAAATCAACTTCCTGTAAGGGAAGCCGAGAAATATTTTTTGTTTGAATAAAGCGAGTGTTTTTCCGTTCCCGAGCTAAGAAGAATAAAAGTCTTTAGATTTGAATGTGAGGACAAACAATTTTAAAAATATTTTTGTTTGTTTTAAATAATTTGATTAGTAATGAGTAAATGATGAGTAAACGCCTTTTCCTGTTATTTTAATCAAAAATTAAACAGTTATTTTTAATACATGGATATATCTTATTTTATTTATTAAGTTATTAGATTTGAATACTATATATTTAAGTAATATGATATTTTACAATCAAGTTGGGTAAATGCTGTAAAAACTGTTTTGCTAATGAAATATAAAATAATATTTTGTCCATAATTTAAAATTTAAATACTTTTTATGCAGTTATTCCTCTTAAAATAAGTAACAAACCAGAACACATTTTATAATTGCTTTCTAACCATTTCTGAAAGCAATGCAGACTCATTATTCGACATAACGGCACCACTTGAATCCTTAGCTCTATAAGAGGTGCTCGTTGTGCGTTGTATGGTTCTGTCTTCATAGCGGGTACGACCCTGTGAAGCCATAGGTCTATTGAGGGTATTGTTTGCGTTATTTGGTGAACTTGGCGGAGTGCTATGAGCGGTAAAATTTTTACTTATAAAATCCTGCTCTTTCCATTCATTTTTTTATAAACATCACGTAGTTCGTTGTGTTGCCACATAGTGTATAAAACTTGGCTAGCAAATTTTAATACACAAGATGTATATTTTTCTTTTCGTCTGGTTATGTTCATAAGACGATCAATCCCACCTGAATCTAAAAGAGAACGAGAAAATTCCGGATTTTTTTTAATAACTTCATTAACTGTTGCTAATACAGCTGTTATTGTGTCATCTGACGTATTTTGGTCATGTTGTATATTTCCAGATGGAAGTTTCTGAACTAAATCCCGCATTGCATACTTTCCAATAAGTTCCTTGTTGCGTTGATCAATAGCTAAATTGCGCAGTGCTGTGGCAACTGCACAAACTACGCGGTCCACTTCCATTCTCAGAAGCTCTACAAGTATTGGTAGCCCTTTCTCTTTACGCACTGTTGCACGAATATCAATACTAGGTTGCCAATAGCAGGCGGATAAATTTTGAATTGCTCCTGCTGCGGCTTCAAGCGTTTCTGGATTAGAACAACTTTGTAATAATGACAAATAGTATTGAACTACTTCAGGTTGCCATAATTGCTCATATCCCTTATTCAATTGGTTATAAATCATAGAACCTTTTGAATATTCTGTTGAAATGTTGTATTCCTGTAAATGATCGGAATTATGAGTAGCATCTTTTTTTTTTTTACTTGTCCCAAAGCATCCTAAATTTTCCCCTGAAAATAAGAACAAAATAACTATATTAGCTATAATAGTAGAATAAAATATGATCAAACATTTAATATATACGAACATGTTGGAACTTATATCTGTTTTTGCTAAAGAATCCTCCATAATTAATCATTGTATCTTTCAATAAGATCTACTTTACTGTAAAATTGTCAAGATTATAAAATTAATTTGTAATTTTCACCAAGGTTTCTCAATGTTTATTCTATAATTGTTGGTTGGTTAGTTTGCTTTGATTTAAGCAACAGCTTTGTCCAACTACAGCCACGCTGTTTTTGGTTGGCCTCTCTGCTTTGGATCATGCTGCGTTCGCCTCCTCCAGCTAGGTCTCTCATATCTAATACCCACCCGCCGTCTCTTGAAAATAATCAACGGTGCTCTTGTCTAGCTTAATTCTCTGCTGCTTGTCATCTCTTCTTGTAGCTGTAGCTGTTATTACTGCTGCCTGTTCTAATAAATCCGTTAACCTTCAACATTTTCTTTTATCTCTTGAAATTTAGTTTAGTTTAGCCAGAGATTGCCTGAAAGTTTTTCTTAGTTTCGAGCTACGACTTCATTAACATTGTTCACTTGCTCTACTACTAAATTCGCTTACAAGAACAAAATTACATCGCGTCAGCCTGTTACCTTTCGCTGGCTTTGCGATAATTTTGCTCATCCAGGCCGTATGGACTTTGGTCATAATGGTGCAAAGCTACCGACCGATTAGAACAAAAGCTTTGATCTAAGGTGGACGTCTCCGAAATGGAAACAAAGATGAAGTCATTTATGTGCCAAACATATCTGAATTTTCAAGATCTCAGACTCAAGCTCCAGTAAAGCTATCGAAACACGTTTTAAAATCCTTAAATTTCTATCTTTATCACAATTTCAGTTCTATGGCTGACCTGTAGCATTCATGATGTCAGCAATGTACAAGCGTCAGAACCAATAGGGCCCAATTCGGTGGTTGCACCTAGAAAGCCTGATGCAATATTGGTATTGCATTAGTGATCATCCCTGATGATGTTAAATCGCATTTCAATAAAATTTTAAATTCTTTTGCTTCTGATTTTTTTGTCACAAAGATCAACTTTAAGCAAGAGAAGGATACCGCATCTTCTATAGTATCAGTTTCTGACACACTTTTCGATATCCATTTGACTTGACCACATAATAGGACATTAATAGCCCAAACCACAATATCAAGTAGTTGAAAATTTACCTCCAAACGCTCAAAAACTAACTTCCCTGCAGGTCCGAAACTCATCACCACAAAAATTCATCGCCCTTTCATCAGCAGCCCACTGCCATGCCGGCACAGTCGGCAGAGCCGAACTGCGACGCAGGCAAGGGCGAAACTCCCAGTCGACGATCGTAGGAATAGTAAAGCGAAACTATCGCAAAATGTTCGTAAACGGACTTATAAACGATAAAAATACGCGAGCTTTTACTAAAGTCTCACTAAATGTTCGCAAACGGACTTAGAAAAGAGAGTTAATAAACAAAAACTGGGCGACATATTTTTCAGCCTAAGGACCCGTTTTCATTCACTTTTGAGCTCGTTTATTAAATAAACAAAATCGGTAATTAAATTATAATTGAGTTTTTAGTTTAGTGCTGTGACAAAAAGAAAAAAAACAAAACAAAAATCACATGTGCGTTATTCTTCGTTTTTCAGCCATATTCTTAAAATTTTGCGGGGGAATTAACTCATCGCGCCTTTTATTGCAAACAGAAACGCATAAGAATTTAATAATGTCATTGAAAGGGAAGACCACGAATTATATATGCGAACCGAAACATATAATAAACAGTGCTGCTAAGATTAATACTATTGAAGAACATGCGGCAGAGATTTGTTTTCTAGAGGAATTTTGTGATAATGTTTGTGATTGTTCTAATGTTTTAGTTGAGAATTACGAACCAAAAAGTTTTAATACTCGTCTAGGTCAGTGGATGTCTGAAAATAATATCAGCAGAAGGCCAGCAAACAATCGGAAAAAATAATTCAAAAAAATAATAACTTCGTTTTTAATTATTTTTTGTTCTTTGGGATTTGGTAAGATCTAAATATTATTGAATTACGGTTTTAATTAAATTAAAATCGGACAACAATATCATATAGATGCCATAGAAATTGTTTTTCTTTTTTTTTCGTAATATAGGCATAGAAATCGAAATGTAGTAGATTTGGAACAACTGCAAGGGTATATAAACATCAGCTTGCCGAAGTTGGATTCCTTCTTGTTATATTTGATACAATATTAAAAACGATATTTAAATAAAAAAAAACCAAAAATATAGTACTGCTTTCACCATTATAATATCTTTTTCTACTTATATTTATTTCGGCTCGTTAATTATATGAAAATCGCCTCGCTAAAGATATCACCAAAGGCTCACAACAAACTGAGCGACCAGTGATTCGTTTTTTTATCGTTTTCGGATCCGAGGCGATAGTCGTTTTACGTTAAGTTTCGCGTAACTATCGTTTGCGATATCGCTAACGAACATATGGTCAACGTTTAAACGCAGAAAAATTTTCATCTCCCTCTCTTACTCTGTCTCTCTTCCCATAAGATGAGCTGAGTGGTGGAGGACAATCTATAAAAATTAAAAATGCCTGTTTCACACCCTTGAAATTAAAATAACATCATTTTTGTTTTTGTAATAAATATTGTAGTCGATACTTATTAATTATATTATTTTTATTGATACACATTTTAGAATAACATAGGTTATGATCGGTTTGAAATAAATGGATTCATTTATAAGGTAAATTTAAATAATGTAACAGATCGAAGCTGAGATTTTTTGTGAAATCTTATCAACTAAATTTATCAGAAATTTAGGTGAGTTTTATTTATTTCATTATTCATATTGTTTAGAATGTGACAATTTAAATAGTTAAACTTGCAAATGTTCGCCCCTTGGAACTTAAAAAAAATATTTTATATAAGAATTTTGAAAAAATAGCAGCAAATTTTGTTTGTTTTTCTATCGCTTAAACCAAAGACCAATATAATCACTAAGATGCGTAACGCCCATACATTGGTTTTGCAATATGCAGCTCGTTTTTTGGTGGCGACGAAAATTCCGCTCTCTCCGCTTGCATAAAGTTGAGAGCGTAAAAATCTAAAAATAGAATTGCACGAATAAGGAAGTGCGTATGTGTGCGTATTTGTTCGAGAAGACGATTTTCGTCCAGAAATCATTTCTGGACTAAGAAACTAATTGTGTGTCAAAAGAACTTCTATGATTGAACAGGATGATTATTTAAATTGCATTTATGTATATATGGCAATGAAGCTTGATGTAAAACTTTTTTATATACCTTAAAAATTAATATATGCATATTTAATTCATTGTTTCGTTTTACATATTTAAATTAAAGCTAAAAACATAACTTTTAATACAAAAAATATAAAACTGCTTGATTAAATTTAAAAATATTTCAATAAAGTTTTATAGATTTGAATATACTATGATTGTTAAACAAAAACAAAGCGAACTATATTTAAATTGAATATATTTAAAGGATATTTAATTAAATATATTTCGCGTTTTTTTATCCATGTCTGTTTTTATTAACTTTAAAATGGAAATATTAAATTTAATTTTTATTCAAATATATTAAACTTTGATCTAATGACTTAAAAAAATTTAAGTAAATACGAATAACATCATATCTAATATTATCAACCTGCATTTAAATCTATTCTTATTTACTCAAGCAGTTTTATATGTTTTGTGTTAAAAGGTATGTTTTTATAATTAATTTAAATATATAAAACGAAACATTTAATTTAATATGCAGATATTCATTTTTATTTATCCATCGTTATTTTTGTATAGCTAATAAATATTTAAAGCTAATATTATTATTTTATAAAAAGTTAAACTATTTATAATAACACGAATTGAATGCTTAATTATAAAACTAAGCTACAGGATATCCTATTTATATTTAATATTACGTACATACATATTTATAACTTTTTTTCAAGTTGTCGAAAGCGTTTTGTAATATTTTTTAGAATGTTTTTTCGGTGCCATTTTTTTTTAATTTTTCAATAAAATATTATTTATTTATTAGTGTCGCTTACAATTCACCCAAAAGCACGCGTTTTACAAATCAAATTAAAAGGCGCAAAATCATTTAACCAAATTTATTATTCATAAGAAATACTAAAAATGGGTAATTTTTATAAAATGTATATATAATATTTAAGTATGTATTTGTATATTAACTATTTTAATTAGGTAGTATAATTAATATATAAACTATTTTAATTATTAAATAGTATATTCAATATATTGACAACTTAAATTATTTAAACCTTATTTGTTTCCCCTTTGGGTTTCTCTTTTTCTAAATAATTAAAATAGTTAATTTACAAATATTTATATAAATTTTATTTATATTATGATAATAATTTTATATAATGTTATTATAATACGTATAATATAAAAATATCCAAAAATATTTTTTTAAAAAATAAATAAAAAATATTCATCCTGTTCAATCGCAAAATTTCTGAGGCTCCTAAAAATCGTTCACACGTTGCATGCTGAATACCCTAATGACAATTATTCCAATGTGAAGTCATGTATGAAATAAATTATGTTATTTTTGTATACTTAGATATATTTGGTCATTACTAAAAAATATTATACATTCGAATAATTAGTAAATAAATTCTATATAAAGGCAATACAAAATAAGTATTTTTAATAATGTTATAATTTTAAAATAAAGAGTATATTTCGACAGAGCGCTGCAGCGAATTTCTTCGCTTGTGAATACATGTGCAAGTTAACAAGTTAACAAATGACAGAATCAATGACATAGCATTGATTTCGTCCCTTATCCAACCCGGCCGAAATTGCGATGTTGCATTTGGGCCAGACGCTCGCAAGACGGCAAACACCATATTTGCGTGGCCCTGGAGTCTTTGTTAGCTCTAAGTTTCATCTTAAGTTCAGTTCATAATTGTCATTCAATAAAGCAAGAGCACAAGCTCATATGAATCTCCGACACTTAGTCGTTAAATCACTTATTAATTATTACACTGACTGAGTCCCTAGGCCAGCAGTATTGAAGGAAGTCAACCTTCCAACCTAACCTCCTATCTCAGCATTGGAGGTACCAGGCCAACCGGCCGCACACGGAGTAACCAGCTAACATCCATTGAGACAACAGCAGGGAATTCTGATAATCATCTCCTGCACCCCCTATACTTTCTAATTGGCGCTCAACTTAAGATACCCACTGACAGGCCCTCACCCGAACTGGAAATAATTAAATACAGTAAAAACATGAAGTGGACACTGATGGTCAAACTTTTGTTGGGTCTGTAAATTAAAAACTTAAATTGAAAAAATTGCTACCAGCAAAACTGAATCAAGTGTTAAGTTTGAGTATTCCTTGAGAATTTGAATTTTAGGAATTTGGTTTCAAACAAAAGTGGTACAAAATAAATAAATATTACATATGAATATTAACAACGAATACGTTTTGTGAGAATATTTTCGTGTGTTAGCTTCGCATCTCATGACTGCTGTTTAACCCCCACTCCGCTAAAAATTTTGTTGCGGCGCACTATTGCGACGCAGCGTTATATACCGCATCTGTATTTGAACCAGCGGAGAAGCAAGTCTACCCGCAACCCGCCAACCACTGGCCACTACATTCATAGTGTTGTGCCTTTATTCTACTTAACGACAGTGCAGGTTCCCCCCCCCACTATCTAATAAATAAATATTATAATATTATCGCACATTATTTTCCCTGGAAAATTTGAATTACCATATATAATGATATATGACTTGGAGGCCATAAAAATTCTTTATCACTCATAATTTCCGCCCCGTGTCACGGCGCATCGTTATTTCGCCAAGCAGCTCAAGTTATTTCTCGCTGTGACTCAACATACATTTTATGCAGCGGCATACACGCCACCCGCGACACCGTTGTTGGTTTGTTGCTCCGCTTATCGCAAGAAATACGACCCCAAGCTTTGCCTTCGTCTTTGTTGTGAAGCTTTGCTTATGCGCACGAATTTCGGTGCAGTTAAATCCGGGTGCCCATGAGTAATCCGTTTCTCGAATATAGAAACAATAAGCAATACTCGAGCGACTCAGAGTCTGAGAGTGAGGGACAGCCCACACCTCAACCCCAACACTCGGGTCCCCAGCCCCTACAGAAATGGATCCCGAGCAGCCCGAGTCGTTATACAGGCCGCCGTACTAATGCCCTCAGAACAGGCCGCCCAAAACGAACTGAGGGAGCAAGCGCTAGCAGCGAATGAGGAATGGCCGGGCGGGTAGCGACAGTCGGAATCGCGTCAGCTCCAGCCCAGACCCCCAAATAAATACATATAAAACCAACAGAAGGCTAGGAAATAAACCACACCCTATGAGGAGAGAGCCGAAGGACCTGGGGACCACGGTCCTCATTAAGGGTGGTCCACAAGGACAATCTTAAATGATACGACCAACGATGTCCTTAAGTTTTTACTACCTTTATTATTTTTATACTTTTCTTCTCTTAGCCACTTGGCAAGTTATTTACTACATAGGCCTCAGTGCCATACCTGGTTTAAGTTAGATTAATTTTGGTGGAGGAAAATTTAAACATCTTCGGAACTATACGTAATCAAGGTTCATTCCACAGGTGCGGTTTATCATCCTACTGTCCCTGTCATTGGCGTCGGCGCACATTGCTGACTATTCGCAACAAAAACATTCCCATCATTGATGGCGAAGTGCTGGTAGGGAGGAATTTGCGACGTAACACACACGTCAAATCTTTCGGAATACATGCGAATACTTGACGAAACAGCAAGCAAGTGACATGTTCCCACAGTCGCATAAAAAAATTGCTGGAAGTAGACACCGCGCACATACGAACCTACTGAATCGTTGGGCACCAAGGATCGCTAGAAGTTTAGACTTTCGGGCAATCTAAGGTAGAGAAGCCGGGATTTGGAAAGACGAGATTCATAGAGATGCAGCTGACTAACGCAAATAATAACAGGTAGCAATCAACACTAAAGTTCAAGATAAAATTAATGAATTAACCACTACAGTAAATCAAATTCTTAAAACTTCAAAGACTCACAAGTCGACACTGGCCATCTATATGAAACACTCCTGGCCAGAAATAGAATGTTGATGATGGAATTGCAAAACTTGATGCTTGCCATTACACTTCTAAAGCTAATATTGTCAGCCCCAATATACTGATCACACAGACCTGAAGTCAGTTTGGCTTGAGGAACCCACTAATACCCCCATAGGGGACCTTATGTCCGTAGCGTCCGTAAAAATTTTACAATCTACCAATGCCCTTCACTTTATAATTAAATTTCCAAAGATTAAAAACGTTTGCAAAAGGTCACTATATTCCCTGTCACTCACCGTAATGTTATGCTGCGAATAATGGACAACGTGGTGGCCATGTGTGGTGGAGAAGTCCATACGATTAGGAACTGTGCCGTATCGCCGGGAGCCACGTTCTGTCAAACGTCATCAGACAGTTCATGCGCTAGAGAACTCCATGCAGGCGTACTGGCACACTGCCAACCCAGCCAAGTGACCTACATCCCGTCACTCGAGTTGATGAAGGAATCCTCATCATCAATGACCAAACAGCTAAGGTCAGAGTAGACAACGGTACTGAAGTCTGGGTACACGGTACGCACCTCGTTACCTTCGAGAGTCATGCCTTCATCAACGAAACCCTCTACGTCAACCACGATAAGGCCCACACGAGAACTCCAGGGGTAGCAAGATCATCATTGCTCAACATCACATTCAATCAAGATGTGCTCAGCCTCCCTTACCTTCAACGATTAAACGAACGTAACGTGGAGCTTATTAAGGAGTTCGACAAAAACATCGACACCAACCAGACGTACCGCATATCACTGATCGTGGGCGTATTCTGCTGTGCGATGATCTGTGTCGGTATGGTCTATCTGCATTTCTTCAAGGCCAGAAGATCGGCAGCCCAACTGAAGGAAGTCATTGCCGAGATAGCGCCGGCCGAGGGCGGCCTTAATCCAGAGGGGGGTAGTTAACAAGTTAACATAAGCTGACAGAAGTCAATGACATAAGCATTGATTTCTGTCCCTTATCCAACTCCGGCCGAAATTGCTGATGTTGCATTTGGGCCGGACGCCCGTGCACAGACGGCAAACACTGCATATTTGCGTGGCCGCTGTGAGTCTTTTGTTAGCTCTAAGTTTCATTCTTAAGTTCAGTTCATAATTGTCATTCAATAAAGCAAGAGCACAAGCTCATATGAATCTCCGACACTTAGTCGTTAAATCACTTATTAATTATTACACTGACTGAGTCCCTAGGCCAGCAGTATTGAAGGGAAGTCAACCTTCCAACCTAACCTTCCTATCTCAGCATTGGAGGTACCAGGCCAACCGGCCGCACACGGAGTAACCAGCTAACATCCATTGGAGACAACAGCGAGGGAATTCTGATAATTCATCTCCTGCACCCCCTATACTTTCTAATTTGCACACATACATTCGTCGGCTGTCGAAGTATGCGTGCAAAGAGCGGCTGGCTTTAGAGCGCTCTCTCGCTGGCTTTTGGGCAGAGAGCGAAAAGCCAGTTGAAAAGCCAGCACAAAAAATTCGTGTGCAAAAAAATCGTATGGCGTTACGCATCTTGGAGTTTATATTGGTCTTTGCTTAAACTGTACCTACATATACTGTTCATATTTTTATACCCTTGCAGAGGGTATTATAATTTTGGTGAAAAGTGTGCAACGCAGTGAAGCAGACATCTCCGACCCTATAAAGTATATATATTCTTAATCAGGATCACCTCCTGAGTTGATATAGCCATGTCCGTCGGTCCGTCTGTCTGTTTCTACGCAAACTAGTCTCTCAGTTTTAAAGCTATCGAATTGAAACTTTGCACACACCCTTCTTTCCTTTGCACGCAGTATATATGTCGGAACGGGCGGGATCGGCCGACTATATCCTATAACTGCCATATAACTGATTGATCGGGAATGTTATAACTTTGGTATTTGTAAAGGTAGAAAGTTGAGATTTTCTATGGGTTTTGTATTTGGCCAATCAATCCGACCTACCAAATTTCATAAGGATCGGCCGTCTATATCCTATAGCTGCCATATAACTGATTGATCGGAAATGTCATAACTTTGGTGTTTGTAAAGTTATATTCAGGATCGCGTCCTGAGTTGATATAAGCTGTCTGTCTGTTTCTACGCGAACTAGTCTCTCATTTTAAAGATATCAAATTGAAACTTTGCACACACCAGACTTCTGCATGAATGTACTCATTTGTAGCATAACAGATCTGTACAGTAGTGTAGTGTTCTTAAAAATACTGCAGTGATTCTCTACTGTACAGTATACTCTATCGGCCAGAAGAAGATAGCACAACATTTTCAGTGTACTCACTTCATACTCACTTGAACAGTATATGGTTGTACTCTGCGTGACTAAGTCCTACATTTGTCCTTTTTAAACACGCTGTACAGCTTGTGTGTTGGGCTGTGTACAACTGTGCAGATGAGTGCAGTATTTTAAATTAACTAAATTCTCAGAATTAGAAAAGGACAAACTTTTAAAGACGTAGAAGAAATGATGATTAGTATTCACTCACTGTATACCAAAACACTGTACAGTGCGTAGACTACTGCGCAACAGCTGTTCAACTATGGAATGAGTGAAAACACTGTCAATCATAACAGACAATACTACCCCACTCAGTCACACCCAAATATACTGTGCAGAAAAAAAAGTGTGCCCACTTCTAGAATATTTGATTCATATGTCGTTTTGGATGCATTCATGCAGAAGTCTTGCACACACCCTTCGTTCCTTTGCACGCAGTATATAAGTCGGAACGGCCGGGATCGGCCGACTATATCCTATGGAATAGTTTTGGGGAATATAATTTACAGTTCCGGTTAAATTGGACGACCGCATGATTACAGTGCACTATGGGGAATTTGCCCGATTTTTTGGAATAAATTAATAACTCGCGAACTATGTAACACATTTCAGTGAGGTTTTTTTATAGTGTTCTACATACCTATACACACCTGTTGGAAAAGTGAAAGTATACCCCCCACCCCCTTCACCACCCCACCGAATTTTTTATATTTTTTATAACAAATTTAGCTCTGCATGCTCTTCATTTTCAATTTCAATGTTGTACAAAAAATCATAGTCGTTTCTTTTCATAATCATCAACATCTAAAGACTCCTCTCCAGGTTCATATTCGCATAATAACAATGCAATGACTTCTGGTGGAAGACAAAGCAGCTTATGTTTTCGGACGCGCTTCTTCAAATTTATTGATAAAATGATGGGGTCTGAAGGATGGCATGGCTCTCTAAAAAACATCTGTAAAGTTGGAAATTCGACTGTGGGATCAACTTGCTTGCTAACAAAAGTGAATTCGCCATCTTCTTTTTCTCGAAGACCCTTTTGCTTAAGCAAAACTTCCAGCAGGGCTGCGTTTTTGATCAAGAGATTGGTTTCCAAAAAATGAAATTACGCGAAAAGTCGCACGAAGCGCACGATGAGACAATATGTTCTGAATTCGCAATGAATGACTCTACAACATGGATATAGACACTCACTGAACAAAGTTAAACATTTTTTAAAACTCTATTGAAAGTTTAACTTTCTTTCCAACACCCAAACGAAAACATCACCTGCTACATTTACAAATTGTTAAAATTGGACGCACATATTAAGCAACATATAAGTATTTTCATAAAGAACATACTTGGAGAATTGGTAATCATTTCAAATTTGACTGTCTTACGTCATTTTGTTGCAGAGATAATGATTTGAAAGTGAACTTCAAAATTAAGCAAAATGTAAACAAACCATGTGCGCTTGCAACAGCTGACTTTAACAGTTAGTATTTAAATACTAGACTTTTAAGTTAACATTTGCGGTATGTTACCAAACAGCTTGATGTTTTCTTAATATATTAAAAAAAAAAAATAGAAAATCGGCATACTTTTCAAAAATACATTTATTCCAAAAAATCGGGCAAATTCCCCATAGTGCAGTGCATGTAGATTCTCAGTACTTAATTTATAATTTTAAGATCGATGCATATCACCTTATGGCAGAATCTACTATTAATAAATGTCAAAGGTGGCAGTCGAATAAAAAAATTTGTGAGGGAAGTTGGCCTTGGAGTAGTGCAAACGACAATAGTTGTAAGATTAAACCGCTCAAACCAAATAAGTCATCGAACTGCAGGTATTAATCGATTGTTGAGAGTAAGTCATATTGTGTTGAGTTGGAAAAGAAAAGTAGTTGGCTTTTCAAAGTTCAGAACAATTATAAGGCTGGAGTTCAATGTAGCAACTCAAAAAAAGAGATAGTAGATTTACCTGATCATGGAATAATAACCTGCTCGAACTGATGATAAAATCTTGGTTGCTCAGCACAGTATTCAGCTAGAAAATCAGGGAACATTAGCTTTGACTTACATGGGAGAAGTCAACGCAATACCAAAGATTATTTGGAACCCGCTCGAAATGCCATTAATTAACCATACTGACGAAATCAATCGTTTATCAAAGCAAATTCAATATTGAAAAACTCACAAGCTTGAATTGAGGGAACTAGACTTTCACCATTTAACTGGACACGGATCCCTAATTTTAGCAATTGTAATTGTAATAACTCACAAAATGGATATCTCTTAGCAATAAAAACACGTTTATATTCCAAACTGAATTCACTCTTTTTATTCCGAGACCACACACTGTTGGTTTGCTAGCGGTATATATTAGACTGCCCGCATTCCTCATGCCTCGTTGTCAGGGTTCCCACCTTTTGGATCCGCTGCTGTAGGGTTCCAGTCTCAGATTCAATCCTTGGTCCGGGCTCGGTTCTTTCATATTGGATGCCTGCGGTGGTTGAAGTTCAGACTGCTGTGCATCCAGGAAATCTTCTGGGGAAATCAGCTGTGCTTCGGGTAAGAGACCAGGTTTGGATGTATCGTTCGGTGACCTCTCACTGGGTACCTTTTTAAGGTGACTAATGTTCCGCGTTAAAACGCGACCATCTCCTGACACTGTTACGATGTTCCCCTTCCTCTCAATTACAGCATATGTAGTGGGGTTGAAACTAGGTGTTAGTTTGTGCGGGAATACAACATTCTTGATTAGTACCTTGTCTCCTACTTCGATGTCGATATCCCTCGCCCCTCTCTTTCTGTCAGCTAAATCTTTTCCCTTTTGCTTAACACAAACATCGCGGTCTCGCTCAGCCGAATCTAACATTTCGCCTCCTAAGTCTTGAATTCCTGGCATCTTATCTCGAATCAATCTGTTGAACATTAACATCGTGGGTGCAGTGCCTGTACTGCCATGTGGAGTTACGTTATACATATGAACAAACTTTTGGATTTCTTCTTTATAGTTAGCCTTGTTTTGATGAGCTATCTTTAATCTCTTCCCTAGTGACTTGTTCATATTTTCTACCTCGCCGTTTGCCTGGGGCCAGTAGGGCGGAGTTCTAATCTGTTCGATTCCAGAGATCTTACAATATTCTTTAAATTCGTTGCTGATATACTGTCGTCCATTGTCTGTCTTTAAGTATTTTGGAAACCCAAGTCGGCAGAAAATTTCTTTCATAGTGTTAATTATGCTTGTGGAAGTTATAGTACGAAGGAACTTAAATTCCATGTAACGTGAAAAATAGTCGATGAATACGAGCAAGAACTCGCCGTTTGGCAATGGACCCAGTAAATCGGACGCCACGTAAATCCACGGACCCATTGGAAACGTCGTTCTGTTCATCGGTGCTGGATTGCAAAAGGCAATCTTTACAAGACTTTACGGATTTTTTCCCCCCCCTCTATCCCAGGCCACCACACCTTGGAACGCAACGGCGCTTCATTGCGGGTGACCCTCATGGCTAACTCCAGTGTCTTCTGCCGAAGAGAAGTTGGGATTATTATTCGGTCTCCTCTCAATAAGATTGAACCAACTGTCGATAACTCATGCCTGAATGGGTAGAGCCTTTTTGATATCGCCGATGTCCAAGAATCGTCATTCAGGCAAGTCATAGCATCGACTATTTCTTCGTCCCGTATGCTCTTCTCTGCTACTTCGGATATACTCATTGATGCCGGGATTGAGCTCTGTAGTATGTGCAGAATGCTATATTCTGCTCGTGGCTCCAAATCCTTTGTTGATGTTATGCAGCATAGTCGAGACAAAGAGTCTGATATATTTTCTTTTCCGGCTTTAAAGATAACCTTAAATTTGAAAGCCTGTAAGCGAAGAAGCCATCATTCAATGCGAGCTGGTGGTTTTGATGACGGTTTAAATATAGTCTCGAGTGGCTTGTGGTCGGTAACTAATTCAAACTCCAATCCTGCTAAGTAGTAATAGAACTTTTCCACCGCCCATACTAATGCCAAGCTTTCCTTTTCCGTTTGCGAGTACCGCTTCTCCACATCAGACAAACTCCTGCTTGCAAAAGAAATTATTAATGGTTCATTGTTATCTGTGAACTGGAGCAGAACCGCGCCTAGTGCCACAGGGCTGGCATCGGCAATCAGACGTGTTCGGTGGTTTATGTTGAAATACGAGAGTCTGGGTATTTCGGCCAATCTAATTTTTAAATCATCGAACGCTGCTTTCTCTTTAGGGCCCCAAACAAATTTAATTTCTTTCCTTAACAACTGTCGTAGTGGTTCAGTGCGATCGGCCAAGTCCGGGATAAACTTTCCGACATATGTGACGAGACCAAGGAAGCTTCGGGTCTCCTCCTTATTTTTCGGATTTCGAAAAGACGTGATGGTCGTCACTTTCTCCGGATCAACATTAATTCCCTTGTCAGATAAAATGTGGCCTAAAAATTTCAAACGATTCGTTTTCCAAACACATTTTGAATCGTTTAGCAAGACATTATTTTCCTTAAATAATTGATCGGACTTCCGTGACGGTTTTGTCGTGTTCTTCTTCTGTTCCGAAAATAATGATATCGTCTATATAGTTTAGGACCTTGGAACAAGGCGCTAACAGTTCTTCGAGCCGCCGTTGGAATATCTCAGGAGCTGAATTTATTCCGAACATTAAACGCTTGTACCGGAACAACCCCTTTGGCGTTATGAATGTTGTTATCTGTCGGCTCTCCTCATCCAGTTCTAATTGGTGGTATGCATCCTTTAAATCAATTCGCGAAAAATATTTTGCTCCTTCCAACCTAGTCATGAATGACTCAAAAGTTGGCAGTGGGTAGTGTTCCCTTTTTACTGCTTTATTCGCCATCCGCATGTCCAGGCACATACGTATATCGCCATTTTCTTTAAAAACTACCACGATTGGTGAGATCCAAGGGCTATGGCCGTGCACTGGCTCTATAATGTCGTTGTTTAATGCTTCTTCCAATTTAGCCAAAACCTTATTCTCGACTGCAACTGGGATGCGTCTCATAGGCTGTTGTACGGGTCTCACTTTCGGGTCAATTAAAAGCTTGACCGTCACTCCTTTCCACTTGGGAAACGGGGTAATGCATTCCATTCGATTTACTTGCAATCCCAATGCGAGGACCTTCAATTGTATGGCGGTATCTCGGCCTAATAGTGATTGTGTCCCATTTTCAATTACATAAAATGATGCGACTACCTCTGTGTTTGAGCCGACTGATATGGGAGCCTCGAAAACACAAATTACGCTGAGCAATTTGTTTGAGGCGTAGCCACGAAACTGTCTCTCGGAATTTGATCTGATGTTGAAGACTACTGCTTTGTTTTGTTCCATTGACAACCAATCCAATTGACTGATTAAATTAAAACGGGATCCTGAGTCAATTATTAGTGAAACAAGTTGGCCACCGATGTAGCAATCAATGAATTCATCGTCTTCACCATCACTATAGATACGGAAACAATTATCTTTCGTTGCCTTTACTTCAGAATAGGTATCTGCATCTTGAACCCATCGTACGTGTGACCGTACTCGCTTGGCGCCATTATTATTTGGCTGTGTGTACTGGCGTTTGAAACTTGTTCTGCATTTCCGGGCGAAATGTCCGATGCGAGTGCACTTGTTGCACTTAACCTGCCGTGCAGGGCATGTGGCGTTATCATGCGCGTGCCCGATGCGACCACATCTGCCACATTCGGTTTCCTTTTCAGAGTTTCGGTTGAATATCTTATTTATTGTCTCTTCCGATTTGGCTAGCATCGATTTGGATTGCTTACTAATTTCCTCGTCTACTCGACAAGCTTCAATGATTTCAGCCAACGTGTGTTCTTTTTCCAATAGTTTTTTCTTTAATTGAAAGGAAGTCCAGGAATCCATAATTTTATCTTTTAAACAAATCTCTTCAATTTCGGCCTTTGTGGTTCCGAAACAGCATTTCTGCATTTGCTGACGCAAACGGACAATAAATTTCGCAAAACTCTCGCCCTCCAAAGGAGAAAGGCTCCTAAACAGATGCCGTTCGAAGGTTGAGTTTTGCTTTGGCGAAAAATAATCATTTAGTTTATTCACCAACACCAAAAATACATCAGTCTGTTTATCCTCGTCTGGATCGATCAAAGCATCGGGCAACGAATAAGCGACCGTTTGTAACTCAACGCCTCCCAAGTGAAGTAATTTGCTCCGTCTCTTACTGGGTGTTTCAATGTCCTCTGCGTCGATATATATTTTGAATGCCCGAAGCCATTTTTCCCACTCGCTCCGCAATAAAGACCTTTCTATTGTTTCACAAAGAAATGGTTTAATAATATTTTCGCACATCTTGTTATTTATTATCTGAAAGTAAAAGAAAAAAAAATTTTTTTTTAACTTTTATTAGGGCTAACTGCCTCTGACCGTGTCAGCTTGTGTTTTCGGCTAACTGCCTCTGACCATGTCAGCTTATGATTTGGCAAACTGCCTCTGACTATGTCAGCTTATGATTTGGCTTACGGTTTCAACCGTAACCAATAATTCGATTCAAAATTATTTTCATTTGTTTTAACTTGAAACTAACTGTTCCTCAGTTAATTATTTCGCATTTCTGTTTTGCGTTTTCCTCTGCTCTTTTACAATAATTCTCATGACTTGCAACTTAGTGTCACTCAGTCCCTCTCTTAAGTGGAGCTATGTATTCGTTTTTGCCTTTGAATCAAAATTCTCTTTTTGACTCAATTGACTTTGTTTCGATGTATTCTCGAATTCACGAATTCCTCTGTCATTCCCACCATTCGGCAACGAATGACCGAAAGGAAGAAACAGAAGGACTGTTCTTGCAAGTCACACATACATGCGCACTAAAATACTGCAATGCCAATAAAACTATTTTCATTTGCAGCCATTCCTCTTAAATGTATGTTTAGAATTCACCAATTATAGGTCTCTGTTTTACCTCGTCGCCAATGTAATAACTCACAAAATGGATATCTCTTAGCAATAAAAACACGTTTATATTCCAAACTGAATTCACTCTTTTTATTCCGAGACCACACACTGTTGGTTTGCTAGCGGTATATATTAGACTGCCCGCATTCCTCATGCCACGTTGTCAGGGTTCCCACCTTCGGATCCGCTGCTGTAGGGTTCGATATTTGCAGCGGGCTGCCACAGTAATAATAATTACATTAACTGTATATTTTATAAGAAAAATAAAAATACAAACGCAGTTACAAGCCATAGCATTAACCAGCGCTATGCTTAATTTTTAAATTTGTAGATGCAATAAATCAATGATATAAAAATGTTTTATGTTAAAAAATAAATAAATTTACTAACATGTAAAAACACAATAAGTGCAATCCGTGGCAAGGTATCAAAATAATTATGCAAAATAAAATATATCGAATTAATACAGTCCACTTGCATTTTGAGAATAAATAAAATAAATTGTAATTAAAACATACACATAATCTTGCCGGCCCTTGCCAGAATGTTCAGACGAATACTAATAAAAATAAAATATAATACTTTATGAGCTCTGTGCATGTAATGTGACAATTGTAAATCGACCCAGAGCCATAAACTATGATCTGTAATTTTAAACCCTACAAGGGAGCGGTGTTAGCTTTTGTAATCTGTAAGTGAAGGCCACTTGAGCCTAACAGAAGATAATCAGATGTTTCTCACACTGCACTAAGGGTCCCTGTGCGGGAGGCAAATGATAACTCTCCCGCACAGGCAGACGCGGCCCCTGCGTAGGCCACATATAAGACCAGAATAAAATTTTCATGTTAGTTTCCTAAGCAGGGACTTAGAAAATAAAAATCAGGTTTTTTACAGAATTCAACTGAAAAGGTTGTTTTATTTAATTCATCCCTTTCAACCTTTTTTGAAAAGAGGAATAACAAACGATTCCTTCCAAATATTTGGGAATTGGGAAGTTTCTAGAGATAAGGTAAATAATCTACTTTACAATTCTTAAGTGTCTCAACTCTTTGCTAAACCAAGGTGATTTAATGGAGATTGACGGATAGTACCACGGAACACAGGAATTAAAAAATGAGTTTATAGTAGTGTTAAAAACATTAACTGCATCGGACATATTATTGCATAAGTAAAGATCAGACCAATTAAAGCCAGAAATAAAAGCATTTAGCCTCAGAAAAGTCTGCCGTGCGAAAACAATGTATTCATTTGGTTGATTTTTCTGATGTAAGTTCAATTGTAGGGTGATATGGATCTTCCGGTTGCGTGCGTGGTGCTACTCTGGACAGAAACACACCTTCAGGATTTGATACTAAACACAAATCAAGTAGGAGACCTAGAGAATTTCGAACATGGTTTACTTGAGATAGAGATATGTCAAGCAGGCCATCAATAAAATCATGCTGTGCTATAGGTAGTAACACATTCGATCCGTCCTCAGTGGACCAAGTAACTCCAGGTATATTAAAATCACCTAGAACTACCAACTGATCCCTATCGGAAAGCTTCTTTGCAACAGACTTGAAATCGAAACCAGGAAGTTCAGACTGAAAATATTAGTACTCTTTTGAATTAACAACAAACGCAAACTTGTGTTGCAGCAGCTACGTATTTGTTTATTAGGGGCGAAAATGTGCGTGAGCGACGACGAAAAGGAGTTGCTTCGATCGAATTCGATTTAACACTGACTTTTTAATTTTCACGTAACTTCTTTTAAGCCTATGCTAACCTAAGTGGGAGAGACGGGTCGAATTCGCAAGAGCGAATGAAAGCTCTATTGGCTCCCGCTCTGGCCTTACAACTAGTTATTTTTAAATCAAAGCGAGAAGTTCGCAAACATCGACAACGGCGGAAAATATGAAAATGTATATAGTCTTACCAGGAAACGATAACTTTACGCAACTAAATTAAAGAATTAGTCCTCTCTAAAGTGAGCTTTGACTCCACCTCTCCGTCTAAATGGACACTCTATAGAGGCAGACTCAATAATTGCGCTGAGGCTTTTCCATCTATCATGGCTAAGTACAACATTTGGTTTACCCGCTAACAATTAATGTAACCGTTATCCCAAGACTGCAACGAAATCGATTGAGTGGTCTACATAGCCGCCGAGAAAAGAATGCAGCAAGTGAGGCCGAATGGTGTTATTGCTGCTTACGTGATCGTCCGTGATTGAGTACTAGGTTGGTGGTTTTTAGCTCATGGTTTTGGCTGCGGTTTACCGATTACACAATATATATGTGTAAAAATATAAATTATACAAAAAGAGAAATTTCAGTAAGTTTTAGAATTGATATTACTTAAACGAAAGCTTATGCCAAATAACAGCTTAGCTACCAGAACCAAATAAAATATTTTTCCTTTCATGTTAACTAATCTCGTTACCCTTGTTTACAGACCCTGGTATTAAAATTCATTAATTTATAAAAAAGACTTCCAGACAGCATAAACTATCAACAAACCACTATGTACACTGTACACAAATTGCATAATTAATGAAAACCAAGTATTAAATAAAAAAAATGAATTTTTATTTACCTTTAGATGAAGATGGGATAACTCTTTCAGGTGTTATAAAGGGATGCTTGTCGTAAGTGGGATCCTCAACTTCTTGACATCTGTACGATAGATTACCAAGTATACATACGCAATTTTCAACCGTTTTATTTCCAATACTATTTTTCTCAATCGCTGCTCTTACTACATAAAAAATATATTCAACTAAATTTTCGCATTTTCGAAGACATCCTCTTGTATGTTCTCCAGCAGAACTGACTATTCGTAAAACACCAGAAACATTTCGAAATAATGTAGAGAAACATGTGTCACCACAACAAACAGCGTCCCAACCGGAATGTGGCTTTATAACGCTGCACACAATAAGGCCCAGGACCAGCGGCGGAGCGCAAGCCTTCCCACAGCGTGCGTGTGTGTGCGCGAGACGGGTGAGTGGAACTAGGTGAAACCGCAATGAGTGGCCAGAAGAAATACCACGAGGAAAAGGGTGAAACAATAAAAATGCAACGGGAAGAAAACTTATAAAACCTAGAAACTCTTGGCAAATTTATTTCTCCTAAATATATACATATGCGCATAACCTATTTACTTGGCAGGGGTTAGGCGAAGCCGACCATTTACATCGCTTTGGGCCTGACAGCGAGTGCTGGCGATGGTGCACCTGACCCATGGTGGCGACCCATTCGGAGAGTGCCGGAAGTGATCCCACCTGGCGGATGCATAGGATCTCACGAGGAAGCCCTGCCCTAGAACTGTGAGAAACGTTCCCTGATTTATTCTTCATTTGGGCCTCCTGTCGAGTGCCGTGATTCCGGCCCAATACGCGTTGCCGCTGACCAAACAAAACCGGTTTCCTACTTTATAACCCGGTGGCTGACAACCTCCATCCTACATCAGCCCACCGTTCATCGAAGACCCCTGTCCTATCTTTATAAATTTTCTGTAAAGAGATCTTGGCGTAACTGAGTTTCACCTCAGCCTTAGAACTACTTCACAGATGAGGCCCAGGCAGGGACATGGGGCTTACGAATTTTAGATGACTATATATGGCCTAAGAACCCATTTCGTTACCCTTAGATAGAGAGCAAAATTTTTCAGTTGGTACGCAGAGCCATACATATCAAGGAACACAAGAAATAAAAACAAAAGGAATCGAGAATATATATATATTTGCGCGAGAACAAAATGGCACGTGCATAACCTAGAAAACCAGAGACATGGATAGTTAAGCAAACATTCTGAGTAACGAAATCCCGCGCCAGAATACCATGTGAGCCGCTATACATAAGCATATAAAGCAATCAGAACAAAAGAGAAAACCGCTACATAGCAAAGAGAGAGAGCGGGCCCTCTACAGGTAAACCAGTCAGGTTGTGAGATTTAAAAGCCCAAGGCAGGGAGAAGCTAACCTATACTCCTCACAGCGCAGCCATCTTGATTCACTCTCGTCGTCGTCTCTTACACTTCCACCACAGTCAACGGAATATCAGGAGAGTTCTCATACAACGGTCGCCGAGTCAACAAAAACACCGTCGAGCAAATTGAACTGTCTTTTACAACTAGTTTTGGTTACCATCGTTGCACGTGGGAAATCCATTGTCGAAGTTATTAACCATTGTCGAATTACACTTACGCTAAAGAATTTGATTTTTTTTAAGATTTAAGATAATTCTTCGCCTCGTCGGAAAATAATAACTTTTGATGGGACAACAGACCGCATTACATTTATTTAGCACCACGAGCCACTGCTTACGAAGTCAACGATGAAAACATGCCGCAAGCCATTCCCCGTCTCTTGACGGACACTGGTTTAGGACAAGCCTGCTACTCGGAAAATCATGGACAAATTTCAAGAACGTGTTTCTGGATTTCTTTCTGCCACCGAGGTATTTTCAGAGACTCGAGGACGAGATCCGCACCAGATACCAGCGCCAAGGAAAAATGTTTAAACAATACTTGGTGAATATTCGACATATGATCCAAAGAGCGGGATACAGTCCGGAACAGGAATTGGAACGAATATATGAAAATCTACGACCAGATTACCAGCTGTTCACCAGGAGACACGAGTTCGTGATACTGGAGCAACTGACCGCCTTAGCGGTAAACTATGAAGTAACACGAGGTCGAGATATAGGAAATCATGCCAGGAGGATGGCCGAACTGCAGCCATCGCCACAGAGAACTGACCACGGAACCGCGGTATGTTCAGGCGAGCCACCAATGAGTCGCCAGAACGTCACGCAAAAACCCAGACGAACACCACTACAAGCTGCTGCGATTCCAGAGCAGATTCCTCAAGTGGGAAATTTGTCAACGGTGCCGAACTTCAGGTTCGCTTGCATTGTTCAGAAGAGGGACATCTTTCACACGAGTGCCGCAATCCTAGAGTTTTCTTCTGTTGGGAGTGTAATCGCCAAAGAATACGGACAGTAGAATGCTGCCGTCGTTTCCGCTAGGAAAACGAGAGGAGTCTTCGCCATCTCGGGGAGCGGCCGGAGACAGCAAGGAGGAATACGCGGAATTAGGAGATATACAACAGGTCCATGCCAGCAGAATTATCGCACAGGTACGAATTAGGGGTCGGGTGTTCAACGCAACCATAGATACAGGGCCCAGCTAAAGCTTTGTGAACGAAAGAGTCGTTCAACTCGTAGGAACTCGAGTTACCTGGCAGGGTACCGATTCAAGGTAATAACGGACCACCTCGCCTTGAACTGCCTCAACTCAATCGATAACCTCACTGGCCGGATCGCACGCTGGGCGTTGGAACTGCAGCAGTACCAGTTCGACGTCACATACCGGCGCGGGAACCAGAATATTGTCGCGGACGCCAGGAGGATATACCTGCATGCACATGTAATCAGCGGATTCAGACTCGTCCAGGACAAGCCAGAAGATTTCCCAGAGTACGTGTACGAAAACCAACAGGTTTATAACATATTGGATAAAGACCCGACGATGAGGAGTTTGTGCCATGGAAACTGTGTGTGGCTAAGAAACATCGACAGCGGGTGATGTCGGAGTGTCATGACCAGCCCACGGCAGGACATATCGGAATCAGAAAGACAACCACCCGGATCGCCCAGAGGTATTACTGGCCGTGACTCTTTCGTGATGTAGCCAGTTATGTTCGTAAGTGTGATACTTGCCAACGGTTCAAAATAAGCCAAAACAAACCAGCGGGTAAGATGTTTACCAGGCAGATCAGTGAACCCTTTGACACCGTCTGCGCCGATTTTATTAATACAATGCTTCTGGAATTTTTGAACGCCTTTTCAAAATGGGTTGAGTTCTTCCCCTTAAAAAAAGCTACATCAGCGCATCTTTTGGATTCCAATCAACCCGTCCTTCGTTATTTAAGGCAATGAGCCACGACTCCCAGGGGCCCTGTGTGATCAAGGTGGTCCAAACGCAGAGTAAGCAGCGCAGAACAGCATCACTCGGAGACCTGAAAGAAGCGATCTACGATCCTGAAACCCAGAGCATGGTACCCGAAAAGCTGGACAACACAAAAGACGCCAAGATGACAGCTCAAGCTTAGCGGTCGAGTGACGCTAAACTCCAGAGCAGCAGAAAGCCCGCACGACGGCGGCACAACATCAGGAAGCCCCCACGGCGGCAAAGCATCTAGAAATACAGATCAAGCCACCAGAACCCCACTCCCCTAAGGGGGAAACTCAACGCTCCCAGTTTCTACACTAAACCACCACTCGAAAACTAACGCATAACATCGCTTAGCCCCTTAGTAAACGTAAAACTAATAACACTTGTTTCCCCACAGATATGGCGTCGGGCGACTTCCCCGATTGGATGCACCTAATGCAGTGCATCGAGGAAGCCATTGGGTCATGTCCAGGCCACACGTACAAGCACCTGCAAGGAGCCGGACGAGGCCCCTTCGACGAACGAGATCGCACCGCATTTATTGCGGTCAAGACGAGCGATCCCATTGCAGTTCTGGAGGGCCTCGATCCGGACGGTGTCGTCCTCGATTACCCGGGGAGAACGAGGACGACAACCAGACCACGCTCACCATGTCAGAGACGATCACCATATCGGACTAGGGCGAACCCGCCGAATCCCCACCGGTTGCCACGGGCGGCAGCTTTGGACAGAAAACAGGCCATAGCCCAAATCCCCAGGACGACAAACTTTCGTGGGAGGTTAACAGCTTGGACCTTACCCCGCCCCGAGACTCCGGCCGAAGTAGTCTGCTCGGAGACACCGGCTGCGCGCCGACTAATCAGGCATGGGAGCGACGATTTAGCCACACTGACGACCGTGGACAAGCCGTGGATATGCAACCCACTGTGCACACTGCGCGGAAAGATCCACCAAGGCCAACGACGGAGGGACACTCGAGTCTGGGTCGAGGCTCACGAATACGCAGATGTGGACAAGGAAATACCAGCTCTGATTCCCCGCGACGCTCCCGGCGATACAGACACCGGAATGCCACCTCTGATTCCCTTCTGTGGACGCGACACCAACATTTGGAAGATGGGCAAAAGATATGGACTGGGAGGAGATGCGAAAAGCCATCCCGAGTCCATCGCGGTGACACCCCCTACTCCATACACTGACGAGGACTGGGTCCGGCCGCCGGGCCACTGGCACATTCGAGTAGATGGGGGTCACATTTCTCGCTCGCTCATGGACCATCTCCACCCACAGGAGGGCACCCACCGGCGAGTGGACCGGAAGTTCCTTTGCCTTGCCGGGGAGACGGAATTCACGGTCCAAATTAACATGCTCGTCGAGATCACTATCTCTCAACGACGAAGAAGGGGGATTATAAGCATTAAATATAAGTAGTAAATAAATTAGATTTAAGGCCAAGAGGCCATAACGACAGTTAAAAACAACGCTCATCCCTAGCCCAGACTCGCATCGCTAGCCTGGAAAGCTGGCCGCACACGAACATAAACATACCAACGCAAACACAGAAACTCGCCAAACAGTTGAGAAAATAAGTGTTGGATTGCCACTTCTTCGGCCAGAGGAGTGGAAGCGACGCGTAGCCAGGTGGTCGCTTGACACCTGTGGCGATCCAGGCCTAACGAAGCCCCTGCCCAGCAGCAGATCCGGGCATAAATAAGGCGTACCCAGCAGCGCCAGGCCTAGAGTCCCATCAGCAGTCGATTGACGGTGACAGCGCGGCCTATCGGAGCCCCAGGAGGACCACCAAGAAGAATGGGTCTCTCTTCGCGTCGAGTGACGACTGAAGCCTGGAGAGAAGGAGAGGACCAGCAGAGGAACGGTTGTGCCGACCCAGGACCAGCGGCGGAGCGCAAGCCTTCCCACAGCGTGCGTGTGTGTGCGCGAGACGGGTGAGTGGAACTAGGTGAAACCGCAATGAGTGGCCAGAAGAAATACCACGAGGAAAAGGGTGAAACAATAAAAATGCAACGGTTGGGGGCAGCTTCGTCGGATGTTGCGGCTGTTGCACGTAGCCAGGAAAGCTGTGGAATAGAAGGTGAAAAACACTCGACGATCGCGGTGCGCAAGAAAAAGAACAAATGAAACTCGTGGGACTTTTCGTGTTATAGCGCGGACCGGCCGGGCGATGTATTTCAATAATGAGACAATGAAAGACTAACTTAAGTCTAATTGAGCGCTGCATTTCAAAGCGCAGTGGAGAGATTCCGGGAGCGGGAAGGCGGGAGAGCCTGGAATCGCAAGCGTCCAGTGCGGGAGAGCGGGAAAGCCTGGAGTCGCGAGCATCCAGTGCGGGCGAGTAGGCATTCGCCACGAGGGAGGAGCGGGCAATTTAAGAGAGGGGAGAGCGGTGTAAACATTCCGCCCCCCTTGCAATCGCTAGCGTTTCAAAAGCAAAAAACCCACTCCTGTCGTCTAGGCTTGACTGCAGGCGCCGGACAGGATCCACCCGAATGGGGTGCCCCCGGAGGAATGAATTGCCAGTTGAGCTGCTGATGACTATACGCATCAGTCACACCCTCTTTGACGGCTTGTAGAAAATCTCGGGAGAGCAGGGTGGCAGCGCCGACAAAGGTTTTCCCATTGTCGGACTGCACTTGACGGGGACAACCTCTTCTGGATACGAACCGAGCGAAAGCGGCGAGAAATTTATCGGTCGTCAGATCGGATGTAGGCTCTAGATGGATGGCCTTTGTAGAGAAACACACGAAAACCAACACATACCCTTTTGTAATTAGGCAAGCTCTGCCTGTGTAATTTTTTATGTCGAAAGGGCCAGCGTAGTCCATCCCTGTGTACGTGAATGGCCGGGAAAAAGAGACTCGCTCTTTCGGAAAACTTCCCATCATCTGAACTTGCAATCGCTTCTTATGGATAACGCAGACCTTGCAGGAGTTAATAACGGCCTTTACCAAGTTCTTTATTTTCGGAACCCAGTATCTTGACCGGTTGAGACGTACGACTAACTGGTTACCTCCGTGCAACGTTATGAGATGCGTAAAGTGCACATTCGTACGGGAGGATTATAGGATGTCGTTCATCATATCGCAAATTTTCGGAGGCCGTTATTCGGCCACACGCCCTTATAAGCCCTTTCTCATCTAGAAAGGGGTTCAAGGAGAGGATGGAACTTGTCGCGGACACAGGACGCTTTTGACTCAAGCAGCGATATTCATTAGCAAAATATCTGCGCTGAGTGCTAATGACCATGAGCCGTTCAGCGGCGAAAAGTTCTTGGGCTTCTAGATGGACTTCCGGACTCGGCGACTGTTTCCTACAGCGCTGGACAAAACGGTGGACATACGCAAGGACCCGTAAAGCTCTATTTAACTTGGAAAAGCGATCAAGGATGTCTTCTGTCGGAATGGATGCAACATAGGCCTGGACAGGCCGCCTTTCCACTTCGGTCACCTGTAAGTCGGTGCTTTGGGCAGGCCACTGATCTCGTGGCTTTTGCAACCAAGTGGGCCCATGCCACCAAAGGGAGTTGTCGACCAGTTCTTGTAATGACACGCCCCGACTGGCCAAGTAAGCTGGATTGTGTTCGGATTGAACATGCGACCACTTGGCTGCCTCTGTGGACTGGGTGATCTTTGTTACCCGATTGGCAACAAACGTTGTCCACTGTCATGCTGGTTTGGCAAGCCATGCAAGCACAATCGTGGAATCGGTCCAACAATGGAGTTTCGAGGACAGCATCGGCATATGGGGGAGGATGGATTCGGCCATCTCGGATAGCAATAGAGCTCCACACAGCTTTAGTCTGGGAAGCGACACAGTTTTTACTAGCGCCACGCGCGTCTTGGCCGTGACAAGATGCACTAGCGTCGTGTGCCCCATCTCGACGCGCACATAGATCGCAGCACCGTACGCCTTTTGAGAGGCATCACAGGATCCGTGATGTTCCACTCGGAATTCTGGGCGGAGGGAAACCCATCTGGGAATTCGGACTTGATCTAGGACTGAGTAGCTTTGAAGGAAATCACGCCACTTTTGGCACAGTTCAATTGGAAGTTCATCATCCCACCCTAGATCACGCAGCCAGATCTCCTGCATGAAAATCTTGGCACAAACCACGAAAGGAGCGAGCCAGCCTGCTGGATCAAACAGCTTCGCAATTTGGGAGAGAACATGCCGTTTTGTGAGTGTAGCTTCGGTGGATAGGTCGGGGAGGGCGAAGAAAAACTCATCGGATGTTGCTTTCCAACGGACTCCAAGAGTTTTTGCCGTGCTTTCCATATCTATTTCGAGGAAATCGGCATTTAAAAGATGATCGGTTCCGATATTCTGGCTCATATCGGCTCATTCTTTGTGGTTGGAGGTCCATTTCCTCAATGGAAATCCAGCCGAATCGAGGGCACTCTGCATCTCGCGAATGGTGAGGTGAGCGTCTTCTGCAGAGTCAGCTCCCGAATGGACATCATCGACATACAAGCAACCACGAATAACTTTACTCGCCCTCGGATGGGTTAGTTGCACGTCGGTCGCCAGCTGTTGCAGAACCCAAATTGCCAGGAACGGTGCACAATTGACCCCAAACGTAACAGTTTTTAGCTCAAAATCTTGAATGTATCCTTCCCTATCGCGGAATAAGATACGTTGGAACGCTGTCTGCTTCGGATCTACCCAGATCTGCCGGTACATTTTCTCGATGTCAGCACTATACACAGATCGGACTGTAGGACCGGGCCAGCATGAAGGATGTCATTTAAGCTGACCCCATTGTCTGAAGGGCTGGAGGCGTTGAATACCACTCGAAGTTTGGTGGTCGTACTCTCCGGTTTTAACACTGCGTGGTGTGGCAGGTAGTAACATGCTGAATCGTGGGTAGGAAGGACTTCTCTCATGTGATTGAGGTCGAGATATTCTTGAATAACTGAGTCGTACTTGGATTTAAACGTACTGTCCCTTTTTAGCCGCTGCTCGTTTCTTAAGAATTGAGCCAGCACCTGGGATCTGGAATGTCCTAGGGAGCAATTAACGTTCTCAGGATCTCGAAAAGGAGGACTCACGACATACCTGCCGGTCTCATCTTTTGTGGTGGTCCGAAGGAAATTGTCCTCACAATTCACGTTGGATTCTTTTGCCACTTTTACTGGCAGATCCTCCACCTCCCAGAATTTGGTGAGGAGTTTATCGAGAGACGCTTCATACGTGTGAGCAACTTGCGTGGAAAAGGGTGATATTTGATCATGCCTCGGAGCTGGTACTGGTCCTGTTAGAATCCAGCCGAAAATGGTCTCTTGACCGAGAAGCGAGCCACAGATGTTCGCTCGGGTACCGCTTAGTAGAATGGATGGAAGTATATCGGCCCCGATTAGAATATCTATTTGTGCGCTCTCATAAAACTTTGGATCCGCTAGCGGAAGTTCGGGAAGGTCTCGCAGGAAATGTTGCGGAAGCGGACATGAAGGGAGATTTCCGTGGAAGCACGTAGGCAGTGGTGTTTAACTGCAAACTAGGCCGGGTCGGAGAACGGATCGTGAATTGACAGATCTTTTTGGTCTCAGCGGAGACCGTTTGATTAAGTCCTGAGACCTGTGCTCGGATAACCTGGAACGGCAGTTTAATCAGGTTGAAGAGGCGCTCAGTGATGAAGGGCGCCTCAGATCCGGAGTCTATTGGAAATTGGAACCTCGATGGCATATATTAATTATAGCGGTGCCTAGGAGGACTGACCTAGTGCCTGCCGCAAAATAATTCTGAAGCGTTGACTGCGTGCCACTGGCAGCCGAGGGACCGAGAGTATTTGGTCTGGATCTGGACCTCGGTGTAGGAGAGTGTGATGGCGGCCGCGGCACGTGAAGCAGTTATGTGCGCTTTCGCAGTCGCGCAACTGATGTGTCCGCGCAAATCAGTTTAAACACAGCTGTTTTCTTTTTATATATGGGATGCGTTGGTCGACAGTCATCTGGAGAAATTTGGCGCATGTGCGTACAGGATGGTTCTCTCTATTACAGAGATCGCACCCTCTAGGTTGCCTAGGTGCTACCCTTGTCTCATATGAATTTATTCTTCGATACGCCGAGTTGGAAGTGGATGCCCTGGGCTGAGTCTGACTAGAACCTGATGGCCGAACATCATCTATGGCTTCTAGTGTCCTGTGACGTAGGGATCTCGGCTTTGTTATGAAGTGACTGCTCCCATAGGGAAAGCGTAAGCTTTGTGAGTTTGGACGAGCACATATACACCAAGAGGCAATCCCAAGTTTCGACCTGAATACCGGACATTTCTAATGCAGTAAGGCAACCCTGGATGGTACTTTGAAGTTCTTTCAAAGCTGACCCAGACTCCTGTGTGACGGACGGTACATTGAAAAGTATCTTTAATTGACTGTTTACTAACAATCGCTTGTTTTCGAAACGCTCAGTGAGGTTATCCCACGCTGATCGAAAGCCATCATTAGTAAGGGGTGAATTTGAAACTATATTGTGAGCGTCGCCACTCGTTTTTGTATTAAGGTGGAATAATTTTTCGACAGGAGTGAGTCTGGGATTGTTGATATAAATTACTGTGAATAGATCATTAAAGGTTGGCCAACGAAGATAGTCGCCGGTAAAAACCTCGGTATCGCATGGCGGAAGCCGGCAGCCTGACGGAATGTATGTCTGAGAAGGATCAGCTGGCGTTGGGGAAGGTTGCGGAAGTTGCGGAGTTTGCGCTATCATATGTAGCAATAACCGTACTTAGCCTTGAGGATGCACCTTCTCCGGCTGCTACAAGGCACGCGGTACATGCATCGTACTCTTTTTTGATGCGGACCCATACCTCTCGGATTTCGTCTCGGCGAATATTGAGGATAGATAACGAAGGAGGGACCGCCGAGGGAATATTTATTCGCGATTCCAATTCGGACAGTCGATCCGAGACTTCAATAAACTGGCTCATAGCGAGGTCGGCAGCTGTTGCAACCATTTTTGTGCTGGCTCGCGTTGTTCTTTCGATGGGAGAAGGAGCCTTTTTGGGAGGTGGCGTCTTGACCTTTTTAGGTGTGGGCGTCCTTACCGTGATTTTGGTATTTTCGGTGACGGAACAGGGGATAGTTTCTTGGAACTTTCCCTGGACAAACCAAACTAGGATGCTGTTAGGGTGGAATGTGCGCGCTGATATTTCGAACAAAAATCAGAGAAACAATTACGGACCCACTTATGGACCGGTGGAAATAGGGTATCGACTAGCTCAAAAAATAGTCGATATGCGTGGCTGAATTATTGTTAAGATATTGCCCAGGCTTTTGGTGGAACGATGGAGCAAGAATGAAAAACAATACCAAAAAAATACCACAAAATAAAAATACTGAAAAAATACTGTATTTGATGAGGTATCTGTCGTTTAGTATTTTATAGGGGGTGGTTGGCCGAAGTAGGATGGGATTGGATGTCCCCGGCAGTGTTTGGAGTTTATGTGTTTTGTTTTTCTTTATTTTAAAAAAATATTGGAAGACAAAAAAAAAATACTTTGCAGTGGTATGCGGGTGGTATTTTTTCCAATTTTTCTTTTTTATCCCCAAAAGAAAAAATTGAGTATCGATATATTTGTAGATTTACCAAGCTCAATAAATAAGAAAAAAATACTGGAATTTGCTTCTTTTTTGGAAAAAATGTGAAAACGAAGAAACAAATTAATAAATCAATAAATTAATAAATTGGTTCCACTAGTTCCGCGATGGCGACAGTATTTTATATTTCTCCCCTTTTTATTTTTTTCTTTTTTGGAACTGGCAGTAATTCTCAGTATTTGTTTAATTTTATTGGAGTTGAACTTGGTGTTTATTAATTTTGTTGGAATTTATTTATGGGATGATTGAAAAACAACTGCCCGAACTTTTGCGGGCTGTTATTGGTTACGCTGGAATACGCGGGATTATCGAGCTTTTTGCGGTACTGCAATTCGCGTGTATGTGTAGATGTATGGATGGATAGTGCCCAAAATATGTAAATAAGAAAAACACACTGAGACACAAAAGTTATTTCACGTCGGCTTTAGGAATTTATTTAATATATATTTATTGGATGGCCGACGGAAATACTTGAGCTTTCGGAATTGGGGTGTATGTATATATATATGGAATATGTAATACATGTAATATGGATGTAATATATGTAATCAATATGGCGGAAAATTTTATTGTAAATTTTGCCGGCGGGTATGTGTTGTAAATTTTCGATTTATTGTGAACTGTATTTGGATTTTTAATAATGTAAGCAAATATTGTCACAGCGGATGTACAATAAAAAAAATTAATATCAAAAATATTTGTGTGCCGAAATTGGCAGAACACTTAATTTTTTTTCACTTTTTTGTGGAAAATTATTTTGAACTCAATTTTGAAATTAATTTATTTTTCAATGTTCACTGAATTTTTGAAATTAATTTATTTTTCACTGTGCGCTTGACTTTTTATTTGCACACTTTAATTTGGATTTATATTTTTTATTTTCTTCGATTTGATGTTGGATGTATATTTAGTGGATGTACGGCCAAATGCGAATATGAAACTTGTACATCAATATGCACACGAAAAGGAATTAGAAAATAGGCAATATGGCCGCACGTTAAAAGAGAACGAAGAAATAAAAGACGGAATTGGAATTGTAATTTACTAACTGCCGTCGTCGGATTAAATCGGACTTGGATTTTAGACAAATCGTACAGAAAGTCAAACGAATTATGTTCTTCGAATGGCTGACTGTCGACCGGCAGTTAATAAAAATATAAATTGGCACTTATCTGGCTCGAATGGACCAAAAAATGGAGAGTTGGGGCGTCGGGGGTATTCGTCGGTTGGGGGCAGCTTCGTCGGACGTTGCGGCTGTTGCACGTAGCCGGGAAAGCTGTGGAATAGAAGGTGAAAAACACTCGACGATCGCGGTGCGCAAGAAAAAGAACAAATGAGACTCGTGGGACTTTTCGTGTTATAGCGCGGACCGGCCGGGCGATGTATTTTAATAATGAGACAATGAAAGACTAACTTAAGTCTAATTGAGCGCTGCGTTTCAAAGCGCAGTGGAGAGATTCCGGGAGCGGGAAGGCGGGAGAGCCTGGAATCGCAAGCGTCCAGTGCGGGAGAGCGGGAGAGCCTGGAGTCGCGAGCATCCAGTGCGGGCGAGTAGGCATTCGCTACGAGGGAAGCGCGGGCAGTTTAAAGAAAAAGTTTTAAGAGCGGCGTAAACACTTATTTCTCCTAAATATATACATATGGGCATAACCTATTTACTTGGCAGGTGTCAGGCGAAGCCGACCATATACATCGCTTTGGGCCTGATAGCGAGTGCTGGCAATGGTGCATTAGACACATGGTGGCGACCCTTTCAGAGAGTGCCAGAAGTGATCCCACATGGCGGATACATAGGATCTCACGAGGAAGCCATGTCTTAGAACTGTGAAAAGCGCTCCCCGATTTATTCCTCCTGGTGACCTCATGGCGTGTGCCTTGAGTCCGGCCCAATACGCGTTGCCGCTGACCCTTTTCTCTTAATGCTAGAACCAAACAAAACCGGTTTCCTACTTTATAACCCGGTGGCTGACAACCATCCTACGTCAGCCCACCGTTCATCGAAGACCCTTGTCTTATCTTTATAAATTTTCTGTAAAGAGATCCTGGCGTGACTGAGCTTCACCCCTGCCTTGGAATTACTTCATAGTATGGAAGGTAGAGGTTTTCAAGATCAAAAACAATGAGCTGAGTCGGCACTAAGCGTGTCGAGCCAGGACGCAACTCCCTTTACAAATGATGACTTATTAGACTTTATGCTGAAAAAAGGTGGAGTGTCCTACGAGGGCAGTCCGATAAATACTTAGCCTCACCGCCCGATGGTGTCACTATCGCAAGAGAAATTTACTATCGTGTAGTACATTCTCGTAGACGGCTACTGTCGGAATTTCAGCCGAATCGGACTGTAAGGACTTTTTCATAGGCTGGGATAGGCTTCAGTCCGGACAGAGTCCTCTTCAGTTAAATTTGTAGAAACACAGGAGACGAAACGGGACTGGGAGTTGCCGCCGGGGTTTTGTTTTTTGAGATCACGTGGCCTGGGTCTCCGCCTCTACGTAGAGTAGATCGCTCGGGAAACGCGGGGAAATCGACGGAAATTTTCCCGTCCGGCAAGCGTTCGTATTGCGCAGAGTAAACCTCGGAAACAACGTGAATGGGCACCGTCAAAAATTGGTTTAACGAGTTTCAACGTGGTCGCATGTCGGTTTTTGATGAGCCACGCCCAGGAGCCCCGAAATCGGCTACCACGGAGGATGACGTGACAAAAATCCACGATCCCGTATTGGCAGACCGCCGATGGAAGATACGCGAGATAGCTGAGACAGTAGGCATGTCAAAAAACCGCGTGGGTCATATCCTGCATAGCGGGTACGACCCTGTGAAGCCATAGGCCTATTGAGGGTATTGTTTGCGTTATTTGGTGAAATTGGCGGAGTGCTATGAGTGGTACAATTTTTACTTATAAAATCCTGCCCTTTCCATCCATTTTTTTTATAAACATCACGTAGTTCGCTATGTTGCCATAAAAATTGGCTAGCAAATTTTAATACACAAGATGTATATTTTTCTTTTCGTCTGGTTATGTTCATAAGACGATCAATCCCACCTGAATCTAAAAGAGAACGAGAAAATTCCGGATTTTTTTTTAATAACTTCATTAACTGTTGCTAATACAGCTGTTATTGTGTCATCTGACGTATTTTGGTCATGTTGTATATTTCCAGATGGAAGTTTCTGAACTAAATCCCGCATTGCATACTTTCCAATAAGTTCCTTGTTGCGTTGATCAATAGCTAAATTGCGCAGTGCTGTGGCAACTGCACAAACTACGCGGTCCACTTCCATTCTCAGAAGTTCTACAAGTATTGGTAGCCCTTTCTCTTTACGCACTGTTGCACGAATATCAATACTAGGTTGCCAATAGCAGGCGGATAAATTTTAAATTGCTCCTGCTGCGGCTTCAAGCGTTTCTGGATTAGAACAACTTTGTAATAATGACAAATAGTATTGAACTACTTCAGGTTGCCATAATTGCTCATATCCCTTATTCAATTGGTTATAAATCATAGAACCTTTTGAATATTCTGTTGAAATGTTGTATTCCTGTAAATGATCGGAATTATGAGTAGCATCTTTTTTTTTTTACTTGTCCCAAAGCATCCTAAATTTTCCCCTGAAAATAAGAACAAAATAACTATATTAGCTATAATAGTAGAAAAAAATATGATCAAACATTTAATATATACGAACATGTTGGGACTTATATCTGTTTTCAATGGCTGAGATACTGGGTAAGTGTTTGAGATGAGAGGCGCCTTTAAGAGTCCTCACAGGACTCCTAGTTTTGTTTTGACTGCGCGTGGAATCAGACGTGCCCGCGGATTTTAGAAAAATGTAGAAAGAGCAATATCGGTTCTGATTCGATTCTTGTTTTTGGAAGGGAAATCCCGCAGCGAAATCAAAGAACGCTTGGGTGCTGTGTACGGTGACTCTTCTCCTTCGATGGCGACCGTCAAAAATTGGTTTAACGAGTTTCAACGTGGTCGCATGTTGGTTTTTGATGAGCCACGCCCAGGCGCCCCGAAAACGGCTACCACGAAGGATAACGTGACAAAAATCCACGATCTCGTATTGGCAGACCGCCGATTGAAGATACGAGAGATAGCTGAGACAGTAGGCATGTCAAAAGACCGCGTGGGTCATATCCTGCATGAGAAAGCTGTCGGCGCGATGGGTGCCTCGTTTGCTGACTCCGGACAACAAACGCAACCGTGAGACCCTCGCTAAGGCCAAATTGGTCGAACTGGGCTACAAACTTATCGAAGCTAAGGAGATTATGTTGAGAAAAAAATCTCCACTTTTCCAATATTTTCGTTTTTCTTTTGGAGGCTAAGTACTTATGGGAATCTGAAGAAAATCTTTAAAATCAAAAAAATCCCGAAAATACTCCCCCTTTTTAAGCTTACTGACCATTTCGAGACTCCTCAAAAATCAACTTCCTGTAAGGGAAGCCGAGAAATATTTTTTGTTTGGATAAAGCGAGTGTTTTTCCGTTCCCGAGCTAAGAAGAATAAAAGTCTTTAGATTTGAATGTGAGGACAAACAATTTTAAAAATATTTTTGTTTGTTTTAAATAATTTGATTAGTAATGAGTAAATGATGAGTAAACGCTCTTTTCCTGTTATTTTTGATCAAAAATTAAACAGTTATTTTTAATACATGGATATATCTTATTTTATTTATTAAGTTATTAGATTTGAATACTATATATTTAAGTAATATGATATTTTACAATCAAGTTGGGTAAATGCTGTAAAAACTGTTTTGCTAATGAAATATAAAATAATATTTTGTCCATAATTTAAAATTTAAATACTTTTTATGCAGTTATTCCTCTTAAAATAAGTAACAAACCAGAACACATTTTATAATTGCTTTCTAACCATTTCTGAAAGCAATGCAGACTCATTATTCGACATAACGGCACCACTTGAATCCTTAGCTCTATAAGAGGTGCTCGTTGTGCGTTGTATGGTTCTGTCTTCATAGCGGGTACGACCCTGTGAAGCCATAGGTCTATTGAGGGTATTGTTTGCGTTATTTGGTGAACTTGGCGGAGTGCTATGAGCGGTAAAATTTTTACTTATAAAATCCTGCTCTTTCCATCCATTTTTTTTATAAACATCACGTAGTTCGTTGTGTTGCCACATAGTGTATAAAACTTGGCTAGCAAATTTTAATACACAAGATGTATATTTTTCTTTTCGTCTGGTTATGTTCATAAGACGATCAATCCCACCTGAATCTAAAAGAGAACGAGAAAATTCCGGATTTTTTTTAATAACTTCATTAACTGTTGCTAATACAGCTGTTATTGTGTCATCTGACGTATTTTGGTCATGTTGTATATTTCCAGATGGAAGTTTCTGAACTAAATCCCGCATTGCATACTTTCCAATAAGTTCCTTGTTGCGTTGATCAATAGCTAAATTGCGCAGTGCTGTGGCAACTGCACAAACTACGCGGTCCACTTCCATTCTCAGAAGTTCTACAAGTATTGGTAGCCCTTTCTCTTTACGCACTGTTGCACGAATATCAATACTAGGTTGCCAATAGCAGGCGGATAAATTTTGAATTGCTCCTGCTGCGGCTTCAAGCGTTTCTGGATTAGAACAACTTTGTAATAATGACAAATAGTATTGAACTACTTCAGGTTGCCATAATTGCTCATATCCCTTATTCAATTGGTTATAAATCATAGAACCTTTTGAATATTCTGTTGAAATGTTGTATTCCTGTAAATGATCGGAATTATGAGTAGCATCTTTTTTTTTTTACTTGTCCCAAAGCATCCTAAATTTTCCCCTGAAAATAAGAACAAAATAACTATATTAGCTATAATAGTAGAATAAAATATGATCAAACATTTAATATATACGAACATGTTGGAACTTATATCTGTTTTTGCTAAAGAATCCTCCATAATTAATCATTGTATCTTTCAATAAGATCTACTTTACTGTAAAATTGTCAAGATTATAAAATTAATTTGTAATTTTCACCAAGGTTTCTCAATGTTTATTCTATAATTGTTGGTTGGTTAGTTTGCTTTGATTTAAGCAACAGCTTTGTCCAACTACAGCCACGCTGTTTTTGGTTGGCCTCTCTGCTTTGGATCATGCTGCGTTCGCCTCCTCCAGCTAGGTCTCTCATATCTAATACCCACCCGCCGTCTCTTGAAAATAATCAACGGTGCTCTTGTCTAGCTTAATTCTCTGCTGCTTGTCATCTCTTCTTGTAGCTGTAGCTGTTATTACTGCTGCCTGTTCTAATAAATCCGTTAACCTTCAACATTTTCTTTTATCTCTTGAAATTTAGTTTAGTTTAGCCAGAGATTGCCTGAAAGTTTTTCTTAGTTTCGAGCTACGACTTCATTAACATTGTTCACTTGCTCTACTACTAAATTCGCTTACAAGAACAAAATTACATCGCGTCAGCCTGTTACCTTTCGCTGGCTTTGCGATAATTTTGCTCATCCAGGCCGTATGGACTTTGGTCATAATGGTGCAAAGCTACCGACCGATTAGAACAAAAGCTTTGATCTAAGGTGGACGTCTCCGAAATGGAAACAAAGATGAAGTCATTTATGTGCCAAACATATCTGAATTTTCAAGATCTCAGACTCAAGCTCCAGTAAAGCTATCGAAACACGTTTTAAAATCCTTAAATTTCTATCTTTATCACAATTTCAGTCCTATGGCTGACCTGTAGCATTCATGATGTCAGCAATGTACAAGCGTCAGAACCAATAGGGCCCAATTCGGTGGTTGCACCTAGAAAGCCTGATGCAATATTTGGTATTGCATTAGTGATCATCCCTGATGATGTTAAATCGCATTTCAATAAAATTTTAAATTCTTTTGCTTCTGATTTTGTTGTCACAAAGATCAACTTTAAGCAAGAGAAGGATACCGCTTCTTCTATAGTATCAGTTTCTGACACACTTTTCGATATCCATTTGACTTGGGACATTAATAGCCCAAAACACAATATCAAGTAGTTGAAAATTTACCTCCAAACGCTCAAAAACTAACTTCCCTGCAGGTCCGAAACTCATCACCACAAAAATTCATCGCCCTTTCATCAGCAGCCCACTGCCATGCCGGCACAGTCGGCAGAGCCGAATTCGACGCAGGCAAGGCCGAAACTCCCAGTCGACGATCGTAGGAATAGTAAAGCGAAACTATCGCAAAATGTTCGTAAACGGACTTATAAACGATAAAAATACGCGAGCTTTTACTAAAGTCTCGTTAAATGTTCGCAAACGGACTTAAAAAAGAGAGTTTAGTAAACAAAAACCGGGCGACATATTTTTCAGCCTAATGACCCGTTTTGATTCACTTTTGAGCTCGTTTATTAAATAAACAAAATCGGTAATTAAATTATAATTGAGTTTTTAGTTTAGTGCTGTGACAAAAAAAAGAAACAAAAAAAAATCACATGTGCGTTCTTCTTGTGGAATTAACTCATCGCGCCGTTTTTTGCAAACAGAAGTGCATAAGAATTTAATAATGTCATTGAAAGGGAAGACCAGGAATTATATATGCAAACCGAAACATATAATAAACAGTGCTGCTAAGATAAATACATGAAGAACATGAAGAACATTGAAGAACATGCGGCAGAGATTTGTTTTCTAGAGGAATTTTGTGATAATGTTTGTTATTGTTCTATTGTTTTAGTTGAGAATTACGAACCAAAAAGTTTTAATACTCGTCTAGGTCAGTGGATGTCTGAAAATAATATCAGCAGAAGGTTCCTGGCTTGCCACGAACCTTTAAATTTTCTTAATTTTTATGCCCTTGCAGAGGGTATTATAATTTCAGTCAAAAGTTTGCAACGCAGTGAAGGAGACATTTCAGACCGTATAAAGTATATATATATTTGATCAGCATCACTAGAAGAGTCGATCTAGCCATGTCCGTCTGTCGGTCGGTCTGTCCGTCCGTCCGTCCGTCTGTCTGTCTGTCTACGCAAACTAGTCCCTCAGTTTTAAAGCAATCTGCTTCAAACTTTTCCGGATCGGGCGACTATATCATATAGCTCCCATAGGAACAATCGGAAAAAATAATTCAAAAAAATAATAACTTCGTTTTTAACTAGAGTTATGGCATACTTTGGTGTTTTTAAATTTAGAAAGGTGGGATTTTTTATGAGTATTAAGAATGCATCAAATGAATAATTTTGGAAAATATGATTTACAGAGTATTCTGCAAGGGTATATTAACTTCAGCTCCACCCGAAGTTAGCTTTCCTTTCTTGTTAAAGTTCAGAACAATTATAAGGGTAGAGTTCAATGTAGCAACTCAAAAATAGAGATAGTAGATTTACCTGAACAAGGAATTATAACTTTAAGGTCAGATTGTACTGCTCGAACTGATGATAAAATCTTGGTTGCTCAACACAGTATTCAGCTAGAAGATCAGGGAACATTAGCTTTGACTTACATTGGAGAAGTCAACGAAATACCAAAGATTATTTGGAACCCGCTCGAAATGCCATTAATTAACCATACGGACGAAATCAATCGTTTATCAAAGCAAATTCAATATTTAAAAACTCACAAGCTTAAATTGAGGGAACTAGACTTTCACCATTTAACTGGACACGCATCCCTAATTTTAGCAATTGTAATAATAATTACATTAACTGTATATTTTATAAGAAAAATAAAAATACAAACGCAGTTACAAGCCATAGCATTAACCAGCGGTATGCTTAATTTTTAAATTTGTAGATGCAATAAATCAATGATATAAAAATGTTTTATGTTAAAAAATAAATTAATTTACTAACATGTAAAAACACAATAAGTGCAATCCGTGGCAAGGTATCAAAATAATTATGCAAAATAAAATATATCGAATTAATACAGTCCACTTGCATTTTGAGAATAAATAAAATAAATTGTAATTAAAACATACACATAATCTTGCCGGCCCTTGCCAGAATGGGCAGACGAACACTAATAAAAATAGAATATAATACTTTATGTGCTCTGTGCATGTCATGTGACAATTGTAAATCGACCCAGAGCCATAAACTATGATCTGTAATTTTAAACCCTACAAGGGAGCGGTGTTAGCATTTGTAATCTGTAAGTGCAGGCCACTTGAGCCTAACAGAAGATAATCACTTGAGATGTTTCTCACACTGCACTAAGGGTCCCTGTGCGGGAGGCAAATGATAACTCTCCCGCACAGGCAGACGCGGCCCCTGCGTAGGCCACAGATAAGACCAGAATAAAATTTTCATGTTAGTTTCCTAAGCAGGGACTTAGAAAATAAAAATCAGTTTTTTTTACAGAATTCAACTGAAAAGGTTGTTTTATTTAATTCATCCATTTCAACCTTTTTTGAAAAGAGGAATAAAAAATGATTTTTTCCAAATATTTGGGAATTGGGAAGTTTCTAGAGATAAGGTAAACGACTTGTGAAGAGGTTTGCACAGGGCCTTAGCGCAATACCTAAGCACGCACCCAGGAATACCATCGGGCCCTGGCGAATAAACAGGCTAAATACGAAGAAGATCCATAAAAAGAGATCTTTCTGTTAAAGTGGCACAGAATATGAGGTTTGACTTGGATATGGTGTAAGAATAAGTAGAGTAAATCGGCTATTGCCTGATCTGTTCCGTCATGTTTTCGAACGACAGCGAGGAAGGATATGAATTAGAATTACGCTTGGTGTTAACGAAGTTATAAAACTATTTCGGATCGTGAGAGAACTGGACCTTACAACGGTTTAATTATAATACTGAGCATTAAGCACGGTAAATCTTGACCGAGCACTTAAATATCTAGGTAAAACAGATTGAGAACCGGAATTTTTGTATTTCCTAAAAAGTCTGGACTTTACATTTCTTAAGTTTCTCAACTCTTTGCTTAACCAAGGTTATTTATTGGAGATTGACGGATAGTACCACGAAACACAGGAATTAAAAAATGAGTTTATTGTACTGTTAAAAACATTAACTGCATCGGACATATTATTGCACAAGTAAAGATCAGACCAATTAAAGCCAGAAATAAAATCATTTAGCCTCAGAAAAGTCTGCCGTGCGATGACAAAGTATTCGTTTGGTTGATTTTTCTGATGTGAGTTCAATTGTAGGGTGATATTGGACAGAAACATACTTTTAGGATTTGATACAAATCACAAATCGAGTATGCCACCTAATGAGTTTCGAACATGGTTTACTTGAAATACGGATATGTCAAGCAGGCCGTCAATAAAATAATGATGTGCTATAGGTAGTAAGACATTCGATCCATCCTCAGTGGACCAAGTAACTCCAGGAATATTAAAATCACCTAGAACTACCAACTGATCCCTATCGGAAAGCTTCTTTGCCACAGACTTGAAATCGAAAAGGTAGTTTAAGTAACCAGGAAGTTCAGACTGAAAATATTAATACTCTTTTGAATTAACAACAAACGCGAACTTGTGTTGCAGCAGCTACGTATTTGTTTATTAGGGGCTAAAATGTGCGTGAGCGACGACGAAAAGGACTTCTTTTAAGCCTAGCCTAACCTGGAAACGATAACTTTAAGCAAATAAATTAAAGAATTAGTCCTCTCTAAAGTGAGCTTTGACTCCACCTCTCCGTCTAAATGGACGGTCAATTTTTACAAAGGTCCTCTTACGCTGGCTGCTCTTATTTTATGTTTTTATTCGTCGCTACCCAAATCCCACAAAATATAAAGGGAGACTCAATAATTGCGCTGTAGACTTTTCCATCTATCATGGTACAACATTTGGTTTACCCGCTAACAATTAATGACCCCGTTATCCCAAGATTGCAACGAAATCGATTGAGTGGTCTACATAGCCGCCGAGAAAAGAATGCAGCAAGTGAGGCCGAATGGTGTTATTGCTGCTTACGTGATCGTCCGCGATTGAGTACTAGTTGGTGGTTTTCAACTCATGGTTTTGGCCGCGGTTTACCGATTACACAATATATATGTGTAAAAATATAAATTATACAAAAAGAGAAATACTTAAACGAAAGTTTATGCCAAATTACAGCTTAGCTACCAGAACCAAATAAAATATTTTTCCTTTCATGTTAACTAATCTCGTTACCCTTGTTTACAGACCCTGGTATTAAAATTCATAAATTTATAAAAAAGACTTCCAGGCAGCATAAACTATCAACAAACCACTATGTATACTGTACACAAATTGCATAATTAATGAAAACCAAGTATTAAATAAAAAAAATGAATTTTTATTTACCTTTAGATGAAGATGGGATAACTCTTTCAGGTGTTATAAAGGGATGCTTGTCGTAATTGGGATCCTCAACTTCTTGACATCTGTATGATAGATTACGAAGTATGCATACGCAATTTTCAACCGTTTTATTTCCAATATTATTTTTCTCAATCGCTGCTCTTACTACATAAAGAAGACATTCAACTAAATTTTCGCAATTTCGAAGACATCCTCTTGCATGTTCTCCAGCAGAACTGACATTTCGTAAAACACCAGAAGCATTTCGAAATACTGTAGAGAAACATGTATCACCACAACTAACAGCGTCCCAACCGGAATGTGGCTTTATAACGCTGCAAACAATAGCAGCAAGTGCTTCATCAATAATTGACCGTTTCAGATCTTCACAGGACGACATATTCCATAAAACTCCAGTCACAAGTTCTTTTACTTCTGTTTCCTGAGAGCGACAAAGAAGATGAACCAAGGCGTCTATTCCACCAGCGTTTTTTATTCCACGTTTGTTTTCATCGTTTTGTCTGCCGTAAGATAAATTTCTCAGAGCACCACAAGCATTTCTAAAAAGGTAATGTATAGAAAAATATATTACAACAAAAGTTTACGTTTCTACCTCAGGAAATTAATATATATTAATACTTAAAAATAATTACAATTAGGGCAAAATAATAAATTTACTACAAACTAATCGATTCAATCTCAGCTATATAATGACTGCCGTTCCCACTTCTATGTGCAACAGAAAGAAAACTACTGTGCTTTCATTTAGGCGGACATAGCTAGATCGGTCCGCCTGTTATTTACAGCGTTGGAAAAGCTTTCTTCCAGCAGTTACATTCTTTTCACAAATGCAGGTGAATTTGCCGTACTCTGTTTCGTGAGTGATAAATAAACGTTGATCTTGATCAAGAATATATATACCTCATAGGGTCAACCACGTTTTATTATGTTTCATACTTTTCAATGAATAAAATATACCCTTTTCCCTACGATTACCGGGTATGTTGCTAATTTAATTCGGTTTTGATACACAAAAACATTTGAATTCACATTTGTTGTTAAAGCGCAACTTACAAAAGAAAAGAAAGAATCTAATACCACAACACTTGCTGCCCAGCTAATCAAGCATCGTCTTAATCAAATTAGTGCCAACATGAATTGCTTCTTATCCACCATCGCAATCAGGGCTGTCGCATTGTGTTCAGTTCCTGATTTGCGCAGCATGCAGCATGCAAACCATCTTCACAGTCCAACTGGTTACATTTTACTATTTTACTCTACGGGTTACGGGTTTCAAAACTGGCATCTGAATGAAACTCGGCCGGTGGTTGTGATGATTAAGGCATTGGTGATATCAGTTATTTTTTTGAACTATTATTAAGAAAATTAAGATTTTGCACCAGCGCCAGTCGGTTTTACTAATTACGATTTTTTTTCCAGTTCCTTTAGAAATATATTTATTTATTTATTTTTTTTCTTAAGACCCAATTTGACTTTTCATCAGAAATATTTTAAGTAAGGATGGGTTTAAACCTAGTTAAATTTATAACGTAAATAGGTAAAAAAATAAATATTTTCACAATTTATATTAAAGTGTTCTTGCCAAACAATAAAATTGCAAATAAAATTTGAATTTTAATTGTCTCTTGCGCTTCAAAAGCAACTAACAAAAAATTAACGCAACACATTAAAAATAAAAAAAATAGAAAAAAAGGATACAAATAACAAAATAATTAAGATAGAAAAGAAACCTTTTTCGCCATAAAGTAAGCAGTGCCGGGCGTGGAATATCTCAATTAGAACCACCACAAAGTAAGAACCCGCTAGAACATTATCTATGTATTCTATAAACGCCGCCGTCGACTAAATTCTGATTATTTAAATCCGCTTGACATTAAAATGTCAAGAAAATCATGTTAGAAATTGACTAGGCCGAAACTGACCACTTACGAAACCATATTCAGATGGACGTTGATGCACTACGAGCAGTACAAACAAGTGGCCCAGCGACACCAAGCACGTGCTTGTTAAGCGCGGGCCCTATTATCAATTTGGGCAAAAAATGCGAGTTCGCGAGGAAAATACATAAATTAAATAGAGACAAGACACAAGTGAAAATAAAAGGCACAATTAAGAGAAAAGCAAATGATTTAAAATATTAGTTTTTAATAACGGGATAGAAGTGGAAATGCAAATTAGATGATAAAGGTTGTTATAAGTATTGCATAGAACGCGAAAGGGCTGGTGCAGACAAAAATTCGATGAACATCGTGTCAAATTTAGAGGGATATAATTTCGTGTTAGTCTAACAGGAACATTGAAAGTTAGGCGACTTACAAGTTCTGCAGAATTAATATCACCTCTTATAAGATTATGTATAAAAATAGTACCAAGCATTGTTCTACGATTTATAAGTGTAGGTAAATTAAGCAACAGTAATCTACTCTGGTAGGAAGGTAGCCTTACGTTTTGATCCCAGTTCAAACTACAAAGGGCAAATAGAAGAAATTTTTTTTGTACCGACTTAATACGGTCAATGTGCACTTGATATTGTGGACTCCAAACCGACGAACAATATTCCAAAATAGGACGGACAAGGGAGGTAAATAATAATTTGGTCGTATAAGGGTCATCAAATTCTTTTGACCAACGCCCAAGAACACTCAAGGCTTTGTTAATAGTGGACATTAGTGACAGTCAAATTTAAGTTTAGGGTCCAGAAGAACACCTAAATCGATAACTGAATATATACGGTCGAGTGGCGTATTTTCAAGAAAGTATATGGTAAACGTAGGAGTACCCCTATAAAAAGTCATAACGTTGCATTTAAGGTAGTTAAACTTTAAAAGGTTGTACTCACACCATCCATGAAAAAAATCAAAATCTGACTGTAAGTTAAATCCCAACGCTATATCATTATATGATAAACAAAGCCTAACATCATCAGCATACATTAGTACACGAGAATGTGTTATGATAGAGGGATGATCGTTAATGAACAAAGTAAACAACAAAGGGCCCAGATGACTTCCCTGTCACGTAGATCAATTTTGATCTTGAATATAACCCTCTGAGTCCTACCATTAAAGTAACTTGAAATTCAAGTTAATAGATTACCAGGAAACCCAAGCAGATATAATTTGAATAAAAGAAGATAGAGGTTGACGGATTCAAAGGCCTTACTAAAATCTGTATATACGAGGTGTGTTCAAAAAGTAAGGTGACTTTTCAAATTTCGCGGGCAACATATTTTCGATTATCGATTTTTTTGTTTTGTTATATTGGTACACTCTTCCCTAACATCTGTACCAAGTTTCAATGGAACATCCTCTTTTGTTTGGTTGTGAGAGGCGTAAAGTTACAAGTTATTTTGCGAGCTCGGCGATTTTTTGCTATCGAAAAATATGGATCAAAGGATTTGCATCAAATTTTGTGTAAAAAATAAAATTAAGTGCTCTGAAACACTTGAAATGTTGACAGTGGCATACGGTGAAACTGTTCTGAGTAAAAAAAATGTGTACAAGTGGTACAAACTCTTCCAAGATGGCCGGGAAGATGCCAATGACCAGCCTCGCTCTGGACGCCCAAGCACGTCAACAACTGATGAAAACGTTCAAGCAGTGACGAAAATTGTTTTGGAAAATCGTCGAATCACTATCAGAGAAGTTGCTGAAGATGTCGGTATATCGCTTGGCTCGTGCCATGAAATTTTTTCAAACGTTTTGGGTATGAGTCGTGTGTCAGCGAAGTTTGTTCCGAAATTGCTGGTCAACCAGATATGTACATGGTAACCAGTCGTTCTTTTTTATATGACAAGAAAATTAGATCGACTTTCACGTATGTCACGTATATCTCGGAGATAGGGGTCTTTCAGCCGCTTCGCGAGTTGCTTTGTCCGTCATGATTTTACTATCACTTGAGTTTTTTTCTAACTCGTTGCGCAGAGTCGCAATTGTTCGAGTTGCCCGTTCGAAGGTTCTCGAAAGAATGAGTCCTGAACACTCTAACACTATGCACTCTATCTTGTTCTGGTCATTCTGTAGTCAAAATGACATTTAATTTATTCTCTACTACTTTTGATTTCACTCTCCTTATTGCAAAAACTATTGCGCCACACTTGGCTAAGGTGAGTTCCCACCTAGCCACGCTCTTGAAACCCTTAAACAGTCTCAGAAGGTCACACTTCTTTTTCTCAACTCTTCTTTTCTAGAGCCTAGTACTCAGATCGAAAAACGAGTTCTCTAGCGGAAAGACTTCAAACTTTCCAGTGTGAAACAAATTTCGAGAGTTCATCCGAACTGAGCATACTACGGTCTTAATGTCAATCAGCTGGGTTTGTTGACAAGCAGTTAAAATTCAAATATTTGCGGGAAAGAGCCTTTAAAAGATATTATCAACTACCTACAAGTCTGACGGTGTACAAAGACATTAAAAAACAAGAGAGAACGCTATAGTCGGGTGCCCCGACTATCAGATACCCGTTACTCAGGTAAAGGGAGTGCGAGGGAGATGGAGATAGAAATTTTGATCACGCATAACTTTTTAACGAATGGTCCGATTTGAAAAATTTCTTCTACATTTCGATAGGTATTGATAAACACAATAAAACTGCATTTTTACTTTTCCGAAATATTTAAATTTTTAAAATCGTATATAAGCGATTGTGGGCTTTAAAGGGGGCGTGGCACCTTTTTGAAACAAACTTGCGCTGCGTAGGAACTCCTAGAATCTGCATGCAAAATGCCAATCTTCTAGCTTTTATAGTTTGCGAGATCTCAGCGTTCATACGGACAGACGGACAGACAGACGGACATGGCTAGATCGACTCGGCTAGTGATCCTGAACAAGAATATATATACTTTATAGGGTCGAAAACGCTTCCTTCTACCTGTTACATACTTTTGCACGAATACAATATACCCTTTTACTCTACGAGTAACGGGTATAACAAGAGAGAACGCTATAGTCGGGTGCCCCGAATATCAGATACCCGTTACTCAGGTAAAGGGAGTGCGAGGGAGATGGAGATAGAAACTTTGACCACGCATAACTTTTTAACGAATGGTCCGATTTGAAAAATTTCTTCTACATTTCGATAGGTATTGATAAACACAATAAAACTGCATTTTTACTTTTCCGAAATATTTAAATTTTTAAAATCGTATATAAGCGATTGTGGGCGTTAAAGGGGGTGTGGCACCTTTTTGAAACAAACTTGCGCTGCGTAGGGACTCCTAGAATCTGCATGCAAAATGCCAATCTTCTAGCTTCTATAGTTTCCGAGATCTCAGCGTTCATACGGACGGACAGACAGACGGACATGGCTATATCGACTCGGCTAGTGACCCTGATCAAGAATATATATACTTTATAGGGTCGGAAACGCTTCCTTCTAGCTGTTACATACTTTTGCACGAATACAATATACCCTTTTACTCTACGAGTAACGGGTATAACAATACAATTTAAATTTAACAGTAGTTTTATTTTATTTACTGATAATTATTTGCTTATTTAAAGTTCATAGCTCCATAGAAACACATAATGAAAACAAAAAAGAAAAACAACATCATGTAGGACAAGTTGTATATGAAAAGAAATATGGAGAGAGTAATTAAAAATATAAAAAGCAAATAGTTAAGGATGTGTGCCTAATAAAATAATAATCAACAATAGAAACATAATTATTCACAAAAATAATATTAAGAATTAATAAATTTTTTTTTAACTTACAGAAAATACCTTAATACCTATTTTATCAATTGTTATATTGGCCAGTTCAAAAATAATTAATTACTCGAACCATGCATTTTTCCTGTTCAAAGACAACAAGGATGTTCATACCTATGAATCGTACAACGATTTATTTCACGTAACTAATTTAAGTTTTTATAAATAAATAATAAATATAGAATCAGATAATAAAAAAAGGGATTCAAATAAAAGGTCACAATGGGAAATTAAATACGACATAGAAGTAATCGAATTAATTTAATCTCAGTTCATATCAGCTAGATTAAAAAAGGGAATAAATAATGATTTCATTAAGTACAAAATAAAATAAATGACTTAATTGAAAATAATAATAAACAGTCTATTATAAATTCCAAATCGCTTAAAGAAATAGAACCTCTTTCTGAAGATTTCTTAAATGTTTTTATTGATCAACATTTACCACTAAGAAAACATCGCTTACGATTGTTAACATTTGACCTACAAAATTTAATTGATACTATCACCCTTGCAAAAATTGAGGTTTTTAATACAACAATTTTAAATAATGAAGATATAAAAGAAATAGTAAGAAATAGCCAGTAATTATCGCTGACTAGATGGATATCTCTGTGTTCAAAATCGCACAACATGAACAACTTTTAATAATTTATATAAAATACCAAATAATAAAATACAGATGAGAAATATATTAAGCTCGATCCATTTCCCAAACCGATGGAAAATTGTTAATAAGTAATCAAATCTCAAAATGTGAAAATGTGAAATTTCTACATTTCTACTCTTTAATAATTATTGCACTTTAGATTTAGAAAAAACATGTTTTACCCGATTATTAAACGGTAAACAATAAATTTGTAAAAAAATAAAAAAAATATACATTATCAAAGATGTCATTTTAATAAATGGTAACAATATTGTCAACAATTCCGTATTAAATGGTTCATTCTTAATAACATTTTATGGTACGACAAAAATAAATAAGGTTTCATATACCAATTTAAGGAACGAAATTCTTATTCATATAACTACAAACCACTTCAAAAAATTATGAAATAACCGATTATATATTATCAAATAACTCGGAACTCACTTTAGATAATATAAACATTTTAAATCCATTTATTAAAATTATTAATACCAAAATATCAATATCCTTTATACCAAAATATCTATATCCTCTATATTATTAATTTTAATCATTATATATTTGATTTCTTTACCTATTATTAAATACAAAATATTTGTAACCAAAACACAACCGCCAGAATTAGAAAAACCTATTAACGAAGAAATCTTTTTAACCGAATTAAGAGAACACTTAAACAAAATCTATAATGAATCGGGACGATCCATGTTAGAAGGTGGAGAGTTATCCAACCCGTGAAACGGTTCCACTTATGGAATTAGAAACAAATTTTTAAATTTTATCTCAGCTATATTGCCCTTGCCTTCAGCGACATTGCCTTTGCCTTTATTTAAGATTCTGCCTTTGCCTTTTCCATTAACTTCGACCTGTCCTGCTAAGATAAATAAACCAATCGTAAAGTAAACACAAGCTTCCTTTCGAAGCTCAAACTCTCACGTCGAAGCCCAACTTATTGCGTTCTAAGTTAAATCATATTGCGTTCCGATTTTCATTTCACAACGAGATGCGACAGAAGCTTTTAGTTTAAACAAAAATCAAAGTTCTAGAAGCCTAGATTTCAGAATTAAGAAGTCAGTCTTTTTCGGATTAAAACCGAGAGCGGTCATATCTAAGAATAAAAAGTAAAAGAGTCTTGATGTATCAATCACCAATAAAATAAAATTTAAAATAAAAATTCTATTTTTTTAATCAACCACAAGGATCTAAATTAATTTACATGACTTAACATTGGATTGGCATCACATTTTGCTAATCTGAATCAAATTCGAAGTTACTCATTAACTTAAATCATGATTGTTTTTTTTTTAACCTTCAATACACTTTTTGTGTCTTCAAATGACAGTTTGTCAGGATATCTCTTTCTCATTATGCTGAGTATCACACGTCCTCGCGTGCATGGATTAGCTTTGATTTCGAAGTTACTCATTAACTTAAATCATGACTTTTTCTTTTGTTTTTTAACCTTCAATACACAAGTGTCTTTAAATGATAGTTTGGCAGGATATCTCTTTCTCATTATTAGCTTATACTCTTATGCGCAAACCCGACCATTTGGCTTACAATTTATCACAACACAGTACAGTACAGGCTCTTGCCGCCACTTACGACGATATGCACCTTTAGTGCCACAATCTCTCTTTAGATCAAACCTAGCCTCTGTGAGTGATGCCCTGTGCACCCCTCTTAGGTGACAGATCTCAACTCATCTCCTGCGTCTATTTCAACGCCATCACTCTCTTCGACCAACTCAGATGCAACTCGTTTATCTGGTAATTTTCGCAAGCTCTCATACGGGTACTTGTATGTTCTTTTACTAGTCAATGATTTCCACAGGTAACGATCACCTTCCAGCAATTATATATTGCAGCAAACGGTCCCTTGAACTTGGGATCCAATTTCGTTTGATTCCGTTTCGAAACAGTATTTTTACGACTGGCGCATGAGGTTACTCAAAAACTACCAATCCAATCGGTTTTAAATTTTAATACGTTATTCTATACATATCTAGCTATGGCATGAACTAGGATAAATCAAATCGGTGAAGATGTTCTTTACTTTTTAACTTGATTTGTGTCTGAAAAAATGAAATTTTCAAATAAAAATTTCAAAGGTTCACCATTTTGTTAGTTTTTGTTCGATATTAATAATCCTAGTTCATGCCAGAGCCAAACGTGTACTCTTCCTAATCCCGTTGGAATTTTTGCTTTCAGAAGTTCAGAAATCACATGAAAAGAAGGGCTTTTGTTTCATGACAAAAAAAAAAACAAAACAAAAAATGGTGTACAATTTTGTTCTTCTTTTCTAAGACTTCTAATAAATGGATGAAAAGTTACAAGCCTTAAAAATAATATGTTCATTTACTAGTCCATTGAAAATAGTAAAAAAATTGAAATCGAGAATGGGGGTTCCCCTTAAAAGTAACTGAATTTTATTTGATGAGCAGAAGTCAAGGAATCGACCACAAGCAAAGCTTCTACCTTGATCTGCAATGATACGGCTAGGAACCCCAACAAGTGTATTTATTGCGTTGATACAATTTTCAGAATCCATGTTCAGGGTGTGATATAGGAAAACACACTTGGTAAATGCGTCTATTTGTACTATAACGTATTCCTTTAAGTCATTTTTGCCGCTCAGCTTCCTACTAATATCAATATGTACGGTATGCCAGGGAATTTATACCTTGGGAATGGGGTGCAGTTCCATTTGCACCTTGCCTGTTGGGGGTTTGAAGAGCTTACAGGTTATTCAGTTTTCCACAAATTTTCTGACGTATTTTAACATACTTTCAAACCAATATTGTTCATAGAATTTGTTTAGAGTCTTCTACCATCCAAGGTGCATTATAACCTCGTGCACATGATTAATGACCGGCCACCTAAAGGCTCTCGGAGTCACTGTGATGCAACAATCCGGCTCTAATTTCATAAGTTTTTGCTCTGTCAACTTGCATCTCATTTCCATTTAGTTGTGTCATGATATCAACTATACCTAAGTAACTCTGTTGTTCAACGATTATCCAATTATCCGTTATTAATTATTATCGCGGAACAAACTGTCTAAAATATTAAGCCAAACCTATAAATTGTCTTAACTGCGTGGCAGTAGTTGGTTGACTTAATGCGGACAGAGCTTCAATTTTTCTAGGATTGGGCTTGATTTCGCCATCTGTAATAGTAACTCGGTACTTTATTTCTGTCTTGAAGAATGTGCACTTCTTAATATTGAATGAAAATCCGGCATCTGACAAGGTTTTAAGAAACTTTCAATCTTGTAAAAGCTTCTTCTTTGGAGTTGTCGACTATTACATAGTCGACGCATTGAGGGAATTGGAGGCCAGTCGCGTAATGTGCTAATTACATCAAAGCAGAAGAAGCTTTGTGCAACCTAATAATGAGGCAGATCTTTATTTGGCAAGACTATTAAAAATTATTTTACTGCTTGGCGAAGAACATTTCTTCATGATAAGACCAAATGAAGTAATTTGGTTGGATCATTGCTGGATAAGTCAACATGTGCTCTAAAGTGCGTTCTATGAGTGAACATCTTTCCCACCACTTTTTTGCGAACGACTGTTTATCAAGCTGTTGACGAACTCAATGCTAAAGTGCTTCACTTGGCAGCAATATAAACTTCTTCAGGAGGGGTGGAAAATACAACAATTGACCACAAAGAGCCGGTTCAGGAATCTATGTCAAGAACTATGAACCAGCTCCATATTTAAGCCTAGTACTGCACTTTTATTGTGTTTTTTCGTACAAACATATAAAAAACTTTAAAAAATCGCCTGTTATAACTAAGTGCAGCTATGAACGTTAAATTAGCAAATAATTATCAGTAAATTAAAAAAAAACGGGTAAATTTAAATTGTATTGTTTTTTAATTTCTTTGTACAGCGGTAAACTTGTCTTACCAAGGTAGTTGATAATATCTTTTAAAGGCTCTTTTCCGCAAATACGATTTTTTAATTTTTAATTGCTTGTCAACAAACCCAGCTGATTGACAGTTAGACTGTAGTGCGCTGAGTTCGGAAGAACTCCGAAATTAGTTTCACACTGGAAAGATTAAAGTCTTTCCGCTAGCGAACTCGTGTTTCGATCTGAGTACTAGGCTTTACTTATTCAGTAATCGAAAATTTTTGAATCGAACCTGATGAAGTAGGCTATAGTGTGGAACGATATAGCAATGTTACAATTTTGTCAACCATATGCTGAAACTGTTTCGGTAGCCAATAATAAAGCGGTGTCTACCATCTCTTTAATACAGGTGAATAAAGTTTCCATTACAATGTTTAATAGAAGCTATCTAAAATGTTAACAATTTCAGGATATTTTTAATAAAATGGCTCACGATACCAAAAATACAAAAACTTGGAGAAATTAGTCAGGCACTTCAAATTAACAGCAGTTACGCTAACAGAGTGTTTCAATAATAAGCGCGTCTTTTCTACCGATATAATTGAAAAATTGTTTAATCACCGTAATGTGACGTATGAAAAATCTGCATGGCGAAACCAATGAATCGTTGCCAAGCCTTGACAAATATTTGAATCAAGATATGTAGATACATGGTATCCAGTGTATTTTTTTATAGATCGACTTAAACACACAGATTATGAGCAAAAAAATGTAGTAACAGGGAAATTCAATAAAAGAATTCCTTGTGGAAAATTAGAGAGTTTTCTAATTATAAATAACCGAAAAAAAACTTGGCAGTGGCTAAAATTATTAATAGCGAGAAAACGAAAAGAAAAGGTGTCGACGGCTCAAATCAATTTCAACGAATGCTTATATATTTTTCGACAAAATACTTAGAGCTTAGCTTAACGAAGGTTGGCGAAGACGGGGCGACTTCGCCGAGAGCGAGAGAAAACTTTATTGTGCTCCCGCCTTCGCCCTAAACTAACTTACACTGAACTTCAAGTTTTTATTTTTAACAAATTCAATATGATTCAAGTTTGAGCGAACACCGGCCCCGTTGAACACCCATCGGGCTTCAACACAATGGAAGCGGCGCCAACTTATGAATGGCCCGCCAGAAAAGGCCTCCTCCACTAGTCCGCACGTCGACGACCCTGACCATGCCGTCCTCCCCTGCGTGCCTGGCGACTATTCTGCCGAGGAGCCATTGTTGGGGCGGCAGGTTGTCCTCGGCCACGAGAACGAGATCTCCCTCGCTGATGTTGGGCGGCTGCTGGTGCCACTTGCCCCGTATTTGGAGGCCCAGGACATATTCCCGGGACCATCGCCGCCAGAACATTTGCCTGACTGACGAGACAAGCCGCCATCGGCGCAAGCAGTTGAGACCCTCCTGGTCCGGGGTCCGGAGTGGTGGTGTGGCGAGTAGCGGCCCGCCTGTCAGTAGGTGCCCGGGTGTCAGCGCCTCTCCGTCGCTTGGGTCGCTGCTGATCGCTCCGAGCGGCCGGGAGTTCATCACCGCCTCGATTCCCACGAGGACTGTCCCCAGCTCTTCTGCGCTTAGGAGCGCGCTGCCCACCGCCCGTAGGAGTAGGTTCTTGGCAGTTTTGACACCTGCCTCCCATAGTCCGCCCATGTGCGGAGCCCGCGGTGGTGTGAAGACAAATTCGCATCCGCTTTTTGATGCGAATTCGCGTATCGCGTCGGCTTCGTCCTCAATCCTCTCTCGAAGGGCCCGGAAGTGGCGACTCGCTCCGACGAAGTTCGTCCCGTTGTCGCAATGGACGACTTGGGGACATCCTCGGCGCCCAACGAACCTTTGAAAAGCCAATAAAAAGGAATCTGTGGTTAAATCTGAAACAACTCCTAGATGAACCGCTTTGGACGCAAAACAAACGAAGAGCGCAATATAGGACTTATACGGAGGCCTACCACGAATTTTCAATGTCGTATAGACAGGGCCACAAAAATCGACGCCACATATAGCAAATGGGCGGAGAGCACGGAGACAATCTGCGGGTAAATTTCTCATAATTTGTGTCATTAGTCGAGGCTTACACTTAAAGCAGCGTATGCATGATCGAACTATCTGACTGCAGACCTCCTGAGCGTTTACGATCCAAATACGCTGTCGAAGGAGACTCACAAGGGCTCGTGGACCAACATGAAAATTGGAATGGTGAAGATGCCGAACATAGCTCTGCACAAATTGATAGCGTTCTGTCAACAACAATGGAGACTTGGCATCGTATGATGCCATTAGCTAGCATTAGCTAGTCGCCCCCCAACTCGCAACAAAGAAAAGTGACACCAAGTCCCCTTGTCTTCATGGATGAATGACTTGGGCCAACTCTGGATCCTTTACGAGCTTTTTCTCTTTCTTCATGATACTCGTGCTTCTGTAATATCTCGACAATTTTTAGAAAAGCTTCATTATATTCAGTCGGCGACAAAGTTTTTTCAAATACCATACTTTTGTCTTTTCATTTTCTTATGAAGTGGACCATATAAACGAATACCCGAAGCAGTTTAAGGTGTGACGAAAATCCCTCCATGACATCTACCAAATCCAAATTTCTTACAGCAGCGGTCAGTCCGACCGCAGTCTTCCTCGATTCTTGTAGTAGGACTTCTTCATCTAGTTCAAAGTGTGCATTCTGGGGCCAGTTTGCATCTTCCTCTTTTAAAAACGCAGGTGCAGTAAACCATATTGACTGTATAATTTCGTCGACGTCACAACCTCTTGATACAATATCTGCTGGGTTTTGTTTCGTTGGAACATGCCGCCACGTAGCTTCACCTGACCACTCTTAAATCTCCGCTACTCTATTCGATACGAATGTGGATAATGAAGATGGATGAGACCGGATCCAATGAAGCGTAACTTCAGAATCCGACCAATAAACAATCCGTTCGATAGGTACCTTTAATAGGGCCTTGATTCTGTGGCAGAGATCTGCGAGAAGGTGAGCGGCACATAACTCAAGCCTTGGGAGTGTTTTAGTCTTGAGCGGCGCTCCTTTAGACTTTGAAGTCAACAGCGACATTTTATAACCTTCTGCAGTTTTACTACGAATGTAGACGCAAGCTCCATAAGCTCTTAAGGATGCGTCAGCAAAGGCATGTAATTGGATCGATGACATCGGATCGGTATGCACAAACCGGGGAATAGATAATTTCTCTAATTTAAACAATGTAATTTTTATCATATTCCAAGCTGTTTCCAAATGAATAGGAATCGACTCATCCCAATCTAACTTATTAAGCCAAAGTTCCTGCAATAGGATCTTTCCTCTAATTACAATAGGACTTAATAAGCCGAGGGGGTCAAACAGCTTCGATGTCACCGATAGTATGTTCCGTTTTGTCGTTCGGAGACCCATGACAGCAGTGTCAATTTGAAATTTGAAGGCATCTTCGTTAGGCAACCACGATATTCCTAACGCCTTAGTTGACTCTGAGTCCGAGATGGGTATGGATTTAACTGTGCTCTCAGATGCGGTAACGTCAGGTGAGTTTGAAAACCACTTTGTCAATTCAAAACCTGCAGTTTGAAGAACCTGAGATACTTCAGACTTAATAGTCTTTAACTCCTCTACGCATGCAGCACCAGTCAACATATCATCGACATAAAAGTCGGATCCAATAACCTTAGCAGCTCTAGGAAAAGAAACTTTGGCAGACTCACTTAACCTTTTTAAACACCGAATAGCCAAAAACGGGGCTGGTCCAGTACCATATGTTACGGTGTTGAGCTTGTATAATCTCAAGGACTCAGAGGGGTCTCTTCTCCACACTATAAGTTGAAACTGCCTATCTGCTTCATTCACCATCACTTGGCGATACATTTTCTTTACATCGGCGGTCAGGGCAAACCTATGCAGCCGGAAGCGCATTAACGTTGAGTACAACTCATCTTGGATTGTCGGTCCAACCATCAAAATGTCATTTAGAGACTTCTGAGTTGACGATTTACAAGACGCATCGAAAACGACACGTAACTTGGTTGACGTACTTTGGGGTCTCAGAACACATTGATGTGGGATAACATAATTGGAGCAGAAGGAAATTTATCTGTAAGAGACATATGACCTAAGGAAAGGTACTCCTCCATAAATTCTAGGTACATTTCCTTCATCTCAGGGTCTCGAGACAGCCTTCTTTCAAGCGACAAAAACCGCCGTTTTGCGACTTCAAAAGAGTTGCCTAACTCATTTGGATCCGATTTAAACGGCAGTCTTACTTCAAACCGACCTGATGGCAAAACCTGAGTAGTCTTCCGGTAGTGTTCTTCACATAACTTTTGCTCAGGTGACAGAATTTTCTTTAGAGATGGCATTTCTTCCAGTGACCAAAACTTCTGTAGTGTGCTGTCAATAGACACTAAAATCTCTTCACTACAACTGAAACTTTTCACAACTTCTGTAGGGGAAGATGCCTTATATCTACCCGATACAACCCAGCCGAAGAGGGTTTTCTGCAGAGTTTGAAAGTCAGGACCTTGTCTAATTTGTCCAACAGCTAATAATTCGAAAAATGATTCTGCTCCTATTAACATATCTATTTTTTGTGGCTTGTAGAAATAGGGGTCTGCTAGTGGTAGGTTCATTGGAATTTTTCCTACATAAGTTTAATAAATAAAATAGTTAATATACAAATATGATACAAAAATTTATTATTTATTTTTAGATGGTAGTTTTAATTTTCAAAATTTAGCTTCCTTAGGATTATATTTAAATACATCCTTAGGATTATATGTACATACATACAAGTAAATTTTATGTAAGTTATCCACTTTTAGAATTTCGTATGAAAATAAAATTTGGTTTAATGATTTTGTGCCTTTTAAATTTGATTTGAAAAGCGCGCGCTTATATTTGGGCTTATTCTTTTTCTAAATAATTAAAATAGTTAATATACAAATACTTATATAAATTTAATTTATATTATGATAATAATTTTAAATAATGTTTGGAAAATTAGAGTTTTCTAATTATTAATAACCGAAAAAAACTTGGCGGTGGCTAAAATTATTAATAGCGAGAAAACGAAAACGAAAAGAAAAGGTGTCGACGGCTCAAATCAATTTCAACGAATGCTTATATATTTTCGACAAAGTACTTAGAGCCTAGCTTAACGAAGGTTGGCGAAGACGGGGCGACTTCGCCGAGAGCGAGAGAAAACTTTATTGTGCTCCCGCCTTCGCCCTAAACTAACACTAAACTTACACTAAACTTCAAGTTTTTATTTTTAACAAATTCAATATGATTCAACTTTGAGCGAACACCTTGCATGTCTAGAACAACGTTTACTCGCACTTAACGCCATCGGGGGAAAATTGCATAAGAACGAGCCCTGCAGTTCCATTAATAACCTTTTAATTGATTAATCATGACCAAAAATTTATCACTGCTGATGATTAATAGATGAATTTTCATACAAAATAGTGATGAATTTAACATTGGCATGTCCTAGAAGTTAATCAGTAAAAAATTCATCACATTTTAATAATTAATTCATCACTATATTAAGCAACAAGAGTAAATGGGGTTATTATTCTCAATAATAGAGAAAATTCATCACATTTTATCCGTATTTCATCGCAGTTTTTTCAGTAATACATCGCATTTTCACCAGTAAATAAACTCATAATATTTCACTTTATTTAATTAAAATATTTTCTTACATTTATTGGTTATTATTATAATTTATTATAGTTCTTAATATTAATCTTAATTCAATTTACGTTTTCAGTTGTATTGGGGGTGTTGGGGATGTTTGGGCACTTTTTTTTTACAGCGTGCTTTATGTGCTGGCTCTCCCCGACCAAGTATATCTAAAATGAAAAAATGATTATAAAATATATAAAATCTTACTCAGTAGTACTCGAAAAAAGTTATGCACTTTTTATTGTGTTTCTTGTTTTGCCGCCTGCCAAGTGCAACTTAGTTTATGTTGGCCTATTAGTTTTATTATAAGCTTCACCTAAAATTATGAATAAAAATATGAGCAGTAAAGGTACAGTTTAAACAATAGAAAAGCAGAAATAATAATAATTTTACAATTTACTGCTATTTTTTATATTAAGTTTTATTTATATATAACAGATAAAATTGCATTTCTCCAACCTTATACCATTCTGTCAATATAGATACAAAAGGTGTGTTATTAATTCTTTGTTGTTTATTATTTTATATTAGTTGCTTCGATAAAACATTTTTTTTTGTTCCAATGGGTCGACGAGCAATGCAAGTTTAACTGTTTATATTGGCATATTCTAAGCATTTTGAATAATTAAATTAGTACACTCACCAAAATTTCTGATAAATTTAATTTTTACCATTTCACAAAAATTCTCGACTCCAATCCGTTCCCTATGGTAATTAAATGCAAGTGCATGTAAAGACAGCGAGAAAGGCGCGTGCCTTCCAAAAAACAGAAAGCGCAAGAACAATGCCTCCGTTAATCCTATTGTTATTTCCGTTGCACAATTTGTTTTTACACGTTTCTCGTCGCCTCAAAACAGGGTATATAAAAGCATGTCCGACTATGCAAAAAATTCACATTATTTTAATTAAATTAAGGGGGTATATACCTTTTTTTGTCGAAAAAATAGGAAAGTTTGGATTTTTTTATGTATGTAACTATTGTTTTTATTAAATGAATGATTATATTTTCTGAAAGTTTAGATTGTTGACGTTTATGCAAAAATTTTTGAAAAAATATTTAATAGTTTTTAAAATGTGCCTGTTTCCCTTAAACGCCTTTTTTTTAAGAGCCTTGCGTTGATAATTCCCCAGAACGAATGGGTCAACTGATACCGAAAAAAATAAAAATATTTCATTAGTTTAAAGTAGTATCCTGTACTTGAACGAACGTTTCTAAATTTTTTTTGTGCATACGGGAACGTTTAATGCGAAAAATGACGTTTTTGGACGCAAAAATTCTTACAAAACTATCTATTTCGGCGAAATAAAAATTTTTACATGAAAAAACGATCGTTCAAGTACTAATAAAATTCTTTACGAACATTTAAAAAAAAAATTTGAAGAAAATCGGTTCAGTAGTTTTTCGCCAATCCATATCACCGCAAAGTCATTTAAAAAAAAAACCATTTCGAGATATTCGCGTTTAAAGTTTCAAGTTTGGGTTTGGGCGGGGACGAGGCGCGTGGCTAGGAGCGCTGTAACTTTTTTTCTACTGCTCAAGTCTCTATGAAAATTTTGGGAAATATTCTAAAGAAGTTGTTCTTTAAGATAAAGCAAAAAAAAAAATTTCGATTTTTTGAAAATGAAAAAAGTCTACACACCCTTAATAAATAAACCTCCAACAAGATTTAGAATTATAAGAAAAAAAATTATATTGAAATACATCAAAATATTGTTGAAATAGTAAAAATGTAATGAATTACGGATTCTAATTCGTTGTATTTTTATACCCGTTACTCGTAGAGTAAAAGGGTATATTATATTCGTGCAAAAGTATGTAACAGGTAGAAGGAAGCGTTTTCGACCCTATAAAGTATATATATTCTTGTTCAGGATCACTAGCCGAGTCGATCTAGCCATGTCCGTCTGTCCGTCTGTCTGTCCGTCTGTCCGTATGAACGCTGAGATCTCGCAAACTATAAAAGCTAGAAGATTGGCATTTTGCATGCAGATTCTAGGAGTTCCTACGCAGCGCAAGTTTGTTTCAAAAAGGTGCCACGCCCCCTTTGCCGCCCATAAGCCACAAGCTGTGGCCACAGTTTCGATGATATTATGAAAATTTTAATTGATACGTATTTGTTTCGTCAATAATTATCGATTGGCCTAATAAAAGTTTGCCACGCCCACTCTAACGCCCAAAAACCCATTAAACGCTTAAGCCTGGCTAGCGCCTACATTTCCGCCTTTCATGGCGCCATCTAACGGATGACTTTGGAACAGCTGGCCAAGGTGCTCCACAGAGTCAACGTTAATTCTCGATAAGGATTTCTATTAAGGGGTTATCCGGGTCTTGACACTTCAAAAAATTCATTTTTTTCAAACTTTTTTATATAATAGTACAAAGTTTCAGGAATGTTGACTGAAAATTTCAAGTCGATCGAAACAAAACTGTAGGAATGGGAGAAATTTAAAGCCCAGCTCGTCGAACGTCACAACGGGCAATTCGGGCTCTGGCGTCGGACAGATTCGGCACTTTAAACGCGTTTTTCTCAAAACCACTTTTTTGAAGTCGGTAGTCACGATTTTTCAAAAACTATTGCACCGATCAACTTCTGCTTTTGCACACTTCTTTTAGACATAATTCTCTTGTCCTTAACGGAGGAATTTGACACTTTTTATGAAAAGCGCTACAAAAAATTCAATTTTTAATTTAAAAAAGAAATGGCTCGTAGAGGACAAGCGAGACACATACACTATCAGAATAATTTTGGTTTTTTGATTTCAGATAAAAATTGGCTGAGATATTTTGCCTACCGCAAGGACACAATTTTTTATGAGGTCAAGTTCAAGCCTGCCTCAACGGCTCAATTTTAAAAATTTTTGGTTAAAATTTTTACACAATGTTGGTCAAACCATAAACATTAATGTACAATAAATGAAATTTGTGAAAGTGTCGTAAGATCTTTAAAAAAAATTCACGAAAATAGGCTTTTTTTCGTGCTCCAAGACCCGGATAACCCCTTAACGGAAATTGCAATGGTTTTCATTTGTCAATACCGAACTATATCCCAAGAACTATGCTAATCAAATCTAGTTAGCCAAATTGGAGGTCTGAGTCAAACAATGGCTTATGTGTGTATGTATGTAAGCATATACATATGTATGTATTTACATTGTACATTCACACTATGTTAAAAAAAAAAAAAAAAACAGGAAAGGAAAGCTAACTTCGGGCGGAGCCGAAGTTGATATACCCTTGCAGAATACTCTGTAAATTATATTCTCCAAAATTATTCATATGATGCATTCTTAATACTCATAAAAAATCCCAACTTCCTAACTTTACAAACACCAAAGTTATGGCATTTCCGATCAATCAGTTATATGGCAGCTATAGGATATAGTCGGCCGATCCTTATGAAATTTGGTAGGTCGGATTGATTGGCCAATAATAAAACCCATAGGAAATCTCAGCTTCCTAACTTTGCAAACACTACAGTTATGGCATTTCCGATCAATCAGTTATATGGCAGCTATAGGATATAGTCGGCCGATCCAGGCCGTTCCGACATGTATACTGCGTGCAAGGGAAAGAAGGGTGTGTGCAAAGTTTCAATTCGATATCTTTAAAACTGAGAGACTAGTTTGCGTAGAAACAGACAGACGGACATGGCTATATCAACTCAGGAGGTGATCCTGATCAAGAATATATATACTTTATAGGGTCGGAGATGTCTCCTTCACTGCGTTGCACACTTTTGACCAAAATTATAATACCCTCTGCAAGGGTATAAAAAACATAAGAAGGCATATTTATATTGAGTTGTTTAGCTGGGTAACGGGTATCTAATAGTCGAGGCACTCGACTATAGCGTTCTCTCTTGTTTTAGATGTTATCGCGTGTCTTCGGATTTTCCTCTCAAGAAGATCCCACAAATGCTCAATTGGGTTTAGATCAGGACTCTGGGGAGGTGTTCGCAGCTGATTTTTGACGTTATACAGCAGCCAAAGCTTTGTATTCTGGGCCTTGTGCGTCGGGTCGTTGTCTTGTTGGAACCAATATTCACTTTAGAGCCCAAATTTTTCAGCACTTTCTTTTAAATTGTTTTTTAATATGTCAATATAGATTTTCTGATCCATTATTAACTCGATAAATACCAATTTTCCAACGCCACTTGCTGCCATACACCCCCACACCATTATTCCGCTTCCTCCTTGCTTTACTGTGCCAACAAAATGTTCTTTATTAAAGGCTTCTCCGCTTTTCCTCCATACCAAAACCTTTCCCTCGATTCCAAATATGCAGAATTTACTTTCGTCGGAAAATATAACCTTTTTCCAGAAGTCTTGGTGTTTGGAAATATACTCATTAGTAAAGGTTAGGCGCTTTTGTCTATTGACTTCCGATATGAGAGGTTTTTTGCGGGCGACTCTGCTATGGTAGTCAGCCATTTTTATGGTCCGACGTACAGTATCCTCGGAAACTGTTTTGGAAAATCTATCCTCGACCTTCAGCTTTGCCTGATGAGCTGTCGTCCTTGGGTTGAGCTGAATAGATTTGATAATATTCCTCTGCTCGCGGTTTATAAGCAAAGGCGGACGGCCAGAACGAGCCTTTGGCAAGATACTTCCAGCCGAGTTGTAGTTATTTATCACTCTTTGGATGGATGAGTGGGTTCTACCAACTAAAGAACCAATTTCTCTATAAGATTTTCCATCCAAAAAACCTTTTAATATAATTTTCAGCTCCTCAACAGAAATTTTCATTGCCTTTTTGTTCCATGCTGCAATATGCTCGTTATTATAATGAAAGAGTTCCATTTTAACTGCGTAATGTCTTTCTTTAGACATTCTATAGTAGATCGGTGACAACAAAATTAACGGTAATCGCACAATCCTGCATTCCTCGAAGTTGAAAACTGCTGTACGCAGACTTTTGCGCGTACACTTTTTCGTAGTGTTAAGTTTAAAATTAAAATTAAAAAAAAAACCCCTGTTGAATATTTCTAATATTTATATGTCAATGAAGACAATAAACTATAGTTTTGTTTAAAAAAAAAATAATGAATAAAATACATGCATAAATGGCCGAACAATTAATGTTCAAAGTTTGATTTTGACATTTTTTGGGGGTGTACGCAGAGATATGCGAGTGAGTGTATATAGATTTTAAACTTAAAATTCATAATATATTTTTTTAATTATCATTAAATAATGAAATCCAACTTCAAAACTATTTTTTTCTTTTTTCTTTGGGTGCTAGATTTGTAAAATTAGTTTACCATTAATCGTATAAAAAATTACGTTTTAAAAGAAACAACCCAAGTACTTTGTTATTTCTCTTCCTATGACTGCATTTATTCAAATCCAGTTAAGTAATCCTGATTTGCTTAGATAAATTTAGTGGCCTTAATCGGCTTTTAACTAGAAAAACCGAAAATTTTCTTGAATTAAATCTGGGCAAGCCGTTTAACCCATCGATTATTATTTTTCGGCAAAACAATCTTGAGTAAAATTCAATATTTTATTATTATACCCTTGCAGAGGGTATTATAATTTCAGTCAAAAGTTTGCAACGCAGTGAAGGAGACATTTCCGACCCTATAAAGTATATATATTCTTGATCAGGATCACCTCCTGAGTTGATATAGACATGTCCGTCTGTCCGTCCGTCCGTTTCTACGCAAACTAGTCCCTCAGTTTTAAAGCTATCTGCTTGAAACTTTCCGAAAAGTTGGCTTTCTATTGCAGGTAGTATATAAGTCGGAACGGACGGAACGAGCCGGATCGGAAAAGCGAACTTAAGTTACCATATAGCTTTAGCCATACATACCTCCCATATATAACTGATTGATCGGAAATGCCATAACTTGGGTGTTTGTAAAGTTAGGAAGTTGGGATTTTCTATGGGTTTTATTTTTGGCCAATCAATCCGACCTACGAAATTTGATAAGGATCGGCCGACTATATCCTATAGCTGCCATATTACTGAACGATTGGAAATGCCATAACTTTGGTGTTTTTAAATTTGGGAAGTTGGGACTTTTTATGAGTATTAAGAATACATCATATGAATAATTTTGAAGAATATAATTTACAGAATATTCTGCAAAGGTATATCAACTTCGGCTCCGTCCAAAGTTAGCTTTCTTTCTTGTTTTTTGTTAACATCTATTTATTTTTACTATTTTTAAAAGGTACTAATAATTTTGACCAGATTCTATAACAGCTATAGTATATAGCCGGATTCAAATATAGCACATATATATTTATAACCGGATATAACTATCCCCCTAATTTTGCAATTTGATCTGTGCCAGCTAAGCGCCAGGCACGTAGATATGAAAAGCATACAAATGAAATAGATTCTTAAATTAAGTATAATCGGTAGACTAATCAGATAACATCCAGTCAATATGGACTTATGCCACCAACTTTGGATATAATCTTATTAGTCTCTATGCATTAGTTTATCCGGACTTTGTAAGTTTACGACGTCGCTTCATATCCGTCTGCCCGCTGCTTGGTAGCTACATTTTTCTAAATTTCATTTGTAGTTAGTGTTGTAGATTTATAATTAGGCATCAGAACTTATTTTTTTTCTAAAAATTCTGACGTTTCAGACCAATAAAAAAAGAACTGTCCAAAATCTCGGCAATTCAAAAATATTATTTTTTTAGTTAATTTAAGTTTTTTAAGTTGGGACATGTTGAACAAATTTAAGAGGATTAAGTAATAATTAAATAGGTTACCAAATGGTTAGTATACCCCTGTAGAGGGTATTAACTTATATATATTCTTGATCAGCATCACCAGACGAGTCGATCTAGCCATGTCCGTCTGACCGACCCTACGCTATTTTGATATAACTTTGCAAAAAGTTTTGTTTTTGTAGTGGTTGGAACGTGTCGGATCGGCCTACTATATCATATAGAAGCATATTGCATAGAAGCAATCGGGGAAGAAAGGAAATCAAAAACTTAACTGCGTTATTTGCTAATATATACGATAATTTTTAATGATTTCAATGTTTCGGTTTTTTAAATAGCAACGGTTTGCAAGTTTGCTCCTTTTGTTATTTTTTTACATCTCTTAAATACTTTTTTCGCCGAGTTCATTAAAATCAAGAACGGAAAGCTAACTTCGGGCGGAGCCGAAGTTGATATACCCTTGCAGAATATTATGTAAATTATATTCTCCAAAATTATTCATATGATGCATTCTTAATACTCATAAAAAATCCCAACTTCCTAACTTTAAAAACACCAAAGTTATGGCATTTCCAATCGTTCAGTTATATGGCAGCTATAGGATATAGTCGGCCGATCCTTATGAAATTTGATAGGTCATATTTATTGGACAAAAATAAAACCCATAGAAAATCCCAACTTCCTAACTTAACAAACACCAAAGTTATGGAATTTCCGATCGCTCAGTTATACAGCAGCTATAGGATATAGTCGGCCGATCCTTATGAAATTTGATAGGTCATATTTATTGGACAAAAATAAAACCCATAGAAAATCCCAACTTCCTAACTTAACAAACACCAAAGTTATGGAATTTCCGATCGCTCAGTTATACAGCAGCTATAGGATATAGTCGGCCGATCCTTATGAAATTTGGTAGGTCGGATTGATAGGTCAAAAATAAAACCCATAGAAAATCCTTCTTCCTAACTTTACAAACACCAAAGTTATGGCATTTCCGATTTATCAGTTATATGGCAGCTATAGGATATAGTCGGCCGATCCCGGCCGTTCCGACTTATATACTGCGTGCAAAGGAAAGAAGGGTGTGTGCAAAGTTACAATTCGATAGCTTTAAAACTGAGAGACTAGTTTGCGTAGAAACAGACAGACGGACATGGCTATATCAACTCAGGAGGTGATCCTGATCAAGAATATATATACTTTATAGGGTCGGAGATGTCTCCTTTACTGCGTTGCACACTTTTGACCAAAATTATAATACCCTCTGCAAGGGTATAAAAATGATTTAACCTGAAATCCGATGTATAACTATAATTTAAAAAATAATTGTTTTTGCAAGGGTTCATAAACTTAATCTAGCCAGGGTCAACATCGGTTTTAGTTTTATACGTTTTTACTTACTTATGTATTTCTGGAGAATCATAGGATAGCAATCGAACTAATGGTGGTATACCTCCCAAAGATCTTGTTCGTTGCTTGTTTGGGTCATCCATGTAGCATAAATGTTGTAGATATGCTGCAGCATTTGCCTTAATAGCACTATTCGGATTGCTTAAAAAACTTATAACTTCCGAAAGATTTGGATCTCTCCACCTCATCGTTGAACAAAGATCATTTTCTGACCCTCCAATATATTCATCTTTTTCTCCCAATCTTTGAGGCACAGTATTCAACGAACTCATTGCAAATTGGGGTAATTTAAATTCTGCAGAACTGTCGAACGTTGGAAATTGGGAATCAGCTATTGCTTCGGACCCATTAACGTTATCATTATAAGATCTTCCAGAAAAGGGTTTTATGTTTGAAATTGTGCTTTTAATTCCTGTGTAGTTAGCTTCTGACGTATAAGAGAAAGGTAGAACGGATTCATCAGTGTACTCAGACTCCACGCCACAATGTATACCAGCCACACCATAATCTGGTGTATCCTCAAACTGTCCTGCTTGTGCATATCTTACGGTCGGAGCTAATGAATGATTTTCAATAGCTGGAATGGAAATGTCTGGAGAAGTGGTCTCGATTTTATTTTGGGAGCCAAGAAGTGAACAATGTGGGACTATTTGGGATATCGAACCAATTCCAGGCGGTTTTGTTATATATACAGGCGTGTTTGTAAATCCTGATGCCGAAAATTGTTCAAAATTTTGAAATGATGTATATTGGGTTTGAATATTTCCTGTCTCGGGCGTCAAAGGTAGATCCATGTTTTTGTTATGTGTTGGATTCATATTTAAACTGAAATAAAAATGTGAGACTATAATTGAATTTTAAAATGTCAGATTAAATAGTTTTAAAATACACTGTGGAAAAAAGTTTACCTTTATTTTTTTTAGATAAATAAATATAACATTTTCGATATATATATTCCGAATCTAGTAGCAATGTTTTGAGAAAATTCACCGCAAGTTGCCGAAATTAATGTTTTGATAATTTTGAGCTTTAACAACGGCCGAAAGACCTATAGGCTTTACAATGCAATGAAGCCGTTAAAAGTGATTAAAAGTATTACACTCTGTATAAACTAAATGTTCAAATTACTTTTTAGGTCCGAGAACAAATAGGTTTCCACCAAAGCTAACTTTTAAATCAATCTTCTCCTGTGACTTGTTTATAGTTATTATTTATTATTACAAATTCCACAAGGTAATAAGCCTGCCTGCAACTATTAAAATGTCGCGAGTATCTAGGCTCTAGCGACCCGATTTTTCAACGAAAATTAAAGTTTTAAAGTTTGGTACATATGATAGTGTCGATGCACATAAAAATATATCTAATTTTCAGACTGATCTGACCACGCCTTCCCAAGCCGCCCATATGAGATAGTTTTCCTCTTATTGATACTTGTGCGGTAATAAATAATGCTAGCTCTCGTTAAATTCAACAAATGTTTATAATTAATTTTTTTTTAACACTTAACCTTAATATTAATAAGTAAAAAATAACAATTAAAAATGACTATAAATGGGTATTTTACATTTAAAAATGTTCCTAACAGTCGTCTTCTACATCAAACGGATTTTCAGAGTTAGAATTTGAATCACTATCATTATTGCTAGCATCAAAATCGGGAACATTGTTATTATTGTTTATGTTACAAGAATATAGCAAGTTTGGTGATTCCAAAAGTTCGATTACGTCTGCTGGTAGGGGTAGTTTATTTTGGTGACCCAATCTTTTTGTTAAATAGATGCTTGACACAAGAGGATCTGAGGAATCCATTGCTCTGTGGAAAACTTCTGCCATGTTGTTCTGCCGTGTACTCTTTCGAGCATGTAACCTCCTGTCACTCTTATAGTATTTGTTGCGAGCCTCTGAGGCGTTCTCGCCGAGAACACCTAATGGAAGGATTGATGCTTCTATTATTTGGTATCCGTGCATTAAGATTTTATGGACTGTTCCTGACATTGGAAACCATGGATACAAGATCAATTGGTATGTGGCAAGAAATAGCAATTCAAATATTGTTAAAATATGCAATGAGAAATTCATCAAGATCTAAGATTTCAGCTAGTAGCTTAGGTTGTATTGCCGTCGTTGGTATTTCCATTGCCATTCTGCTTAGGCTTATCCACATGTAAAGCCATAGCATTCCACATCTGCAGCTGAATCGTCTTTTTATACCCTTGCAGAGGGTATTATAATTTTGGTCAAAAGTGTGCAACGCAGTGAAGGAGACATCTCCGACCCTATAAAGTATACAGGGTGCGGCGCTTAAATCCGGACAAATTTAATTGTTTATTTAAAAACAAATTTATTTAAACAAAATATGAAAAAAATTGAAAATTCATTTACAGAAATATTAGTTGTTCCTGCCGAGAGTAAATTACTCTATATAACCTCCTTCAGCCCTAATGACCGCCTCTATCCTTGTCCTAAAACGGTCGCATGCTCTCTTTAAAACAGCGCTGTCCATATTGGTGAATGCTGCTTCGATAGCGGTGCGTAGAGATGCGACATTAGGGTACCTGGACTTGTTAGTAACCCTTTCGAATACGCTCCAAACATAATAGTCCAGGGGGTTCAAATCCGGGCTATTCGGGGGCCAGAACTCTTTGCTCCAGAACATGTCCACTAAAGGGCTGCACGGCAGCATTCAAAACGGCTTATGAGACATTCTTTTGCCAATGAGTTGAATGAATTCGGCTGCGAATTGCAATGAATGTGAGTGAATGTGTGCGCCGCCGCTCTACTCAACTCATCGAACTCACACATAGAGAGAGCGAATTGAATGCGAAAAGAACCGGGTAAAAATAGTGAGTGTGATGAATGACACATTGTTTCCTTTTACGTGAGCTGTATTTACTATTGCGAAATTAAATAAGAGACAATAATACAAGGTTTATTTCCATTTCATGTACATATGTATATTTCGCTTAAAAACTAATTATTAATTTTTCCTTATTAAATATTATTTATATTAGAATGTAGAAACATAATTTGATTTATGTATGCTTTCTGGATTTTTTGATACACTGCAGCGTTTTTCAGTAATTAAGTTTCTGGCATCAGAAAACGCGCTCTCTCTCTCTCGTAATAAGCGGCGCACAAATTCTATTCTGAGTATTCAGTCAATTCTATGCTTCATTCATTCATTCATTCCGTTTTGCACACACATTCATTCAATGCCATTTCATATGAATTCTCAAAATTGCGCTCAAATGAGAATACAGTGCGATGCGAACTCGATGAGCTGAATGCGTTGTGCTCAAATTAGAGTACACAACTCAAGAGTACTGAGAGAGTAAAAAAATTTGAGTGCAGTCGTGCAGCTCTCTAATGTCCACGTTATCCGATAGCCAGTTTTGGACTAAATGGCTCGTGTGGGCCGGTGCACCGTCCTGCTGAAAGACATATTGTTTCCCCGCGGCCACAGTTACCATCCACGGTTTCACAACATTCGTCAAAACTTGCAGATAAACTTCTTTATTAATAGTTTGTCCTTTTTCGAAGAAATGCGGCGGCATGACATCACCTTCACTGGACACAACACCTAGGAAAAAAAAAAAAAAAAACCTTCCCTTGACTTTTCAGAAGCATTGTACTTGGATGTAATATCGTATACAGTTGATCTCGGGTACCCGAAGAATCGAATTATTTCTGTCGGCGAACGCCCAGCGCGAAGACTTTCGATAATCGCGGCTCTTCGGTTGTACTCCGCACTCCCGGCCATTTTTACGTTATGACTATTTACGAGATGCCCATGGCTTACAAGAACGCCAGTAGCGACCTCTGGCGGAATGACTATGTGGCGGGAAATTCAAATTCAAATTTGTCCGGATTTAAGCGCCACACCCCGTATATATTCTTGATCAGGATCACCTCCTGAGTTGATATAGCCATGTCCGTATGTCCGTCTGTCCGTCTGTCTGTTTCTACGCGAACTAGTCTCTCAGTTTTAAAGATATCGAATTGAAACTTTGCACACACCCACGCAGTATATAAGTCGGAACGGCCGGGATCGGCCGACTATATCCTATAGCTGCCATATAACTGAACGATCGGATATGCCATAACTTTGGTGTTTGTAAAGTTAGGAAGTTGGGATTTTCGATGGGTTTTATATTTGGGCAATCAATCCGACTTACCAAATTTCATAAGGATGGGCCGACTTATCCATATAACTGATTGATCGGAAATGCCATAACTTTGGTGTTTGTAAAGTTAGAAAGTTGGGATTTCCTATGGGTTTTATTTTTGGCCAATTAATCCGACCTACCAAATTTCATATGGATCCGCCGACTATATTCTATAGCTGCCATATAACTAAACTATTGGAAATGCCATAGCTTTGGTGTTTTTAAAGTTAGGAAGTTGGCATTTTTATGAGTGTTAAGAATCATATGAATAATTTTGGAGAATATAATTTACAGAATATTCTGCAAGGGTATTTCAACTTCGGCTCCGCCCGAAGTTAGCTTTCCTTTCTTGTTTTGTTTTGCCATTTCTTTCTTTTAATGCTTCATGTCTTGGCTTAAATTTTGGTGAGTCTATTTTAGCATTTTCCATGAAGACTTTTGGACTCGCTCCACATATCGGACACAGTTGGCAAGATTTGGTTTCAGTCAAAATGTTTAAAACCTTTCCATCTAAAAGTATCATTTGAAGATCATATTTATATTATTTGAAATTGATTTTCCATTTACAAAGGAGCAGACATATAAAGACAAATCTTTTATTTGACTATCCAAATTTTTTTTCTCATCAAGAATATGGTCTTTTGTCTCTTTAACAAACTCAAGCTTGACTGGTTTACAAAATCTAATCGACTGAAGAGTACGATTCATCCAAAATACATTTCCTTTATGGCCCATTAATTTTAGGGGGATTATTGTTGTCGCAAAAAGCGAGTCGTCAGAAAGCAATGAATCACATCCAAAAAAGTGTTGCTTATAGCTACTTTGTCCGTTTGTTCCGTCAAATCCATAGCTTGCAATAAGGGTCAGACTTAAAGTATTGCCAAGCTGCTTAAAAATATCTTCTTCCATTTGAATTATACGGCAATTAGTGTGGTCTAGAAGATTTTGCAGCGGAACAGGTCTACATTTGGACTTAGCTTCTCTGACTTTGTTGTAAGCAGGAACGAGGACGGAAGCTTACTTCGGAAAGCCGAAGTTTTAATACCCTTGCAGACTTTGCCGAAATTGCTAAAACTAAAAAAGTAGCGAAAGGAATAAGGTATAAATAAATAAACTAGATTTGCATCGTTTGATGTCAATTGCTTTTATACTGCAAAAATGTCATATAAAAATAGAAAAAAAGGGATACTTTCGCAGCCTTTAACAATTTTTCCTACGGAATCTATAAGATATAGACGTAAGATCGGCAAGCGCTTTTACCCTAATCAAGATATGCGTAAATAAATAAGACTTGGAAAAATGTATGTCAGTAGCTTACACACTGCGCGAAAAATTCTGAAAATCATCAAATTTGGACCGATTTCACCCTATTGTTCCTATGGGAGCTATACGCGCTTTTACCCTAATCAAGGTATGCATAAAATATACGATTTGGAAAGATTCATGTCAATAGCTTTTACACTGCGCGAAATATCATCAATTATTGCAAAATATATCCGATCGTTCCTCTAGGATCTAGCTTTTAAACGGAATATCTTCTTGCAAGTTATATCCGATTGTTCCTATGGTAGCTATAGGATATAGACATCCGACAGAAGTCATTCGGTATGCTTTGTCTTAAATCTGGTCATGCGTCTGTTACATTTTCCCAAATTCTTATGTATGTAAAGGTGAAAGCTTATCACTTTGGTTTTGATTTCATCCTTTTTCTCCATGCTTAAGTAGAATTCTTTCAGTTCATCATAAATCCAACTCGAAACGGCAGATGAGCTACGATTGTTTTGTATATAGATATCAATCAGTTGCTCATAGGCGAACTCAACAACAGTTACAATATGTGGGATTTATACATATCGGTGCAAAATGGGGCAAAAATACTTAATAAAATTAGTTTATATACACTTTGCACTTTAATGACAGATAGTTACTTTTTGGCACAAGTTGGCACAAAATTTGTTATAATCCACAACAGACGGGTTAGCAGGTTAGCTTTTTTCTACTCTTTGGACAACACCAATAAACGCACACAAATAACACATTATCAAACATGAACAAAGTCTTTTTCAATACTAATATTCTACATACCTTTAATTAATTATTTTTAATTTTGCACGCATGCAATCAGACAACTGACTTTGAAGGGCTGCCAAAATTTCAGGGATGCATCAAAACAATTAAAATATTTTGATTCATTTTAGTCAAAATATGTTTTCTTTTTATGAAAAATTTGAATTTTCGTCAAAAAATCGACTCGCTTGCCCAATGTACAATGCAGTTCTCCAGAAAATTTGGAAATATGGCTCCAAGCTATGGGGAAACGCATGCGTTAGCAACCTAGAAGTAATACAGCGAGCTCAAAAAAAGATACTGAGAACTATAACTGATACACCGTGGTACATACGGAATGAAAACATTCATTCACAGAAATTTAAATGGGGGATGATCTGTTAAATGTTACAATGTAAATGCAAAGTATACGATCAAGCTACAGGCTCATCTAAATAGGCTTGCGCAGTCTTTAACCTGGAACACTAGCCATCAACAATAGCTAGGGCCGTTCACCAAAAAAACTTAATTTTAACTAATTAAATTTATGTATTAGGCTAAGATTTGAATACTTGTCGTTAGTCACGAAGAGAAAAGATTCATTAAATAAAAATACCGTAAATAAAAAAACAAAAAAATTTTAGGTACTGTTGCATATCAGACAACTGACTTTAAAGGGCTGCCAAATTTCAGGGATGGAACAAAACAATTAAAATATTTTGATTCATTTTAGTCAAAGTATATACTATTCAAATGTTAATATTAAAATATGTTTACTTTCTATGAAAAATTTGAATTTTCATTGAAAAATCGGCTCGCTGGCCCAATGTGTAATAATAACATTTTCAAAGACAGATAATGTATTTATTTTGTAGTAAACTGTTGTATAAACTAAATTTAGATATTAATTTAGTTAGACCTGAAATTAGTACTGAAAATGGCATTATAAATGTTGAGAGACTAGCTTTTTGTCCTACAGGATAATATTACTATATTGAATATTTTACGGAAAAAAGATGGCAACAGCAATTTTTTTGCGCGGCACTCCATTTTAATGTTTTGTTTAACTTTATTTTTAATTATTTCTGAAATAATTAAACAATTTTTGATGTGTCGACAAATAAAGACCGAATAAACATATAATTAAAATTTAACTGTAGCAGTATAGATACATGCAAGGCCCACTGTACCATATACATTTAGATAATTACGCATTAAGCCTTCTGTATAACAATAAGATAGATTCTCCGTTAGATTTAAGCATTATACTGTCATCCCTTTCTAGCACGTACACTTAGCATTTAAGGATAAAATGAATGCATAGCAGACTGACGCAGTTAAATTGTATGGAAGCATAGAAAAAGATCGAGACGCGGCATTCGGTGGCTAGCGTTTGGAAAGAACAGTTGACAAAAGATTAATAAAGACATTTACATTAACACATATTTAAAGCAGTGAAGTGATTTATCCTTTTACAACATCAGAAGTGGTCACTACTCACTATACCTGACGAAGATTTAAACCAATTTACGGTGTTCCAGCTAAAAAACTGGTTGGGTGCTCTCGGACTACAAACTTCTGGCTCAAAAACGGAGTTGATAGCGCGTCTGCAGGCTTTGTCTACGGAGGTTCGTGGCGACCCCCCAGCTAAAACAACAAGTCTCCAAGGCGGTCAGCCGCAGAACAGCGAATCTGTGATGGAGCCAGAGGATGGAGCCGCGTCGTTGTTGCTACAGCAACAGTTCGGAGAACCCTCGTTCTTCCAGGAAGCATTGACGTCACCACCCATAGAAAGTTTCGGCATAGGGCAGCTCTCCCTTGTAGATGCCGAGAAAGCTACATTGGAAAAAATTCGCACCGAAATAGATGCAAGCATGGCCGTATTGCATCGAATTCACACCGAAATCAACGACGCCAACAACAGCAAAACTAATCATGTTCGCCAAATCCATGACGTCATCGGCAACAACTTCGAGAATGTCGCCGATGGTAACAGTGACACTCACAGCAACGCTGTTAAAATTAACAGCACCGAAGTTACCAGAGCCAACGATAAGACCCAGTGTTGAAAAAGAGACCGCTGACAGTGATGATCAACGACACGTCGAGAAGGTAAACAAACTCTTAGAATCTCCAGCAGCGGCGCTCGCATTGGCAAAAGAAGTAACCATGGAGTATGATGGCAGCCGGTGTCCTCGTAACTGGATCACACAGATTCAAAACATCGCGCAGCTTTACAATCTGCATTCCGGGGGCAAGCGTATGCTACTACTTGCCAAGCTTAAGGGAAATGCTCAACTTTGGCTTCGCGCAAACGCCACACGCGTGCTGGAGCCAGCCGGTCGGCTCTGCGAGCAATTAATCGTAGCTTTCGGTGCAAAAAGGTCCAAAGGAGAACTAAGAAACGCATTCCAAAACCGTCAATGGCGCCCAGAGGAAAAGTTGCCTGCATATTTCGAGGACAAAATCATGCTAGCAAACGACATAAATATTGACGTGGAGGAGCTTCTCGAGAATATCATAGAGGGAATTCCAGCAACAGGATTGCGTGATCAGGCTCGTATACAATGTTTCTCCGAGCCAGAGCAGATGTTAAGGGCTTTTTCAGGAATCCGTTTGCCGGAGCGTAAGCGAGGAGGCATTTCTTCGAAGGATTTATCCGAAAAAATTGCAGGCAACAAGGATTTGCGTTGCGCCAATTGCAATTCCAAAGGGCATTTTGCGTCTTTTGAGTGTCTTAAGCCGAAAAGGGAGCCTGGTTCCTGCTATGCCTGCGGGGCGTTTGGACACTTCGTTGGGCAATGCCCGGAGCGCAAAATCGCAAACACAAACAACTATGTAAGATATTTTAAAATATTTTTTCACAATAATTCTAATGCCCCATTAGTTTCAGCGTGCCTCATAGACACTGGGAGTCCAATCTCTTTTGCTAAAATAAGCAGTTTATCTAATATAGTTAATTTGGAATCCGTTTCGGAAAACTTTTTCGGGCTAAATAAGAGCCAACTAAAAATATTTGGAAAAATTTTATGTTACGTTATAAAAGAAAGAATAAAGTGTTATTTTGATCTTTACTTAGTCCCAAAAGAGTCTATGAGCCATGATGTAGTTCTTGGAAGAAATTTTATGGAGGCGTGCCAGCTAAAACTAGATCTAGGCACCTTGAAGATGGTAACGGTAGAGCCTGCGAAACAAAAATGCAAACTAAAACTAAATAATAATGCAAATGTTAATGCATACAACACAAAACACACTTTAAATGTTAATATCATACAAGAAAATAAGTTTGAAATTAATAAGGATACAGTTAGTGAAAGAGTTAGTGATACAGTTAGTAATACAGGCAATGAAACAGTTAGTGATACAGTTAGTAATACAGGCAGTGAAACAGTTAGTGAAACAGTTAGTAAAACAGTTAGTGAAGCAGAGAGTCCCAGATTTAATCAAACAGTAAGTCAAAAGGAAACAACGAAATCCACAGTTAATAAAACGGTTAGTCCCGAAATTAGTAAGGCAGTAAGTCCTACGGTTAGCGAGATAATTAATAACTATGAAGAAACGGTTAGGGAGATGTTCAGTATAAATTGCCTAGAAACTGAAGAGGCGGATTACATATGCGGCACAAATGATGACCAGGATTTAAATCGTCGTTTAAAGGAGGTTATTGAAAGCAATTATAAGACATTAGAAAGGCCAAAGGAACCTTTTATTAAATGCGAAATTAAATTAAATTTAGAAACTTCGAAACCATTTAGTTGTGCTCCAAGACGACTCGCATACTCAGAGAAGGAAAAATTGCAACTTTTGCTAGATGATTATTTAAATAACGGTATTATACAACCCAGCGAATCGGAATACGCTTCACCGATAGTATTAGTCAAGAAAAAAACCGGAGACATAAGATTGTGCATAGACTTTAGAAAACTTAACAAGGTATTAATTAAAGACAATTATCCCATACCGCTCATCGATGACCTATTAGACAAATTAGTTAACAAAAAAGTTTTTACGAAACTTGATTTAAAAAATGGTTATTTTCATGTTTATGTTGATAAGGAATCGGTCAAATACACCTCTTTTGTTACACCGTTAGGTCAATTCGAGTTTCTCAGGATGCCAATGGGTCTAAAAACTGCATCAGCAGTATTTCAGAGGTTTGTAAATAAGATTTTTGAAGATCTGATTAGAGACAACAAAGTAATTGTATACATGGACGACATAATGATCACCAGCAAGGATACCGAGGAACATTTACAAGTTCTAAAAGAAGTGTTTCTCAGATGAGTTCCTTCAGACTAATATTAAATATTTAGGATTTATCATAAACGGTGAGGGTATCAGAGCTGACGACAAGGGGATAGAAGCCATAAAACATTTTCCAACCCCAGACAAAACACAGTCCGTTCAAAGTTTTCTTGGCTTGTGTTCATATTTCCGTAGGTTCATAAAGGACTTTTCAACGTTAGCCAAACCATTATATGATCTTCTGAAAAAAGATGAAAAATTTAAGTTTGGAGAAAAGGAAATGAACTGTTTTTTAATTTTAAAAGATAAGCTAGTGCAAGCACCGGTATTGGCAATTTACAATTACAAAGATTGGAACTGCACTGTGATGCCAGCGCTCTTGGTCTTGGTGCTGTTTTGTGTCAAAAGAAAGAAGACGGAAAATTACACCCCATCTTTTATTTCTCTAAACGCACATCCGTTGCAGAATCAAAATATCACAGCTTCGAGCTGGAGACAATGGCCATTATTCACGCATTGCGTAGATTTCGAATATATTTGTATGGAAAACGATTTAAGATTATTACTGATTGTAATTCTCTTACTTTAACGCTTAATAAAATTGAGCTTAACCCTCGAATAGCTAGGTGGGCGTTAGAGCTCCAAAATTATGACTACGAGCTGATACATAGAGAAGGTAATAAGATGCAACATGTTGACGCTCTTAGTAGATGCACAAATATTTTAATAGTAGAATCAAATACGTTTGAGGACAATTTAATAATCTGCCAAGCCAAGGATCCAAAAATTCAGGAAATTAAAAATCATCTAGAGAAAAACGAACATAAATTATTCGAAATGAGAAACGAAATAGTGAATAGAAAATGTAACGATGGCAGACTTTTATTTTATGTTCCTACGGATATGGAAGAGTATGTTATGTACAAGTACCATAATAAAATCGGACACATAGGAAGGGACAAAATGTTAGATATCATTTCGAAAACTTAATGGTTTCCTAACGCTAAAGACAAATGTTTAAGTCACATTGAATACTGTTTAAAATGTATTGCATTTTCCCCTAAGACAGGCAAGGAAGAATTTTTACACTGCATTCCAAAAGGCAACAAACCGTTCGAGTTAATACATATCGATCATTATGGCCCAGTCGATTCAGGTAGATCAAAGAAACATATTTTTGTAGTCATCGACGGTTTCACAAAGTTCGTACGGTTATATGCCACTAAGACCACCAACACAAGGGAAGTCATCACAGCATTAAAGGACTACTTTAGAGCATATAGTAAACCAAAATGCATAATTTCAGATAGAGGAAGCTGTTTCACGTCCAAAGAGTTCGATGATTTTTTATTAGAGTTTAACATTAAGCATATGAAGATAGCAACGGGATCACCGCAGGCAAACGGGCAAGTTGAAAGAGTTAACAGAAGTCTTGGACCAATGATAGCTAAGCTAATAGAGCCGGAGAAAGGTATATATTGGGACACAGTAATAGATAAAGAAGAACATGTACTGAATAACACCCAACATCGCAGTATAAAAGAAAGTCCAAGCAAGGTGCTTTTTGGGATAGAACAAAGAGGACAGATAGTGGACGAGTTGAAAGAAAAGTTAGAAGAATTGGAAAATATGCCAGAATACAGAGATTTAGAAAAAATTATAAACGAAACCGAAATAAATCAGGAAAAAGCACAAGCGTACAACAAGGTACATTATGACAAGACAGCCAAAAAGCCTACAGAATACAAAATAGGAGACTACGTAATGGTAAAAAATTTCGATAGCACAGCAGGAGTTTCTAGAAAATTAATTCCAAAAATAAAGGTCCTTACGTAATTTCAAAAGTATTAAGAAATGACAGATTCTTATTAAAAGATGTAGAAGGATTTCAAGTATCCCGTAACCCATACCAAGGTGTCTGGAGCATTACAAATATTAAGGACTGGTTAAAAAAGAAGAAATGAAAAGTAAATAAATAGCAGAACATAAATATTAAGGAACGATTTTGTAAAATAATTGTATATATTTGTAAAAACTATTCACATTTTGTAACTAAAATAAGTAAATTTTTTTGTAATTAAAAACCTTATGTAAAAAAAATTTGATACCAAAGCTAACAGTGATCAGGGGATCATCCAGTCAGGACGGCCGAGTTGTAGCAGTATAGATACATGCAAGGCCCACTGTACCATATACATTTAGATAATTATTCATTAAGCCTTCTGTATAACAATAAGATAGATTCTCCGTTAGATTTAACCATTATACTGTCATCCCTTTCTAGCACGTATACCTAGCATTTAAGGATAAAATGAATGCATAGCAGACTGACGCAGTTAAATTGTATGGAAGCATAGAAAAAGATCGAGACGCGGCATTCGGTGGCTAGCGTTTGGAAAGAACAGTTGACAAAAGATTAATAAAGACATTTACATTAACACATATTTAAAGCAGTGAAGTGATTTATCCTTTTACATAACTGAATATTTTTTCCAATCAAAACCGACATTTTTGTAGCTTTTGACAAACTCGAAAATATATATATCAACGATTACTTTGTTTTTCTAGCTTAACGAAGGTTAAAGACGAGGCAGATGCCCAAAAAATGAGAGAAAACTCCACTAGAATTTAAATAAAAAGAATATAACAAAATGAATTGATCAAACACCGACCCCGTTGAGCGCCTTTATATTTTAAAACCACGAGACAAGACGCCATCGCCGCAAGTGAGAGCGTTTTAGTCTTGAGCTCTCTACGTTGTGACTTTAAAGTCAACAACAAAAATGTATCTGCATTTTTGCTACTTATACAGACGGCAGCTCTACAAGCTTTTATGGATGGGTCGGCAAAGGCATTCAATGGGACCGGTGACATGGGATCGGTATACACAAACCAATAAATACATAGCTTTTTACATATTCCTTGCTGTTTTAAAATGCATTGGAATCGACTTGTTACCATCTAACTTATCAGTCAACGTTCCTGCAGTAGTAGGATCTTTCCTTTAAATCTCGAAAGCATCTTCGTTATGCAATTACGATATTTCTTACGCAATAGTTGACTCTGAATACAAGATATGTATGGATATTAACTGTGTCTCAGATGCTGTGACTTCAGGTGAGTAAGAAAACTATTTTGTCAAATCCTGGAGTTTGAAGAACATAAGGCACTCCAGACTCAATATTCATCTTTATGCATGCATTATTAACGTAAAAGTCCCAGACTTAATAGCAAACCATCAGAAGGAAGCAACTCCCACACAAAACGAGCCCTGAAGACGCTGATCTCTACAACAGAGTCTTCGAAGTAAAGTGCAACACAACAACATCTGACGACTACATTATCGCAGAGGGAGTCCCGCAAGGAAGCGCACTTGGGCCTACTCTGTTAGTCCTATATACAGCGGATATTCCTATGAACGAACAGCTATCAACATCTGGGTTCGCAATCCTAAGTCGCTCGAGGTGCCCACAACGACTAACAACACAACTAGCCAATTACCTCATCGTAGTTGAGAGGTGGCTATCTGATTGGCGTAATAAAATAAATGAACAAAAATGTAAACACAACGTATACTCTCAACAGGCATGCCCTCCACCATCATTGAATAGTACGTCGATTCCCCAAGTCAACGAAGAAACGTATCTTGGCGTCCACCTCGACAGAGGACTAACCTGGAGAAGACACATCGACTATCACTGAAGCACCGTGGTATATTCGCAACCTAAACATCCACAGTGTAATGATTCTCGTGGCAACAGGAGTTGCCTTTTAACTATATTTATACCCGTTACTCGTAAAGTAAAAGGGTATATTGTATTCGTGCAAAGTATGTAACAGGTAGAAGGAAGCGTTTCCGACCCTATAAAGTATATATATTCTTGTTCAGGATCACTAGCCGAGTCGATCTAGCCATGTCCGTCTGTCCGTCTGTCTGACCGTCTGTCTGTCCGTCTGTCTGTCCGTCCGTATGAACGCTGAGATCTCGGAAACTATAAAAGCTAGAAGATTGGCATTTTGCATGTAGATTTTAGGAGTTCCTACGCAGCGCAAGTTTGTTTCAAAATGGTGCCACGCCCCCTCTGACGCCCACAAGCCACAAGCTGTGGCCACAGTTTTGATGCTATTATGAAAATTTTAATTAATATGTATTTGTTTCGTCAATACCTATCGATTGGCCTAATAAAAGTTTGCCACGCCCACTCTAACTCCCAAAAACCCATTAAACGCTTAAGCCTGGCTAGCGCCTACATTTCCGCCTTTCATGGCCAGCCAACAGCGCCATCTAACGGATGACTTTGGAACAGCTGGCCAATGTGCTCAACAGAGTCAACGTTAATTCTCGATAAGAATTTCTATTATAGGAAATTGCGATGGTTTTTTTCATTTGTCAATATCGAACTATATCCCAAGAGCTATGCAAAACAAATCAAGTTAGCCAAATTGGAGGTCTGAGTCAAACAATGGCGTATGTGTGTATGTATGTAAGCATATACATATGTATGTATTTAAATTGTACACAGTAAACATACAAGAAGGCATATTTATATTAAGTTGTTTAGCTAAGTAACAGGTATCTAATAGTCGAGGCACTCGACTATAGCGTTCTCTCTTGTTTTGATTTAAGAGCGGTTAGCACTGGGACGTTTTCGGCTAGGACTTCGTCGGATTGGGGGGGGGGGGATCTTTTATCAAAACTAGGTAACGAAATTACAAGAGAATGTGCTAACCTAGCCAGATGTTACAATTTTAGTTATGTTTATGCGTATTGCTTTATTTTTTTATGAGCTTGGTGTAAGTGCTCTATATTACCCGCCCAACCTGGTTAACACATTGCAATGCATTGAATTTGGTGTGTTAACCCTTAAGTGATTTGATGTTTAAATAATTCATTTGATTATATAATTTTCCATTGAACAAGACTATAAAACTATAGAAATTAACTTTTCTTTTTTACTTGACTACCATTAATTTTTTTTTTTAATTTCTTATATATATATATATGCATAATAATCTTATTCAATTTTATTTATTTTTTTGTTTTGTTTTTACTTGTTACCTTTTTAAATCCACGTGTGCATGCAGGCCTGTAGCTGAGTGGCTGTAACTTTAATGGTTAAGGTTAGGTTATATAAATATAAAAAAAATTATTAATTAAAAATATCTGTGGTAGCATGATCTTTTCGTTGTTTATTCGTCCAGTATATAGTTTTAGTTCGCATCCAAATTATTTCCTTTACGCTGCGCTGCTGTGTGTTTTTAGTTGATCAGGTTGAACGTAGCTTGGCCAGCTTAGCAGCTAAATTATTTTGTGGTGCTTCGTCAGAAGGTGCAGTTTCATTAATTGGTGGATTTAAATCCAACCACAAATCCTGAAACTTTATGTTTTATTTCAGTCACATGTATTGATATTTTTCGTGACAAATTTACCTGCACATATATATGTTTTGCCAAGTTAGGTTCTTCCTACGTCTCTTGATCGGTTTTCTATTATGCACTTAATATTTTTGTAACGCACTTTGAATAAAATTGCCTTTTTATATTTATTTGGCATGTGCAAAATTATCACGTGTTTTAAGTGTACGATTTTATTTACTCCAAGAACGATCTGATTTATTTGAGAGACTCTGACCAACTAAATGCACATGCTTAATAGTTTTCCATTAACTGTGTGGGCGTAGGATAAGCTTACTTACAAAGACAAAAAAAAGTAGTGCTGACTAAGATAAATCAGCTAACCAAAGATCTTTTACACAAGCGTGGCTTTATCTTTTGAGCTTTTGTTTTAGAGATAAGATAAGAAAACAAAGTGACTCTCAAAACTACGTATGTATATGACTTAAGCCATACACATACAAAGCTGACCATCACAACAGAGACCTCGGCATTCTTGCAGTAAAAGATGAAATAGACAAACAAAAAACGACCCACAAAGAAAAACTCTCCGTGCACCCAAATCCCACACAAGAGGCTTGACTCGGGTTTCCACCAGAACCCCCGTTGTACGACCTTCTAAAAATTATTCCACGCGCATCCCAAAAAACAGAGTCCATTACTTTGCCTGCGGACTTTTGAGTCTTTCCACGCTACGGAGTCGGTTCACCGGTCGCTGTCCACTCAGTCGACTGTCGATTGGACTCAGGAGAAATGTTTCATCCATTGTCACATATCGACGCAAAAACTCTGGTGTATTACGAGTAAACAGCTGCAAACACCGCTCAGAATCATCAACACGTTGTTGTTTTTGGTCAAATGTGAGCTCGCTTTGCACAGAGCTTCCGCAAATCTAAATGTTGATGAATGATATGACCAACACGTTCCTTTGATATCTTTAAGGCCTCTGCTATATCGATCAACTTTATTTTACGGTCATTCAAAATCATTTTGTGGATTTTTTTGATGTTTTCGACGGTAACCACCTCTTTCGGGCGTCCACTGCGTTCACCGTCCTCCGTGCTCATTTCACTACGCTTGAATTTTGCATACCAATCAATTATTGTTGATTTCCCTGGGATAGACTCCGGAAACTCATTATCAAGCCAAGTTTTCGCTTCCTCTGTATTTTTTCCCTTCAGAAAACAGTATTTTATCAAAACACGAAAACATTTTTTTCACAATAACAAAAGTTGCTTCACAAAAGACGCTCTATCTCACAAACTAATTGACTGACAGACGTCAAATTTTGACACGAATCATTTGAAGGTTAGTACTATATAAAAATAATATGCATTTAATACTAGCGACACATAGATGGTGTCAAGCCGGGGACTTATCAGCCAACCTAGTATTGTAGAAGTCCGACCTACATTGATGGGTAAGCGCAAGATTCAATCACATAAATGCAGAGCTACGTATTTATTTATCACGTTCACTTACCACTCGAAATGGCTTGAAATTACGAAACTATTGCTGACAGAAAAACTGCTAATCTGAGTATATGAGGACACACGAATCTATCATTGTTATGATAAGTGGGCCAGCCAAGGGGGTTCCCTTGTAGGACGCCTAAGTATAAATAACTTAAATAATAAATGCATGTTAGATGACATGGAAAAAGCGAAAAAAATCAGTGTAAACTACGACAGCCTGAATGTTATATCTAAAGCCATTTATAAAAAATTAGCTCTAAAAGGTTTGTCGACGAAGTCCTTCGCATGTTGACATGGAGAAATAATTAATCTACAAAGATGCTTCAGGTGAGGTGTAAAGACTTTTTTGAAAATGTTTCGGATGGTGGAATACTTGAATATAACTTTATCATTGCTATAACTTATCATTTCAGCGCAATATCTAAGCAGGGAACCTGAAACTCCGTCGGTGACGTTGTTTTTTTTTTTTTTTTTTTTTTTTTTTTTGAACACGCCACACAAGGATGGACCTTGTTTTCTAAAGATCCCAAAAAAGACGGGTAGCGGGTGCTACATTGTTTGGCAAATCAGGTGTAGCCGGTCATAAGTTAATGAAGATATGTGGTTATAGAAGCCTGTGTCTGTCACGGCCGAGAGTCCATAAGTCTTCCGGGTGTCGTCGTCGGAGACACCGTCGACCCAGTGGTGTGGTGTCTTGCCAGACAGTTTGTATGTGTGAGTAGACGTTCCCGGTATCGACATAAGGATGTACAAATCGTCTCCGTTGCCGCCGGCACTCCCGTGTCCTGGAACATAACTCGGTTTACCATATAATGTTTCCACTTCACCCCCAGCATCCTCCTGAGAGCCTTTGCCCGAACAAGCTATTCCCCAGTTCAAAGTCGGAAGGACAATGGCCTTAAAGAGCCGCACCTTGGCGTCGGGGACCGGTAAATAGATTGGTTTAACTTTTTGGAGATCGAAGAGAAGGTTTGACTTTGGACATGGCATATGAATAAGACGGTTTTTGGACGGGATGAAACCGAATATGTTGTCTGGAAAAACTGAGCAAATAGATCGGTAATTGCCCGGGGTCAAATGATAACTCTCCGGCTCAGGCAGACGCGGCCTCCGCGTAGGCCATAGAATCAGAATTTCATGTAAGTTTTCTAAGCAGGGACTTAGAAAATAAAATGCAGTTTTAAAACAGAACTCAACTGAAAAGGTTGTTTTATTTAATTCGGTCACTCATCCTTTTCATGCGTCTACCAATTACATTATCATGCAACATGAGCCTAATAGATGACACAGTTTAACCCAAACCACTTAAAAAAAGTAATTCAATTTGTTTGAATTGGTTTTCTTTTATGCCCGCTAAGAATTATGTCCTTTTTTTTACTTCTAATCGATTTATATTGCAAATAATAACGGTAATAACGATATATGCGTGGCCGCTGTGAGCCGTTCCTGATAGCTTTACGTTCAAAATTGTATTCAGTTTGGCTTTCCATTCGCATTAATAAAGAGCTATCGTTCTCAGAACAGTTCCATCTCAACATAATTATTAACTTGGCAGAAGTGAAAAGTTCCGCGACGATGCGTTGCGAGTGTTCATCTTAGGCCTAAAGCGTAGCTTCACAGCTCTCGAATGGAACATTTTTGATGCCTATTTGGCGAGAAGTCAGGAAAACAAAGATCGCAAACCAATTGCAAAAATGAAAAGTCTTCAACACGACAAATTTCTCAAACATTTCAATTAGGGTTTGATAATATATCAAAATATCAATAAATCGATATTTTTTCCTAAAAGTGATATATTTACATCGTGATTTTTAATTTACCCAAATATCGGAATTCCGATATTTTTGTTGATATTTTTTGATATTTTTGTCTTGGGTCACTCTGAATTCCAAAGCGACATCCTCTGAAAGAATTCAGGCGCGAAATAAAAAATTGAGTGTAAAATCAAACTATACGAATATAAAAAACGGCGTCCGCCATCAAATGTGATGTGTGCGACTCAAGAAGCAGGTGACTGACGCACACATAACGCAAAGGGTGTTATTAAAATCCCTAAACATTGCATACTGGTCTTAAATATGTATAATAAAATACTATTGTTTTTAAAAAGAAACTTATCGTCTTTTTATTGTGGGCGGTCAATTTTTATACCCTTGCAGAGGGTATTACAATTTTGGTCAAAAGTGTGCAACGCAGTGAAGGAGACATCTCCGACCATATAAAGTATATATATTCTTGATCAGGATCACCTCCTGAGTTGATATAAGCATGTCCGTCTGTCCGTCTGTCTGTCCGTCTGTCTGTTTCTACGCGAACTAGTCTCTCAGTTTTAAAGATATCGAATTGAAACTTTGCACACACCCTTCTTTCCTTTGCACGCAGTATATAAGTCGGAACGGCCGGGATCGGCCGACTATATCCTATAGCTGCCATATAACTGAACGATCGGAAATGCCATAACTTTGGTGTTTTTAAAGTCAGAAAGTTGGGATTTTCTATGGGTTTTACATTTGGCCAATCAATTTGACGTACCAAATTTTATAAGGATCGGCCGACTATATCCTATAGCTGCCATATAACTGAACGATCGGAAATGCCACAACTTTGGTGTTTGTAAAGTTAGGAAGTTGGGATTTTCTATGGGTTTCATTTTTGGCCAATCAATCCGACCTACCAAACTTCATAGGGATCGGCCGACTATATCCTATAGCTGCCAAATAACTGAACGATTGGAAATGCCATAGCTTTGGTGTTTTTAAAGTTAGGAAGTTGGGATTTTTTATGAGTATTAGAAATGCATCATATGAATAATTTTGGAGAATATAATTTACATAGTATTCTGCAAGGGTATATCAATTTCGGCTCCGCCCGAAGTTAGCTTTCCTTTCTTGTTGATATTTGGCTTTAAAGTATCTTAATGGGTCGACAATATCGAGTAGAAGAATGTCCATTGTTTTTCCACAAAACCATCGGTCCGTTCTGCACTGTTAATGGCACCATACACGAAAATAAAAGTCATCAAATTTTTGCCTGTACGTTGAGTGGCCGCTGCTGCCATCACAGCCCCATTTGTATGTAGCAGTTAATTGGGTGTTATTATTGTTTTCAATATGGGTTGGAAAACTTTCAGGGTGTGCTTCAATAATCCTAGCATTGCAGTGCTACTTCAGCGAAATGATCAGTGACCGTGATGACACTGGGATAGCATTTTTTCGCACAACGCAGTTTATCGTAGCATGGATATATATCAGCGTTTTGTCCTTTGGCGGCTCTCTTTGACAAATTCCATGTGTACTTGGAATGTCCAACATCTACAAATAGGGCCAGTGCTTTTTCATCAGAAAATTTTAAAGGTAGACGCTGTGAGGTAGTCATAGTTTTCATTATATTACCGCTAAACTCTTCGTCGGCGTTTACCATTGAAACCAACTGTGAAGCACTGCGTTTATCAGCTTTATACACGCTGCAGCCTGCAGGTACCAACAATGCATCTGATGGGACATCTTCAGTTAGATCTGACAATTTGTTGACTTGCGTTTTTTTGCAACAATCCGCAAAATCTTTTTGTAGACGTCCAACATTTTTTGAAGATGAGATTTTCATTAATACCAGCGTATCCTACCGGCGTATATAGCCATTCATGGTTTTTGGTTTCGAAAAAATCATTATTTCTTCCACAGTCTTTACACTTTACTATAAGCCCAGTAGTAAAATATCGCAACTTTTTGCCAATCTCGCACTGCGCTTCCAGAGTATATTTAAGGTTTTTCCAAATACAAAGTTTTCCATGACAACAAACTTTTTGGTTGGGATGACTTCTGAGTGCCATACTAAAAAAAGATCCCTTTTTATACCCGTTACTCGTAGAGTAAAAGGGTATATTGTATTCGTGCAAAAGTATGTAACAGCTAGAAGGAAGCGTTTCCGACCCTATAAAGTATATATATTCTTGATCAGGGTCACTAGCCGAGTCGATATAGCCATGTCCGTCTGTCCGTCTGTCCGTCCGTATGAACGCTGAGATCTCGGAAACTATAAAAGCTAGAAGATTGGCATTTTGCATGCAGATTCTAGGAGTTCCTACGCAGCGCAAGTTTGTTTCAAAAATGTGCCACGCCCCCTTTAACGCCCACAATCGCTTATATACGATTTTAAAAATTTTAATATTTCGGAACAGTAAAAATGCAGTTTTATTGTGTTTATCAATACCTATTGAAATGTAGAAGAAATTTTTCAAATCGGACCATTCGTTAAAAAGTTATGCGTGATCAAAGTTTCTATCTCCATCTCCCTCGCACTCCCTTTACCTGAGTAACGGGTATCTAATAGTCGGGGCACCCGACTATAGCGCTCTCTCTTGTTCCCATTTCATTTTATGGTTATGTTTACAGAAGAAAAGATTCTGTCGGTTGGCAGTTCCAATTCTTCGAAATGGCGAAAATAATAAAAATAAGTGTAAACTTTGCGATTTCGAAATGACAGGCAAACATGACTCAAATTTAAAACATATTGAATTTAAAGCATATTGAAAAGAAGTACAAGGAGTTGGTACAGAAAATTGAAACAAATAAGTAGCAGCCGACCCGCAAACTATAAAGCAATTTGGAAACAGCGTATGTCAAAGTGAAAATCACCAAAGCTGACATTTTAGATGCTTGCCTGGAACTAGTCACTAAAAATGGGCGTCCATTACTTGATTTGTGTTTTGTATCAAATCCTAAATGTGTGTTTCTGTCCAGAGTAGCACCACTCACGCAACCTGAAGATCCATATCACCCTACAATCGAACTTTCATTTGATACGGGTAGAGTTATAGACGAAAAATCAGAAAAATCCAAACGAATACATTGTTTTCGCAAAGCAGACTTTCTGAGGCTAAATAATTTTATTTCTGGCTTTAATTGGTCTGATCTTTACTTATGCAATAATAAGTCCGATGCAGTTAATGTTTTTTACACTGCAATAAACTCATTTTTTAATTCCTGTGTTCCGTGGTACTATCCGTCAATTTCCAATAAATCACCTTGGTTTAGCAAAGAGTTGACACACTTAAGAAATGTAAAGTCCAGACTTTTTAGGAAATATAAAAATACCGGTTCTCAATCTGTTTTTACTAGATATTTAAGTGCTCGGTCAAGATTTACCGTGCTTAATGCTCAGTGTTATAATAGTTACTTAATCCGTTGTAAGGTCCAGTTCTCTCAGGACTCGAAACAGTTTTATAATTTCGTTAACACCAAGCGTAAATCTAATTATTTTCCTTCCTCGCTGTCGTTCGAAAACATGACGGCAACCACAGATCAGGCAATAGCCGATTTATTTGCCCAATTTTTTCAAACGACTTACTCTACTTTAGATTATTCATCACAGCCTTATTCTTACACCATGTCCAAGTCAAACCTCATATTCAGACCCACTTTAACAGAAAGCTCTCTTCTTTTGGATCTTCTTCGTATTAAGCCTGTTTATTCGCCAGGGTCCGATGGTATTCCTGGGTGCGTGCTTAGGTATTGCGCTAAGGCCCTGTGCAAACCTCTTCACAAGTTATTTACCTTATCTCTAGAAAATTCCCAATTCCCAATTATTTGGAAGGAATCATTTGTTATTCCTCTTTTCAAAAAAGGTAACAAGTTAGAAGCCAGTAACTACAGAGGTATTCCTAAGTTGTCAGCTATTCCTAAGCTTTTTGAAAAAATTATTACTCCTCATTTGCAGCACCTTTGCAGATCAATCATTTCTCCGTGTCAACACGGATTTATTAAAAGTAGATGCACAATCACAAACCTTCTAGAGCTCACTACATTTGTGATAAAAGGCTTCAATAGTAGCTTTCAAACAGACGTCATTTACACTGACTTTAGTAAAGCATTTGACTCTGTAAATCACTTAATTCTTATTCAAAAACTTGACCTGTTAGGTTTTCCAGTTGATCTGCTTAAATGGATTTCAAGTTATCTGAATGGCAGGTCACAAAGGGTCCTTTTTTTTTTAATTCAATTTCTGAAATTCTTCGTGTTACCTCCGGTGTCCCACAAGGGAGACATTTGGGTCCGTTACTTTTTACATTATTTATTAAGGATCTTCCCTCAATTATAAGTCATTTTCGCGTACTTATGCATGCCGTATAAGGATCTTTCCTGCCATTTAGACTTAGAATCCGATCAAGATAATTTTCAAAACTGGTGCCGAGATAATTTACTAAATTTAAAATCATCCAAGTGCAAGCTGATGACTTTTTATCGCGTCAATCCGATATACGCGACTTACACATTAAGTGGCAGCTCTTTGGATAGAATAAGTCTTGTAAACGATCTTGGCGTTCTCTTGGACCCTCAACAAAAATTTTGAAAACATGATGATCCTTATTTAATTAAAACTTTATTTATTTCGTTAGTCCGTCCGATTCTGGAGTATGGGTCTCCCGTCTGGAGTCCGCAATAAGGAATACATATTGGTCGTATTGAATCAGTACAAAAAAAATTTCTTCTTTTTGCTTTACGGCGCCTAAACTGGGATGCAGATCTTAACTTACCTTCTTATTCTAGTAGGCTTCTGTTGATTAATTTACCCTCCCTAGCCAACCGTAGAAAGATGCTTGGTACTATTTATTTTATTTATTTTGTCAAATTATACATGGTGATACTGAATCCCCCGACTTGGTAAGTCGGCTAAACTTTTCTGTGCCAAAGTAGATTAACTGGAAATTATATTCCCCTAATATTAAATTATTGTAGATCTAACTATGCATGAGCCTTTCAGAGTATTGTGTTCTGACTATAATAGATTTTTTCCTAAAATCTCAAATCTTGACTCTCTGCCGCTTTTAAAACGATTAATACTAGCTTCATTGGCACAAAATTGATCTTACTATTACTTTTTTCCCCGGACTTTTACCTATATTTCCTTATCTCGCGTCTATCTTCTCGCGAATCGTGCCGTACGATACACGTCTGCGCCAATCGTTCGGTTGGGCGGGTAAGTAGGCAGTGGGACTCCGCGCGACAAAAAACAAAAAAAAATAATAATAATAATAATAAAAATTAAAAATAGTTGAAGTGCTGGAGTCTTTTGAAGTTTCGCTCCGACAAATATATACGCTGACGGTGGACAATGGTGCCAATATGGTTTTGGCGGGAAATAAACTAAACCAATTACCTAGGGTTGACCTCGATGCAGAGCACTCCGAATGCGAATGCATTTCTACAGAAATTGACATAGATCAAATTCAAGTGGATACATAAAAGAACTTCGTTTAAAAAACACCGAATGGGACGCAGTGATTTGCTGAAACCTCTTTATGAGTTTTCTTTAAAGTTTCAGAAACTTGATTTGTTGCCAAGTGACATCTATTTCCAGTGGTTTTCTCTTCGCTCTAAGACATTAAAATCGTCCTCTAAATATAGTGTAGCATTGTCAAAATGCTTAGAAAAGCGATCACACATATTGAATTCAGTTCCTATAATATCATCTGTTTTTCTTGACAAAAATATAAGGCTAAGGCACACCTACGTGAAATATATCAAAGGCAACTTGCCTTGGGTGATGACGCCGTTTTCAATAGGGTTGTCGAAAATTTTAAAAATATCGTATCGGTGATATTTTTTTTTATCAAATAAAAAAATGATAATATTTCAAATATCACATAAAAATGATATTTTTTGTGTTAAATGAAAAAATTTACCGCCCACAATAAAAAGACGATAAGTTTCTTTTTAAAAACAATAGTATTTTATTATATATATTTTATGACCATTATGCAATGTTTAGGGATTTTAAAAACACTCTTTGCGTTATGTGTGCGTCAGTCATCCTGCTTCTTGAGTCGCACACAACACATTTGATGGCGGACGCCGTTTTTTATATCCGTATAGGTATAGTTTGATTTTACACTCAATTTTTTATTTCGCGCCTGAATTCTTTCAGTCGATGTCGCTTTGGAATTCAGAGTGACCAAAAACAAAAATATCAAAAAATATCAACAAAAATATCGGAATTCCAATATTTGGGCAAATTAAAAATCGCGATATAAATATATCATTTTTAGGAAAAAATATCGATATATTGATATTTTGATATATTATCAACAACCCTAGTTTTCAATGCCTCTGCTGCCTCTGCATGTTCAATAGATGATGAAAATGAAAATATTTTATCTCAATATAATACTAACTATAATACTAAAGGCAGGAAAACAGCTTGTGATTTTATTAATTCTTTCGATGGCATAGAAAGAATTAGAATGAAAGACGATGGTATTTTGAAGTTTTGGGACGTCTATCAATGTGAAAACTTAAGAAAACTAGCTTATGTTGTTCATGCCGTACCTGCTACACAGGTATCAGTAGAAAGGGCGTTTTCCACTTTGAAATTTGTTTTATATGATCTCAGGGGTAGCATTGATGAAAATATTTTGGAAGATATTATGTTAGTTAACCTTAACTGATGAACACTTTATAAATCATAAATCTTGTAACTTTACTTATAAGTCTTAATGTTATGGTACATATTTGAAGGAAAATACATGGAAATAAATGTTGACTTTATTATTTCATTAAAAAAAAATGTATTTATTTTTACCCTGGTTCGAACCTGAACCCTGCTCCGGCTCATCAATGAACCGGTTCGCAAACCGGAACATTATCTGTCGATTAGGTTTGAACCCCGAATTGAACCCATGCCAAAATAATATGGGTTCACAGCCCTGGATAAAACGACGGATGCCTCGGAAATATCAGAATCTAAGCAAAATGCTAAGATTAAAATATAAAAAGCGCGCAACGATGCGCGAATTTTTTATAAACCTAGGCATCAGCCACTAAGCTTTATCAAGACAACAACTAAATGCAAAACAAAAGGAGTGCGCCGAATATTGCATCCCTTACTCACACTATAAAAGCCACGGATAAACCCCTAAATTGCTTCCAGAACCAACTAATTCTGGAAGCGATGCAATCACCGTCAAAACGCACCTTCATGCTGTTTGGGAACAACATTCGATTAATTTCTCATGCAAAGGGTTATTAATGGGGGAGCTCGCGGATACAGAAATTCCAAAAGATGTAAACGGCTTCCACTGTGACTTGCACACACCTGCAATGGCACAAGAATACAAAGTTCACAGATTTGCAACCAAATTTTTTCCTAAGATGGTAAACATGACATCTGCGAATTACCGATCCCCTCTCATATACTTTTTTTTATTACTTACTTATTCATTACATACTCATTACTTACTAACTTGTTACTTTCATAGATAAGTTTTCTAAGTTCACTCGGTCTTCGATAAGTTCTATAAATATGCGGTCGTACAATCTATTCTCTTAAGAATCAGTTAGGACCTAAAGCCGGCCTTACTTTAAATAATAAACTTCTTCCCCAATGCCAAATAAACTTCTTCCACAAGGCCAAAGTGATTTTATTAAATTCATATACGATCTCGGTGCTTTCACAGCACCCTGTTAGAACTTGATAGATGTCTAGATATGGACAAAGGTATATGCGGCACAAAAGAGGTCATTCTTCGGACATTGTACTAACGCGATTGTATGACCTATACGGGGAAGCGCTAAGAACCCGGGAAGTTGAAGTTGGTGAAAAAATCCGTAAGTCGGTAAAATCCAATAGTAGGCTAAAGAATAAGCTCACACCTTTGTGTGAGGAAAAGGCCGCAGATGTGGTCCTGGGGACATCCTCATTAAGGGATTGGTGGCCTACAAGGACACCATTTGTTAAGGGGGGTATAGTATTAAAATTTTTGTTGTTGCATTTTTTTTCTGAATGCTCAACATCTTGAGAATATTGTGTTAAAGTCTTAGATCGATCCGAGTAAAGCTTCCGAACTAATGGGCAGTTGAACCTAGGTAAGTTAGCTCGTTTTGTATGGGTGTCCAAAACTTTAAAACGCTCTCCTGAAAAGTTACCCTTTTTAAAGTCGGTGTACACGATCCTGCAAAATCTATCTTTTGAAATTTTGCACAGTTGTTCTGAACTAAATTCCACAGGTAACGCTGTCGAGTTTTTTTTTTTTTTAATTTATTATTTTTAGATCAATAAATATCTCGACGTTTTAGGCGAAAATCGGTGTTTTTGACTTTCAAGTGCTTTAAAAAATCGAAAAAAAATAAAAACTCGACAGAATCTTGTTCTTTAACTAATGCAATTGGATTTTTTCATTTCGGATGATTCTGTGACCGGTTATTGCCTGTACACCAAAACATCTTTTATTCGAGGCGCCGCCGGAGATTGCCTGTATCTCAGTCAATTCTTAATATTTTTGGAAGAAAAAAATCACACATATTGTTTAAATGTTGCCTAAACGCATGCAAAAAAAAAATGAGCTGAGACTATCCGTATCGCCAATAAACATTTTTAAAAAATGTCAGATTTTTCACCGAATTAACCATACCTCCCCCCCTTAAGTCACTTGGCCGACTCTTTTACTGGTTGTAAATTACACTGCCACTGGCATGCTTTTTATATTTAAAGTTCCAGGCGTTGCAAGCTCCCAATTGTTGGACATCACTGCCACCCAAGACATTTTCATACTGCGCTTTGATTTGTATCGGCCAAATCGCTGATCTTGCATTGATGCACATCCGGCAAACACAGCATTTTTGTGTGGCGGCTGTGAATCGTGTCCGTTAACTTTAAGTTGAAAATTGTATTTAGTTTAGTTTTGCATTTGCATTAATAAAGAGCCATTGCTCTCTGACTTATGTCGTTATATCATTGTGGCTTATTTGTTTTATACTGTAAAGACTACACAGTGCGAGCCCGAATTAAATTTTACAAAGCACACTTTTAGTAAGACCCAAGGTTTGGCGTAATAATTAAAAAAAAACTAAGTCTCTCAATACCTGTAGTTAAAAGAGGTCATAAAGAGTTTAAAGAGGACAACTAGTGGTATAGAAGTAACAGAGAAACCGCCCCCCACCTTTCACGGTTCTCTTCTCTCTCGGCTCTCCGGAATACTCATCAGAGAGGCAGCGCAGCCTCCAAAGCTGCCCCCTTCTCGTCTCCTGGTTCACCTAAGAAAATTATTTAGCTACCAACTCATGAAAAATACATAAATAAATAAATTTACTGATTCTTAGCTCATCCAGTGATCATAATAAGATTTATTTATACAGACACAGTTTTTTAAGTGCAAGTTTTTTACGTCCCTGAAAGCTAAATTATGGCACAGATATTTTATAGATTATTTTTAAAGATTATCACAGCCGATTTAAGAGAATTAAAAAGTTAGTTAATAGAATAGCACATTTTCCTTAAAAAATTTACTTTATGTTTAAGAGCGTTTCTAGCAGTCAAAAATATTTGAAGCCTTTAAATAAAATATTACGATTGGAGTGATTCGAAACATTTTTGGAATGTAGAATTTACAAATAAAACAACAGTGAACGCTATAGTCGGGTGCACCGACTATCAGATACCAGTTACTCAGCCAAAGGTCCGATTTAAACAATTTTGAAAGAGTATTGATTATTGATTTACAAAATCATTCGAAATGCGGCTGCTAGCCAGATTTTAGATTTTTGTGGGCTTAAAAGTGGGCGTGGCAGTAGAATACGTATGAAGCATTTTTACTCTCTCTCTCATTAAATATGTGGTGGCCAGAGCAACAGATTAAGATTTTTAAACAAGCGCCATCTATTGGGGAAAACTTAAATTGCTCATAACTCATTAAAAACTTGAGCAATTAATTTGAAAAATATTTGAGTGTAAGATGGATATTAATAATCAAAATAAGATCTCAAGCGCTAGACAGACCTCAGCGTCGTATGCAATTGTGGGCGTTAGAGTATAACAATTTTGCGCTGAATAGAAAGCAAAGGAATCTAAATCAAAAGCCCCAACCCTCTAGCTCTTATAGCGATTGTGTGCGTTAAAGTGGGCGCGGCACATTAGCATAACAAACTTGCGCTGAATGGAAAGCAAAGGAATCGAAATCTAAAACCCAACCTTCTAGATCTTCCGAAATCATAGCCTTTTTCAAAAAAAAGTTCAATCATGATGGTCAAAAATTAGACAATTCCTTCAGGTTTAAAATGCCTGGCGCATATATAACGTTTTTATGAGAATCGAGGAGGACAGCGCTGTACTATCGAAAAATAAGATCTCAAGCGCTACACAGACCTTAGCGCAGTAAGCGATTGTAGGCGTTAGAGTAGTCGTGGCACATTCGCATAACAAACTTGCGCTGAATGGAAAACAAAGGAATCTAAATCTAAACCCCAACCAAGTTCAATCCAGATGGTCAAAAATTAGACAATTCCTTCAGGTTTAAACTGCATGGCGCATACTACTGCAGGTAAAAAGTAAGGTGGATATTCATTTTAAAATTCGCGTGCTTTACATTTCGGATTAGTTATTTTTATCGTGAGTTTGCAGGACTGTTGCTAACATATGGGGTAATTTCATTTAAATGTCAGTATCAGTACTATATTTACGCTTATGTTTACCAAACGAGCAAGAGTGCATTTTTCGATTTTTACAATGTCTGATTTAATTGTGCAGAGAAGTGCCATTCAATTTTGTTTGCGAAATGAAATTTCGGCTACGGAAACGTTGAAGATGTTGCGGAAGGCCTTTGGTGATTCTACCATGTCCCAGAAAAATGTTTATAAGTGGTACAAAGACTTCAAAGAGGGTCAGGAACATGTTGATGACTTGGAGCGCTCCGGACGACCATCGACGTCAACAGATGACCAACACGTCATTGAAGTGAAGGAATTAGTGCTTAAAAATCGTCGGTTGACTGTTAGAGATCTTACTGATATGATCGGAATGTCAGAAGAATCGTGAAAACCATTTTGAAAGACCATTTGGGCCTACAAAAAGTCAAATCTCGTTTGGTACCGAGAACGCTCAATTTCTTGCAAAAAAGTCATCAGCTTGATGTCTGTGAAACAATGCTTTCTGACTATCAGGACAAGCGTAAATGCATAATTACGGGAGATGAGACTTGGATATATGCGTACAACCCTGAAAAAACAGCCCAACCAAGCGAATATCGTGCTAAAGTCAAAGTCGTTCAAAAATAAAGGTCATAATGACAGTTTTTTTTTTGATTAGTGCATGTAAAATGCAAAATCTTTATTTATTCGTTTAAACGTTGGCATAATTTTTTTATCGGGAGGGGATTACTTTGAAGGGGATGAAACTAATAAATAAAGATTTTTCATTTTACAAACAAATTCACATTACTTTTTGCCTACATTAGTATATGGTTCGTATTGGTTCCATTTGTCTATGTAGACTTTGTAAGGATCTCATGATTGGGGTGATAAAAATGAGATTCATATTCTTGCTTAGAATGTTCATTTGCCTTTCCGACCCTATAAAGTATATATATTCTTGATCAGGGTCACTAGCCGAGTCGATATAGCCATGTCCGTCTGTCCGTCTGACTGTCCGTCTGTCCGTCTGTCTGTCCGTATGAACGCTGAGATCTCGGAAACTATAAAAGCTAGAAGATTGGCATTTTGCATGCAGATTCTAGGAGTTCCTACGCAGCGCAAGTTTGTTTCAAAAAGGTGCCACGCCCCACAATCGCTTATATACGATTTTAAAAATTTAAATATTTCGGAAAAGTAAAAATGCAGTTTTATTGTGTTTGTCAATACCTATCGAAATGTTGAAGAAATTTTTCAAATCGGACCATTCGTTAAAAAGTTATGCGTGATCAAAGTTTCTATCTCCATCTCCCTCGCACTCCCTTTACCTGAGTAACGGGTATCTGATAGCGTTCTATAGCGTTCTCTCTTGTTTTTAGTGATTTTGTGCGAGTGTTTTGTGTTCATTTATTTACAAAGCCTAGCCTAATTTGTGTTAGAAATTTTAAATTTTCTTTTAGATTTGTTTAATCTCGTAGCTTTGTTAGTGTAATTTACGCTCTCTATACTTGCTAGAACTCTTTTACTCCCTCTCAATCTCTCCCGCTCTATTTTATAACTGTAATTTACTCTCTATAAACTTCTGGTAGACTTTTTCGGTTATTTCTCTAACTCTCTCTCTCTCTTTGCTTGCTTTACATTGCATTTGTTTATTTGTTTTCAGTCGATATAAGATTTATTCTCTCGTGCTCTCTTTATTCGTGTTTTGTCCCCTTGTGGTTTTTGGATTTGATCCCAGTGCTAAATTTACTTTGAGGTATTTTTCATATCTTATTTTTTATTTGCTTTAAACTTACAATGGCTCTTGTCTGTTCTAAGAAAAATTGTACTCTTGCGTCTTCAACTAAAGACCCTTTTATTTTTTGCTGGCTCTGCGATTCGATGATGCACGTTAAATGTGCAGGATTTACTGGCAGAGTTAAAGATTTAATTGATCTTAATTCTGGTCTCATGTGGTCATGTGGGTCCTGCAAGAAAATGGTAGTTGAGATGAGCGGCTTTATGAGGCAGACTCGAGACAGCCTATTGAATATCTCAGGAGCTTTTAAACAACTCAATGAGGGGTTCAATTCCGTCTGTGCCCAGTTTAATAATAAAAAATTATTACCCCGAGTCGCCTAAACGTAAAAAAGCCAGTTTAACCGCCGTTAATATGATTGTGGAATCCACCCCAAATCCGAACTTGGTAGCAGCAGTTTCTATTGACACAGGGGTAAATGAACCAACTGTGCATATGGATACGGCTAGTTCGGGTGGAACCTCTGTTTCCAGAATAAAATCTACAGTACTGGCTAAGTCAAAGAATTCGTTGACGACCGTACCTACAGGTACAGTAGGCACCGTTCCTGGTTCTCAGCCCAGTGTGGTTCAGACTGCTGCTGGGGGGCGTAAGAAACTTACAGTTGTTCCACAAAGGAAGCAATTATTTGTTTCTAGATTCACCCCAGATACCACATCTGAGGATGTTTTGGAATTTATACGTGAAAAATTACCATCCGAGGATATTGCAGTTGAACAATTTCGATTTTCTTACGCTCGTAGGATATCGTCTTTTAAAATATTTGCTCCGACTAATGTGTTTAATGTGTTACTTTCTGAAAGTTTTTGGCTTAATAATGATTTAGTAATTAAAGAATTTGTTCCAAATAAACCGAGAACAAATAACAGGCCTTCCAATGTGGCAAAAAACTAAAAAGTTAATTCTTGGCTTATCAAAATGTTAGGGGACTAAATATGAAGCTACACAAGCTTTATGCCGACTCCTCTGCATTCACCGAAGATATTTTGGTTTTTACGGAAACTTGGCTAAAACCAGAGATATCTGACTCTGAAGTTCTGTCAAATAACTTTAATACTTATAGGACCGATCGCTCCTCACGTAGGGGGGCGGTGTACTGATTGCAGTTACCTCTAGCCTAACATCCGAAAGAATTTTCACTCATACCCCAAACGAAATTGAATTTGTAAGTGTGAAAGTTTCCTTGCAATCTTTATCTATTTTTGTTACATGTTTCTATATTCCACCTGGCTCTGATCTAGTAATTTATGAGCACCATCTGTCCGCAATAAAATCCGTACTATCCCTTCTTTCTAACAGAGACCTTTAGAGTGTTTTGGGTGACTTTAATCTACCTGATATTTCTTGGTCTCCTCCCACTGACTCACTTGTCGCTATACCTTAATCCGCCCATAGTTTTCTAGATGGCCTTTTAGAATTATCGTTACAGCAAGTAAGCTTTATAAGAAATTCTTTAAATAGACAATTAGATCTTGTGTTTGTTTCAGACCCGTCTGAGGTCAAGGTATGTAGAATTGACGCTCTTGTTGTACCTGAAGACCGATATCATCCAACAATGGAATTGACAATTTTCCTCCCCTGCTCTGATACCCTCTCTCCTTTAGTGTAGCCAACTAAAATGAGATGTTTTCGTAAATGTGACTATAATAAACTTAACGATATGATTTCTCATTATAATTGGGCAGACTTGTACAATTGTACAGATATTGAAAGTGCCACTGAACTATTCTATATAGCGTTAAATACTTTTTTTAATGAATGCGTTCCTGATGGGTTTCCTTCAAACCTAAACAGGCCTCCTTGGTTTACCAATGCGCTTCAAAGACTTAAAAACCTTAAATCAAATACTTATAAAAAGTATAAAAAATCGGGTAAGCCATCAGATTTTTCGAAATATGTGGTTCGATCGGATTTTAATGTTCTCAACAGTCATTGCTATTCTATGTATCTAAATCGATGTAAATTTGAATTTTCAAATGATCCGAAACAGTTTTTCAACATTGTTAATGACAAGCGTAAGTCATCGGCATTGCCCTCATCGGTACGTCTAAACTCAACGGAGGCGTCGACGGATTCTCAAATTGCTGAGTTTTTCCAAACTACTTATAGATCGACGGCTTGGTCAAATTCTAACTACCGTAATCCCTTAAGGGGGTATATACCTTTTTTTGTCGCAAAAAATAGGAAAGTTTGGATTTTTTTATGTAAGTAATTATTGTTTTTATTAAATGAATGATTATATTTTCTGAAAGTTTAAATTGTTGACAATGTTTATGCAAAAAATTTTGAAAAAATATTTAATAGTTTTTAAGGTGTGGCTGTTTCCCTTAAACGCCTTTTTTTTTAAGAGCCTTGCGGTGATAATTCCCCAGGATGAACGGGTCAACTGATACCGAAAAAATAAAAATATTTCATTAGTTTAAAGTACTATCCTGTACTTGAACGAACGTTTTAAAAAAAAAAATTTTTTGTGCATACGGGAACGTTTTATGCAAAAAATTACGTTTTTGGACGCTAAAATTCTTACAAAACTATCTATTTCGGCGAAATAAAAATTTTTACATAAAAAAACGATCGTTCAAGTACTAATAAAATTCATTACGAACATTCAAAAAAAAATTTTAAGGGAATCGGTTCAGTAGTTTATCGCCAATCGATATCACCGCAAAGTGATTTTTCAAAAAACACCATTTCGAGATATTCGCGTTTAAAGTTTCAAGTTTGGGTTTGGGCAGGGACGAGGCGCGCGGCTAGGAGCGCTGTAACTTTTGTTCTACTGCTCAAATCTCTATGAAAATTTGGGGAAATGTTCTCAAGACGTTGTTCATTAAAATAAAGCAAAAAAAATTTTTTCGATTTTTTGAAAATGAAAAAGGTATATACCCCCTTAAATAGGGCAAATTGTATTTTTACCCCTTTAAGGCAGGCTTGCACCTTGTGAGGTCAAAAAAATCAATTTTTTTTTGCAGTTTCGGATACATACATGTTTCAATTTTACTCTCCTAAAATTTCAAGTCGAAATCTCTTGAATTACGAAAGTTATCGGCCGTTTGGTGGACCGGTGTCAAGCGCGTTGCCATTATAGTGCAAATTTTCAAACCCGTTTTTCTCGAAACCATGTTTTCCGAGTTGGCGGAAGTCGTACAAGCCGCAAAAATTGAGCAATCGTCATGAAATTTTTTATACATGTTCCTCAGAAGTATGTGCATGGCATAGACTAGGATCTTTTGAAAATATTAAAAATTGTTTATTTAAAAATATAATGAGTAACGAAAAAATGAGGGAAAAACCGTTTTTTTTTTTTTAAAGCTCATAATTTTTGCATTTTTTATGTTTTTTCATTATCCTAGTTCAAGCCATGCGAGCAAGTGTACAGATTAAGAATATATTCGTTTTTTGCGATTCAGATTATTTCTTAAAATTTCAAAAAATCCGCCATGAGGACGAGTTTTTCGCGGACATGCCGCCATTGTTGGGTACTCCCCCTCCCCCCTTTGCTTGGATCGCGCTCAAAAAAATTGTGTAGCTTCAATAAACTGTACCCTACAACTGGCTAAAATTTTATTCCCACACCTACCATACTTTCCAAGAAATAAATTCCGGAAAAAAAATCAGGTTTTGGGCGCCAACAAGGTGCAAGCCTGCCTTAATTACTGAAAATTCTCTCTTAATAGATTTAGCAACAAGAACGCCGACTTATTCTCCCGGTCCAGATGGACTTCCTGGATGTGTGCTCAAGATTTGTGCGTCAACCATTTATAAACCGATTCTTAAACTGTTTAATTTGTCTATTTCATCATCAGTTTTTCCTACTATCTAGAAGGACTCTTTTATTATTCCACTTCATAAAAAGTGTGCGAAGGCTGATGCCAAGAATTATAGCGGTATTTCCAAATTGTCGGCAATTCCTAAAGCATTTGAACGTATTATCACTTCTCATTTGCAACATTTATGTTCCTCGCTTATATCACCTTGTCAGCATGGTTTTGTTAAGCGAAGATCGACCACCACCAACCTTCTTGAATTGTCGTCTATTGTCATAAATGGATTTCAGAAAAAAATGCAGAAGGACGTTATACGAGGTGTGTTCAAAAAGTAAGGTGACTTTTCAAATTTCGCGGGCAACATGTTTTCGATTATCGATTTTTTTGTTTTGTTATATTGGTACACTCTTCCCTAACATCTGTACCAAGTTTCAATGGAACATCCTCTTTTGTTTGGTTGTGAGAGGCGTAAAGTTACAAGTTATTTTGCGAGCTCGGCGATTTTTTGCTATCGAAAAATATGGATCAAAGGATTTGCATCAAATTTTGTGTAAAAAATAGAATAAAGTGCTCTGAAACACTTGAAATGTTGACAGTGGCATACGGTGAAACTCTTTTGAGTAAAAAAAATGTGTACAAGTGGTACAAACTCTTCCAAGATGGCCGGGAAGATGCCAATGACCAGCAATTTCGGAACAAACTTCGTGACACACTCATACCAAAACGTTTGAAAAATTTCATGGCACGAGCCAAGCGATATACCGACATCTTCAGCAACTTCTTGATAGTGATTCGACGATTTTCCAAAACAATTTTCGTCACTGCTTGAACGTTTTCATCAGTTGTTGACGTGCTTGGGCGTCCAGAGCGAGGCTGGTCATTGGCATCTTCCCGGCCATCTTGGAAGAGTTTGTACCACTTGTACACATTTTTTTACTCAGAACAGTTTCACCGTATGCCACTGTCAACATTTCAAGTGTTTCAGAGCACTTAATTTTATTTTTACACAAAATTTGATGCAAATCCTTTGATCCATATTTTTCGATAGCAAAAAATCGCCGAGCTCGCAAAATAACTTGTAACTTTACGCCTCTCACAACCAAACAAAAGAGGATGTTCCATTGAAACTTGGTACAGATGTTAGGGAAGAGTGTACCAATATAACAAAACAAAAAAATCGATAATCGAAAATATGTTGCCCGCGAAATTTGAAAAGTCACCTTACTTTTTGAACACACCTCGTATATACAGATTTTAGTAAGGCCTTTGAATCCGTCAACCTCTATCTTCTTTTATTCAAATTATATCTGCTTGGGTTTCCTGGTAATCTATTAACTTGAATTTCAAGTTACTTTAATGGTAGGACTCAGAGGGTTATATTCAAGATCAAAATTGATCTACGTGACAGGGAAGTCATCTGGGCCCTTTGTTGTTTACTTTGTTCATTAACGATCATCCCTCTATCATAACACATTCTCGTGTACTAATGTATGCTGATGATGTTAGGCTTTGTTTATCATATAATGATATAGCGTTGGGATTTAACTTACAGTCAGATTTTGATTTTTTTCATGGATGGTGTGAGTACAACCTTTTAAAGTTTAACTACCTTAAATGCAACGTTATGTTTTTTTATGAGGTACTCCTACGTTTACCATATACTTTCTTGAAAATACGCCACTCGACCGTATATATTCAGTTATCGATTTAGGTGTTCTTCTGGACCCTAAACTTAAATTTGACTGTCACTAATGTCCACTATTAACAAAGCCTTGAGTGTTCTTGGGCGTTGGTCAAAAGAATTTGATGACCCTTATACGACCAAATTATTATTTACCTCCCTTGTCCGTCCTATTTTGGAATATTGGTTCGTCGGTTTGGAGTCCACAATATCAAGTGCACATTGACCGTATTAAGTCGGTACAAAAAAAATTTCTTCTATTTGCCCTTTGTAGTTTGAACTGGGATCAAAACGTAAGGCTACCTTCCTACCAGAGTAGATTACTGTTGCTTAATTTACCTACACTTATAAATCGTAGAACAATGCTTGGTACTATTTTTATGGAAAATCTTATAAGATGTGATATTGATTCTACAGAACTTGTAAACCGCCTAACTTTCAATGTCACTAAATTATTATCCTCTAAATTTGCCACAATGTACACTCACTCGCTTATCTCTGCGTACACCCCCAAAAAATGTCAAAATCTAACTTTGAACAGTAATTGTTCGGCCATTTATGCATGTATTTTATTCATTATTTTTTAAACAAAACTATAGTTTATTGTCTTCATTGACGTATAAATATTAGAAATATTCAACAGGGGGTTATATTTTATTTTTAATTTTAAACTTAACACTACGAAAAAGTGTACGCGCAAAAGTCTGCGTACAGCAGTTTTCAACTTTGAGGAATGCAGGATTGCGCGATTACCGTTAATTTTGTTGTCACCGATCTACTTTAGAATGTCTAAAGAAAGACATTACGCAGTTAAAATGGAACTCTTTCATTATAATAACGAGCATATTGCAGCATGGAACAAAAAGGCAATGAAAATTTCTGTTGAGGAGCTGAAAATTATATTAAAAGGTTTTTTGGATGGAAAATCTTATAGAGAAATTGGTTCTTTAGTTGGTAGAACCCACTCATCCATCCAAAGAGTGATAAATAACTACAACTCGGCTGGAAGTATCTTGCCAAAGGCTCGTTCTGGCCGTCCGCCTTTGCTTATAAACCGCGAGCAGAGGAATATTATCAAATCTATTCAGCTCAACCCAAGGACGACAGCTCATCAGGCAAAGCTGAAGGTCGAGGATAGATTTTCCAAAACAGTTTCCGAGGATACTGTTCGCCGGACCCTAAAAAAGGCTGACTACCATAGCAGAGTCGCCCGCAAAAAACCTCTCATATCGGAAGTCAATAGACAAAAGCGCCTAACCTTTACTAATGAGTATATTTCCAAGGGAGTATATATCAAGGGAAAGGTTTTGGTATGGAGGAAAAGCGGAGAAGCCTTAAATTAAGAAAATTTGGTTGGCACAGTAAAGCAAGGAGGAAGCGGAATAATGGTGTGGGGGTGTATGGCAGAAAGTGGCGTTGGAAAATTGGTATTTATCGAGTTAATAATGGATCAGAAAATCTATATTGACATATTTAAAAACAATTTAAAAGAAAGTGCTGAAAAATTAGGGCTCGAAAGTGAATGTTAGTTCCAACAAGACAACGACCCGAAACATACGGATCAGAATACCAAGCTTTGTCTCCAAATTATTCATATGATGCATTCTTAATACTCATAAAAAATCCCAACATCCTAACTTTAAAAACACCAAAGTTATGGCATTTCCAATCGTTCAGTTATATGGCAGCTATAGGATATAGTCGGCCGATCCTTATGAAGTTTGGTAGGTCGGATTGATTGGCCAAAAATAAAACCTATAGAAAATCCAAACTTCCTAACTTTACAAACACCAAAGTTATGGCATTTCCGATTAATCAGTTATATGGCGGCTATAGGATATAGTCGTCCGATCCTTATGAAATACGGTAGGTCGGATTAAGGGGGTCTTCTAGTCTAGAAATTTGAGAAAATCGAAAATTTTTTTTTTTCATAATTCGATAGTTTGGGTATTCAAAAATATCTTCCTAAAAGGATTTTTCAAAACTCAAATTATTTTCAAAGTTATTGCCGTTTTAGTGACGTGGCAACTAGACCAGTTGAGCGAACGACTGGAACTTTAAACGCGTTTTTCTCGAAACTACTTTTTTTGATGCGGTCGCCACTCTAACTCAAGTTCTAATCAGTCGATTTACTTGAAATTTGGCATAAATATTCTTTAAATATATCGCTATCGCATGAACCAACAAAAAATTAAAATTTTAAATTTATAATATTTTTAAAAATTCGACAAAGTGGAAAAATTAGTGAAAAAATCGACTTTTTTCTTTGAGTAGCCGCCATTTCTTGAAAAAAAAGATTTTTTTTTTTGGTTCATGCCATAGCGGCATTCGTACTCATTAAGAATCTATCATTGTTTTATTTTCAGATAATTACAAGCATAGATATCATGGCGACGCGGACACGGCCTCTTTTTTTCCTCTTCTTCAAGAACGAATAACTCAATGAAAACCAATTTTTTTTTTTTTTTAATTTATTTTATGTACTCCTTTAAGTTTAATAAACAAATGATAAAAAAACGGATATTAAAAATATCTATTGATTTTTTTTTATTAATCGTTAAAAAAAGGTCGAAATTCGAGCCTCTAGACTAGAAGACCCCCTTAATTGGCCAAAAATAAAACCCATAGAAAATCCCTAACTTTACAAACACCATAGTTATGGCATTTCCGATCAATCAGTTGTATGGCAGCTATAGGATATAGTCGGCCGATCCTTTTAAAATTTGGTACGTCAAATTGATTGGCCAAATGTAAAACCCATAGAAAATCCCAACTTCCTAACTTTACAAACACCAAAGTTGTGGCATTTCCAATCGTTCAGTTATATGGCAGCTGTAGGATATAGTCGGCCGATCCTTATAAAATTTGGTACGTCAAATTGATTGGCCAAATGTAAAACCCATAGAAAATCCCAACTTTCTAACTTTAAAAACACCAAAGTTATGGCATTTCCGATCGTTCAGTTATATGGCAGCTATAGGATATAGTCGGCCGATCCCGGCCGTTCCGACTTATATACTGCGTGCAAAGGAAAGAAGTGCAAAGTTTCAATTCGATATCTTTAAAACTGAGAGACTAGTTCGCGTAGAAACAGACAGACGGACAGACGGACATGCTTATATCAACTCAGGAGGTGATCCTGATCAAGAATATATATACTTTATATGATCGGAGATGTCTCCTTCACTACGTTGCACACTTTTGACCAAAATTATAATACCCTCTGCAAGGGTATAAAAATGCTCAAGAAGGTGATTCTCGAGGAGTAGGGGAAAATCACTGCAAATGAAACAAAAAAAAAGTGGATTCCATGCCGAGACGCCCTCTGGAAGTTTTGCAGGGAAAAGGATACCCTACCAGTTACTAAAAATAATATTATTTGTGTTTTAAATAGGTGTACGCAGACTTTTGCGGGTACATTTTTTGGTAGTGTCAAGTTTAAAATTAAAAATAAAATATAAGACACTGTTGAATAATTTAATAAAAAATACGTCAATGAAGACAATAAATTATAATTATGTTTAAAAAAAGAATGGGTTGAATATATGCATAAATGGCCGAACAGCTAGGGTTTAAAGTTAGTTTTTGAAATTTTTTTGGGGTGTACGCAGAGATATGCGAGTGAGTGTACATCAAATTTTTGACTGCACGAGCCCTTTATAACAACCTTTATCATTTAATTTGCATTTCAACTTCTATCCCGGTATTAAAAACTAATATTTTAACTCATTTGCTTTACTCTTAGTTGTGCCTTTTATTTTCATTTGTGTCTTGTCTCTATTTGTTTTATGTATTTTCCTCGCGAACTCGCATTTCTTGCCCAAATTGAAAATAGGGCCCCGCGTGTAACAAGCACGTGCTTGGTGTCGTTGGGCGACTTGTTTGTACTGCTCAAAGTGCATCAACATCCATCATATAAACATATAAAACAATTTTTTTAACAAATAGTACGTTTGGTGTTCTTTCATTCGATGTAACTAATTTACTTCTAGGCTTTATATATTTTATTTGAGGAAATTCATAGACTTATTTGAGGAAATTCATAGGTTTATATGAGAAAATTCATAGTTAAACATTACGTAGATGAAGGGAAACGCTTCAGGAAATTTGTGCCATAGTTGGCAGCGCACACTCCTCTTTACAGAGTTTTTGAAAATTAAAATTCAGTCAAAACCCCGCTCTGGTAGAGCACCAAAGCACCGCAATTCCCAGATCTCAGTCCCATTCAGTATTTGTGGGACCTCCTGAACCGCAAGATCTGTCAGAATACATAGCTTTGGTTGCTCTATTGTGTGAAGAACCAGTTCAATTCGCCACCGCAATTCCCAGATCTCAATCCCATTCAGCATTTGTGGGACTTCCTGAAGCGCAAGATCTGTCCACACACCATTACGTCCAAGGATATGATAAAAAAAAGTCATTGTCAGGAAATGAAATAAAATATAGGTGGAGGACCCACTGGTCCAGTCAATGCCAAATCGGTTGTAGGAAGTTCTTAAATAAAAAGGGTACTCCGTAATAAATTCTAATCACTTTGCCAGAAATAAAATATTATGAAACGTATAAGCATTAGAAGTTAATAAGTTACATAAAATGAAAGCTTAATAAATGTTACTAATTGTTAGAAAAAACTTAATTTTTAATATTTTTAACACCATTTTTTTTTAGTTGCAGAACATGTTTGTACGCATGCCTAATTAATTTTTTTAAATTTTTTTATTATAAATATACACTTTCACCTATCTAAAACAAGAGAAAAAACTCAACATTTTTGTTAAGAACCCAAAATTTTCAAACAAATACAAATTTATATCGATATTTGGCGCTCAACGAATAATCGGACAATCCCAACATGAACACAAAAAATCGTTTTTTTTCCTGGAATTCGATGCAAACTTTAGGCTTTTTGAATTGCGTTTGGTTTATAATGGAGATTAGGAGCAGAAAACATAAATATGCTATTATAAAGTAGAAAAATGGCTCCAAATGGAAAGCAATCCTCTGTAGAACTTCGGCAGTTAGTTGTTAAGCTACATTTTGAAGGAAAAACTGTAAGGGAAATCTCCGAATTAGTTGGAAAAAGCAAATCTATGGTCCACGACATTATTAAGCGGTTCCGTGATAAATTTAGATTTGCCAATAAAAGCAGGGAAGGCCAAAAAAAGATCTTAAATGACCGAGAAGAAAGGTCGTTTTAAAAGAAATTAAACAAGATCCCTTCAAAACTGCTAAAGTAAACTGCGTAATACTTTACATAAATTCGATTTCCACGGAAGATTTGTGAGAAAGAAGCCCTTTATTAGCCCCAAGAACAAATAAAATCGCATTAAATATGCAAAATAATGTTTGATGAAAACAGGGAATTTTTGGAAGACGGTAATATAGTAGTTATTGAGCTCAAAAAATATTTATTTAAATAGAACCTTTAATTAATTAATACAAATCAACAAAAATATTTTTTGAGCTCCATAACTACTATATTACCGTCTTCCAAAAATCCCCTGTTTTCATCAAATATTCTTTTGCATATTTAATGCGATTTTATTTGTTCTTGGAGCTAATAAAGGGCTTCTTCCTCACAAATCTTCCGTGGAAATCGAATTTATGTAAAGTATTACGCACAGTATTGAGACACACGTCTTTACCAGTTGGCTTTTGTAAAGAAATCTTTAGTTATTTAGCAGTTTTGAAGGGATCTTGTTTAATTTCTTTTAAAACGACCTTTCTTCTCGGTCATTTAAGATCTTTTTTTGGCCCTTCCTGCTTTTATTGGCAAATCTAAATTTATCACGGAACCGCTTAATAATGTCGTGGACCATAGATTTGCTTTTTCCAACTAATTTGGAGATTTCCCTTACAGTTTTTCCTTCAAAATGTAGCTTAACAACTAACTGCCGAAGTTCTGCAGAGGATTGCTTTCCATTTGGAGCCATTTTTCTACTTTATAATAGCATATTTATGATTTCTGCTCCTAATCTCCATTATAAACCAAACGCAATTCAAAAAGCCTAAAGTTTGCATCGAATTCCAGGAAAAAAAACGATTTTTTGTGTTCATTTTGGGATTGTCCGATTATTCGTTGAGCGCCAAATATCGATATAAATTTGTATTTGTTTGAAAATTTTGGGTTCTTAACAAAAATGTTGAGTTTTTCTCTTGTTTTAGATAGGTGAAAGTGTATATTTATAATAAAAAAATTTTAAAAAATGAATTAAGCCCATTTAGTATATTTTTATCGCACATTTATCATAAGAAGGTACTTGTCCGATTAAGCGATGGAGTCACTGTATAGTGCTTTCCCATCTCAGAAAAAAATAATTTTTTGTCTTTAATAAATACGAATGACTTTTGCGGCCCTTCGATCGCAAATATAATTTTATGAATATGTACATTGCGTTTATAAATATGTTTTATCTCCCTTCTCATGGGGTTTTTTATTTTTGGTCCAAAACTGTGAGAAACTATACACTTTAATGCCGAACCACGCCCCTTAGGTGTGTATTCAATAGATTTACTTGGGAAATGTTTTTTATAACGAGGAAAAAGTTTTATATCAACGCAACATATGACACGAATTTTAATGCTTATATCATTATGAAGACTCAACAACATATGATGACCCTATTTGCATACATATTTTCTTTATACTTTATGTATGTTTAAATTTCTGTATCGATTTTTCAAGTTTTTCATAATATACAAATTAGCTTATATTTTAAGATTAAATTTTAACCTACTGATTTGATTAAATAATCAAAACATCTGCATAATAGTTGAATTAACACTCACCATCAAAGTTGTTGTCTAGTTTAACATACCCAATTGATGTAGATACGCGCTTAAACCTTGTACATATATGTACATTTTCATATTTACTACAATTTAATCACCAGGTCCGCATTTTTTGTGTATTGGATAACAACACTTTATATACACTAACAAACAAATGGAAAGATTGTAATATTATTATAAATTGAGAACCGACTATAATTGTAGAATAACTGACACAAAGGAACCAGTTCAATTTTTCGTGTTTCGATAGTTTCCAAAAATATTTATCGAAAAAATTGAGTAAATGTTTCATTGAAAATTTGAGTTATTATACCCAAAACTTACAGAGCACATCCCAGAGGAACAACTGCAATATTTGATGGATGTACAACTAGTCGTGCTCCCACTGCACCAACATTCAACAGCGGTGTGTCCAGCTTGTGGGTGTCAATTAACTCTGTCCAATTGTTTATTAAATACCTTAACTGATTTTTTTAAAAACAAACATTATCAATGATCTGTAAAAACGTATGTAAGCTTTTGCAGCTTTCTTACTAATTTATTTAGTTTCATGATTTTCTGCCATAAGCCTAGTACTCAGATCGACGAAAACTGTGCGCCAGTCATGAGAGATAGCGAGAGGCAAACAGCTGGCGTTCACTTTTCGTCGCGCCTTTTTTCACGTCGACGAAAACAATACCAGAAAATTTCCTTTCGTTGCCAGTCTGCTGAAATGAACTTTGGGTGAGCCTTAGCGAAAAGATTAAAAAATTTAATCTTTTGGCGTGCGTTTCTCACTGAACATTTAAAAAATAGAGGGAAAAAATAAAAACCGCAAAAGTCGATTGCAGGAGATTACATGTGAGTACAAAATAACATTAATACCGTCTGGGGTGCCTGTTGTCAGAGCAAAGTGTTTCTTAGGTCAAAAATGTACGAAAAACACAATAAAAGTGCAGCTAAGAACTTTAAATTAGCAAATAATTATCAGTAAATTAAAAAAAAAACAACTCTGAAATTTAAATTGTATTGTTTTTTAATTTCTTTCTACAGCGGCAGACTTGTCTTGCCAAGGTAGTTGATAATATCTTTTAAAGGCTCTTTCCCGCAAATACGACATTTGAATTTTAACTCCTTGTCAACAAACCCAGCTGACTGACAGTACGATTGTAGCACTCTTAATTCCGATGAACTCTCGAAATTTTGGTCACACTGGAAAGATTAATGTTTTTACGCTAGCATACTCGTATGTCGATCTAGATGATGGATGAACGTTTCTAACCGCACGTTTTAAGGCGATGGTTTCTCCGAGCACCACTAAAATCTTATTGCGAACCAATTTAAATTTACATGCTGGCACCTTAATTTTTGTGAACCAGAGAAATAGTAGGAAGGGAAGGGGAGCTTTGGAAGTTGTTAAACTCTCACAGGCAGCAATTTGTTTAAGCAATAGCTGTAGGCTACTATTTAAAAGTTTAGATAATCTTCAAGCCAAACAGATTCAAAATATTTTTCTCACCGCCAACACAGGCTCAGTTGAAACACAAGATTCACATCTGTCAAAATTCAGACCGTTCCACGAGGGTGTCCTTTTTGACAAAGGCCTTTCAACTCTGGCAAAGTGGTTAAAAAAAAATGAATTTACTTTTTAAATTATATGGCTCTCCCCACTTGTTGACTTGTTTTTGATGGTGGAAGGGTGGGTCACCTGTCGTCGATGCCAAATATAACACCCAAATTTCACAGAGCACATCCCAGTGGAACTGTTGGGATTTTTTGCAGATCTGAATATGCGAATTACTTAAAAATACTTTTACTGAAGTTTTGAAGCTTATCTCAACTTTAAAGTAATATCTTAAAACTAACCTGTGTGTAAAAAACTCCAATCTGTTTTGAGTTCTTTTTAATTTTCAATCTATCGGTCGTACAATTTTTGAAACAAAAAACTAATGGCAAAGAAATTTTTATTTTTTTTAAAGCGAGCAAAAACTCATGTTAAAAAGTTCAAGGTACATGAAACGAGGAAGAAGAGCCCGATGGTCAGCTCTCCTCGCCAACATAAGTATGCGGGAATAGTTCTTGGTAAGCTTCTTGCCTCTATTTACCCAAAACAATATTATATTTGACGCAGACACTTTTTGAAATAAAAAAAAAACATGTAAAAAATTGTATATTTTTTATTGATTGTTTCATATATATATACCCTTGCGGAAGGTTTTATAATTTCCGTCTAAAATTTGCAACGCAGTGAAGGAGACATTTCCGACCCCATAAAGTATATATTCTCTTGATCTTGTTTTCGTTTATTGACAAATTATTTTCAAAGATCCCAAAAATGCGGGTAGCGGATGCTCTATTCTAAGGCAACGGTCATACGTTAATCAAGATGTGTGGATTACAGGATACGCCCTTGTCTGTCACGGCCGAGAATCCTTAAGTCTGCCGGGTGTCGTCTGCGGAGACGCCGTCGACCCAGTGGTGTTGCAGATGTCTTGCCAGTCGGTTTGCATGTGTGAGCAGACGTTCTCGGTATCGTCTTGAGGATTTACAAATCGTCTCCGTTACCGTCGGCACTCCCGTGTTCTGAAACATAACTCGGTTTTCCACATAACATTGCCACTTCACCCGCAGCATCCTCCTGAGAGCATTTGTAATGCACGTTTGCTCCCTTTTTAGTGGTGAATCACAGGTCGTGCCCCAACAAGTGATACCCCAGTTTAAAGTCGGAGCCTATTCCCATCAATGGAAAATCTACGCGAACGGCCAAAGTGGAGAGCAAATGTGGCCTGCTGCGTTTTTTCAACATTAAGCGCAATGCCCCATTGAGAAGCCCAGCACTCAAATTCGTCCAAGAATGTCTGGACACGTCGGGAGGAAGACATAGTGGTGCTACCAGCTGCAAGAAATGCTGTGTCATCCAAAGTGTAAATTGTGTACAAGACCGGACCAAGGGTGCTTCCCTGCGGAACACCAGCACGAATTGGGCGAAGTTCAGGACGGTGTCCACGAATATCTACAGCAAACTCCCCATTATCTAAGAACGGTACAATGAGATACCAGAGTCTCTCAGGCAAAAACAGCATTAGCTTGTAGAACAATCCTTTGTGCTAAACCCTGTCAAAGGACTGAATTTGTGATCTTCGAAAGCACCCAGAACATTGTTAACTAGTCTGTGCACTTGCTCGATATCACAATGGCGACTTGCATTCCCTACAACCCTTAGTAGACACGAGTGCTGCACATTTACCCGCATACGCATTGGACACTCATGTTTCCTATCTTTGCTAAAGAGTTATGGCCCCCTTACACCCTCATCTTCCCGCCTAATATTACCTCCACTCTAAAAATAAAAAATACGCAAATATCACCTTCAGATATAATATAAAATATAGTTAAATATATAAGAATGTTAAAATAAAAAAACAAGAGAGAACGCTATAGTCGAGTGCCTCGACTATTAGATACCCGTTACTCAGGTAAACAACTTAATATAAATATGCCTTCTTGTGTTTTTTTGTTTGTTTTTTTAACATAAAGTGAAGTATAGTGACCACAGGAAAAAAGGACAAAAAGTTCAAATTATCAATTTGAATTCGGCGATCTCTTAGTGCTGGCAGCTTTACAGCACGTGCATCAGCACCAGCGCTGCTTTAGCGCAGGCAGCTTTTGTCCTGCACCAGCAGCTGACTATTGACTAGAAATATTAAACATACATACTTATATTGGCTAAACACATACATTCTTAAAAAGTATTATGTATATTAAAGTCTAAATGTTTGCACAACACGAGTAAAGGGTATAGCGAATAGCTTTCTTTCAAAGGAGTTATCTTCGCCGGGAAATTGCAACTGTGTACAATGTAAATACATACATATGTATACCCTGCAGTACCGTTCATCACCTTTTAATCGCTTTTTCATCACCAAAAATTCATCACTGCTGATTAATCAATGGTGAATCTTCATACAAATTAGTGATGAATTGATTACAATAGAACATTGGCATGTCCTAGGAGTTAATCAGTGAAAAATTTATCACTCTTTAATCAGTAATTTATCACTCTTTTTTTCAGTTTTTCATCACTCTTTAATCAGTAATTCATCACTCTTTGAACAGCGTTTACTGATGAACATGCGATGAACGAGTGATTAAAATGCGATGATTAACGAGTGATTATTATTATTTTATTATTCATTTATTATTTTATTATTATTATTTCATTTATTTCATTACATATAACTAATTAATTTAACTTAACTCAATCTACATATGTACGTTTTCAGTTGTCTCGGTTGTTTCTTGTTTTGCCAAGCTCAGCTTTGTTTATGCTGGCCCATAGTTTTATTATAAGCTTCCTTAAATAATGAATAAATATATTAACAGTATAGTAGGTACAGTTCAAAATAATTAATAAAATAACACTTACCTAAATTTCTGATAAAATTAGTTATAAAATTTCACTAATAATCTCAGCTTTGATCTGTTCTCTCCGTTCTCTCAAAGGCAAGTGCAGTAAAAACCGCGAAAATAACTTCAGTTGAAAACAAGGGCGCCGTTAATCCTATAGTTCTTCCTTTGCCTAATTTGTCTTTACATGTTTCGCTTCGCGACAAAGCAGGGTATATAAAATCATGTCCGACTATGCAAAATAATCACATAACTTGAATTCACTTAAAAGGAATCAATACCTTTTAAAACAATCATAATAATTTTATTTTTAAAAAGTATTTCCATAAAATAATATAATTAATAAGAATAACTACTACAATACAAAAATTATGCTAATTTATTTTCAAGGGTGTATAAAGGTCGATCTGATTTTAATACATTGTCCTCTACCTCTCAGCTCATGTTATGGGGAGAGAGACAGAGTAAGAGAGGCATGACAGACGGACAGACGGACATGGCTAGATCGACTCGGCTAGTGATCCTGAACAAGAATCAATATACTTTATAGGGTCGGAAACGCGTCCTTCCACCTGTTACATACTTTTGCACGAATACAATATACCCTTTTACTCTACGAGTAACGGGTATAATAAATAAATAATCACCGAGACCTTCACACACCTGAAAATGCATATCGAATTAAGATTTAGATTTAAATTAATAACAGGAATTTTAATTAATATTTGTAACCAAAAAAATTTTTTTTGCGCGGAGTCGTATGGCAAACATGCCCGCCCAACCGACCGCGAGAAGATAGAAGCGAGATAAGAAAATATAGGTAAAGGTCCGGGGAAAAAATAATAGTAAGATTAGGAGCGGCAGAGAGTCAAGATTTGAGATTATAGGAAAAAGTCTATTATAGTCAGAACATAATACTTTGAAAGGCTCTTACAAAGCATAGTTAGATCTACAATTAGGGGAATATAATTTCTAGTTAATCTACTTGGCACAGAAAAGTTTAGCCGACTTATCAAGTCGGGGCAGTCAATATCACCATGTATAAGGTTATAAATAAAAATAGTATCAAGCATCGTTCTACGGTTGGCTAGGGAGGGTAAATTAATCAACAGAAGTCTACTAGAATAAGAAGGTAAGTTAAGATTTGCATCCCCGTTTAGGCGCCGTAAAGCAAAAAGAAGGAAGTTTTTTGTACAGATTCAATACGACCAATATGTATTCCGTCTCCTGACGGAAGACCCATACTCCAGAATCGGGCGGACTAGCGAAATAAATAAAGTTTTAATCAAATAAGGATCATCGAATTCTTTTGACCACCTTTTAATAAATCCAAGCACTTCTCTGGTTTTAGAGAGCGCGAAGATCGTTTACAAGAGTTATTCTATCCAAAGAGCTGCCATTTAACGTGTAAGTCGCATATATCGGATTGGCCCGATAAAAAGTCATCAGCTTGCATTTAGAATTAAATTTAGTGAATTATCTTGGCAACAGTTTTGAAAATTATCTAGATCGCATTGTAAGTCTAAATGGCATGAAATATCCTTGTACTGCAGGCATAACTTAACATCATCTGCGTACATAAGTACGCGAGAATGACTTATAACTGATGGATGATCGTTAATAAATAATGTAAAACAAGAAAGGAAAGCTAACTTCGGGCGGAGCCGAAGTTGATATACCCTTGCAGAATATTCTATAAATTATATTCTCCAAAATTATTCATATGATGCATTCTTAATATTTATAAAAAATCTCAACTTCCTAACTTTAAAAAAACCAAAGTTATGGCATTTTCAATCGTTCAGTTATATGGCAGCTATGGGATATAGTATGGGATTTAGTAGGTCGGATTGATTTGCCAAAAATAAAACCCATTGAAAATCCAAACTTCCTAACTTTAAAAACACTAAAGTTATGGTATTTCCGATCATTCAGTTATATGGCAGCTATAGGATATTTTCGGCCGATCCTTATGAAATTTGGTAGGTCGGATTGATTGGTCAAAAATAAAACCCATTGAAAATCCCAACTTTAACTTAACTCAATCTACATATGTACGTTTTCAGTTGTCTCGGTTGTTTCTTGTTTTGCCAAGCTCAGCTTTGTTTATGCTGGCCCCATAGTTTTATTATAAGCTTCGCCTTAAATAATGAATAAATATATTAACAGTATATGTAGGTACAGTTCAAAATAATTAATAAAATAACACTTACCTAAATTTCTGATAAAATTAGTTATAAAATTTCACTAATAATCTCAGCTTTGATCTGTTCTCTCCGTTCTCTCAAAGGCAAGTGCACGTAAAAACCGCGAAAATAACTTCAGTTGAAAACAAGGGCGCCGTTAATCCTATAGTTCTTTCCTTTGCCTAATTTGTCTTTACATGTTTCGCTTCGCGACAAAGCAGGGTATATAAAATCATGTCCGACTATGCAAAATAATCACATAACTTGAATTCACTTAAAAAAGGAATCAATACCTTTTAAAACAATCATAATAATTTTATTTTTAAAAAGTATTTCCATCAAATAATATAATTAATAAGAATCAACGACTACAATACAAAAATTATGCTAATTTATTTTCAAGGGTGTATAAAGGTCGATCTGATTTTAATACATTGTCCTCTACCTCTCAGCTCATGTTATGGGGAGAGAGACAGAGTAAGAGAGGCATGACAGACGGACAGACGGACATGGCTAGATCGACTCGGCTAGTGATCCTGAACAAGAATCAATATACTTTATAGGGTCGGAAACGCTTCCTTCCACCTGTTACATACTTTTGCACGAATACAATATACCCTTTTACTCTACGAGTAACGGGTATAATAAATAAATAATCACCGAGACCTTCACACACCTGAAAATGCATATCGAATTAAGATTTAGATTTAAATTAATAACAGGAATTTTAATTAATATTTGTAACCAAAAAAATTTTTTTGCGCGGAGTCGTATGGCAAACATACCCGCCCAACCGACCGCGAGAAGATAGAAGCGAGATAAGAAAATATAGGTAAAGGTCCGGGGAAAAAATAATAGTAAGATTAATCTTGTGCCAATGAAGCATGTATTACACGTTTTAGGAGCGGCAGAGAGTCAAGATTTGAGATTATAGGAAAAAGTATATTATAGTCAGAACATAATACTTTGAAAGGCTCTTACAAGGCATAGTTAGATCTACAATTAGGGGAATATAATTTCTAGTTAATCTACTTGGCACAGAAAAGTTTAGCCGACTTATCAAGTCGGGGCAGTCAATATCACCATGTAAATTAAATTTGATCGTATTGGTTGATTAAAAAAAATATAAATTTTATTTTTTAATTTCACTTTATTGGTGCAGACCTTAATTCACTAATTCTTTATTACATCAAGACACTTTCACTTATTTTTATTTCTTATGACCGATCCCGGTTTCAATCCGAATAAGACTGACTCCTTAATTCTAAAATCTTCTCCAACGAACCTCGGCCAGAAGCTTTTCTTTTTAAGCTTCTAGAACTTTGATTTTTGTTTAAAATAAAAGCTTATGCTGAAATTGTCGCATCTCGTTGTGAAATTCAATTATGCTGACCGATGCAATTTTGATTAAAAATTGGAACGCAATACTTTTGTCTTTGAACATGAGAGTTTGGCTTCGAACGGAAGCTGTTGTTTACTTTACTATATGTTTATTTATCTAAGCAGAACGGTCAAGCGCGGTCTTCGAAGTTAATGAAAAAGGCGAAGGCAGAATCATAAATAAAGGCAAAGGCAATGTAGCTCAGATTGAATTTAAAAATTTGTTTATTAATCCCATAAGTGGAACCGTTGGATAATTGAATTTAAAAATTTGTTTATTAGTTCCATAAGTGGAACCGTTTCACGGGTTGGATAACTCTCCCCCTTCTAAAATGGATCGTCCCGATTCATTATGGATTTCGTTTAAACGATCTCTTAATTCTGTTAAAAATATTTCTTCGTTAATAGGTTTTTCTAATTCTGGCCGTTGTTTTTTGGTTACAAATATATGTCTATATTTAATAATAGGTAGAGAAATCAAATATATAATGATTAAAATTAATAATATAAAGGATATAGATATTTTGGTATTATTAATTTTAATGAATGGATTTAAAATATTTATATTATCTAAAGAGAGTTCCGAGTTATTTGAAAATATATAATCGGATATTTCATAATTTTTGAAGTGGTTTGTAGTAATATAGTTTAGAATTTTGTTGTCTAAATTGGTATATGAAACGTTATTTATTGTGGTTGTACCGTTAAATGTTATTAAGAATGAACCACCTAATTCGGAGTTGTTGACGATGTTGTTACCATTTATTAAAATGGCACCATCTTGGATAATGTCTATTTTTTTATTTTTTTCTCTTACTTTTTTACAAATTGATTGCTCGCCGTTTAATAGTCGGGTAAAACATGTTTTTTCTAAACTTAGAGTGCAATAGTTATTAAAGAGTTCTTTCTTAAATGTAGACATTTCATAATATGTATTTTCGCATTTTGCTACTTGATTACTTATTAATAATTTTCCATCGATTTGGGAAATGGGTCGAGTGTAATATAATTCGCATCTATTATTTATTATTGGGTATTTTATATAAATTATTAAAAGTTCTTTATGTAATGCGATTTTGAACACAGAGATGTCCATTAAGTCAGCGATAATTACTGGCTTTTGCTCGTGTTTTAATATTTCTTTTATATCTTCATTATTTAAAATTTTGGTGTTGAAAACGTCAATTTTTGCAAGGGTGATAGTATCAATTAAATTTTGTAGATCAAATGTTATCAATCGTAAGCGATGTTTTCTTAGTGGTAAATCTTGATCAATAAAAACATTTTTAAAATCTTCAGAGAGAGATTCTATTTCTTTGAACAATTTGGAATTAATAATAGACTGTTTATTATTATTTTCAATTAGGTCATTGATTTTATTTTGTACTTTAATGAAATCATCATGGTCCGGAGTTCCAGCTAACCATTTCCACACGGTGCCTAACTCATTTATTCCTCTTTTTGTTCTAGCTGATATTAACTGGGATAAGATTAATTCGATTACTTCTAAGTCGTACTTTATTTCCCATTGTGACCTTTTATTTAAATCCTTTTTTATATTATCTGATTCTATATTAATTATTTCCTTATAAAAACTTAAATTAGTTACGTGGAATAAATCGTTGTAAGATTCATACGTAAGTACATCCTTGTTGTCTTTGAACAGAAAAAATTCATGGTTCGAGTAATCAATTATTTCTGAACTGGCCAATATTATAATTGATAAAATATGTGTTAAAGAATACATTTTCTGTAAGTTAAAAAAAATAATTTATTAATGCTTAATATTATCTTTGTGAATAATTCTGTTTCTACTGTTGATTATTATTTTATTAGGCATAACATCTTTAACTATTTGCTTCTTATATCTTGGTTTAAGTTTATTTCTTTCTCCATATTTCTTCTCATAAACAACTTGTCCTACGTGATATTGTTTTTTTTTTCTGTTTTCATTATGTGTTTCTAACATTTTTTCCTGTGTATTTTTTAATAATTGTGGAATATTATCGTGTTCGATTTTATTATAAAGAATGTCAATAGGTTTTTGGTTTGTTGTGGAATGAATACTCTGATTATATTCCTGAGCGGCTCTTATTACGATTTCGGAATAGTCAGTTAAATTAAATTGTTCTTTTATGCAGCGAGCTAATTCTGTTAATGTCGAATGTGCCCTTTCCACTTGTCCGTTTGAGGTACTGTGCCTCGGGTCTGCGTAATGTAGAGTAACTCCGCATCTTTGTGCAAAAGATTTAAATTGAGCTGAGGTAAAGCTCGGTTCGTTATCGATCATAATTACTTTGGCTAGGGGAAAATGTTGAAGTAGTTCCATTACTTTATTTTCGATATTTAATTTATTCTGAATTTCTTTAACTACTAGGAATTTAGAGTACGCGTCAATACAAGTTAAAAAAGTTAAACTTTGCGCATAATATATATCAATGTGTAAATTTTCGCCTTCTTTAGTTGGGACTGGGGCTTCCCCAATTGGAATTTTAATAGGGTGTCTGTTATATTTGTTCTCATTGCAAATTTTACAATTTTTTATATATTCTTTTAGTTTTACAAATAGATTGGGCCAATAATATAATCTACTGATTTGTTTATGATTTTCGTCGAGTCCCCTATGAGCTCGATTGTGTGTTTCCTCTATTATTATAGCTCTATCTTCGGCGTTTTCTACGTCTTGTAAAAATAATCGCGTAAAAAGAAATTTGTTAGTAAAACTATTTCTTAAAGAAACTTGAATATGATATAAATCTTCTAAACTACAATGAATTCCAACCGTTATGTTAGGTGGAAGATACTCTCTTAATATGCTTATTAAATTCTCAACTGTATCATATTCGATTATGTGTCTTGTCTTGTCAAAAATGTCCAGTGACTCATGTATTGTATACCTCCCCGTTGTTAATAACAATTGTTGTTTAAATTGATTTAACGGTTTACGGGTCTCTTGTATTACATTTTCAAAACTACTTTCAGCTGAATGCTGTGTGTCTTGGTCTGAGTTTGACTGTTCAGAAACTTCTATGTCGCTGTTTGTAATATTATTTATTTGTATTCGTGATAATGCATCGGCTACAACATTTGTTGTTCCGGGTTTGTATATAATTTTTGGGGTAAAACTTTCAATGAAAGAATACCATCTTTTCATCTCTACGTTTGGATTTTTATCCGAAATTGTGAACGATAAGGATTGATGATCCGTTTGTATTTCTATGCCAATTACTCCATATAAATAATTCCGAAGATTTTTTAAAGCCCATACTATAGCTAACAATTCTTTTTTATTTGTGGCATAAAGTTGTTCTGTTTTGTTTAATGTTTTTGAAATAAACGTAATTGGTTTATTATCTTGTGTAAGTACTGCCCCGATAGCTACGTCTGATGCGTCTGTAGTTAAAACGAATTTCTTACTATAATCTGGCTGAATTAATTCGACTTGTGCTATTAGATTCTCTTTTAGCTCGTTGAAAGCTTGTACAGCTGATTCGTCAAACTGTATTGAAACTTTAGTAGACATTCTTTTAGAAACCTTTCCATTTTCCCCTCCTAGATATTTTGTTAATGGTTTAGCAATTTTTGCATATATAATATTACGTGGAATCGGATATTTTTTAATTGTGGCAATTTTTTCGGGATCCGTTTTAATTACATTATGAGAAACAATGTACCCTAGAAATGTGGTTTCTAATTTAAAGAATTTAGATTTTTCGAGAGAAATTTTCATATTTGCTCTTTGTAAAATATTAATTATTTTAATTAAGTCAGCATAGTGTTGTTCAATAGTGTTTGAAAAAATAATTATATCGTCCATATAAACATGGCAAGTTTTTCCTACTTGTTCTCTTAAGATATCATCCATAGCTCTTTGAAAAATTCTGGGTGCGTTTGTTAACCCGAAAGGCATTCGTAAAAATTCAAATTTTCCGTTATTAATAGAAAATGCTGTTTTTTCAATATCTGAATCTTTCATTAAAATTTGGTGGAATCCAGATTCCAAATCAATTGTTGAGAAGTATTTAGCCTTTCCTAAATTAGCTAATATTACAGACGGGTCTTGCATCGGGTATCTGTCCGGTATAGTGTTTTCGTTCAGTTTTTTGTAATCTATTACTAATCTATGTTTGAGACTGCCATCTTCATTTTGACCTTTTTTGGGTACCACTAACACTGGAGAATTATAAGGACTTCTGCTGGGTCTTATAATATTTTCCTTAAGCATTCTATTGATTTCCGTATTAACGAAATCTGATACTGATAAGGCATAAGGATATTGTTTACTATAAATTGCCCTGTCATTTTCGGTGTTTATTTCACTCCGAATATCGGTACGAAATGGAATTTGTAAATTTATTTTTGAGTGTTCCTCCTCGATTATGTCAATTATTTTCTTCTCCAGTACTTCTATTCGATTTGTACTGGTCATATTAATATTGTTAATTTTATTTCGCTTTTTTATTCTTTTGTTGACGGAAAAATCGACGTCGGGGTGTTTAGGATTTTTAGATCCTAAACCAATAATTTTTTTGTTGACGGAAACTACATCGTCGGCGTGTTCAGGATTTGTTGATCCCAAACTATTTATTTTTTTGTTGACGGAAACTACATCGTCGGCGTGCTCAGGATTTTTTGATCCCAAACTATTTAATTTTTTGTTGACGGAAATTTCATCGTCGGCGGGTTCAGGATTTGTTGATCCCAAACTTTTCTCGCTTCTTTCCACAAATATAGAATCTGTGTTTTCGAAACATATATAATCAAAATATTTTTTAAAATAAATTCTTTTAATGGAAGAGTATTATTGACTTCCATTAAACTTGTTTCATTTTTTTCCTCACTATCGTAATATAATAACTTTTCTGTATTCCCTTTATACTCCAACACTCTCTTTTCAATATTTATAATTGCTCCGATTTTTCTTAATAAATTAAACCCAATTAATAGGTCAGATTCCAATCCTTCTATTTCATAGAACAAATGTCTTGTTCCAAATATATTTATATAATGGTAATATTTAATAATTGAATACCCATGAACTGTAGATACTTTTTTGTAAATAGATAATTCATTTTTATTCTCAAAAATTCCCTTCTTTATATAGCAAGCCGTAGCTCCCGTGTCTATTAAAATATTTAACTCTTTCTTAGTTTTTCTGTCCACTCTTTTTAGATAAGGCATTCCCCTGTAGGGGTCTGATCTAAAAAATTATCTTCATTGATATTATTTAATCTTGTTACCTTATTAGCAGGCTGATTAACTGTTCCTTCTAGTTCCCTTTTTTGAGCTTGAGTTTGCTCTTTGGTTTGATTTGGACGATAATAGTTTGTGCGATTATTGTTTTGATAATAATTATTATTATATCTACCTCGATTATTATTTGACTGCCAATTATTTCTGGGCTTATTTTGAAATTGGAGCGATGAATCTACATCCATTGGCTCGACAGGTTGTTCTTTTTGATTGGTATTCTGATTATTATTTTGCCAAAAATTCTTATTCTGTGGCCAATTATTATTTTGATTATAATTCCAATTATTTCCGTTCCCTTTAGTATTAGTGTTTTGTTTAGAATTAAATCTTAAATTATTTCCCTGATTTTTATTTTCATTTTTAAAACCATAGTATCTGTTTGCAAATTGAGCTCGGAAATTGTTTGACTCTAATTCCTGGACCTTTGCCAACGCATTAGGCAAGTCCGGTGGATTTAATGAGAAAAGGGTTTCTGCTATCGGACCATTTAATCCAGAGATAAAAATTCGTAGAGCATTGCTCCTTATTGTTTTGTTTGTTTCTTTGGTAATTACGTTATCTTTTCCGTATGTCATTATAGTTTTGTTTATAAGTAAAGTCATTTTTTTATTAACTTCATTATAGTATTCAGTAACTGTCATTCTACCTTGTCTAAGGATACTTAATTCGGACTCAAGAATATGGATTGGTCGTTTATCACTATATATAAAATCCAATCTAGATAAAATTCCTTGAAAATTTAGAACAGTGCCATGATTGGTAAGAGCGTCATGGGCTGATCCCATGATTTTATTTCGTAAAATTGTTAACGCGATAAAATACTGCTGACTCTGAATTTTATAAAGGCTCATTGCAGTTTCTGCAGCTTCTCTCCAACCTACGTATTGAGTTGGTTCCCCGGTGAACTTCGGTAATGATTTGATTACTTCAAGAGTGGTTTCACATTTTATATTTGGGTCAACTTCTTGAATTTTATAGTCCTCTACTATGTTTGTGTCTGTTGCTAACTTTTCTTCCAAACCATCTATTTTTTTGCTTACTTCGCTCAATTGAACATTAATTAATCTGTTAATTAATTCCACAGTTAGGTTACTGGCTGTGGCTAAACCACCTGCAGAAAAATTAGTTGAACTTCCAGTTGCCATTTTTAAATTTAATTCACCGAAACTATCTATTAAATTTTCCAGATTGTTCTTTTTTATTCTCACTGTTATTTCATAACAAATTTGCTTGTCTTAAATTAATTTTCTTTTCAAACTCCTTAATTAAAGTAAAATTATATTTATCCTCACGATACTGTCCGATGGGGTCTTCCTTCAATTTTTGCGATGTTCTTCTTGTTGTCGACAGAGATTAAAAAATTTTTTCCAGTGTTGGCGAGGGATTGCCCTACAGCCCTTCCTTCAATTTGTCTTTGGTTGGTTATATGTTGTCTGATTATTTGCTTGTTGTTTTTGGTTGGTTTTGTAGTTTTATTTGTTTTAGCGGTTTTCGGATTTATTTTATTTTTATAGTGTTCTTGATGTTAAAGATTTAGATCTTCAGTCCACCAACTAATCAACTTAATGGATTATTTCATTTATTGATTTCCATTACACGATCACTGTTTGGTGTTGGATGTTTTAATTTTTCCAATAAAAATTTGAGTTCTTGGCTGCGCGAGTTCCGTTCTTAATTTAACTTTGTTTTTCATTAAATTTTTATTTTTTGAACTTTTTAATGACACAGCCCCACGTTGGGCGCCAATTAAATTTGATCGTATTGGTTGATTAAAAAAATATAAATTTTATTTTTTAATTTCACTTTATTGGTGCAGACCTTAATTCACTAATTCTTTATTACATCAAGACACTTTCACTTATTTTTATTTCTTATGACCGATCCCGGTTTCAATCCGAATAAGACTGACTTCTTAATTCTAAAATCTTCTCCAACGAACCTCGGCCAGAAGCTTTTCTTTTTTAAGCTTCTAGAACTTTGATTTTTGTTTAAAATAAAAGCTTATGCTGAAATTGTCGCATCTCGTTGTGAAATTCAATTATGCTGACCGATGCAATTTTGATTAAAAATTGGAACGCAATACTTTTGTCTTTGAACGTGAGAGTTTGGCTTCGAACGGAAGCTGTTGTTTACTTTACTATAGGTTTATTTATCTAAGCAGAACGGTCAAGCGCGGTCTTCGAAGTTAATGAAAAAGGCGAAGGCAGAATCATAAATAAAGGCAAAGGCAATGTAGCTCAGATTGAATTTAAAAATTTGTTTATTAATCCCATAAGTGGAACCGTTGGATAATTGAATTTAAAAATTTGTTTATTAGTTCCATAAGTGGAACCGTTTCACGGGTTGGATAACTTGTATAAGGTTATAAATAAAAATAGTATCAAGCATCGTTCTACGGTTGGCTAGGGAGGGTAAATTAATCAACAGAAGTCTACTAGAATAAGAAGGTAAGTTAAGATTTGCATCCCCGTTTAGGCGCCGTAAAGCAAAAAGAAGGAAGTTTTTTGTACAAATTCAATACGACCAATATGTATTCCGTCTCCTGACGGAAGACCCATACTCCAGAATCGAGCGGACTAGCGAAATAAATAAAGTTTTAATCAAATAAGGATCATCGAATTCTTTTGACCACCTTTTAATAAATCCAAGCACTTCTCTGGTTTTAGAGAGCGCGAAGATCGTTTACAAGAGTTATTCTATCCAAAGAGCTGCCATTTAACGTGTAAGTCGCATATATCGGATTGGCCCGATAAAAAGTCATCAGCTTGCATTTAGAATTAAATTTAGTGAATTATCTTGGCAACAGTTTTGAAAATTATCTAGATCGCATTGTAAGTCTAAATGGCATGAAATATCCTTATACTGCAGGCATAACTTAACATCATCTGCGTACATAAGTACGCGAGAATGACTTATAACTGATGGATGATCGTTAATAAATAATGTAAAACAAGAAAGGAAAGCTAACTTCGGGCGGAGCCGAAGTTGATATACCCTTGCAGAATATTCTATAAATTATATTCTCCAAAATTATTCATATGATGCATTCTTAATATTTATAAAAAATCTCAACTTCCTAACTTTAAAAAAACCAAAGTTATGGCATTTTCAATCGTTCAGTTATATGGCAGCTATGGGATATAGTATGGGATTTAGTAGGTCGGATTGATTTGCCAAAAATAAAACCCATTGAAAATCCAAACTTCCTAACTTTAAAAACACTAAAGTTATGGTATTTCCGATCATTTAGTTATATGGCAGCTATAGGATATTTTCGGCCGATCCTTATGAAATTTGGTAGGTCGGATTGATTGGTCAAAAATAAAACCCATTGAAAATCCCAACTTCCTAACTTTACAAACACCAAAGTTATGCCATTTCCGACCAATCAGTTACATGGCGGCTATAGGATATAGTCGTCCGATCCTTATGAAATTCGGTAGGTAGGATTAATTGGCCAAAAATAAAGCCCATAGGAAATCCCAACTTCCTAACTTTAAAAACAGCAGAGTTATGGCATTTCCGATCAATCAGTTATATGGCAGCTATAAGATATAGTCGGCCGATCCCGGCCGTTCCGACTTATATACTGCGTGCAAAGGAAAGAAGGGTGTGTGCAAAGTTTCAATTCGATATCTTTAAAACTGAGGGACTAGTTTGCGTAGAATCGGACGGACGGACGGACAGACGGACGGACAGACGGACATGGCTAGATCGACTCTCCTGGTGATGCTGATCAAGAATATATATACTTTATAGGGTCGGAAATGTCTGCTTCACTGCGTTGCAAACTTTTGACTGAAATTATAATACCCTCTGCAAGGGTATAAAAACGGACCCAGATGGCTCCCTCCCACAAGGGAGGTAACACGGAGAATTTTAGAAATTGAATTTTTAAAAAGGACCCTTTGTGACCTGCCATTCAGATACCTTGAGATCCATCTAAGAAGATCTACTGGAAAACCTACAAGTCAAGTTTTTGACCTAGAAATAAATATTTTACAGAGTCAAATGCATTACTAAAGTCAGTGTAAATGACGTCTGTTTGAAAAATACTATTGAAGCCCTTTTTAATAAATGTAGTAAGCTCAAGAAGGTTTGTGATTGTGAATCTACTTGTTATGGAACTGCATATTGTTGTCCCTGGGACGCCCCGGCTAGCTTCGGAATCCTCAGGGCGGAGTTCGATGTCTCACACTACAAATACTAACATCTCTAACAACAAAAAAAAGGTAAACAAGACAAAATAAACAAACCGGGACAAATATGACGGAAAAGTGGCATTGGATGTGGCTGCCACAGCGCACCCACCCTTTCTGTGGTGCCCCTAGCGTCGCGAGGGAGGCACCACCCTTGTTCCAAGGCCGGAGCCACTGCCAGGCCAGACTACGACCGGTTCATCACCCCGCTGGTAATTGCCTTTGGCCCACATCATCTTCATCTCCATTCTAAGTACATTTATTTATAAATATATACTTAAGATTGCCAAATATAAACGTTAAGTATATCTTCTCCTCTTTATACCATTGCTTACAGGTCAGGGCAAAACCACTACCCGGCCTGGACTGCACCAGCTGCAAGGCGTTCTTAAAGTCGGAAATTTGGCCCCGCAGAATACTTTAAGCCAAGTGGCTGTCATTAATCAAACACCTCTTTTCTCTCCTAATTACCCTGCTGGAGCTCCAAGAGGACACAAAAGGGACAGGTAAATATAAATAAATAAATTGTATTGAGTTCTGCTAAGCCCGCTTTCGCAATTTCAGACCCCGAGTTAGCGCAAGGCCAGACTCAAGCTCGCGGAATCACGAAGACGTGAAGAAACGGACGAGGCGAGTACGCAAATTTACAAATACAAAAATTAATCTTAAACTCTAACCACAGGCGCGGCGAGTAAGCCGGCTGCGGGTCGCCGAAGGACGACTTGGGACCCTTATAAAGGGCGGTCCGGAAACCGGTATTACGCCCTGCCTCGGCCACTGCAGACCGTGACGTCGGAGATGCTGCGTGGTATGTGAGTCGCGTCGTGTTTGAGACGTTGTGCTGCTCGGGTTCTACGTGCCCAGAACGGACTCACCGAGGTAATGTATAATTCTTGTAGTTAAGGTCAACTGCCTGCGGCGGTGTTGGTTGGTGGTGATGGCTGTGGCTGTGGCTGCTGCCTGTGGCTGTTGCTTCTGCCTGCGGCTGTCGCTGCTGCCTGCGGCTGTCTCTGCTGCCGGCGGCTGTTGCTGCTGCCCATGGCTGTTGCTGCTGCCGATGGCTGTTGCTGCTGCCGGTGGCTGTCGCTGCTGAGCACTACCACGAGGGCTGCTGCCCTTCCTCCGAGAAAGTTGTGAAAAAACCGAAGAAAATCACAGAAAACTGCCGGGGCCCTATGTACTAGGTTCCCCGGTGGACCTAAAATAAATAAATTTCCACTTAATTTTCTAACTTTACTCGCACTAATCGCACTCTCACTTTTTCTTAGCCTATTCTAAGCTAAGAAATACCAAAATCCCGTCGACATGGGTTCGATGTCTGGCATCAACTAAACCCTATCCCTGACCTACGCAATGTCATGCTCATCACGCCATGTTCCCTTTTCCTCTCCCAAAAGTGGGTCATTGGACGAATCCAAGGCCATCCTTGCCATACCCAGAGCGAACCGGGCTAGTTTAAATAGCTAGATAGCCAAGGGCATGAGCAGAAGGGGGCGCCACTTCAGTTGCCACCCACCAACTTTTATCGATAGGCCTTTGCCCTCGATTTCGATCTACTCCCGGTCGGTTCCAACTTGAAATGCAACACCACCCAAGGATTTAGAGAGACGCCATCGGATTTCAAGCCACTCGACGAAATCATTGGGAGCATTTGGATCCTTTCCTAGTGGAACCTGGACATTTACGTTCCATAAGGTGCTCAACGCGGGGCCCACGTATGCCGGGAAGTACTGCCTTTGTTTTTCTTGTGCTACCTTTTTTTTCAGATTACATCCGGATATCCTTGGCGTGGTAAACTCCGAGGTGGCGTCCTTGCAGGTCTTCCAACTCGTAGGCATTGTTACCAACGGCTTTCACCACTCGAGCCTTAAGGAATTTCCTGGCAAACTTGGCGTTAAACGACTTTCCAAAGTCACTGAGGACGAAGTTACGGCGGTATACCTCCTGACCTGGCTTGGCCATGAAGTTCCGAGCCCGTTGGTCATATTGCTTGCGGCTTCGGTCATAGGCTGTCTCCAGATTCTTTCGGACCTTTTCCTGGATCACTCGGAGTTTGTCCGCCGTCTTCATGCCCGCCATCTCGTGGTCACACAAGGACTTTAGCTTCCTCGCTAACCTGTAGTTGGCGCCGTTCAGGAACATATGATGTCCGAACACTGTAAAGAAAGGCGCTTCTCCTGTCGCCGAGTGGATCGCGTTTCGAAGGGCTACCTCAATCTCAGGAAGGTAGACGTCCCAGTCTCGATGATCACCATCTAAAAAGCTCCGGATTGCGGCCAACACGCTTCGATTTACTAGTTCTGCTGCGTTGCTCTGTGGGGAGTATACCGGAGTCTTTAGGTGTGAGATACCGAAACTCTCCATCGCCTCCTGGAAGATCTTCGACGTGAACTGCTGACCATTGTCTGAGTGTATTACCTCCGGGACGCCAAATTTGTAAAATAACTCGTGGATGAGAAAATCGACGACGTTCGTGGATGTAGCTTCCCTCATGGCCTTCAGGAATACAAATTTGGAGAAATGGTCAACCACGATAAAAATCCAGGCATGACCCTTCTTTGACTTCGGATATTTTCCCAAGAAGTCGATATACAACTTCTGGAATGCCTGTTCCGTCTGGACTCTTTCTCCAATACCGAAGGCTCTCACCTCCTTCATCGTCCTAGGCTCTGCCATCCTCCTGATCGCTGCCACTCGTCCTGGATCCATTCGCAGACGACCTCCACCAACGAGAAAGCCCAGGTAGGTCAATGATTTGAAGCAAAACTTTGACTTACTCATACCTATCGTTAACCCCCCTGCTTTCAGGCATTCTGCGACTCTCCGAAGGTACCTGAAATGGGTCCGGATATCTGGAGCCAGTATCAGCAGATCATCTAGTAAACAAATACGTTGGAACGGATCTCAGCTGGGATCACTCGGTCCATGAGTCTCACCAACCGCTGCGCCGCGTTGCAAAGTCCGAAGGGCATCACCCGGAACTGGTAGAGAGGCCGACCAGGAACCGTAAAGGCCGTCAGTTCCTTGCTTTTCGGGTCCAACTCGATCTGCCAGAATGCGAACTTCAAATCCACGCTGGAAATGTAAAATGTTTGGTCGATTCTGGACAGGATTCCGTCGATACTCGGCAGCGGGTAAGCGTCTTTAATGGTCAAATCGTTCAATTTGCGCGCGTCTAAGCAGAACCGATCTTTCCCAGGCCTCGACACTACCGTCGTCCGGTTGCTCCACGGGCTCATGCTCTCATCGATGAGTCCGAGCGCTAGCATCGTGTCCACCTCATCCTCGACAACCTTCTGCTTCGCTGGAGACATGGGATATGGCCGATCCTTGAAGACCTTGCCTCCCTCGATCAGCTCGATCGTGTGCTTCTCCAAATTAGTCGTACCCAGACCATCCTTCTCAAATGTGAGAAACACCTCCTGGATCTCAGCGAGCTGTCGTGCGTCGGCTCCGGATAAGGTCCAGGATTCGTGATCCGGCTTTTCCTCGTCGTCATCTTCCTGTTCAGCGTAGTGCTCCATATCCCTAGCGTGGATTTCGTCTGCCTTCTTCACGCTTTCCGGGTCGCTGTGGCCTATCACCGCCGGAGCCAAGCCAAACGCCTGCTAGAAGTCCACTCCGAATTAGGCTTCCTGCTCCAGGTAAGGACATACATAAAACAGGATCCGCTTTATCTGTACTCTGTACTCCACAGGTAGCTCGACGCGTCCTATAATCGAGCGGTCTTCTCCAGACGCCGTGCGGACCACGGATAGGTACTTCTGGATTGGCACATCCAACGCTTCGACCAGTTCCCTACAACCTTTACCCAGCAGGCTGACACTCGCTCCAGTGTCCAATAATCCAGTCAGCTGTTGGGTCAGGATCCGGACTTCAGCGAATGGTCGAGGGTCTCCCGTTCCACTGCGCTTCACAGCGGCAACCACTTCTCGCCTCCTCGCTCGTCTCTTCCGGAATCGATCCCTGGCCTTCTGGACTTTCCGAGACACCAATCTCATCCCGCTCAATTGATGGTTGGAGAAGATCCGATTCCTGGCCTCCAAGTACCTGCGCATCCTTTCCTCATAAGGTAAGTATTTTAATATGTTCTTATTACTACTCGTACATACTAAACCTTCTTTTAATCCTAGAACATTTACTTCTTCGCGGGACTCTTGTCTGGACGCATCCTTCCCGCCCTCGGATCGCCCAGCCGACCGTTTTCCGCGCAATCCGGACATTTCGGAGACACGGTGTCTGGCCTTCCGCATCGGTGGCGGAACAGGCGCCGTTCTGTTGCCACGCAGTCACGGAACCCGTGGTCTGCAGTATCTGGACCAGCTGCCTCGTTATCCGGAGGATAACGCATCGGGTGCGCATAGGCCGCGCGTCCTCGTCGTCCAAAATTACACTCCACCTCGCAGCACTCTTCCCTCAACTCGTCCACAGTCATCACATCCATTGCGTAAACAAATCTTGCAATACCCTCTCTCTCCCTTTTTAATTATTTTTAGGCGAGAGGCTAACTGCTGCATCGCATGGACATAGTCATCCACTGCTTCTTCCGGCTGCTGCTCCCTCTGCAGAAGCTGATGCATCCGGTCGTGCTTCGTCTGGTGGCCTCGGAACCTATCCATCAGAGCGGCACGCAGCTGCGGCTATCTCTCCACCCTGCAGTGACGCACGTGGACCCAATACCACTCGCGTGCCCGTCCTGTTAGCAGCACATGGAAATGGCGGAGCACTTCCTGCCAAGGGCACTGGTACTGCCGCTGCAGGAACTCGAGCCGAAACAGGAAATCCTCCACCGAGTTTCGCTCGTCCTCGCCATCAAAAGAAACGCCCCACCGCTCGATGCGAACCTGTTGGCTGCCGCCACCTAGCCCTGTATTGGCATATAAACGCGGCTCCTCGCGGAAATCGGAAGCCCTCCTCGAAGTGCCAATTTCGAGGCTCGTTGCGTCGCCCTCGTTCGCCATCCTGGACTGCTGCTCTCCACCGGAAACGACTCCAAGGGCCTTCTAGGCGGCGTTGGTGGAACCTTTGTTGGCGGTGGGCGGGAGCCAATCGTGTCTGCTGATGGTGCCGTCTTTGGAATCGCCCCTTTCTGGACCAGACTTGGGGCCTGTGGTGCCGCCGTGTCCGTCCAACCCGGATGCTGCTGCTGATCGGTATGGTTCCCCTGTAGAAGCTGCGGCCGCTGAGCAGCAAGCCTTAACACCTCGTTCATCAGCTTCATCATTTCCAGGAAGCCACCTCTGATTTCATCCCTTAAGCACTGGCTGACGCCGGACTCCTGAGCCTTTCGATGGGTCTCTGCAGCCTCGGCCAATGCCACGTTTACGGCCGATTTCGCCGCGTTGTCCAGAAACGCTCCCTCACAACATCCAGAACTTGATGTTGCGTGGGATCTGTTCCCACCTGAAGTTCCCTGCGCAGCTCCTGATGAAGACGACCCAACGGAGTCCTTGGCAGTCCCATCGATATCCATGGCTGTGCGGCCCCGGCAACGGTGGACCACAATTTCTCCTCTTCCTCGGCCGGAAGAACCTTCGATCGGAAGAACCTTTGATAGCCGCCAGTTAAGGACATCGGCTGCTCGTTGAATCCTTTTTGATTTGTTTTCGCGCGTATGTTTTGATTCTCAGGTCGTGGTGATCGTGCAGCGCGTGTTTATCACGGGTCACGATCACACATTTAAGTTCAAAACCGAGAAGAAAAATTAAACACACCCACGAAACCAAAACAAAGGATCAACTTCTACTCTCACAACAAAAATATCACCAAAACAAATTACTTTACATCAAATAAATAACTAAATAACTAAACCCTACCTAATTTATCACAGATTTTATCACAGATTTAGCTATCTGCCAGGTGCAAATCTTGTCCCTTTTGGGCCAACATGCCACCCGCAGGTCACCGCTGCTTCTGGGATCTGTGACCAGGAGCAAATTGCCTCCGGTCTGGGCAAGCCTCCTGTCTGCTGTAAATCCTACCGTGCTCTTAATTTTTGAGCCCACCACTTCCGATGCAGTTGCATGCAACTTGTATTGCCCTGCAAGTCACCGGTCGTGTTGGCTGAGGGGAAAAGAAGAAGGCAAGCTCGTGAGACGCCGTCGTCCGACACATTATATTTATATTTAGTTTGGGCGCCATAATGTTATGGAACTGCATATTGTTCTCCCTGGGACGGCCCCGGCTAGCTCCGGAATCCTCAGGGCGGAGTTCCCCCAATGTCCCTACAGCCCCACAACATTAAATATCGATTACTATCGATGTCTCACACTACAAATACTAACATCTCTAACAACAAAAAAAAGGTAAACAAGACAAAATAAACAAACCGGGACAAATATGACGGAAAAGTGGCATTGGATGTGGCTGCCACAGCGCACCCACCCTTCCTGTGGTGCCCCTAGCGTCGCGAGGGAGGCACCACCCTTGTTCCAAGGCCGGAGCCACTGCCAGGACAGACTACGACCGGTTCATCTCCCCGCTGGTAATTGCCTTAGGCCCACATCATCTTCATCTCCATTCTAAGTACATTTATTTATAAATATATACATAAGATTGCCAAATATAAACGTTAAGTATATCCTCTCCTCTTTATACCATTGCTTACAGGTCAGGGCAAAACCACTACCCGGCCTGGACTGCACCAGCTGCAAGGCCTTCTTAAAATCGGAAAGTCGGCCCCGCAGAATACTTTAAGCCAAGTGGCTGTCATTAATCAAACACCTCTTTTCTCTCCTAATAACCCTGCTGGAGCTCCAAGAGGACACAAAAGGGACAGGTAAATATAAATAAATAAATTGTATTGAGTTCTGCTAAGCCCGCTTTCGCAATTTCAGACCCCGAGTTAGCGCAAGGCCAGACTCAAGCTCGCGGAATCACGAAGACGTGAAGACGCATGATCTGTGATGCAGGTGAATGGCATCCCTTCGACATATGGCCGGAACTTTCGAATGGCCATGAGCGCAGCGAGACACTCTTTCTCGGTCACGGTGTAATTTACCTGATGTTTATTCATCTTAGCCGAGAAAAAGGCAATTGGCTGCTCTTGTCCGTCGTTGTCTCGCTGGAAAAGCACTGCTCCGACTCCGACGTGTGACGCATCGCACTGGATAAAGAAGCGTCTCTTGAAGTCCGCATGCACCAGGACTGGTGCAGTTGTTAACGCCATCTTCAAAGCTTCTACCGCAAGCTGAGCCTCTGGACTCAATGAAAACTTTGAATTTCCAGTTTTCTTTAGCGATTCAGTGAGCGGGGCGGCCAACGTCGCAAAGTACCATCCAGCAGTCCCAAGAAAGGCTCTCACCTCCTTCATCGTCCTAGGCTCTGCCATCCTCCTGATCGCTGCCACTCGTCCTGGATCCATTCGCAGACGACCTCCACCAACGAGAAAGCCCAGGTAGGTCAATGATTTGAAGCAAAACTTTGACTTACTCATACCTATCGTTAACCCCTCTGCTTTCAGGCATTCTGCGACTCTCAGAAGGTACCTGAAATGGGTCCGGATATCTGGAGCCAGTATCAGCAGATCATCTAGTAAACAAATACGTTGGAACGGATCTCAGCTGGGATCACTCGGTTCATGAGTCTCACCAACCGCTGCGCCGCGTTGCAAAGTCCGAAGGGCATCACCCGGAACTGGTAGAGAGGCCGACCAGGAACCGTAAAGGCCGTCAGTTCCTTGCTTTTCGGGTCCAACTCGATCTGCCAGAATGCGAACTTCAAATCCACGCTGTAAAATGTTTGGTCGATTCTGGACAGGATTCCGTCGATACTCGGCAGCGGGTAAGCGTCTTTAATGGTCAAATCGTTCAATTTGCGCGCGTCTAAGCAGAACCGATCTTTCCCAGGACACTACCATCGTCCGGTTGCTCCACGGGCTCATGCTCTCATCGATGAGTCCGAGCGCTAGCATCGTGTCCACCTCATCCTCGACAACCTTCTGCTTCGCTGGAGACATGGGATATGGCCGATCCTTGAAGACCTTGCCTCCCTCGATCAGCTCGATCGTGTGCTTCTCCAAATTAGTCGTACCCAGACCATCCTTCTCAAATGTGAGAAACACCTCCTGGATCTCAGCGAGCTGTCGTGCGTCGGCTCCGGATAAGGTCCAGGATTCGTGATCCGGCTTTTCCTCGTCGTCATCTTCCTGTTCAGCGTAGTGCTCCATATCCCTAGCGTGGATTTCGTCTGCCTTCTTCACGCTTTCCGGGTCGCTGTGGCCTATCACCGTCGGAGCCAAGCCAAACGCCTGCTAGAAGTCCACTCCGAATTAGGCTTCCTGCTCCAGGTAAGGACATACATAAAACAGGATCCGCTTTATCTGTCCTCTGTACTCCACAGGTAGCTCGACGCGTCCTATAATCGAGCGGTCTTCTCCAGACGCCGTGCGGACCACGGATAGGTACTTCTGGATTGGCACATCCAACGCTTCGACCAGTTCCCTACAACCTTTACCCAGCAGGCTGACACTCGCTCCAGTGTCCAATAATCCAGTCAGCTGTTGGGTCAGGATCCGGACTTCAGCGAATGGTCGAGGGTCTCCCGTTCCACTGCGCTTCACAGCGGCAACCACTTCTCGCCTCCTCGCTCGTCTCTTCCGGAATCGATCCCTGGCCTTCTGGACTTTCCGAGACACCAATCTCATCCCGCTCAATTGATGGTTGGAGAAGATCCGATTCCTGGCCTCCAAGTACCTGCGCATCCTTTCCTCATAAGGTAAGTATTTTAATATGTTCTTATTACTACTCGTACATACTAAACCTTCTTTTAATCCTAGAACATTTACTTCTTCGCGGGACTCTTGTCTGGACGCATCCTTCCCGCCCTCGGATCGCCCAGCCGACCGTTTTCCGCGCAATCCGGACATTTCGGAGACACGGTGTCTGGCCTTCCGCATCGGTGGCGGAACAGGCGCCGTTCTGTTGCCACGCAGTCACGGAACCCGTGGTCTGCAGTATCTGGACCAGCTGCCTCGTTATCCGGAGGATAACGCATCGGGTGCGCATAGGCCGCGCGTCCTCGTCGTCCAAAATTACACTCCACCTCGCAGCACTCTTCCCTCAACTCGTCCACAGTCATCACATCCATTGCGTAAACAAATCTTGCAATACCCTCTCTCTCCCTTTTTAATTATTTTTAGGCGAGAGGCTAACTGCTGCATCGCATGGACATAGTCATCCACTGCTTCTTCCGGCTGCTGCTCCCTCTGCAGAAGCTGATGCATCCGGTCGTGCTTCGTCTGGTGGCCTCGGAACCTATCCATCAGAGCGGCACGCAGCTGCGGCTATCTCTCCACCCTGCAGTGACGCACGTGGACCCAATACCACTCGCGTGCCCGTCCTGTTAGCAGCACATGGAAATGGCGGAGCACTTCCTGCCAAGGGCACTGGTACTGCCGCTGCAGGAACTCGAGCCGAAACAGGAAATCCTCCACCGAGTTTCGCTCGTCCTCGCCATCAAAAGAAACGCCCCACCGCTCGATGCGAACCTGTTGGCTGCCGCCACCTAGCCCTGTATTGGCATATAAACGCGGCTCCTCGCGGAAATCGGAAGCCCTCTCCTCGAAGTGCCAATTTCGAGGCTCGTTGCGTCGCCCTCGTTCGCCATCCTGGACTGCTGCTCTCCACCGGAAACGACTCCAAGGGCCTTCTAGGCGGCGTTGGTGGAACCTTTGTTGGCGGTGGGCGGGAGCCAATCGTGTCTGCTGATGGTGCCGTCTTTGGAATCGCCCCTTTCTGGACCAGACTTGGGGCCTGTGGTGCCGCCGTGTCCGTCCAACCCGGATGCTGCTGCTGATCGGTATGGTTCCCCTGTAGAAGCTGCGGCCGCTGAGCAGCAAGCCTTAACACCTCGTTCATCAGCTTCATCATTTCCAGGAAGCCACCTCTGATTTCATCCCTTAAGCACTGGCTGACGCCGGACTCCTGAGCCTTTCGATGGGTCTCTGCAGCCTCGGCCAATGCCACGTTTACGGCCGATTTCGCCGCGTTGTCCAGAAACGCTCCCTCACAACATCCAGAACTTGATGTTGCGTGGGATCTGTTCCCACCTGAAGTTCCCTGCGCAGCTCCTGATGAAGACGACCCAACGGAGTCCTTGGCAGTCCCATCGATATCCATGGCTGTGCGGCCCCGGCAACGGTGGACCACAATTTCTCCTCTTCCTCGGCCGGAAGAACCTTCGATCGGAAGAACCTTTGATAGCCGCCAGTTAAGGACATCGGCTGCTCGTTGAATCCTTTTGATTTGTTTTCGCGCGTATGTTTTGATTCTCAGGTCGTGGTGATCGTGCAGCGCGTGTTTATCACGGGTCACGATCACACATTTAAGTTCAAAACCGAGAAGAAAAATTAAACACACCCACGAAACCAAAACAAAGGATCAACTTCTACTCTCACAACAAAAATATCACCAAAACAAATTACTTTACATCAAATAAATAACTAAATAACTAAACCCTACCTAATTTATCACAGATTTTATCACAGATTTAGCTATCTGCCAGGTGCAAATCTTGTCCCTTTGGGGCCAACATGCCACCCGCAGGTCACCGCTGCTTCTGGGATCTGTGACCAGGAGCAAATTGCCTCCGGTCTGGGCAAGCCTCCTGTCTGCTGTAAATCCTACCGTGCTCTTAATTTTTGAGCCCACCACTTCCGATGCAGTTGCATGCAACTTGTATTGCCCTGCAAGTCACCGGTCGTGTTGGCTGAGGGGAAAAGAAGAAGGCAAGCTCGTGAGACGCCGTCGTCCGACACATTATATTTATATTTAGTTTGGGCGCCATAATGTTATGGAACTGCATATTGTTCTCCCTGGGACGGCCCCGGCTAGCTCCGGAATCCTCAGGGCGGAGTTCCCCCAATGTCCCTACAGCCCCACAACATTAAATATCGATTACTATCGATGTCTCACACTACAAATACTAACATCTCTAACAACAAAAAAAAGGTAAACAAGACAAAATAAACAAACCGGGACAAATATGACGGAAAAGTGGCATTGGATGTGGCTGCCACAGCGCACCCACCCTTCCTGTGGTGCCCCTAGCGTCGCGAGGGAGGCACCACCCTTGTTCCAAGGCCGGAGCCACTGCCAGGACAGACTACGACCGGTTCATCTCCCCGCTGGTAATTGCCTTAGGCCCACATCATCTTCATCTCCATTCTAAGTACATTTATTTATAAATCCCTAAAGATTATAAAATGAAAGACCGATTTTTAAGGGGATACGGCCACAGCCCAAACCGTAAGAGCAAGAGCAGCCAAATTTTTTCACAGTATTCCATTGGGGGCGTGGGCGCCCACTAAGATCCGATATGTCCCCCCAGTGGCCCCAAACAGCTCCAACATCCATTATTCTGAGCAAAAAAAGTTGATGTATTTGAGCTTAACTTCTAAACCGGTTGGAATTTCGGTATTTGGTTTTTTCCGAATTTGAGGTTTTGAAAAGGCCTAATTATAAATCTAAAAGAAATTTTGATATCCCCATAATTTGGGGGCTACATTTAAAATTAACTTTTCGATTTAAAAAATCTAAACCGCTGCTCCGATCAAGATGATTTTTCGCTCAATAGTTATTCTATGGCCCAAATGCTTAAGTTTAATTTTTCAAGTTTTTAACATTTTTTTAAGTATTTTTAACGAATTTATTTAGATTTTCTAAGTCATTGCGTTGTATTTTGCGGGAGCCTGTCGAGAGAACGAAACCCAGAAGCCAAGAGAGCGACGGCCGAGAGAGCAACAGCCAAGAAAACTGATGAGGGGGAGGGGTAGTGCTGCAGGGAAAGGGGGAGGGGAAAGAGGCAATTTAAGTTAAATTTGTTTAGGATTTTAAAAACTTAAACTGCTGCTCCGATCAATATGATTTTCGATCAATAGTCAGTCCTGTGGATCCAATGCTTAGGTTTTATTTTTCATTTTGTAGCAGAAGTAAGAGCCTTATTTAATTTCCACCATGGAAGAAAATAGAAAATTACTACAAATTCTGTAAGCAAAGCCAAAATGTTTCCAAGTTAAATATTAATCTTAAGATTCGAACTTTTGACCAAATACGTATGTACATATGTATATTTGGATATGTTTTGATTTGCTTATATGTACAATGCATGTACATACATACAATGTGTGTGTATGTTTCTATTCGAAAGTAGATAATGTGCTTAAATACAAATAAAATGATTTATTATACCCGTTTATCGATCAAATGTGGAATCTGAAAATAATACGTTACTTTGCTGTTTTTGTATTGGATGCCAATCTTTTACTGTGTGTACAAAGGTTTTCGTTTCATTCAAAACAAGAAATTTGAAAACAACAAATTCCAATTTACAAACAAGTATACATATTTGTGCGCAAATTAAAATTGCATTGATAACATTGTAACTGATAAAAAGTATACAAGCTCACGACTTTTACTTGGATCACTTTCATCCCTAAAGATTATAAAATGAAAGACCGATTTTTAAGGGGATACGGCCACAGCCCAAACCGTAAGAGCAAGAGCAGCCAAATTTTCACAGTATTCCATTGGGGGCGTGGGCGCCCACTAAGATCCGATATGTCCCCCCAGTGGCCCCAAACAGCTCCAACATCCATTATTCTGAGCAAAAAAAAGTTGATGTATTTGAGCTTAACTTCTAAACCGGTTGGAATTTCGATATTTGGTTTTTTCCGAATTTTAGGTTTTGAAAAGGCCTAGTTAGAAATCTAAAAGAAATTTTGATATCCCCCATAATTTGGGGGCTACATTTAAAATTAACTTTTCGATTTAAAAAATCTAAACCGCTGCTCCGATCAAGATGATTTTTCGCTCAATAGTTATTCTATGGCCCAAATGCTTAAGTTTAATTTTTCAAGTTTTTAACATTTTTTAAGTATTTTTAACGAATTTATTTAGATTTTCTAAGTCATTGCGTTGTATTTTGCGGGAGCCTGTCGAGAGAACGAAACCCAGAAGCCAAGAGAGCGACGGCCGAGAGAGCAACAGCCAAGAAAACTGATGAGGGGGGGGGTAGTGCTGCAGGGAAAGGGGAGGGGAAAGAGGCAATTTAAGTTAAATTTGTTTAGGATTTTAAAAACTTAAACTGCTGCTCCGATCAATATGATTTTCGATCAATAGTCAGTCCTGTGGATCCAATGCTTAGGTTTTATTTTTCATTTTGTAGCAGAAGTAAGAGCCTTATTTAATTTCCACCATGGAAGAAAATAGAAAATTACTACAAATTCTGTAAGCAAAGCCAAAATGTTTCCAAGTTAAATATTAATCTTAAGATTCGAACTTTTGACCAAATACGTATGTACATATGTATATTTGGATATGTTTTGATTTGCTTATATGTACAATGCATGTACATACATACAATGTGTGTGTATGTTTCTATTCGAAAGTAGATAATGTGCTTAAATACAAATAAAATGATTTATTATACCCGTTTATCGATCAAATGTGGAATCTGAAAATAATACGTTACTTTGCTGTTTTTGTATTGGATGCCAATCTTTTACTGTGTGTACAAAGGTTTTCGTTTCATTCAAAACAAGAAATTTGAAAACAACAAATTCCAATTTACAAACAAGTATACATATTTGTGCGCAAATTAAAATTGCATTGATAACATTGTCCCTAAAGATTATAAAATGAAAGACCGATTTTTAAGGGGATACGGCCACAGCCCAAACCGTAAGAGCAAGAGCAGCCAAATTTTTTCACAGTATTCCATTGGGGGCGTGGGCGCCCACTAAGATCCGATATGTCCCCCCAGTGGCCCCAAACAGCTCCAACATCCATTATTCTGAGCAAAAAAAGTTGATGTATTTGAGCTTAACTTCTAAACCGGTTGGAATTTCGATATTTGGTTTTTTCCGAATTTTAGGTTTTGAAAAGGCCTAATTAGAAATCTAAAAGAAATTTTGATATCCCCCATAATTTGGGGGCTACATTTAAAATTAACTTTTCGATTTAAAAAATCTAAACCGCTGCTCCGATCAAGATGATTTTTCGCTCAATAGTTATTCTATGGCCCAAATGCTTAAGTTTAATTTTTCAAGTTTTTAACATTTTTTTAAGTATTTTTAACGAATTTATTTAGATTTTCTAAGTCATTGCGTTGTATTTTGCGGGAGCCTGTCGAGAGAACGAAACCCAGAAGCCAAGAGAGCGACGGCCGAGAGAGCAACAGCCAAGAAAACTGATGAGGGGGAGGGGTAGTGCTGCAGGGAAAGGGGAGGGGAAAGAGGCAATTTAAGTTAAATTTGTTTAGGATTTTAAAAACTTAAACTGCTGCTCCGATCAATATGATTTTCGATCAATAGTCAGTCCTGTGGATCCAATGCTTAGGTTTTATTTTTCATTTTGTAGCAGAAGTAAGAGCCTTATTTAATTTCCACCATGGAAGAAAATAGAAAATTACTACAAATTCTGTAAGCAAAGCCAAAATGTTTCCAAGTTAAATATTAATCTTAAGATTCGAACTTTTGACCAAATACGTATGTACATATGTATATTTGGATATGTTTTGATTTGCTTATATGTACAATGCATGTACATACATACAATGTGTGTGTATGTTTCTATTCGAAAGTAGATAATGTGCTTAAATACAAATAAAATGATTTATTATACCCGTTTATCGATCAAATGTGGAATCTGAAAATAATACGTTACTTTGCTGTTTTTGTATTGGATGCCAATCTTTTACTGTGTGTACAAAGGTTTTCGTTTCATTCAAAACAAGAAATTTGAAAACAACAAATTCCAATTTACAAACAAGTATACATATTTGTGCGCAAATTAAAATTGCATTGATAACATTGTAACTGATAAAAAGTATACAAGCTCACGACTTTTACTTGGATCACTTTCATTTATTATATAGCTCTGCCAGTATCCTTCTGATTCTCTCTCTTGAAGGATCTTCTACAAAGGTTGTTTACACAAAGGTTTTCAAAAAACGCGCAAATAAGAAATAAGAAAGTCCTGACAACCCAATTTCCTAACTCCAAATTAATATTAAGCGAACGAAGTCGCGCCGGGTACAGCTAGTATATACATAAGATTGCCAAATATAAACGTTAAGTATATCCTCTCCTCTTTATACCATTGCTTACAGGTCAGGGCAAAACCACTACCCGGCCTGGACTGCACCAGCTGCAAGGCCTTCTTAAAATCGGAAAGTCGGCCCCGCAGAATACTTTAAGCCAAGTGGCTGTCATTAATCAAACACCTCTTTTCTCTCCTAATAACCCTGCTGGAGCTCCAAGAGGACACAAAAGGGACAGGTAAATATAAATAAATAAATTGTATTGAGTTCTGCTAAGCCCGCTTTCGCAATTTCAGACCCCGAGTTAGCGCAAGGCCAGACTCAAGCTCGCGGAATCACGAAGACGTGAAGACGCATGATCTGTGATGCAGGTGAATGGCATCCCTTCGACATATGGCCGGAACTTTCGAATGGCCATGAGCGCAGCGAGACAATCTTTCTCGGTCACGGTGTAATTTACCTGATGTTTATTCATCTTAGCCGAGAAAAAGGCATTTGGCTGCTCTTGTCCGTCGTTGTCTCGCTGGAAGAACACTGCTCCGACTCCGACGTGTGACGCATCGCACTGGATAAATAAGCGTCTCTGAAGTCCGCATGCACCAGGACTGGTGCAGTTGTTAACGCCATCAATGAAAACTTTGAATTTCCAGTTTTCTTTAGCGATTCAGTGAGCGGGGCGGCCAACGTCGCAAAGTACCATCCAGCAGTCCCAAGAAAGGCTCTCACCTCCTTCATCGTCCTAGGCTCTGCCATCCTCCTGATCGCTGCCACTCGTCCTGGATCCATTCGCAGACGACCTCCACCAACGAGAAAGCCCAGGTAGGTCAATGATTTGAAGCAAAACTTTGACTTACTCATACCTATCGTTAACCCCCCTGCTTTCAGGCATTCTGCGACTCTCAGAAGGTACCTGAAATGGGTCCGGATATCTGGAGCCAGTATCAGCAGATCATCTAGTAAACAAATACGTTGGAACGGATCTCAGCTGGGATCACTCGGTTCATGAGTCTCACCAACCGCTGCGCCGCGTTGCAAAGTCCGAAGGGCATCACCCGGAACTGGTAGAGAGGCCGACCAGGAACCGTAAAGGCCGTCAGTTCCTTGCTTTTCGGGTCCAACTCGATCTGCCAGAATGCGAACTTCAAATCCACGCTGTAAAATGTTTGGTCGATTCTGGACAGGATTCCGTCGATACTCGGCAGCGGGTAAGCGTCTTTAATGGTCAAATCGTTCAATTTGCGCGCGTCTAAGCAGAACCGATCTTTCCCAGGCCTCGACACTACCATCGTCCGGTTGCTCCACGGGCTCATGCTCTCATCGATGAGTCCGAGCGCTAGCATCGTGTCCACCTCATCCTCGACAACCTTCTGCTTCGCTGGAGACATGGGATATGGCCGATCCTTGAAGACCTTGCCTCCCTCGATCAGCTCGATCGTGTGCTTCTCCAAATTAGTCGTACCCAGACCATCCTTCTCAAATGTGAGAAACACCTCCTGGATCTCAGCGAGCTGTCGTGCGTCGGCTCCGGATAAGGTCCAGGATTCGTGATCCGGCTTTTCCTCGTCGTCATCTTCCTGTTCAGCGTAGTGCTCCATATCCCTAGCGTGGATTTCGTCTGCCTTCTTCACGCTTTCCGGGTCGCTGTGGCCTATCACCGTCGGAGCCAAGCCAAACGCCTGCTAGAAGTCCACTCCGAATTAGGCTTCCTGCTCCAGGTAAGGACATACATAAAACAGGATCCGCTTTATCTGTCCTCTGTACTCCACAGGTAGCTCGACGCGTCCTATAATCGAGCGGTCTTCTCCAGACGCCGTGCGGACCACGGATAGGTACTTCTGGATTGGCACATCCAACGCTTCGACCAGTTCCCTACAACCTTTACCCAGCAGGCTGACACTCGCTCCAGTGTCCAATAATCCAGTCAGCTGTTGGGTCAGGATCCGGACTTCAGCGAATGGTCGAGGGTCTCCCGTTCCACTGCGCTTCACAGCGGCAACCACTTCTCGCCTCCTCGCTCGTCTCTTCCGGAATCGATCCCTGGCCTTCTGGACTTTCCGAGACACCAATCTCATCCCGCTCAATTGATGGTTGGAGAAGATCCGATTCCTGGCCTCCAAGTACCTGCGCATCCTTTCCTCATAAGGTAAGTATTTTAATATGTTCTTATTACTACTCGTACATACTAAACCTTCTTTTAATCCTAGAACATTTACTTCTTCGCGGGACTCTTGTCTGGACGCATCCTTCCCGCCCTCGGATCGCCCAGCCGACCGTTTTCCGCGCAATCCGGACATTTCGGAGACACGGTGTCTGGCCTTCCGCATCGGTGGCGGAACAGGCGCCGTTCTGTTGCCACGCAGTCACGGAACCCGTGGTCTGCAGTATCTGGACCAGCTGCCTCGTTATCCGGAGGATAACGCATCGGGTGCGCATAGGCCGCGCGTCCTCGTCGTCCAAAATTACACTCCACCTCGCAGCACTCTTCCCTCAACTCGTCCACAGTCATCACATCCATTGCGTAAACAAATCTTGCAATACCCTCTCTCTCCCTTTTTAATTATTTTTAGGCGAGAGGCTAACTGCTGCATCGCATGGACATAGTCATCCACTGCTTCTTCCGGCTGCTGCTCCCTCTGCAGAAGCTGATGCATCCGGTCGTGCTTCGTCTGGTGGCCTCGGAACCTATCCATCAGAGCGGCACGCAGCTGCGGCTATCTCTCCACCCTGCAGTGACGCACGTGGACCCAATACCACTCGCGTGCCCGTCCTGTTAGCAGCATATGGAAATGGCGGAGCACTTCCTGCCAAGGGCACTGGTACTGCCGCTGCAGGAACTCGAGCCGAAACAGGAAATCCTCCACCGAGTTTCGCTCGTCCTCGCCATCAAAAGAAACGCCCCACCGCTCGATGCGAACCTGTTGGCTGCCGCCACCTAGCCCTGTATTGGCATATAAACGCGGCTCCTCGCGGAAATCGGAAGCCCTGCTGTCCTCGAAGTGCCAATTTCGAGGCTCGTTGCGTCGCCCTCGTTCGCCATCCTGGACTGCTGCTCTCCACCGGAAACGACTCCAAGGGCCTTCTAGGCGGCGTTGGTGGAACCTTTGTTGGCGGTGGGCGGGAGCCAATCGTGTCTGCTGATGGTGCCGTCTTTGGAATCGCCCCTTTCTGGACCAGACTTGGGGCCTGTGGTGCCGCCGTGTCCGTCCAACCCGGATGCTGCTGCTGATCGGTATGGTTCCCCTATAGAAGCTGCGGCCGCTGAGCAGCAAGCCTTAACACCTCGTTCATCAGCTTCATCATTTCCAGGAAGCCACCTCTGATTTCATCCCTTAAGCACTGGCTGACGCCGGACTCCTGAGCCTTTCGATGGGTCTCTGCAGCCTCGGCCAATGCCACGTTTACGGCCGATTTCGCCGCGTTGTCCAGAAACGCTCCCTCACAACATCCAGAACTTGATGTTGCGTGGGATCTGTTCCCACCTGAAGTTCCCTGCGCAGCTCCTGATGAAGACGACCCAACGGAGTCCTTGGCAGTCCCATCGATATCCATGGCTGTGCGGCCCCGGCAACGGTGGACCACAATTTCTCCTCTTCCTCGGCCGGAAGAACCTTCGATCGGAAGAACCTTTGATAGCCGCCAGTTAAGGACATCGGCTGCTCGTTGAATCCTTTTTGATTTGTTTTCGCGCGTATGTTTTGATTCTCAGGTCGTGGTGATCGTGCAGCGCGTGTTTATCACGGGTCACGATCACACATTTAAGTTCAAAACCGAGAAGAAAAATTAAACACACCCACGAAACCAAAACAAAGGATCAACTTCTACTCTCACAACAAAAATATCACCAAAACAAATTACTTTACATCAAATAAATAACTAAATAACTAAACCCTACCTAATTTATCACAGATTTTATCACAGATTTAGCTATCTGCCAGGTGCAAATCTTGTCCCTTTTGGGCCAACATGCCACCCGCAGGTCACCGCTGCTTCTGGGATCTGTGACCAGGAGCAAATTGCCTCCGGTCTGGGCAAGCCTCCTGTCTGCTGTAAATCCTACCGTGCTCTTAATTTTGGAGCCCACCACTTCCGATGCAGTTGCATGCAACTTGTATTGCCCTGCAAGTCACCGGTCGTGTTGGCTGAGGGGAAAAGAAGAAGGCAAGCTCGTGAGACGCCGTCGTCCGACACATTATATTTATATTTAGTTTGGGCGCCATAATGTTATGGAACTGCATATTGTTCTCCCTGGGACGGCCCCGGCTAGCTCCGGAATCCTCAGGGCGGAGTTCCCCCAATGTCCCTACAGCCCCACAACATTAAATATCGATTACTATCGATGTCTCACACTACAAATACTAACATCTCTAACAACAAAAAAAAAGGTAAACAAGACAAAATAAACAAACCGGGACAAATATGACGGAAAAGTGGCATTGGATGTGGCTGCCACAGCGCACCCACCCTTCCTGTGGTGCCCCTAGCGTCGCGAGGGAGGCACCACCCTTGTTCCAAGGCCGGAGCCACTGCCAGGCCAGACTACGACCGGTTCATCTCCCCGCTGGTAATTGCCTTAGGCCCACATCATCTTCATCTCCATTCTAAGTACATTTATTTATAAATATATACATAAGATTGCCAAATATAAACGTTAAGTATATCCTCTCCTCTTTATACCATTGCTTACAGGTCAGGGCAAAACCACTACCCGGCCTGGACTGCACCAGCTGCAAGGCCTTCTTAAAATCGGAATACTTTAAGCTGTCATTAATCAAACACCTCTTTTCTCTCCTAATAACCCTGCTGGAGCTCCAAGAGGACACAAAAGGGACAGGTAAATATAAATAAATAAATTGTATTGAGTTCTGCTAAGCCCGCTTTCGCAATTTCAGACCCCGAGTTAGCGCAAGGCCAGACTCAAGCTCGCGGAATCACGAAAGACGTAAAGAAACGGACGAGGCGAGTTCGCAAATTTACAAATACAAAAATTAATCTTAAAATCGTCGCCGAAGGACGACTTGGGACCCTTATAAAGGGCGGTCCGGAAACCGGTATTACGCCCTGCCTCGGCCACTGCAGACCGTGACGTCGGAGATGCTGCGTGGTATGGGAGTCGCGTCGTGTTCGAGACGTTGTGCTGCTCGGGTTCTACGATAACTCTTTCTGCTGCATTGCTCTAGGGTGAGTATATCGGAGTCTTGATGTGCTGGATACCGAAGCCATCCGTCATCTCCTCAAAAGCCTTGGATGTGTACTGCTTTCCATTATCCGAATGTATTATTTCAGGCACACCGAACTTGTAAAATACTTCGTTTACCAGAAAGTTCACTACGTTCAACGTTGTCGCCTCCTTCATGGCCTTCAGGAAGGTATACTTGGAGAAATGGTCCACTACGATGAATATCCACGCGTGACTATTCTTGGACCTCGGATATTTGCCCAGGAAATCGATATAGAGTTTTGGAATGGCCTTTCCGTCTCTACCCTTTTTCCGATTCCTACCTGCAACCCGCAGATAGGCGCTTTCGACTCCTTGCACGGACGTATTCACGAACCTGCATCGTCATCCCCGGCCAATAGAACTGGCGTCGCAGGGTCTCCAATGTCTGCGCCATTCCACCATGGCCAGCCTTGGGGTCCGAGTGGGCACGCTCTACCAAGCTGTGCGTCAGGCTCTGTGGGATCCACAGCTTCCAGTTCATCGTCCAGATTCGGAGTCCCCATGCGCTTGAAGATCGGTCCGCTCGGACCTTTAGGCCCGTAAGTGCTTCCTGTTGGACTCCACGTCTTGCACTAACTCCAAGTAATCCTCTGCAGCAAACTCGGTTGTCTCGAATCCCAGTAGTTCAGTCGGATCAACGAGGACTTCGTCAATGCAGCGGGATAGCTTATCGGCAACTACGTTCTCGCTGCCTTTACGATGTTCAATGCTGAAATCGTAACCCTGCAGCTGGAGAGACCACCTCGCGAGACGTCCTGACAGATCCTTCATCGTCATCAACCACTTCAGGCATGAACGGCATCCCTTCCACATACGGTCTGAACTTCCGAATGGCTAGGATGGCCACCAGGCACTCCTTCTCAGTGACCGAGTAGTGGACCTGGTGATTGTTCATCTTGGCTGAGAAGAACGCGATGGGTTGCTCGTCACCGTCCTGGTTCCGCTGAAACAATACCGCGCCGACGCCAACGTGAGTTGGAAAAATGTTTCTTGAAGTCCGCATGAACCAGGACCGGCGCGCTCGTCAAGGCCAGCATTAGATCATCGACTGCTTGTGTGGCGCTGGGATTTAATGAAAACCTGGTGTTTCCAGTCTGCGTCTGAAAATCTGGAGCGAGGATTAGCAGATCATCCAGGTATACGAAGACGCACCAAGCGTTGCGCCGCGTTGCACAGCCCAAATGGCATCATTCGAAACTGGTACAACGGACTGCCTGGAACCGTGAACGCCCTGTAATCCTTGCTCCTGATTTCCAGTTCGATCTGCCAAAATGCAAATTTGAGGTCTTCGCTGGAGATATAATGCGTCTGATCTATCCTGGAGAGGATTCCATCAATGCTAGGCAGAGGATTCGCATCCTTAACAGTCAGGGTGTTCCGTTTACGGGCATCCAGACAGAACCGGTATTTCACTGGCTTCGACATCACCGTTGTGGGGTTGCTCCAAGGGCTTTTGCCCTCTTAGATGACACCCAGTTCCAGCATCTTATCGATTTCATCCTCGACTACTCTCTGTTTCGCCGGAGACATCGGATACGGACGATCTTTGAACACCCGGGCTCCCTCTATCAGCTCAATGGACTGCCTTTCCACACTTGTGGTTCCGAGGCCATCCCGTTCAAAGGTAAGAAACTCCTCCTTGACCTTCTCTAATGCCTCCTTTTCCTCCGCAGAAAGACTCCAGGATTCGGGTTCCTCCCTTATCGCGTCCTCATCCTCCTGTTCGGCGTAGTGCTCCATCTGGCTGGCATGGATTTCATCAGCTGCCTTGATGGCTTTCGGCACCGGGTTTCCTACGACGGCTGAAGCTAGTACGAACGCCCGCCAGCGGTCGAGCAGGTGTCCCGTGACCTCCACGTCGGCCACCACCTCTCGTCGCCTCGATCTCCTTATCCTGAAGCGTTCCCTTGCCTTGTGGACTCTCCATAAGACCATACGCATGCCGATCAGCTGATGTTCTGCAAATATCCTATTTTGCGTCTCCATATATCGCCGTAGCCGTTCCTCCGCCGGTAGGTATCTTAATGAACACTTATTCCTAACGGATTTGCTATATTTGTTATTATTGTTATCTATTTTAGGAACTACCTCGTGGGATTCCAATCTGGGCGAGTCCCTCCCACTTTTTGACTGCCCAGTTAAGGACTTTGGCTGGTTTTTACTCCTGCTGGCTTTTTCTTCCCATAGGCATTTTCTATTTTACATCTAAGAAACCGTGCAGCGCGTGGCAACGATTACCATTTAAGTTTATAACCGACATAAAATTAGAAATTCAGGACGGGGAGAAAAACCCAGGAATTAAAGACATTCTAATCTAAACAAAATGTTACATAAATAAACAACAAAAAACAAGCTTTTTAACCTACTCTTATCACAGAATTTATCACAGATTTATTTCAGTGTACTTGATATCACGATGTACCCCGTGATGCAAAACCTGGCTTCTGCCGGGATGCCATCACTGGTTTACTGGTAAACCTGTGACCAGGAGCAAATTGTCGGCAATAGTTTCTGACCAGCCTCCCGTTCTGTGCTTTTCGGTATGCCGTTTGACTTCCCCGTCATCACTCCCGATGCAATTGCAACCTATATTGCAAGCCACCGTTAGGAATGACGAGGGGAGTCAGGGCCATCAATGGGCGAGACGTCGTCGCCTCGACAATGTTATTGTTTAAATTGGGCGCCACTATGTTACGAACTGCTTTTTTGTTCTTTGGCAGTGCCGCTAGCTCAGTATTCTGTCCGGGCGGATTCCCCCTAATGCCACAGCACGCAACATAAACGTCGATGACTACACTGTCTCACATCACAAAATAATCGCTCATTACTAACAAACAAACAAAGAAAATGTAAACAACGTAAATAATTATAATTGACGGGAAAATGTTTTGATGCCTATTGTTGACACAGCCAAGCACGCCCACCCAACCAAGGATGCCCCAGAGGTTGTTGCAGGGGCATCAGTTCCAGTTGGTCCAAGTCACTCCTCGCGACTAGGACAGCTCCATCTTCCCAACAACGATAACTCCCTCGCACATTTCAGTTTTTACATACATTTAATATCCACAGTAAGTACCTATGCTAAACATTGCTATAATGGCTCTCCTATAAACTAATTTATCCTTCTTCTGCCTTTAATTGCTATAATGGCTCTCCTATAAACTAATTTATCCTTCTTCTGCCTTTAAGACCAATCTTGGCCACCGTCTTCGAATTTACGCTACGGGCGCCTCGGAAATTATGTTCCACCACTCACGTATTGGTGGAACTCACAGTGAACGAGGCGCACAAAAAAAGAGCACACACTATGTATGTGTCGGGTCACCTAATCCTGAGGAGCTCCTGGGGAAAAGAAGGGACAGGCCAATCGGTAAGTAATATGCGCTCTAAACGATCCCGCCGAAAACTAATAAACGCGACCCTTTTTTTACAGGCAACAACGAGGACAACTGAGGTTTTCGGGTCTAAGTCCGGATAAATTCACAGGTCAACACGGTAAGTATAAATTAAGTAATGTGTACATTTAATTAACATTAATGATTTTCAGCCACTTCTGGGCTAGGCAACAGGCAAGATATACCCCGGCCGAAGAGTACTCTGCCGGAGGCCAGCAGCAACAAGGGCCTGGAACACCACGAGGAACGGTGGCGAAGGCGAGACTGATGGCGGTGCCTCTCAACGCCGCGCGCATTGGCAGCCTGACGACCCCAAAGCAAGTGGGCCTTAATAGCCCGGAACGGACTTACCGGGGAATGTTGGATGGCGTTGGCTGCGTCCGAGGAAGGCGAGTGGTGTTTGTCCAGATCTCGTAGCTGGGTCGAATGAAGGTGGGTATATATGTATACGCCAATCTCCAAGGTAAATATTCGAGAGACGCTACCCGGAGTCTCAGCAGAACGACGAAATAATTGGTAGCTTTGGAGATAAGGTAGGAATCAACACGGGACTGATATCATCCTGCAGTTCGAACGGCCTAACGCGGGGCCCACGCATGACGGGAAGTATTCCTGATTTTGTCGTATGCTTGTATACTTTGTGGGTTCTTCTTTCCGATCAAAGGCGGATGTCCTTAGCATGATACACTCCGAGACTGCGGCCTTGGAGGTCCTCCAGCAAGAATGCATTGTTGCCGACGGATTTGACGACCCTGGATTTCAGGAACTTGCGAGCGAACTTCGCATTGAAAGATTTGCTGAAGTCACTCAGCACGAAGTTGCGGCGGAAGACTTCTTGACCCGGGTTGGCGAGTAGCGTACGGGCTCGCTTATCGTAGCGTTGCCGGCTCATCTGCACCCTCTAGTTGCTTCTGAACCTTGTCATGGATTACCCGAAGCTTGTCCTTGGTCTGCATTCCCGCCATTTCGTGGTCGCACAAAGACCTGAGTTGCCTGGCGAGCTTGTAGCTGGAACCGTTGAGGAACATATGATGGCCGAATACGGTGAAGAACGGCGCCTCTCCTGTAGGTGAGTGGACCGTGTTCCGGATGGCAACCTCTATCTCGGGCAGATGTGCATCCCATTCACGAAGCTGCGAATTGCTGCCAAGACACTACGGTTAACTCTTTCTGCTGCATTGCTCTGGGGTGAGTATATCGGAGTCTTGATGTGCTGGATACCGAAGCCATCCGTCATCTCCTCCATTATCTGAATGTATTATTTCAGGCACACCGAACTTGTAAAATACTTCGTTTACCAGAAATTGCACTACGTTCAACGTTGTCGCCTCCTTTATGGCCTTCAGGAAGGTATACTTGGAGAAATGGTCCACTACGATGAATATCCACGCGTGACCATTCTTGGACCTCGGATATTTGCCCAGGAAATCGATATAGAGTTTTGGAATGGCCTTTCCGTCTCTACCCTTTTTCCGATTCCTACCTGCAACCCGCAGATAGGCGCTTTGGACTCCTTGCACGGACGTATTCACGAACCTGCATCGTCATCCCCGGCCAATAGAACTGGCGTCGCGGGGTCTCCAATGTCTTCGCCATTCCACCATGCCCAGCCTTGGGGTCCGAATGGGCACGCTCTACCAAGCTGGGCGTCAGGCTCTGTGGGATCCGCAGCTTCCACTCGGATCCTTCCAGTTCATCGTCCAGATTCGGAGTCCCCATGCGCTTGAAGATCAGTCCGACCTTTAGGTCCGGTAAGTGCTTCCTGTTGGACTCCACGTCTGCACTAACTCCAAGTAATCCTCTGCAGAAAATTCGGTCGTCTCGAATCCCAGTAGTTCAGTCGGATCAACGAGGACTTCGTCAATGCAGCGGGATAGCTTATCGGCAACTACGTTCTCGCTGCCTTTACGATGTTCAATGCTGAAATCGTAACCCTGCAGCTGGAGAGACCACCTCGCGAGACGTCCTGACAGATCCTTCATCGTCATCAACCACTTCAGGCTGGCGTGATCGGTTATGCATGTGAACGGCATCCCTTCCACATACGGTCTGAACTTCCGAATGGCTAGGATGGCCACCAGGCACTCCTTCTCAGTGACCGAGTAGTGGACCTGGTGCTTGTTCATTTTGGCTGAGAAGAACGCGATGGGTTGCTCGTCCCCGTCCTGGTTCCGCTGAAACAATACCGCGCCGACGCTAACGTGAGTTGGAAAAATGTTTCTTGAAGTCCGCATGAACCAGGACCGGCGCGCTCGTCAAGGCCAGCTTTAGATCATCGACTGCTTGTGTGGCGCTGGGATTTAATGAAAACCTGGTGTTTCCAGTCTTCTGCAAGGCCTCGGAGAGCGGTGCAGCCAGCGTGGCGATGTTCTTAACGAACCGTCGATACCACCCAGCCGTGCCGAGGAAGGCTCGAATTCCCTTCATGGATTTCGGGTAAGGCATCTTCTGAATTGCTGAAACCCGTCCAGGATCCTTGCGCAGGAGACCTCCTCCGACTATAAATCCAAGGTAAGTCAAAGACTTTAAGCAAAACTTCGACTTTTTTAACCCTATTGTCAAACCGGCTGCTTTCAGACCTTGGGCTACGCGCAGCAAGTACCTCAAGTGCCTCATGAAATCGATAAGATGCTGGAACTGGGTGTCATCGAAGAGGGCAAAAGTCCTTGGAGCAACCGCACAACGGTGATGTCGAAGCCAGGGAAAGACCGGTTCTGTCTGGATGCCCGTAAACGGAACGCCCTGACTGTTAAGGATGCGTATCTTCTGCCTAGCATTGATGGAATCCTCTCCAGGATAGATCAGACGCATTATATCTCCAGCGAAGACCTCAAGTTTGCATTTTGGCAGATCGAACTGGAAATCAGGAGCAAGGATTACAGGGCGTTCACGGTTCCAGGCAGACCGTTGTACCAGTTTCGAATGATGCCATTTGGGCTGTGCAACGCGGCGCAACGCTTGGTGCGTCTTATGGATCGGGTGATACCAGCGGAACTCAGATCCAACGTCTTCGTATACCTGGATGATCTGCTAATCCTCGCTTCAGATTTTCAGAGGTACTTGCTGCGCGTAGCCCAAGGTCTGAAAACAGCCGGTTTGACAATAGGGTTAAAAAGTCGCCTCGATCTCCTTATCCTGTAGGGTTCCCTTGCCTTCTGGACTCTCCATAAGACCATACGCATGCCGCGCAGCTGATGTTCTGCAAATATCCTATTTTGCGTCTCCATATATCGCCGTAGCCGTTCCCCCGCCGGTAGGTATCTTAATGAACACTTATTCCTAACAGATTTGCTATATATGTTATTATTGTTATCTATTTTAAGAACTACCTCGTGGGATTCCAATCTGGGCGAGTCACTCCCACTTTTTGACTGCCCAGTCGGCCGTTTTCCGCACACTCAGGGCATTTTTGAGTGATTGTGTCCGGTCTGCCGCACTTAAACAAAACCTTTTCCACTCCGCGGACGGGCAGTCTCGGAATCCGTGCTCCGCGGCACCGCAATTCCAACAGCCTGGCTTGAAAGGATTTCTCGGCCTTCCACGAAGCTCGTCCACTTCGAGGATTTGCTGCTCGTCGACTTCGTCCGGTATGCGCGCCTCGCTGACCCGCAACTTGTTCAAATGCCCGTAAGCAGCGCGCCCTCGACGACCGAAGTGTTTCTCCACTTCGACGCACTCCTCCCGAAGTTCGTCTACTGTGAGTACCTCCATCGCGTAGACAAACCTGGCTATTCCATCCCTCAAGCCTTTCTTAACCACCTTAACCAACTGCCGCTCTGGCAATGGTTTTTTTAGGCGGGAGAGTAGTTGCTGCATTGCATGGATGTAATCATCCACGCCCTCACCCGGCTGCTGATCACGCTGTAGGAGCTCGTGCATCCTTTCGTGTTCCGTCTGGTGACCACGGATCCGATCCATTAAAGCCCTGCGCAGCTGGCCCCAAGTGTCTACTTTGGATTGGCGGACATGTACCCAGTACCACTCCTTTACTCTGCCCGATAGGAGGGCGTGGAAGTTTCTCAGAACTTCATTCCACGGACACTGGTGTTGCCGCTGCAGGTACTCCAGACGAAACACGAAATCGTCGACGGAATTACGGTCGTCTTCGCCGTCGAAGGAAACATTCCAGCGGTCCACTCGGATATATCGGTTCCCGTTGCCAGCTCTCGAGTTGGCGTAAAGCCGCAGCTCGTCCCGGAATCCGTAGCTCTGCGATCCTCGACGATCGCTCCGTCCGTGGCGATCGCTCGTGCCTGCTGGATCGTACTCCGGTTCCTGGCTCAGACTGCTGTCGATCCCCGCAGAGTCGTTTACCGGTGGCCGAGGTCGCTGCCTAGGCGGCAGCTCCGGAGGCCGTCGGATGCCTCTGTCCGTCTCCTGCCGCTGTTGGACTTCTCCCGCTGGACCATTTGCGACGGCTTCTGGACGCGTTGGCCTGGGCACCATCGATCCTTGGCGATTCTCGCTCTCCTGTATCGGCTGCGGTCTGCTCTCGGCTGGCCTAAGGACGTCGTTCAGCAACTTCATCATGTCCATGAAGCCGTTTCGGATCTCCTCCCTCAACGTCTGGCTAACTCCCGACTCCTGGGCCGCGCGATAGGTCTGGGCCGCTTGTGCCAGAGTTGCATTTCCCGCCGACTCAGCTGCTGAGTCTCGTTCCAGGCTCTCCTCCTAAGGATTCTTCTGTTCCGGAATCAGCAATTTATCCTGCGCCTCGACGATTGCCCGGAAATCGAGGGTTCTGGGCGACCGATGCTGTGCGAGATCCGCCGGTTGATCTCTAATCCGATCCACTGAACCACTGCCTATTGGCGTTCTGTGTAAACCCCCAGCCAGTGATACCCGCGGGAACCCTGCAGCACGTTCTACGTCAGTGGACCAGAGTGCGTCTTCTTCGTCGCCGGGAGGACCCATCGACCTTAGCTGGTGGCCGTGCCTATTCCCTGGATCTTTATCCATGGACCTGCTTTCACCCCTTTTTATACCCGTTACTCGTAGAGTAAAAGGGTATATTGTATTCGTGCAAAAGTATGTAACAGCTAGAAGGAAGCGTTTCCGACCCTATAAAGTATATATATTCTTGATCAGGATCACTAGCCGAGTCGATCTAGCCATGTCCGTCTGTCCGTCTGTCCGTCTGTCTGTCCGTCTGTCTGTCTGTCTGTCTGTCCGTATGAACGCTGAGATCTCAGAAACTATAAAAGCTAGAAGATTGGCATTTTGCATGTAGATTTTAGAAGTTCCTACGCAGCGCAAGTTTGTTTCAAAATGGTGCCACGCCCCCTTTAACGCCCACAATCGCTTATATACGATTTTAAAAATTTAAATATTTCGGAAAAGTAAAAATGCAGTTTTATTGTGTTTATCAATACGTATCGAAATGTTGAAGAAAATTTTCAAATCGGACCATTCGTTAAAAAGTTATGCGTGATCAAAGTTTCTATTTCCATCTCCCTCGCACTCCCTTTACTTGAGTAACGGGTATCTGATAGTCGGGGCACCCGACTATAGCGTTCTCTCTTGTTTTTTATTAAATACTTGCGTCACCCGCAACTAACAAATAATATAATATAAATACTATAACGTAATGATAAATTAAATTGCTGATAAATAGGGAAAAAATATAATAAATAATATAATAAATAAATATAATAAATAAATAAATATAATAAGAATAAATAAATATGATAATAAATAACAGTGAAAATATATAACAATGACTCAAACTTCCCTAATCACAAATCACGCACCACCAATTCAAATTTTCCTATTTATCTTTTCAGTTTTTTAACATGGGGAGATGGAACTGACCCTCGCCGGTGGACTTACGACCTAACTCGTCCTGCGCTTTCTCCAAACCCATTTTTCCCGTCACCTCCTAGCCGATCGTCAACTGAGCTCGTGGTGATAGCCGCCAGTTAAGGACTTTGGCTGGTTTTTACTTCTGCTGGCTTTTCCTTCCCATAGAAAATGTTCTATTTTACATCGAAGAAACCGTGCAGCGCGTGACGTTGCCACGGGTCACGATTACCATTTAAGTTTATAACCGACATAAAATTAGAAATTCAGGACGGGGAGAAAAACCCAGGAATTAAAGACATTCTAATCTAAACAAAATGTTACATAAATAAACAACAAAAAACAAGCTTTTTAACCTACTCTTATCACAGAATTTATCACAGATTTATTTCAGTGTACTTGATATCACGATGTACCCTGTGATGCAAAACCTGGCTTCTGCCGGGATGCCATCACTGGTTTACTGGTAAACCTGTGACCAGGAGCAAATTGTCGGCAATAGTTGCTGACCAGCCTCCCGTTCTGTGCTTTTCGGTATGCCGTTTGACTTCCCCGTCATCACTCCCGATGCAATTGCAACCTATATTGCAAGCCACCGTTAGGTATGACGAGGGGAGTCAGGGCCATCATGCTAGCTAAACATTACTTACAATGGCTCTCCTATAAACTAATTTATCTTTCTTCAGACTTTAAGACCAAACTTGGCCGCCGACTTCGAAAACTCTCCGGCAAGTTCTGATCAGGCAATTGCCGATCTATTTGCCCAGTTTTTCCAGACAACATATTCTGTTTCATCCCGTCCAAATCCGTCTTATTCAAATGCCATACCCATTTCGAATTTGATTTTTTATCCGAGGTTAAGCGAAAGCTCCCTTCTTTTGGATCTCCATAAAGTTAAGCCAGTCTATTCACCGGGTCCGGACGGAGTTCCAGGCTGCGTGCTTAAATACTGTGCTGAAACTCTGTGTAGACCTTTGTACAAATTGTTTACCTTGTCTTTAAAAACATCTCATTTCCCACTTATTTGGAAGGAGTCATTTGTCATTCCCCTTTATAAGAAAGGAAATAAATGCAATACAAGTAATTACAGAGGCATATCCAAATTTTCCGCCATCCCAAAGCTTTTCGAAAACACTATTACACCCCATTAGCAACATATTTGTAGATCGGTTATATCTCCATGTCAACATGGATTTATAAGGCGAAGGTCTACGACGACAAACCTCTTGGAGCTAACGTCTTTTGTAATAAATGGCTTTAGAAAGAACATGCAGACTGACGTAGTTTACACTGATTTTAGTAAAGCGTTTGATTCAGTAAATCACTCGCTTCTTGTATTAAAGCTAGACTTATTAGGGTTTCCATGTGATCTTCTAACATGGATCCCAAGTTATCTGAGTGGTGTGACTCAACGAGTCCTCTTTAAAAACTTGATCTCTGATTTGATCCGAGTTACTTCAGGCGTCCCACAAGGAAGCCACCTTGGTGCACTTCTTTTTACTTTATTTATAAACGATCTCCCTCTAGTCTTGACAAAGTCGCGTGTCCTTATGTACGCAGATGACGTTAAGTTATGCCTGCAATATAACGAAATTTCTAGCAATTCAGACTTACAATCTGACCTAACTGCTTTTCAAACATGGTGTTTTGAAAATCTTTTGGATTTAAATAGCGCTAAGTGCAAAGTAATGACATTTTTTCGGGTAAACCCACAATATGCAACGTATACGGTGGGTGGTTGCGCGTTGTCTAGAATTACGCATGTTGATGACCTTGGCTTCCTTCTTGACCCAAAACTTAATTTTTGTGACCATATTACTTCTATGGTGAATAAAGCCAGGGGAGTACTTGGATTTATTAAAAGGTGGTCAAAGGAATTCGATGATCCCTATGTTACAAAGACTCTGTTCATTTCACTAGTCCGTCCAATCCTGGAGTACTGTTCAGCAGTTTGGAGTCCTCAGTATGGTGTACATATAGACCGGATAGAGTCTTTGCAAAAGAACTTTTTATTCTTTGCTCTACGCGGCCATAACTGGAATGCAAACCTTATTTCACCATCCTTCTCTAGTAGACTTTTCGTAATTATTCTACCATCCTTAGTAAACCGTAGAACGATGCTTGGCACAACTTTTATGTATAAACTTATTCACGGGGATGTGGAGAGTCCCGAGTTACTGGGTCGCATAAGCTTCTCCGTGCCTAATAGAATTACCAGGAACAATGTTCCTCTTACATTAAATATTTTTAGATCTTACTTTGATATGCATGAACCGTTTAGAGTACTGTGTAACGACTATAATAGACTATACCATATTATTTCTACTACCGACTCTTTGCCAAGCCTAAAAGCATTAATTTTATCTTACCTAGCACAAATTTAGTCTGTCCGCTTCTACATTGTGCTTTTTAACTTCTCTCGATCTCGTTTTTACGCCTATTAGGCTCCGCGCGTATCATTGCGCTGATCATAGTGCATCAAGGTCAAAAAAAAAAAGGAAAAGCAGAAGATTACCTTTGGCAAAGGCTACAGGCGCCACGGAAATTCCACGTATTGGTGGAACTCACAGTGAACGAGGCACACAAAAAAAGGGCACACACTATGTATGAGTCGGAGCTCCTGGGGAAAAGTAGGGAAGGGCCAAACGGTAAGTAATATGCGCTGTAAACGATCCAGTCGAAAAACTAATAAACGCGACCCTTTTTTACAGGCAACAACGAGGACAACTGGGGTTTTCGGGTCTACGTCCGGATAAATTCATAGGTCAACACAGTAAGTATAAATTAAGTAATGTGTACATTTAATTAACATTAATGATTTTCAGCCACTTCTGGGCTAGGCAACGGGCAAGATATGCCCCGGCCGAAGAGTACTCTGCCGGAGGCCAGCAGCAATAAGGGCCTGGAACACCACGACGAACGGTGGCGAAGGCGAGACTGATGGCGGTGCCTCTCAACGCCGCGCGCATTGGCAGCCTGACGACCCCAAAGCAAGTGGGTCTTAATAGCCCGGAACGGACTTACTGGAGAATGTTGGATGGCGTTGGCTGGGTCCGAGGAAGGCGAGTGGTGTTTGTCCAGATCTCGTAGCTGGGTCGAACGAAGGTGGGTATATATGTATACGCCAATCTCCAAGGTAAATATCAAAATTAATCTCCAAATTAATTCTCTCGGGGCCCTTTGTGGTGGGACCCCGGTTGCCCTACGGATAATTATTTGTGAATAAATTAAACAAATAATCCTAACACGCTAATTACACTCACTTTATTTTTGATTTCGGCACAAACATTTATTAACTCCCGATCAATCTAGCTTTCTGGACAATATGGCTGCGACTATCCCAATATCTGCCCTATCATTGCTATATCGCCATATTCCATTGCCTCTCTCGAAACTGGGTCATCGGACATATTCAAGGCCAAAGTAAAGTAATCCCTGAGCGAACCGGGATTATTTCAAATGGCCAGATCGTCCGCCATCGCTCTATCATCCTAACATATCGATAGAGTCCATCCCATTATCGACTCCAACTGCAACAATTGGTTTCAATAGATCAAATGAATAATAATGAGTCTAAAATGACTTGCTGGCTGTGTGAAAATATGGTGCACACCAAATGCGCCGGTTTTACTGGCCGGACAAGTGATGACCTTTCAAAGTGGCCCAATTTGCAGTTTTGTTCTGATGCTTGTATCGAGGCTGCGAACGAGTTGAAATAGCCGTAAGCTATTAGAAGAGTCCCCTAAGCGCAAAAAGGCCGCTGGTGGTAAGCAGCAAAAGGGAAACACCCCGCAACTGAAAACAAAAGAACAACAGAGCATTCCGGGGGAACAACAGCTGATTGCAGCGAACCGTCAAATGTTGCTAAGATCAGCAGCTAAAAAAGATTTGGTATCCGAACAATCCAGAATGCTTGCAACCAGGAACTTCTAAGAATTCCGATTTGTCCGTAGTGGATTCACAATCAGTGGATCCACCTATCTCTCAGAATGTAGCATCACCACCACAAAGGACTACTGAGTCCGGACAACCGGCTCAAGCTGGTTTTCCAGAAACAATGTCGGCTTCACCAAAATGCCTTTCAATGGTTCCACTAAAGAAACAAATTTTCGTTTTTCGGCTTTCCCCTGATCAAACATTTTCTGATGTATTGTCTTATATACAATAGTATATAATATAATAGTGTAAATGTGGAAAAGTTTAAGTTTTCTTGTGCTAGAGACATATCATCTTTCAAGATAACTATCCCTCACGAGCTTTTTGAAGCCATATGCTCGGGCGACTTTTGGCCGGATAATATGGTTGTAAAAGAGTTCGAGGCTAAGATAAAAAAGAAGGGGCTCGTGGGAGTAAAAAACTAGCAAACTCACTAAATTGTATTCCGATAGCCTTTCCTTTGCATCTCATATTATTGTGTTGACAGAAACCTGGTTAAAGCCGGAGATCTTTAGCTCCGAAGTTTTTCCAGGTAAGTACACAATATATAGGTATGACCGTCCTTCTAGATGGGGAGGTGGAGTCTTAATTGGAGTTGATTCAATCTTCCCGTCTGAGGAGTTATTTTTTGATGAATTCAATATCATTGTATTTATCTGTGTAAAGTTGTCGCTTCCTGGTAGCTCTATATACATTACTTGCTCATATATTCCGCCGTTGTCTGAACTTCCTGATTATTTAAATCACCTTTCCGTTATTAAGTCTGTTGCAAATAAGCTTTCCGATAGGGATCAGTTGGTAGTTCTAGGTGATTTTAATATACCTGGAGTTACTTGGTCCACTTAGGATGGATCGAATGTCTTACTACCCATAGCACAGCATGATTTTATTGACGGCCTGATTGACATATATTTATCTCAAGTAAACCATGTTCGAAATTCTTTAGGTCGTAGTGGTGCTACCAGCTGCAAGAAATGCTGTGTCATCTGCATATGTGGCCAGGAGTGTACCACGAGCAACTGGGCTTAGAAGATCCGAAGTGTAAATTGTGTACAAGACCGGACCAAGGGTGCTTCCCTGCGGAACACCAGCGCGAAATGGGCGAAGTCCAGAACGGTGTCCACAAATATCTAGAGCAAACTCCCCATTATCTAAGAACGGTAAAATGAGATACCAGAGTCTCTCAGGCGAAAACAGCATTAGCTTGTAGAACAATCCTTTGTGCTAAGCCCTGTCAAAGGACTAATTTGTGATCTTCGAAAGCACCCAGAACATTGTTAACTAGTCTGTGCACTTCCTCGATATCACAATGGCGACTTGCATTCCCTACAACCCTTAGCAGACACGAGTGCAGCACATTTACCCGCATACGCTTTGGACACTCATGTTTCCTATCTTTGTTAAAGAGTTATGGCCCCCTTACACCCTCATCTTCCCGCCTAATATTACCTCCACTCTGAAAATAAAAAATACGCAAATATTACCTTCAGATATAATATTTAATATATATTTAAATATATAAGAATGTTAAAATAAAAAAATAAATAAATAAACACCTGAAAATGCATATAGAATTAAGATTTAGATTTAAATTAATAACAGGAATTTTAATTAATATTAAAAACCAAAAATATCTAATATCTATGTAATCCCGAAATCCCACGTCCCATTTACCCGCCCAGCCGACCAAGGGGCGCAGCCGTGTATCGTGCGGCACGATTCGCGAGAAGATAGACGCGAGATAAGGAAATATAGGTAAAAGTCCGAGGAAAAAAAGTAATAGAAATATGAATTTTTTTGCCAATGAAGCTTGTATTAATCGTTTTAGGAGCGGCAGAGAGTCAAGATTTGAGATTATAGGAAGAAGTCTATTATAGTCAGAACATAATACTCTGAAAAGCTCATGCAAGGTAGGAGCTAGTTAATCTACTTGGCACAGAAAAGTTTAGCCGACTTATCAAGTCGGGGCAGTCAATATCACCATGTATAAGGTCCTAAATAAAGATAGTACCTAGCATCGTTCTACGGTTGGCTAGGGAGGGTAAATTAATCAACAGAAGTCTACTAGAATAATAAGGTAAGTTAGGATTTGCATCCCAGTTTAGGCGCCGTAAAGCAAAAATAACTGTGTTGAGCAACCAAGATTTTATCGTCAGTTCGAGCAGTACAATCTGACTTAAAGTTATTTTTCCATGTCCAGGTAAATCTACTATCTCTATTTTTGAGTTGCTACATTGAACGCTAACCTTATAATTGTTCTGAACTTTTCTTTTCCCACTGAACCTAATATGACTTACTCTCAACAATCGATTTATACCTGCAGTTCGATGACTTATTTGGTTTGAGAGGTTTAATCTCACAACTATTGTCGTTTGCACTACTCCAAGGCCAACTTCCCTCACAAACTCTTTTATTCGACTGCCATCTTTTACATTTATTAATAGTAGATTCTGCCATAAGGTGATATGCATCGATCTCAAAATTATAAATTAAGTACTGAGAATCTACATGCACTGTAATCATGCGGTCGTCCAATTTAACCGGAACTGGAATAATTTTATATAGTACTGAAGCACGTCTACCAAACAATGGTATTTTGGCATTAATTATTAATTTTTTATCCACTTACAAATAAACAAATAAACCTCTAGCCGTCAATAATGTGTAAACCTCCTTTAATTCTGTGCCTGTTCTTTTCCCTGGCAAGACTAAATTTTCAGACAAACTGTCTTTTATTCTGTACGTTTTACTCTTTAGCTGACTAGGGGTTAATATGTTTGTATTAAGTCGGCCATGATTTATGTCTATTAATAGGCTTATGATACCATATTTTCTCGCATTCATCTATAATATTACTTAGCTGTTTGGTTATCATAAAAAAGACTCTTTGTACACATAAAAGGATTCTTGCAATACCGCCGTCACGTTCTTGATTCTTTCGTTCATTCCTTTAAATTTTGAGTTAACTTCATCAGTCGTTTTCTTTAAAATGTTAGTCGTAGAATCGACTAAGGAAGTTTGTTTCCTACTTAACTCGTTAAGGCTATGCTGATTACTTAATAAGTTTTTCATATTATCCTCCATTTGTATCCTGTCGTCTTCATCCATTATTCCAAATAGAATGTGATAAAGCGATCCCATAAAACCAAATGATGCACGTTTACTACTTGATTTTCCCTGAGCCATAAAAAGTTTATTATTTTCTTCTATGTCTGAGATCTGCCTTTCTGTGTTACTCAGAACTAAAAGGCATTGATCCTCAAAACTATGAAGCCGTTCGCAAATTACCCTAATTTTTGGCATTAAATCTTTACCTTTTTTAAGCATTTCGAAGTAAACGTCTATATTATAAAATATTATTAAATTCCAAGAGGAGGCTATAATTTCAACGTCCCCCATTGGGTTAAATATATTGCCGAAGTCTTATTTATCTTCTCTATTGCATACCTTGGCTGATCAACTTAGCTGATGAATTAGCAAATTGGCAGAATATAAATAATAACATAGCCATTACAAAACAAAGTTTTGAGATCTTTGATGTACCTCTTATTTGTCTTTTCGGTTTTGTCTCTTCCGGATCAGATTCCATTTTATCGACAGACTTTATTCCGTCTAAGGGACATATTTTGCTTATTGGTCTGGTGATAAATCCATCTTGTAATTTCACATCTACCACTCTAACCTTTTCATCTTTACCCTTATGGACTTTTTTCACCTTTCCCATTGACCACCTGGCTGGATGACTGTTTTCATCCTTCAACAAGACAATTGTCATTTCTCTATATTGGACTTTCCCTTTTCCACTTGTTTCTATGTTGTAGAGTATGCAAATACTCCTCTTTCCATTTAACCCAGAAGTCTCTTCTAATTTTTTGGATTAAATTTCCAATTTTCTCATTTTCAATTGGTTCAACAATCTCTAACGGTGGTCTACCAATCAAGAAATTACCTGCAGTTAATACTTCATGTTTATCCATTTCATTCTCAGCAGTATACAATGGTCTCGAATTTAGGCATGCTTCTATTTGACATAAAAGTGTTGACATCTCTTCGTATGTCAGACTATTTTTCCCTATTACCCGTTTCAAATGGTGCTTCATGGATTTAACTCCAGATTCCCAAATACCTCCGAAGTCAGGTCCTGCCGGGGTGATAAAATGCCAATCAATTCTTTCTTTTTTAAGCTGTGCGGCAATCATTGTGTTTTCTTTGATTGCTTTACCTAACTCTTGATCCAACTTTCTTTTAGCTCCTACGAAATTTGTTTCGTTAATTGAATAGATATTGGCAACTTTACCTCTTCTAGCAACCAATCTTCTGAGGGCTGCTAGAAATGCATCCGAGGTTAAATCACTTACCATTTCTAGATGAATGGCTTTGGTGGCCATACACACAAATACGGCAATGTATCCCTTATATGTTTTTAGTCCACGATTCTTGGAACATTTAACAAAATAAGGACCTGCGTAATCCATCCCAGTAATTAAGAATGGGTACGACATCGTAACTCTGTTCTTAGGCAGATTGCCCATTATTTGTTGAGCAGTATTTTGTCTGTACCTAGCACACTTGACACATTTTCTCAAATACTTCTTTAAGAAATTTTTTAGCCCGAAAATCCAATATTTCCTTTGGATATCATTTCGCATTAGGTTTATTCCTCCATGCAAGGTTTCTTCATGAGCCTTTTGGATCAATAAGTTTGTTAAATGGCACTTGTCTAAAATAATTGGATGCTTTACTTCAAATTCTGCAGTGGAGTTTTGTAGTCTCCCTCCCACTCGAAGTATACCATCCTTATCTAAAAATGGATTCAGCGACAATGTCTTAATTTCTTTTTTTGTTTCCAGACATTTTATCTCTAGACTGAATTGATATTCTTGCTGTTTCTTAATAACGATCTTTTCAGCTCCATTACTGATAGAAAAAGAGGATAAGATTCTTTCTTAATTTTTGATTGAATGAATCTATTTAAATATACTATTATTCGTATTATTTTTTCAATGCTAGAAAACTTTTCCAATAATTTGTAATTGGGATCATCGGTTATTTAGAATTGAATTTACCAAAACTAAATCTTCTTTAGATTGCTGTCGAGGCCAATGCCCTTTTGGCTCAGATAGCCATTTCGGACCTTTCTACCATAAAGCACAGGTGGTCAGTTGGCTAGATGATAAATCTGCAGCATTTTCTTCAGACTTCACATGGTTCCATTCGGTAGTTCGAATCTTTTCTAAAAGCAATACATTTTTTTTATAATTTACCCAATAATCTTTTTTTTCATTGGATAATTCTTGATCCCATTCACTCTTATTTATCCATAGTTATACCCGTTACTCGTAGAGTAAAAGGGTATATTGTATTCGTGCAAAAGTATGTAACAGGTAGAAGGAAGCGTTTCCCACCCTATAAAGTATATATATTCTTGTTCAGGATCACTAGCCGAGTCGATCTAGCCATGTCCGTCTGTCTGTCCGTATGAACGCTGAGATCTCGGAAACTATAAAAGCTAGAAGATTGGCATTTTGCATGTAGATTTTAGGAGTTCGTACGCAGCGCAAGTTTGTTTCAAAATGGTGCCACGCCCCCTTTGCCGCCCATAAGCCACAAGCTGTGGCCACAGTTTCGATGATATTATGAAAATTTTAATTGATACGTATTTGTTTCGTCAATAACTATCGATTGGCTAAATAAAAGTTTGCCACGCCCACTCTATCGCCCAAAAACCCATTAAACGCTTAAGCCTGGCTAGCGCCTACATTTCCGCCTTTCATGGCGCCATCTAACGGATGACTTTGGAACAACTGGCTAAGTTGCTCAACAGAGTCAACGTTAATTCTCGACAAGGATTTCTATTAAACGAAATTGCGATAGTTTTCATTTGTCAATACCGAACTATATCCCAAGAACTATGCAAATCAAATCTAGTTAGCCAAAGTGGAGGTCTGAGTCAAACAATGGCGTATGTGTGTATGTATGTAAGCATATACATATGTATGTATTTACATTGTACACAGTTGCAATTACTGATGAAAGAGTGATGAAAAACTGAAAAAAGAGTGATAAATTACTGATTAAAGAGTGATGAATTTTTCACTGATTAACTCCTAGGACATGCCAATGTTCTATTGTAATCAATTCATCACTAATTTGTATGAAGATTCATCAATGATTAATCAGCAGTGATGAAATTTTGGTGATGAAAAAGCGATTAAAAGGTGATGAACGGTACTGCAGGGCATACATATGTATGTATTTACATTGTACACAGTTGCAATTGCCCGGCGAAGATAACTCCTTTCAAAGAAAGCTATTCGCTATACCCGTTACTCGTGTTGTGCAAACATTTAGACTTTAATATACATAATACTATTTAAGAATGTATGTGTTTAGCCAATATAAGTATGTATGATTAATATTTCTAGTCAATTTGCTGTCAGCTGCTGGTGCAGGACAAAAGCTGCCTGCGCTAAAGCAGCGCTGGTGCTGATGCTCGTGCTGTAAAGCTGCCAGCACTAAGAGATCGCCGAATTGAAATTGATAATTTTAACTTTTTGTCTTTTTTTCCTGTGGTCACTATAATTCACATTATGTTAAAAAAAAAAAAAAAAAAAAACAAGAAGGCATATTTATATTAAGTTGTTTAGCTGAGTAACGGGTATCTAATAGTAGAGGCACTCGACTATAGCGTTCTCTCTTGTTTTTGAATAAAAAGTGTTCCTAAAATAGTTACAGAAGCCAGCCATTCCAAAGGGTCATATATTTTTGATAATGTTGATAACAACATCCTTTTGTTGATGTTTTTCGATTCCCCGCAATTTACCTTGAATTTAAATAAATCCTTTTGCGGTTCCCATTGAAGCCCAGGGTTTTTACTCTTTCATTTTCCACAAGAGTAAGAACCCTGCTATCTCCTGTATCTTCAGTTTCCATTACTTTTAAACTGTTTGAAATCCATTTAAATTATTGGCATCTTCTATAGAATCAGCCCCAGTCATTAGGTCATCCATATAAAAGTCATTCCTAATTGTCTCACTTACATCTTTGTTTTTGCATTTATCAGCAATATCTACCAGAACTCTAGTAGCTAGATATGGCGCAGATGCAGTTCCATATGTGACTGTTGTCAATTTATAATTTTTAATTTTTCCATCTGGAGGTACTCCTGATCATTATCATTAATATTTCTCTGTCGATACATTTTTTCAAAGTCCGCAGATGCCACGAATTCCCATTTTCGCCATTTAATGATAATGTCAAAAATATCTTTTTGAACTCGTGGACCAACCCACATTGTGTTGTTAAAACTTTTATTATTAGTTGTTTTTACTGAAGCGTCAAAAACAACTCTTAATTTGGTCTTCTGGCTTGATTCTCTAATTACTGCCTGGTGAGGTAAAAAGTACTTTCTTTCTTCCTCTACTTTGACCATTTGTCCTAAATCCATATATTCATGCATGAATTTAGCATAGTCTAACCTTAGTTTTTCATTTCTTTTTAATTTTTTCTCAAGATTCATGAAACTAGCCTGTTTCTTCGAATCTCCTAAGTCATCTCCTGATGTCATCTTTAAATGGAATTGACACAATGTATCGACCATTTGAACCTTTTTTTGTTGTTTTTATGAAATGATTTTCACATATTTCAGATTCGATATCATTTTTGTCTTCTTCCTCAACTTCCCAATACCGATCCATATCTTTTAATTCGATGGCGGTTGCTACAACTGTCTTCTTACCTATGTATTTTTTGCATCCAGAGACAATCCACCCGAAATCGGTTTTTTGACCGAGGAGGCCATTAATTTTGACCACTCCATTCTGCAGAATGTGAGTGTATAGATCTGCCCCAATTATCAGATCTACACGACCCGGTTTATTAAAGTCTAGGTCAGCCAAATTGTAGTTCTCCCACTCTGATTTGTCAACATTAACTGTGTTGACTGGGAGAGCCCTCATTAATTTTGGAAGTATTAATGCTTCAACTCTAATTGTTTTTTTGGGAATTATTTCGTTTAATTGAAAGATTTACCTTGATACCTAAGATACTGATCATTGTAGTATCGTCCACGGGAAAGTGCATCTCGAAGCACGAGGTAAGTCTTTCAATTAAACGAAATAATTCCCAAAAAACAATTAGAGTTGAAGCATTAATACTTCCAAAATTAATGAAGGCTCTCACAGTCAACACAGTTAATGTTGACAAATCAAAGTGGGAGAACTACAATGATACTGATCCCTGTTTGAGACCGAATTTTGGGCAATTTCAGAATCTGCGCAGATTCTTCTAAATTATTGTGCTTTGAGAACCACTGACGATCAAAGCTCTAAAATTTTCGAAACGTCCCTCAGAGGTTTGAATTTGAATGCGTGCTGTAGCTAGCAAAGCTTGTTCCGACGTCATACACGTGTTTACTTTTTCATTAGTTTTTTCAGTTTTTTGGTCTGTTTTAGACTTTATATAAATGTGAAGCATACTGTGATGATTTTTCTTACAAATGCTTAAGGCATTGTCCGGTACTTTTGCACATAGCACAACTGTTAGTAGACAACTCTTTCATATTGCTACTGAACACTTTTTTTCCAGATTTTTCATCCTAAACTGAGCTAATCGAACTGAGTCGTTGCTCTAAAAATTCAATGACGTCGGACAATGCTTGAATTTGTTTAGTTTTTTTAACATGGCTCTCATATAGCTGCAGAGCTTCTTTGTTAAATTTTCTTATTATTATTTGTGCAAAAACTCGTCAGAAATTTGTGCCTTTAATTTTATCATATGAATTGACTCATTAGTGTCAATAAACATTCTTAATTGCCGAACTAATTCCACATTTAGATTTTGGAGATCAAGAAGGCGATTAATTTGGTCGAAAAATATTTTCCTTTTATTTTCATACCGTTTGGTTAACAATTCCCAAGCGGCCTCATAATTTTCCCCTGATCCCAACAATAAGTTGTGAGGAGTTAAATCCTCCTCACAATTAAATGAGAGTTTGGAGAATACAGCTGGAGAGAGTTTGGAGAGTACAGCTGGAGAGAGATTGGAGAGAAACGAGAAGAGAGTTTGGAGAATACGGCTGGAGAGAGTTTGGAGAATACGGCTGGAGAGAGTTTGGAGAGATCGAGGAGAGAGAGAGAGGTCGGTCGAACGCGGCGGACTTTGGACCCTAGTATGGTCCCGTGCGCAAAACCGAAAGAGGAGAAGGCGAGAATTAACGGGATACGCCGGCCTATATCAGCGGGCCGAGCGCAGGAAGCGGGATCAGTCGATCATAAGGAGTCAACCCAGCAAGATCAGTAGTCAAGCAGCACATCAGTGAACGACACAAGTCAAGTCAACATCAGGAGGAAGCAGAGCCGCGCCGAGTCAACAGGAGCCAGATCGCTACATCAAGACGTTCGGGACTTAGAGTTGAAGTCTCCGAGCTGAGAAACAGGTAGCTGAGGTCCTTAAGGCATCACGCGGCTAAGTCCAGGCGCTTTGTTCTAATTCTTGTCGCGATTTAAGCTTGGCGTATTGCTCGGCAACTCCGATAGAAGTAAATAGAAAGAGTCCTTCGACAAAGTACCGTGGGCTCGGAAGGGAAGTTGTCCAGAACCAGCGGCCGTGCGAAAACAATTGCCTTGTCGAATTCCGGCGTTCGCCAGAACCAACTGGCGAGAATTGTGCAGGCCCTGGTGCGACTAGCCACGAAGGACGCGCGTCCGAACCACGGGTGTCTCGAAAGGCATATGCGCCGAGTCCTAGACAGGCAGCTGACCGAATCCCGAGAGCCAAAGACCCGCTGCACCTAGTCTCACAAGAGCACCCAGACTACGCAGCCAGGACATCGCGCCGTGAGCAGAGCAAGGACATCGAGGACTCAAAGAGCGGCGAGCAGTCATCACAGGCCCAGCAGCAACTGAGCCATTCTCCGACGCATCCAGTCCACGGCTAAGAGGCGAGGGCGGAAGCGTTCGTCTTGAACCTAGCGTCCTGCCACAGGGACTTCATTAGCGGCCTTCCGGTGTACGCTTGAACCGTCAGGTAGAAACTGTGTAGGCGTCTGGTGTGACCGGCCGGGACAGATCCAGGGACAGGGGGCTGAGGCTGCGAAAGGCGTACGCCTTGAGAGCCCAGTGCCTGTTCACCCTAGTCTGGGAACGGTAACGCATCCCTAAACCCTCATAGCACCGACGCCAAAGACAGCGGAGGCGTTCCGGAGCAGCGAGCAGCGAGGCAGCGGAGAGCGACGGTGGAACGACCACAAATCCTTCAAGGAAGGCGTTGAGACAACCATCTGTCACCATCAGTCCCAGGCCGAGGGACTAGTCGGCGAAATGGGGAAAGGATGGAAATATCTCCTCAAGAAAGAGGATTTCGCAAAAATAGGAGCCAAGTTAGGCATCACTTTGGAGGGAAGAATGGATGACATGAGGAAAGCCCTCTCAGAGTACCTAACAAGGAAACAAAATGACCCAGGAGTAGCAGAGATCTGGGCTGAGCTGGAAGAGAAATACGACAATAAGCCAAGCCCAACAGTCAAATTGCTGAACCCTGACGCCGATGAGCTCATAGGAAGTCTTGGAGTGGACAGCATGAAGGAAGCTGGCAGGAGTCGAAACACAAGCCAAGAAAGAAAATCAGGGCATCAAAGAGCTAGCACACCAGATTACGCCAAAATCGCAAAGCAAGTGAGAGAATGGTCGTTCAAATTCGATGGCACAGAGAAGCCACTGGAATTCCTAGAACAGGTGGAGTGGTCCGCAAACACGTACGGTCTGAACCTGAACATGATCCCACGTGCAATGCCAGAGCTATTGCAAGGCATAGCACTGAAATGGTTTATTTCAAACAATAAACATTGGAGAACATGGGGAGATTTCAGCCAAAGTTTCCAGACGTATTTTCTGCCGAGAGGGTTCTTCTCGAAGTTGGAAGACAAGGTGAAACAGCGGAAACAAGGTTTCAGAGAACCGTTCAAAGATTACATGGTGGACATGCAGACTTTGATGAGGCCACTCGGGTACTCGCCAAAGGAGACTCTAGAAATAATCAAGGACAACTGCACACCAGACCTGAGAATTTCATTAAGAACGTACAAAGTGGATGATCTGGACACATTAATGATCCTGGCTGACGAGTACGAAGAACTGGACAAAGAGCGAGAAGAGTTCATTCACGAACACAAGTTCTCACGAAACAAAACTGCAGCACCACCACAAACTGCATGCAGGAGATGTGAAGACAGCACGGTAAACCAAACACCGTCCTATGGCCAGTGGGCACCGGCCAATGTAACACAACAAAGGCAGCCAACGAACACATTATGGAGGCCACCAAACACCACTCAGGTGGCACGAAACCCAATTCCAAGAGCCACCAATACACAGAGCCACATAATGAACCCACAGGAGGCATGTCGCCGTTGTGGAGGACACGAACACTGGGCACGAGGATGCAGGAACCAAAGATTACTGTTCTGCTGGGTGTGCGGCAAAGTTAGCATCAGGAGCGTAGAGTGCTGCCAAAGGGCGGGAAATGGGCAGCGATCCCAGTCGCAATTTGATCGAAGAAGAGCAACAGTTATCCGCGTACGATGAAATTGGAGGCGTCGCATACAAGGCCACAATTGACACGGGAGCAACGTCAAGTTTAATCATCGAGGAGCTAGCGGATAGACTGGCTGACAAAGGAATGATCACAAGGACAAGATGGCAAGTTAGGTTGGCAGACGGCAGATGCAGCAGAATAAGCTCATAGCTCGAGATCACGGTGGAATTTGGAAGCAAACAATTGGAGATGAATCTGCTAATACTTCCAGGTGTAGTGGATGAACTAGTGCTGGGATAGAATTTCCTCACGGGAGTCGGGGCGGAAATAAAATGTGCCGGGCATGAATTGCGAATACCGGCAAGAAAACGGCACAATGGATGTCTGGAAGAAAGGCTGTCGGTGGCTGTAGATTCACACTTAAGTAATGAAGAGGACATTGAGAAATTCCTCGACAAACAGTTAGCAGATTTCAGCACCATGTCAGGAACATCTACAGGGGCCGAGCACCAAATCACCATGAAAGACGACAAGCCAATCAAACAGAGGTATTATTCTAAGAACCCAAGAGTCCAGGGAGAGATCAACGCAAAAGTGAACGAGCTGTTACAAATGGGCTTCATAGAACATTCAAGAAGTCCATACAGCTCGCCCGTGAATGGTGAAAAAGAAGACGGGTAAGTGGAGGCTATGCGTTGATTTCAGACAAATAAACGCGAAGTCCATAAAAGATGCCTACCCGATGCCGCGGATTAATTATATCCTGGACCAATTCAAATACATAAGCAGTCTAGACTTGAAAGACGCATATTGGCAAGTCCCTTTGGAGGTAAATAGTAGGCAATATACGGAGTTTACAGTACCCGGCAAAAGCTTGTTCCAATGGAAAGTAATGTCTTTCGGACTACATTCAGTATCAGCCACGTTCCAAAGGGCTCTGGATCAGTTAATCGGCCGGAGATGTCACCATACGCGTTTACATACCAAGATGACATCATTGTGATCGGACGCACGGTTAAAGAACACGTGGAGAACCTAAAGGAAGGGTTTAGGCGCCTCAAGGAAGCAAACTTAAGAATAAACGCCGATAAATGCAAATTCTTCAAGCAAGAGTTGCTTTACGTAGGGTACCGCGTTTTACTAGCGAAGGGATAGGCACAGATCCCGAGAAGGTAGCGGCCATAGCCGAACTAGAGCCACCGTCGACAGTACGCGAACTACGGCAATACCTAGGCGTCGCTTTATGGTATCGACGATTTGTGCCAGATTTTGCGCGTATAGTAAAACCACCACTACGCAATAGCACAAAGTGGATATGGACGCCGGAACACCAACAGGCCTTCAAAGAGGTAAAGGCACGACTAGTAGCCGATCCAGTGCTGGCGTGCCCAGATTTCGAGAAAAAGTTCATCCTTCAGACGGACGCCAGTGACTATGGATTAGGTGCAATCCTGACTCAAGAGACAGAGGACGGCGAAAGGGTCATTTCATACTCAAGCCGGACACTAAACGGCGCGGAGAAAAATTACTCCACGACAGAAAAATCGTGTGGGCAATCAAAAAGCTGAAACCGTACTTCGAGGGCTACCATTTTAAAGTGGTTACAGACCACATGGCTTTAAAGTGGTTAAACAGCATAGAAAGCCCTTCTGGAAGGATAGCAATATGGGCCCTGGAGTTACAGCAGTACGACTTCGAGATAGCGTACAGGAAAGGACAGCTGAACGTGGTGGCAGACGCCCTACCCCGACGACCGTTGCCGGAGACTCTTAAGGCCATGAAAGACGCATCGGAAAAACCAACCAATAGCTGCAGCTGGATCAGGAGTATGTGCGAGAAAATAAAGGCCCAACCACAAAAAAATCCAGATTATGTAATGGAAGGCGAGTCTCTCTATAGGCACATTCCTCACAGATCGGGCAATGAAGATGTCGTGGCTTGGAAACTGTGCGTTCCGCAGGGTCTAAGACAAGCCGTACTAGAAGAAAACCATGACTCCCCATCCGCTGGTCATGTTGGGAGTAGAAGAACAATAGCACGCCTGGCCGCCCGGTACTACTGGCCAGGAATGCACAGAGACGCCAGGACCCACGTACGCAAGTGTGAAGTTTGCCTGAAATACAAGCCCAATCAGCTGCTGGCTGCAGGGAAAATGCTCACTCAGGTACCAGAGGAACCATGGGCAACAGTATGTGCAGATTTCGTCGGGCCATTGCCAAGATCAAAGCACGGAAACCAGATGATACTGGTGTTAATCGATCGGTTTTCCAAATGGACGGAAATTGTACCACTTCGAACAGCTACAGCGGAGACCCTACAGAGGGCGTTCAGAGAACGCGTAATATCAAGGTTCGGGGCTCAAAGATAGTCATAACCGACAACGGAGTCCAGTTCACCAGTCGATCCTTCAAAAGATTTCTGAGCGAAATGGGAATAAAGCAGCAATTCACGGCGCCCTACACACCACAGGAAAACCCAACAAAACGGGCTAACCGTACTGTAAAAACGATGATAGCTCAATTCGCAGGAAAGGATCACAGAACTTGGGACGAGAACTGGCCTGAAATAATACTAGCAGTGAACTCAAGCATATCTGAATCAACTGTATACTCCCCAGCGTTTCTCACATAAGGCCGGGAACCCCGTTTGCCAAACGCATTAATTGACAGAGAAACGTTAAGCTCTGGGAGAAACACAGAGACTCCAGACGAGAAGGCCGCTAAGTTAAGAGAAATCTTCGAAATCGTACTGCGAAATATGGAAAAAGCATCCCAGGACCAAGCCAGACACTACAACCTGAGGAGGAGGCAGTGGACACCAGAGGTGGGCAGCATAGTGTGGGCCAAAGAACACCACCTATCCAAAGCAGCCGAGGGATTTGCTGCGAAACTAGCCCGAGGTACGATGGTCCTTACCAGGTTGTAGATTTCGTCTCGCCGGTAATCTGCAAAATACGCCACACACATTCGAAGAAAGAGAGGATGAGCTGAAGCAGCAACAAACAGAAACGGCATAAGAGCAGACCGCGGACACATCGGAGGACTAGGACAAGGATTTCACATTGATACAGACTACGAGGCAACAGGATTAGGCGTCACGCCAAAGCAAGAGTCATCCATACGCCACGCAGAAAGGACAATCACAAGGATAAGACACAGAATATAAATGGAAAATGATGCTAGGGACCCCGATTACGAGGCAGACGGATTCAGCGTCAGGCATACGCCCGAGTCATCCATCGATACGCCGCGTAGATAAGGTGTAAAAAAAAAAGGGGACCCATACAACGAGGCAGTCGGATTCAGCGTCGAGCATACGCCCGAGTCATCCGCCTATACGCCGCGTAAATAGGGTACCTGATGAAAAGAAAGGGTGCATAAAAAACCCCTACGAGGCAGTCGGATTCAGCGTCGGGCATACGCCCGAGTCATCCGCCCGAGTCATCTGCCCGAGTCATCCGCCTATACGCCGCGTGGAACAGGTTTATAAAGTACGAGCATCAACTGCAAATCCGTAGCGTCGTTAGACTCTATACGGATTAGAGCAGAGCTGCCGAAGAAAGGGGAGAGATGGCATAGCAGAGCTGCACCGTAGGTCCCGATGCGATGCGAGTGATTTTAAAAAAATAATAATAACATATAAGAAAATAAAAACATAACACAGAAAACACGGGCACAGCAAACATAACAAACGCGCACAATACAAGCAGATAAATAACACAAACACCAAAAAAAAGGGTACAGGCGGCATCGGTCTTTCCGTTCACGACATCGAGGCTCTACGGCCAAGGGCGACTGGAGGGCGACAGGCTAAAAGAGAGAGTACAAAGTGAGAAGGGTGAAAGTGGAGAAAGAAGGGAAAAAACTTACCATTGAAACTTTCTTGTCATATGGCTCATCTAAAGGGATGGGGGCGCTTCGATTAATAAGCGGTCGATTGGCACAGAACACTGGAGATTTCGGCACAGGAAGGGTCACACTAAAAAGTATCGCCACCAAATCATCGAGATCGGCTGGAACATCGGCTCTGTGGAACTCAGGTACGAGCTGTGAGCGTCGAGGCAACCATTTGAAGGAGCAAGGGGACTCGAAGGCTACAAGGGTTTACAAGGAAGACAGCCGGAGAGAAGAAAATCAAGTCTATGGGGGAAATATCTTGGGGCGGGAACTAATTGGAACGAGAAGGAGCGACTTCGTGGGAAGGAGGACCAGCATCAGCGATCCGGAACAGCGGATCTAGAGAGAACTCCAAGATAACAGCCGGAGAAGAGGTGCAAGTCTCATTTCGTTCCCGAAGAAAGGGGAGAATGTGAGGAGTTAAATAACTCCTCACAAATAAATGAGAGTTTGGAGAATACAGCTGGAGAGAGTTTAAAGAGTACAGCTAGAGAGAGTTGGGAGAGAAACGAGAAGAGAGTTTGGAGAATACGGCTGGAGAGAGTTTGGAGAGAACGAGGAGAGAGAGAGTTTGGAGAGAAGGAGTAACGGTTGAACGCGGCGGACTTTGGACCCTATTATGGTGCCGTGCGCAAAACTGAAAGAGGAGAAGCCGAGAATTAACGGGATACGCCTATATAAGAGGGCCGAGCGCAGGAAGCGGGATCAGTCGATCATAAGGAGTCAATCCAGCAAGATCAGTAGACAATCAGCACATCAGTGAACAACACAAGTCAAGTTAACATCAGGAGGAAGCAGAGCCGCGCCGAGTCAACAGGAGCAAGATCGCCACTTCAAGACGTTCGGGACTTAGAGTCGAAGTCTCCGAGCTCAGAAACAGGTAGCTGAGGTCCTTAAGGCATTTCGCGGCTAAGTCCAGGCGCTTTGTTCCTGAGCTTTGTTGAGCTTGGCATATTGCTCGGCGAGTCCGACAGAGTTGAATAAAAATGGGCTTCGACAAAGAACCGTGGGCTCGGAAGGGAAGTTGTCCAGAACCAGCGGCCGTGCGAAAACAATTGCCTTGTCGAATTCCGGCGTACGCTTGAACCGACAGGCGAGAATTGTGCAGGCCCTGGTGCGACTAGCCACTAAGGACGCGCGTCCGAACCACGGGTGTCTCGAAAGGCGTATGCGTCGAGTAGTAGATCCAGGGACAGGAGGCTGTGGCTGCGAAAGGCGTACGCTTTGAGAGCCCAGTGCCTGTTCACCCTAGTCTGGGAACGGTAACGCATCCCTAAGCCCCGAGGCCAAAGACAGCGGAGGCGTTCCGGAGCAGCGAGCAGCGAGGCAGCGGAGAGCGACAGTGGAACGACCACAAATTCTTCAAGGAAGGCGTTGAGACAACCATCTGTCACCATTAGTCCCAGGCCGAGGGACAAGTCGGCGAATAAGGATGCTAGTATAAACATTCTAACTTTCCGTGCGTTCTCATTAGACAATCGGGCGGTCACGTTTATATAAATTTGGTGGGACGAACAACACACATCTTCTGAGCTAGCCGCACGATACTCGTAGCGAGCAGACCGTAAAAATCTGGCGCCCAAAAACGTGATTGTCCGGTCGGTGAGAATCAGCAAATGAACAGAAATGGGGAAAGGATGGAAATATCTCCTCAAGAAAGGGGATTTCGCAAAAATAGGAGCCAAGTTAGGCATCACTTTGGAGGGAAGAACGGATGACATGAGGAAAGCCCTCTCAGAGTACCTAACAAGGAAACAGAATGACCCAGGTGTAGCAGAGATCTGGGCTGAGCTGGAAGAGAAATACGACAATAAGCCAAGCCCAACAGTCAAATTGCTGAACCCTGACGCCGATGAGCTCATAGGAAGTCTTGGAGTGGACAGCATGAAGGAAGCTGGCAGGAGTCGAAACACAAGCCAAGAAAGAAAATCAGGGCATCAAAGAGCTAGCACACCAGATTACGCCAAAATCGCAAAGCAAGTGAGAGAATGGTCGTTCAAATTCGATGGCCCAGAGAAGCCACTGGAATTCCTAGAACAGGTGGAGTGGTCCGCAAACACGTACGGTCTGAACCTGAACATGATCCCACGTGCAATGCCAGAGCTATTGCAAGGCATAGCACTGAAATGGTTTATTTCAAACAATAAACATTGGAGAACATGGGGAGATTTCAGCCAAAGTTTCCAGACGTATTTTCTGCCGAGAGGGTTCTTCTCGAAGTTGGAAGACAAGGTGAAACAGCGGAAACAAGGTTTCAGAGAACCGTTCAAAGATTACATGGTGGACATGCAGACTTTGATGAGGCCACTCGGGTACTCGCCAAAGGAGACTCTAGAAATAATCAAGGACAACTGCACACCAGACCTGAGAATTTCATTAAGAACGTACAAAGTGGATGATCTGGACACATTAATGATCCTGGCTGACGAGTACGAAGAACTGGACAAAGAGCGAGAAGAGTTCATTCACGAACACAAGTTCTCACGAAACAAAACTGCAGCACCACCACAAACTGCATGCAGGAGATGTGAAGACAGCACGGTAAGCCAAACACCGTCCTATGGCCAGTGGGCACCGGCCAATGTAACACAACAAAGGCAGCCAACGAACACATTATGGAGGCCACCAAACACCACTCAGGTGGCACGAAACCCAATGCCAAGAGCCACCAATACACAGAGCCACATAATGAACCCACAGGAGGCATGTCGCCGTTGTGGAGGACACGAACACTGGGCACGAGGATGCAGGAACCAAAGATTACTGTTCTGCTGGGTGTGCGGCAAAGTTGGCATCAGGAGCGTAGAGTGCTGCCAAAGGGCGGGAAATGGGCAGCGATCCTAGTCGCAATTTGATCGAGGAAGAGCAACAGTTATCCGCGTACGTTGAAATTGGAGGCGTCGCATACAAGGCCACAATTGACACGGGAGCAACGTCAAGTTTCATCAACGAAGAGCTAGCGGATAGACTGGCTGACAAAGGAATGATCACAAGGACAAGATGGCAAGTTAGGTTGGCAGACGGCAGAAGCAGCAGAATAAGCTCATAGCTCGAGATCACCGTGGAATTTGGAAGCAAACAATTGGAGATGAATCTGCTAATACTGTACGGACTCTGCCGAATGCAGAGTTATTAGAATAGAATAAACGTTCGACTTGTTTCGGTCTCTAATATGCACTGATTTTTAATGTTCGATTTCGAGATTACAAAGAGAGATATGTATGTATGTACATGTGTGAGCTGCATGTATAAAAGAGCGTAAGGCGAATTCAAAACATAAGCATATGATTACAGTGTGGGGTAATTAAATATAACAAGTTGGCAAAGAATTCAAATTATTAATCAGCTTGAACGAAGTTATTCATAACAATAATAATAATTAAATCAAAATTAATGTTGACTTATGATGTCATCGAACATTCTCCGCCCGTTGAATGATCCAAGGAGTATTCAAGCACCAGTTTGCTCAGACAGGGGCGCTATCTTACAGATGGGTCTTCGAATGGTTCCATTTTTATACCCGTTACTCGTAGAGTAAAAGGGTATATTGTATTCGTGCAAAAGTATGTAACAGCTAGAAGTAAGCGTTTCCGACCCTATAAAGTATATATATTCTTGATCAGGGTCACTAGCCGAGTCGATATAGCCATGTCCGTCTGTCCGTCTGTCCGTCTGTCCGTCTGTCTGTCCGTCTGTCTGTCTGTCTGTCTGTCTGTCTGTCTGTCTGTCCGTATGAACGCTGAGATCTCGGAAACTATGAAAGCTAGAAGATTGGTATTTTGCATGAAGATTCTAGGAGTTCCTACGCAGCGCAAGTTTGTTTCAAAAAGGTGCCACGTCCCCTTTAACGCCCACAATCGCTTATATACGATTTAAAAAATTTAAATATTTCGGAAAAGTAAAAATGCAGTTTTATTGTGTTTATCAATACCTATCGAAATGTTGAAGAAATTTTTCAAATCGGACCATTCGTTAAAAAGTTATGCGTGATCGAAGTTTCTATCTCCATCTCCCTCGCACTCCCTTTACCTGAGTAACGGGTATCTGATAGTCGGGGCACCCGACTATAGCGTACTCTCTTGTTCACCTTGATCTCGGCCACTCGTACTCGTCCATCATCTCCGACATGCGTGTTTGTGATGCGTCCAAGGATCCATTCCTGAGGAGGTGTATTATCCTCGTGAACTATCACCATTTGGCGCTGCCACCGCGTAAGATAAGATGGTCTGCTCTCGTCAATTGAAGGCTCCGGTACGGACATCAAAGAGGACCCAATCAGCAAGTGCCCTGGGCTAAGCGCCTCTCCATCGTTTGGGTTTTCGGAAAGAGGTGCCATTGGTCTTGAGTTCAAGATTGCCTCCGACTCGATTGCAATCGTTTGAAGCTCCTCGTACGTTAGCGCAGTGTTGCCCAAGTTTTTCATCATTAGGCTCTTCATGGACTTCACTGCGGCCTCCCACAAGCCGCCAAAGTGGGGAGCACGCGGAGGGATGAACTTGAACTCGAATCCCACGATGCTGCTGAACTTCTGCAAATTTAATGTGTTGGCTTCGTCGAATAGCTGCTGCTTAAAGTCCTCGAGCTGCGATCATGCACCGACGAAATTAGTTGCATTGTCACAATAAATGCGTAGTGGGATGCCTCTGCGACTGACGAAGCGCTTTAAACAGAGAATAAAATTATTAGTAGATAGATCGGAAATGAGTTCTATGTGGATTGCTTTTGACGAAAAGCATATAAACACGGCCATGTATGTTTTATATGGCACCTTGCTTCGAATGCGGTATGATGTGGAAAATGGTCCACATAGGTCGACTCCAGTTACAAAAAAAGGTCGTTGTGAATGAAAGCGATCAACTGGAAGTGATCCCATCATTTGTTCCAATAAACGAGGCTTATAATGGTAACAGTGTGTGCAGCGCCGTACAATCTTTCGCACAACTTCTCTGGCGTTTACAATCCAAGCCTGAAGTCGCAGGATTCCAATGAGAGCCTTTGGTCCAGCGTGCATGTGATGCCAGTGGAGATGCTCAACAAATTTCAACGTGAAGCAATGATTCTTTGGTAGAAGAACAGGAAATTTGGCATCGAGTGAAATGGGCGCCTTGGCTAAGCGGCCTCCTACACGTAATAGTGTTATCGAACCGTTTGATCCGTTAGTCGCTGCTAGGAACAGATTTAGTTTCTGAAATTCGGGTTTTAAAATCCTGTTTTTCTTTAGCTGCTGGATTTCGTTGAAAAAGGTCTTCTGCTGAATATGTGATACGATGTGCTTGAACGCGTATTGCAATTCAGTTGCTGGTGTATGAATTACATCGAATAAGTTCACCTTTTTGTTGACCTTGATTTTATTAAAGACGCGCAACACAAAAGCTATGACTCGCAAAATGCGCCGATAGGATGAGAATTTGTTGATAACTTCACCGAATACATTTTCCTTGCTTCCACTATCGGTACATGTGAGGACTGTTGCTTTTCGCAGCTCCAACTCTTCATTGGTGTCCTGAGAATTTGGTACTGGTTGAGGCCATCCAAATGAGTCTTGACGTAAGAAGCTTGGTCCACGAAACCATATAGTTTCCATAAGCTCGGACCCTGCGCAGCCTCTTGAAACTATGTCCGCGGGATTGTCCTTGCCCGGAACGTGCCTCCAAGTGATGTTTGACGTGGTTGATTGCATCTCAGAAATCCGGTTAGCGACGAAACAGTTTAGCCTGGACGAGTGCATGGTAATCTGAATCTGTCCAAAAGAAAATACTATCAATGTATTTTTCGAATTTATGCTTAATCTTGGCCCATGTTTGACACAATAAATATGCGGCGCACAATTCTAGCCGCGGCAATGAAATTGCTTTTATTGGGGCCACCTTAGACTTGGCGATGATTAGCATTGATTTGAACTCTCCGCTTATGTATGTTCGCAGATATAGGCAACAGCCATAAGCTCGCTGCGATGCGTGTTTGTTATTTTCTTTATTTTTATCGTTTGTTATTCTTTTGTATGCATAACAATCTTTCTTAATATGCCCTTCCTTGCCACAGTGATGACACTTGATATTAGAAGAATTTATGTTTTTGATATTTAAATAAATCTTAAATTATTGAGTTCTTATATTCTGTTCCCATGTCCGTAATGAACGTCTTCATTGGACCGTACTTCAGAATAAAATCTTCAAATATAGCTTTGGCTTTTGTACTTGCATTTTTATTTGGAATTGGTATTGCTACAAGGTATTTTGTTAAATCGCAGATAAAGTAACTGCGTATTCATTCCCTTGTTCAGACTTAGGCAGTGGACCGATCGTGTCCACGATTACCCTGTCGAAAGCTGTTTGTGGTGTTTCAGTAATGGTTAATGGTGTTTTTGTGTGCGTGGTTATTTTCGCTTTTTGGCATTTTAGACATTTTCGTATGTACTCTTTAATATATCGAGTCATTCCTTTCCAAAAGTAATGTCTTTTGACCTTGGCCAAGGTTTTGGTAATGCCAGTATGACCTCCTTGAATTGTAGACATAATAGCTTCTTTTCTTTTTCAGAATTTATTAGGGTCCCCGGGTTGAGTAGCGCTACTCTCAATGATTTTAATGTTTTATTGCCCATTTTCTTGAAATTATCTATTGAAACATGTTCAAAGATATTTTCCCACTTTGAGTTGGCTGATTTTATGTATACCGGCTTGCGTCTCAAGCCTTTAGAAAAACTGACCTAAGTCAAGGACTCCATTGGTATATAAATCGCTAGCATCATATCTTGCAGTAATTGTTTGTCCATGGTTAAATAGACACAGCATATTTTTTACGTGCAAGGTCACTACATTACGTACTTCGTCATTGTTTATGACTCCGTATACGTTGGGTTTTGAAGCTTTTTCTATAGATTGCCTAGGCAAGTCTATTTTTTTTCTCCTACACAGGATTTCTGTCTACTTTGGTATCTTGTAGTGACTTTATTTATATTTCTGGTTATATTTTTTAGTTCTTTGATGGTTATTCTTGAAAACGCATCGGCTACGTAATTGTCTTTCCCCTTCAAATATTCAACTGTGAAGTTGTATTCTTCTAATTCTAGCCTCATACGTGTCAGTTTGGAACTTGGGTTAGTCATTGAGAACAAGAATGTTAAAGGTCCTTGATGTGTTTTGATAGTGAAATGTTTGCCATAAATGTATGGTCGAAAATTTAATATTGTTCAATGTATTGCAGCTAGTTCCTGTTCGGTAGTGCACTTATTACTTTCTCCCTTGGTAAGTGCTCTTGATGCATATGCAACGGGAAGTTGGAGTCCGTTATGGTTTTGCGTTAAAACCGCTCCACATGCTTGCTTACTTGCATCAGTAATTATACAAAATTCCATAAGTTTTGTTTTTAAATATTCGAATGAGTTTTGGCATTCAGCTGTCCATTCAAAAGGAACATTCTTTTTACATAATCGTGTTATGTGTCGTGAATAGTCGGCGAAATTTTTTATGAATCGTCTGTAGTAATTGCAGAATGCTACAAAACGTCTTGCGCTGTCTGCATCGTGTGGGGCTGGATAATTCAGTATGACGTCATATTTCTTGTCGTCTGGTAGTATTCCTTTATCTGTGCACTTATGACCTAGAAAAGTCACCTCATGCATAAAGAATGAACATTTTTGTGGATGAACTTCAGGTTGTATTTCCTACACTTCTCAAAAACTTCTCAAAAACATATGTTGCTTGGAGCAACCTATAACTATTAAGTCATCCATATAAAGGAATGCTTGTAAAGGTTCAAGTCCGGAGAATGCAATAGCCATCATTATCTGAAATGAATTTGGCGCTATTTTTAAACCAAAAGGTAATCGCGTGAAGCGATACGAGCTATTGCTCGTTGAAAAGGAAGTTATATCTCTTGAGCTTTTTTCAAGTTCTATTTGGTGAAATCCTGACATTAAATCAAGACATGAAAAGTATTTTGCTCGACCTAGTTGATCTAAAATATCATCAATTCTAGGGAGTGGAAATTTATCGGACAGTAATTTTTTATTAATCTGACGATAGTCAATTACTAATCGTTACTTCTTTTCTTCGGAGCCTGGAGCCGATTTTTTAGGGACAAGTAATAATGGGCTATTGTATTCAGATACAGAGGGTTCGACAATCCCGTCCGTCGGTGATCAATTTTCCGACTTGCTTTTGAATTTCGTTCGCCTGACTATGTGGGCTTCTATAGTTATACCCGTTACTCGTAGACTAAAAGGGTATATTGTATTCGTGCAAAAGTATGTAACAGCTAGAGCGTTTCCGACCCTATAAAGTATATATATTCTTGATCACGATCACAAGCCGAGTCGATCTAGCCATGTCCGTCTGTCCGCCTCTCTGTCCGTATGAACGCTGAGATCTCGGAAACTATAAAAGCTAGAAGATTGGCATTTTGCATGCAGATTCTAGGAGTTCCTACGCAGCGCAAGTTTTTTTTCAAAAAGGTGCCACGCGCCATTTAACGCCCACAATCGCTTATATACGATTTTAAAAATTTACATATTTTTTTTTTTTTTTTTTGTAAATATATGCTTTATTTATTGAATCTTCTCTATATGAGACTAACAATAAGTATATCAAATCTTAAGAATATAACTTAACTTACAGTCATGTAGACTGAATTTAGACTAACGGGCCCTAATATTTATTGCTGGGCTGGTAGATCGTTACGATGCAGACGAGTTCTGTTCGAAACCCGTCTTAGGTTCCTTGCGAGATTATTTGGGCGCAGTGCAAGCTTGTTATGGTAGGCCGCTTTCTGCTTTGCTATTTCATTTTTGACCGGTGGTATGCCCAGATCCCTGTGGATGTTTTCGTTCCGAACATACCATGGTGCCCCAGTGATTGTTCGCAGGATTTTTGATTGTGAGCGCTGTATGATGTCAACGTTGCTGTTGCTCGCGTTCCCCCAGAGCTGGGAGCCGTAGGTCCAAATGGGCTTGAGGGTGGAGTTGTAGAGAAGAACTTTAAAGTCCAGACACAGGGGTGATCGAGAATTTATAATCCAGTGTAGGCTGCTAGCTTTAAGTCTGAGATGTACTTTCTTGCATTCAATGTGCCTCCGCCAGGTTAGGCGTCTGTCGAGGTGGACGCCGAGATATGTTACATCGCTGGGTTGAGGAATCTGCGTACCATTCAAAGTTAGCGGCGGGCACGATTGTCTGTTAAGGGTAAACGTTATATGTTTACACTTTTGTTCATTAATTTTGATTCGCCAGTCTGATAGCCACTTTTCAACTACCACCAAATGATCAGCCAGTTGAGCTGTTGCTCTAGTTGGGCATCTCGAGCGGCTCAGGATTGCGGTGTCGTCAGCAAATGTGGACGTAGTCAGCCTCTCGTTCGTAGGGATGTCTGCTGTGTATAGGACAAACATGGTAGGGCCCAGGGCGCTACCTTGTGGGACTCCGACTTCAATGTTATACTCGTTGGATGTCGTTGTATTGCATCTAACCTCAAAGACTCTGTGGTAGAGGTACGACTTAAGTAACTTATGAGTGTTTTCTGGCAGTAATGTTATGATTTTATGCATAAGGCCTTCAAGCCACACTCGGTCGAATGCCTGAGAGACGTCGAGGAATATCGCACTACAATATTCCCGATGTTCGAAGGCTGTACGAATTTCTGAAGTTATCCGGTTGACTTGCTCGATGGTTCCGTGGCCTTCACGAAACCCGAATTGATGCGCCGGGATTAAGTAATGCGCGTGAGCAGGCATTTTTCCAGTAATTTGGACAGGCACGATAGTAAGCTTATTGGCCTGTACGATGAGGGAATTGTGTGGTCTTTGCCAGGCTTCGGTATCATTATAACCACGGACTTTTTCCATTTTTTGGGGTAGTAGCCAAGTTTTGCGATCCCGTTAAATAGCTTGCATATAACATCCACTGCGCAGTTTGGAAGTTCAATTATCATTTTTGGGGTTATTAGGTCGGCCCCTGGAGCCTTTTTCGGTTTTATTTGCTTCCTAATGACGTTAGCAATTTCAGGTGTTTGAAACAAAATCGGGTTAATTGCAATTTCAGAGCTAAACGGCGGTAGTTGAAGAGAGTTTGTGGCGGCGTTCGGCTGAAATACATTTCGTAGGTGTAAAGCAAATGTTTCGGCTCTGTCTTCGTCACTGCGGGCCCAAGTACCCGAGGAGTTTCTAATCGGAGTGACTGATTCTATCGGAGAGCTTAAATTTGGGTGAGCTCTCCACAAAGGATGCTTTGTACTGGTCGGCGACAGTTTCTCGATGTACCGGCGCTGCGCAAGCTCCTCTTCTTGCTTGAGGGTTTTGGTGAGTCTGCGGGTGGCATCATTATAGAGTTGCTTCGAATGGGGCGATCTGCAGGATTGCCAAACGCGTCGTAGACGTCGTTTTTCCGAACCAGTTGTTCGATTTGCAGATTAGTTTTGTATTGGTTGCTACGCACGATTGTCTCTCTGGTGTTGAGATTTTGGCTGCTGCCACGAGTACTGACTCCAGGGCATCAGCACAGAAGTCGATGTCGTTCTCTATGTTTAACTGTGGTGTTAGTTCAATGTGGGAACTTACGTACTTTTTGTACTTTAGCCAGTTAGTTCTAGTCGAGGTCAGCCTGAAGGGGTGCTCGATTACTTTCGGGCTTTGAAGGAGAGTTATTAAAACAGGCGAGTGGTCCGATGATAAGTCCGATAGCGATTTGGCGCTGACTAAATTTCTTGGGATGTTCTTGGTCACAGCGAAGTCAATTAAGTCCGGGAGTTTTCTGGGGTCAGCTGGCCAATATGTGGGGCTGCCAGGGGAGACATAGTCGAGTTTGTTGCTCAAATTTATGATTGCTTTATACAGTTGTCTTCCTTTGGGCGTCACTAGTCTTGATCCCCAGTGCGTGTGCTTGGCGTTGTAGTCTCCTCCTGCTATAAAGCGATCTCCGAGTGAATTGTAGAAGTCCAAGAATTGCTCTTCAGTTATTGTAAAACGCGGTGGGCAATAGACAGCGGCTATAGTGATACTGCCGTTGCCTGCTTGTAGTTTTATAGATGTAGCCTGCAAATAATTTGTTGCAAACCTCTGGTGAAAGTGGTGCTTAATGCGTTCCCTGATTAGGATTCCAGTTCCTCCGTGAGCCTTACCGTCCGGATGATCTGTGCAGTATGAAGTATAACCTCTTATTTGGAAGTTGTATTTACTTGTGAGATGCGTTTCTGCCAGCAGCATTACATCTATTTGGTTTTCATTGAGGAATTGAGTTATTTCAAGTTTGTGCCGTGAAACGCCATTGGCATTCCACATGGATATTCGAAGACAAGACATCGATTATTTAGATTGTTGGGATGTGAGCAAATTTATTAAAATGTTTTGATTTTGCATAAGGTTTGTCATTGTTGTTTTCATGAAGGACATAAATTCCATCATACCCTGTTGTAAAGTCAGCATCATGGTTTCCATGCTGTTTGGTATTTGTCCTATTGCAAATTTCTTTGTCTTTGGGTCTTCTTTGCTTGCAGGGCAAGGTTCGGATTTGTGGAAGCCACCACAAGCTACGCAGACTGATCGAAGCCCGCAGTTGTTTCTGGTGTGTCCATACTCTTGGCAGTTTGTGCATTGCAGCGGGCCATTCCGCTTATGCGGTTCTTCAACAGTAATCCTTCTGTGCAACAGGTATTGCAGTTTATAGATCGGGTGCACTTCAAGCAAGGCTCTGCTTTCAGGGTCCAGTTCGACCTTAAAGAGTGGTTGCGGCTTTTTATTTTTGTTGATAATATTAATAATATTTTTGGAGAAGAATCCTTTTTCTTTCAGTGCCTCTTTTACCTCATTGGTGGATACGTCGGGCTCTATGCCCTTTAGCACTACTTGCAAGCCCTTGCTACTCTTGAGCTGGTACGTGTAGTAGGGTTTCCTAGCCTCGTCTAGGTAATTTGTTACGGCTCTGAATTGATCTTCAGTTTTAGCTTGAAGCTTTGTTTCATGAATATTCCCTTTAACAAGGGGAGTAACATAAAAGTTGTCATTCCCGACCAGCGCAACAATTTTCTTTACTAGGGTATTTGAGTTCTGTTCCCTTATGTAAATTGGTGGGGGCCTTGGTTTCTTTTGAACAGCCTGTCCAGATTCGGATTGATTATTATCAATTTCCGACAATAGGGCGAATCTGTTGTTACTAGATGCCCCTGGTTGTTCGCTGCCTTTATTAGGGCAATTTTGTTTTGGTTTATTTCCAACCATTTTATTTTGCGGGCTTAGCTTCCGTTTGATTTGGATGTAACGGTCCATGCCAGTCTGTATAGCCGGACCCACTTGTTGTTGTTTGATATTGCCGATATTGGCACTCGTACTTACACTTGGCTTTGTAGTTTTATTCGGCGCTGCAGAAGTTGCAAACGCATTCGAAATCGCGTTTTTGTTAACGGCGACCGTTGATGTTGTTGTTGCAGTGGCTGCGGTTGCAGAAATTAACGAGGTCGCAGTGCTCGTGGCTGGTGAGCTGTTAGTCGAAGCTGGAGGTGGGGTTCTACACTGCAAGCTCCATGAAGTGGGAGTTGGTGTGAGTAGGGCGGGAGAACAAGACCGTGCTCTCGCACTGTTAATGGTCAGTAGGGCTGCTCTTTGAAGAAGTTCTTTCTACTTCTGTATCACGGGTTGAGAAATAAGAAATATAACTGTTTCTCTGGTCTACGGAGCTTCTACGCTCATTTTTTGAATCGCCGCTCATTGAGCTATCTCTCGTGGCACTTCTTAGTTTTTATAATAACTTTGCACTAGTTTTTTACATAGCACTAATTATTATTTACTGTTTTTAGCAATAAGATTGCCTTTATTACACCACTCTAGAATTTTTAGTTATTGTTTTTCACTTTTGAGCGGTTTTTTTTCCGGAGCTCGTGCAAAACACGTCTGCACTCTCCGGCTGTTGTTTGTTGTTTCGGAAAAGATGCAGTTTTATTGTGTTTATCAATACCTATCGAAATGTAAAAGAAATTTTTCAATCGGACCATTCGTTAAAAAGTTATGCGTGATCAAAGTTTCTATCTCCATCTCCCTCGCACTCCCATTACCTGAGTAATGGGTATCTGATAGTCGGGGCACCCCTATAGCGTTCTCTCTTGTTTTAATTTTGAAATATTTAAATATGTATAATATTTATGGTTTCCACTGTTGTCGTCGCTGCTGAGTCTTCGATTTTGATGTTTTTTCCGCTGTCGATGAAGGTTCACTTTCCCTGATGTTGTCCTCGATCTTGTAGTTGTAGTTGTCCTAAAGTCTTCAAAGTCCTGGATTGCGGTTTTGAAATTGCGGTTTTTAAATTTTATGATGATTTGATTTTTTTTTTAACTTTTGTTTTTGTTTTTTTGTTTAATATTGGGAGTCACTCTTTGATTCTTTAATTATTTTTATACTTTTGAATATTGGGGGTCACTTTGATCTTATTTTTGTATACTTTTTCACTTTATTATTATTTATTGGGTGTCACTTTTGTTGATCAATTTGGGAGTCACTTTTTATATACCCGTGATCACTTTTTCGATGTCGGCCTCGAATACGCCTGATTTTATTAAATCACTTTTTCGATGTTGAAGGCCTTGAAAACGCCAAAATAATAATTGCTCGATGGCAAAATTATTTTTATTTTGTAATTTGTCGGTTTCTCTACCTCTTTTACAACAAATTTTGCTTTTTTTTTTGCAATATTTATAATTAATTAAATTTGTTATAACAGAAAAGATTCTTTTATATCTTTTTGCTTTTTAAAATTTTTTGCTTTGTTTCTTACCATTGGTGGGGGACAACAAGAGTCAATTATTCATTAACACCTTAAACAGATTTTATTTTTTTTAAGGTGCTGGCATAAGTTCTGATTCTCTTACCACTGGTGGAGGAAAATTGCAGAGTTGTCGAAGGACCAAAATAAAAGGGATGAATTAAATAAAACAACCTTTTCAGTTGAGTTCTGTAAAAAAAATGATTTTTATTTTCTAAGTCCCTGATTAGGAAACTAACATGAAAATTTTATTCTGGTCTTATCTGTGGCATACGCAGAGGCCGCGTCTGCCTAAACGGGAGAGTTATCATTTGCCTCCCGCACAGGGACCCTTAGTGCAGTGTGAGAAACATCTCAAGTGATTATCTTCTGTTAGGCTCAAGTGGCCTGCACTTATAGATTACAAATGCTAACACCGCTCCCTTGTAGGGTTTAAAATTACAGATCATAGTTTATGGCTCTGGGTCGATTTACAATTGTCACATGACATGCACAGAGCTCATAAAGTATTATATTTATAACTACAGAGGTATTTCTAAGTTGCAGCTATTCCAAGATTTTTTAAAAAAAATAATTACTCCTTATTTGCAGCACCTTTGTAGATCAATCATTTCTCCGTGTCAACACGGATTTATTAAATGTAGATCCACAATCACAAACCTTCTAGAGTTCACTACATTTGTGATAAAAGGCTTCAATAGTATTTTTCAAACAGACATAATTTACACTGACGTTAGTTAAGCATTTGACTCTGTAAATCACTTAATTTTTGTTCAAAAACTTGACCTGTTAGGTTTTCCAGTTGATCTGCTTAAACGGATTTCAAGTTATCTGAATGGCAGGTCACAAAGGGTCCATTTTAAAAATTAAATTTCTGAAATTCTCCGTATTACCCCAGTGTTCGCCAAGGGAGCCATCTGGGTCCGTTTCTTTTTGCAATATTTATTAACGATCTTCCCTCAATTATAAGTCAATCTCGCGTACTTATGTACGCAGATGATGTTAAGTTGTGCCTGCAGTATTTCCTGCCATTTAGACTGGCAATCCGATCTAAATAACTTTGACTTTTTATCGGGTCAATCCGATATACGCGACTTACACATTAAGTGGCAGCTATTCGGATAGAATAACTCTTGTAAACGATGTTGGCGTTCTCTTGGACCCTAAACTAAAATTTTCAAACCACATTTCTTCCATGGTTAATAAAACCAGAGGAGTGCTTGGATTTATTAAAAGGTGGTCAAAAGAATGCGATGATCCTTATTTGACTAAAACTTTATTTATTTCGTTAGTCCGTCCGATTCTGGAGTATGGGTCTCCCGTCTGGAGTCCACAATACGGAATACATATTGGTCGTATTGAATCAGTACAAAAAAACTTTCTTCTTTTTGCTTTACGGCGCCTAAACTGGGATGCAAATCTTAACTTACCCTCTTATTCTAGTAGACTTCTGTTGATTAATTTACCCTCCCTAGCCAACCGTAGAACGATGCTTGGTACTGTCTTCATTTATAACCTTATACATGGTGATATTGACTCCCCCGACTTGGTAAGTCGGCTAAACTTTTCTGTGCCAAGTAGATTAACTAGAAATTATATTCCCCTAATTTTAAATAATTGTAGATCTAACTATGCCTTGCATGAGCTTTTCAGTGTATTATGTTCTGACTATAATAGACTTCTTCCTATAATTTCAAATCTTGACTCTCTGCCGCTCCTAAAACGATTAATACAAGCTTCATTGGCACAAAATTGATCTTTCTATTACTTTATTTTCCTCGGACTTCGGGTAAGTAGGACTCCGCGCGTAAAAAAAAAAAAAAAACTTGTGAAGAGGTTTGCACAGGGCCTTAGTGCAATACCTAAGCACGCACCCTGGAATACCATCGGGTCCTGGCGAATAAACAGGCTTAATACGAAGAAGATCCAAAAGAGGAGAACTTTCTGTTAAAGGGGGACAGACTATGAGGTTAGATTTGGATATGGTGTAAGAATAAGGCTGTGATGAAGTCAGTTTTTTAAAATTGGTACTGGTTTGGCCTCGACTAGGAAGTTTGACTCCCACGGGCCCCTTCTTCTTTATCTTAGCCTCGAACTCTTTTACAACCATACAAAGAGGTCGTTAGGGACAGTTACCTTGAAAGATGAAATATCTAGCATAAGAAAACTTAAACTTTTCCACCTTTACACTATTACAATCGGCTTTAGTTTTGCCTTGTATATAAGACAATACATCAGAAGATGTTTGATCAGGGGAAAGCCGAGAAACGAAAATTTGTTTCTTTAGTGGAACCACTAAAAGGCATTTTGGTGGAACAGACATTGTTTCTGCAAGCCAACTTGAGGTGGTGATGCTACATTCTGAGAGGTAGGTGGATCTACTAATTGTGAAACCACTACGGACAAATCGGAATTCTTAGAAGTCCCTGGTTGCATGCATTCTGTTACGGATTGTTCGGATACCGGGACTCTTCTAATAGCTTACGGCTATTAAACTGCGAATCCAGCGCGGAGAGGAGATCATCAGCTCGTCGAAAACTATCTCTAGCAACTCCGAAACAGCAAATCAACCCCATCAGACCGCCTTGACTTTGGCGCATAAATGATTTCATCTCGTTCGCAACCTTAACACAAGCATCACAATAGAACTGCAAATTAGGCCCTTTTGAAAGGTGATGACTTGTCCGGCCAGTGAAACCGGTGCACTTGGTGTGCACCATATTTTCACACAGTCAGCAAGTCATATTAGATTGGTCAGCCCTGATTAAGAGGCTGCATTTGCAGAAGCAAACTAAATTATTGCTACTAATTTTACCCATTGAAACCACTGTACCAAGAAAACGAATTAAAATTTAGAGGCGAGCAGTTATTAGTACCGCAAGAGCGCAGAAACTGCACGCTTAGAACTTTCAAAACAAAGAGAGCGAGAGAGCGGGAGCGTTATTTAGTTCAAGTGCATGCAAAAGCAATACTTAAAACAGCACCACGACTTACGACGAACAACGCACAAAAAAAAAAAAAAAACACAGTACAAAATTACGAAAGTAAAACAATTTTTGATTATTATTAGTGCACAATGATTCAAAGATCACTCGCGAAGCGAACGGAATTTAAATGTAAATTTAAAGATCTGAATGAAAGTGAAAATTGTTTTAATACAACCCACCGATGGGATTAAACGAAAACAAAAATACAAAATCGGAGCACAGAAAAAAAACCGACGACGATATAAAATGAAGTAATTGAAATATGTATGATTATGATGATTGCGTTACAGTATAACCTTGCTATTATTTCGTTAGTTATGTCGATTTATGTATTTTGCACGGATGGTCCATACGGTTTTGCCGTTCCGAAAGTTAGCTCCCCATCCTAATTCGACGGACTCTATTATGCGATAGTTAAGCGATGTTTTTTGTAGCAACTATGAGATCTTCTTCTTGACAGTGAAAACTGAAACATTCACTAAGAAGACGTAAACAACAACACACAAACGGAAGGCGCTGAAGCAATAGATATGAATAATAAATGCTATTTATATTTGTAATAATTCATTTGTTTTTAATTTTTTAAACTGAGGTAGACCATGCAGATCGACATTTGGCTATTTTACACTAAGAGGAATCGAGCCCGACGAATCCCCCAATAAAGTTATCAATGCCTTCAAAGAAAATGGTTTTTCTGCAAAGAACATTAGTATTATCAATAACAGGAACAAAAAGCCGCAACCACTCTTCAGACAGCAGAGTCTTGAAGAAAAATGAAGTGCACCCCATTTATAACCTGCAAATACCTATTGCACCGAAGAATTAAGGTGCAAGAGCCACATAAAAGGAATAACCCAGTGCTGTACCAGCTGCCAGGAGTATGGTGTCCAGGTGTCATACTTCACACTTCGATCAGTCTGTGTAGTTTGTGAAGACTTTCACAATTCCACTAACTGCCCTGCAAACAATGAAGAGCTCAAAAGAAGAAATGGGGAAACTGCGGAGGAATTCACACGATAAACTACAGGTGCTGTGTGGTCTACAAGGAGTTGAAAAACCGTAATAATAACGCGCCATTAATACACTCAAAACGTGTATACTATTTCAAAAACGACTCCGGAAGTATTTTTCGGGACGGCTGCAAGATCCTTAATTGGTCAGCTAAATACCCAGAAGGAATTCTCATACGCCGATGCCCTTCGAACAGGAATGGAAAATCCACTCCAGTCTAATCTAGAACACGGTCAGCAGGTTCCAGGACTGTCACAAAGCACACTGGAAGCTAAATTGGTTACTATGCAACAAAGTATGATGGAATTTATGTCCTTCATGAAAACGACCATTGCAAACACTGGTTCAAAACCAGAACATGGTGTTACAGTTGCTTGCAACTAAGCCGTCCAAATAGTTGATGGCAAATCTACGAATAACCATGTGGAACGACAATGGCGTTACCCGGCACAAACTTGAAATAACACAGTTCCTGAATGAAAATCATATCGACATTATGCTACTGATAGACACGCATCTCACAAAAAATACAACTTCCAAATAAGAGGCTATACTTTCTACCCCACAGATCATCCAGACGACCACGGCGGAACCGGCATCTTAATCAAGAAACACATCAAACACCACTTTCGCCAAAGGTTTGCAACTAATTACTTACATGCCTCGTCTATCAAAGTGCAGCCAGGTAACGGACACCTTTCCATAGCCGCTGTCTACTGCCCGCCTCGCTTTACAATTTCTGAAGGACAATTCATGGATTTTAACAACTTACTTGGAGATCGCTTCATAGTAGCATGAGACTATAATGCCAAACATACCCAGTGGGGATCACGACTCGTGACTCCCAAAGGAAGGCAACAAAGTGGACTATGTTTCCCCTGGTAGCCCCACATACTGGCCAGCAGACCCCAGAAAGGTCCCCGACTTAATAGATTTTAGGGTGACAAAAAACATTTCACGCAATATAATAAGCGCCAAAGCGCTTTCGGACCTTTCATCTGACCACTCGCCAGTGCTAAGAACTTTTCTTCAAGAAACTACAGATCACCCCCAGAGACTGACATCACATCGAACTAACCCCGCAGCTCAACATCGAAGAGGACATCGAAAGATACACTGATGCTCTTGAAGATGTACTCGTGGCAGCAGCCACTATTTCAACACCACAATCGAAGGACGTGCAAACCAAGCATTTCAAAACTAATCTGCAATTGGAACAGCTTGTACTGGAAAAGAGGCGTCTGCGACGTGCTTGGCAATAGATCGACATCGACAACGCCTTAAGGAAGCAACGCGCACACTAAAAAAGTCCTGAAGAAAGACGCTGAAAATGCACAACTGCGGTACATCGGAAAACTTTCGCCAACCGATACAAAACATCCTCAGTGGAGGGCTCATCCAAATCTGGGATCTCCAATCGAAACAGTCACTCCGATCAGAAACCCATCAGGTAGCTGGCCCCGCAGCGACGAAGATAGAGCCGAAACTTTTCCTTCACATCTTCGAAGCGTTGTATTTTTTCCAGCCGAACGCTGCCATTTCTCCTACCACAAATTGAATCGGAAACTATATCCTTACCAACATTGCTTCAGCCAAAAGAGATAGCGAAAGTCATCGGGGATCTGAAACCGAAAAAAGCTCCGGGCGGTGACCAAATGACACCAAAAACTCTATTCCAAACTCTGCTATTGGGCTATTTGTAAACTATTCCATGGGATTATACGTTTTGGCTACTATCATAATGATACCGAGGCCCGTAAAGGACCACACAATTTCGTCATCCTACAGACCAATAAGTTTATTAGCGAAATTGAAATTATTCGAAAAATGCCTCCTAAATCGAATAATACCATATCTGAAGGCACATCATGTTATCCCGGCACATCTATTTGGCTTCCGTCAAAGCCATGAAACAATCGAACAAGCAGAATAACATAAAAAATACGCACTATCATCGGCAAGATTAACATTGAAACCAGTATGTAAAACTTGTCAACTTAGTTTAGCATCAAAATCGTGTGATGTAACAAAAAATCAGAATTATTTGTACGGTTGTACAAGCAGATAAGGTGCAGTCATGGGGGTGCAGTCCAAATCGGATCTCTGCAGACTCACACTAAATAACTTTCTGACCCACCTTACTGTCTTTGCAATCATAAATCAATATAGGTTAAGTATTTGTTTATACTTATGAAAGAGGACAAATGGGAAAAATTCTTAGCTTGATATAAAAGATAACAGCTGGCATCAGACTAAATCTGACGAGCATACCTTCCTACCTTTTGTAAGAAATTGTTAGCAAACAGTACATAAACAGTTTACAGGTTGGTTGTCGCAACTACTACTTGTAATTACTAGGACTGGTATGTTGCGCAACAAAATGGGCCACTTGGGTACCTAAGCTCAATTTAAGTGTACCAAGCGAAAATCACTTTCCAGAAAACGTCTAGGTAGCACAAAACAAAAAAATTATCGTATAACTTCCATTTTCGAAAAAAGTGTTCAGCACCTCAGGAAATATTGCAACAAAAATATTTTCGACATTGAAATCTGGAAAGGTTATGTCAACTTTAAAACAGATTACGAATTTAGCAGATCAATATTTCATACTTCACCAGAGTCATGAGAGAGAGAGAGAGGCAAACAGCTGGCGTTCACTTTTCGTCCGGCATTTTTTTACCTCGGTACTTAGATCGACGAAAAAAAAAACAGATAATTTTATTTCGTTGCCAGTCTGCTGAAATGAACTTTGGGAGAACCCTAGCGAAAAGAATAAAAAATTTAATTTTTGCGCTTCTCACTGAACATTTTAAAAAATGGAGGGAAAAAATCAAAAAACCAGCAAAAGTCGATTGCAGGAGTTTACTTGTGAGGACAAAATAGCATTAATACTATCTGGGGTGCCTGTTCTCAAAGCAAAGTGTTTCTTAGGTCAAAAATGTACGAAAAAACACAATAAAAGTGCAGCTATGAACTTTAAATTAGCAAAAAATTATCAGTAAATTAAAAAAAAACAACTGTTTAATTTAAATTGTATTGTATTTTAATTTCTTTGTACAGCGGCAGACTTGTCTTGCCAATGTAGTTGATAATTTCTTTTCTTTTTCCCGCAAATACGATATTTGAATTTTAAACTGCTTGTCAACAAACCCAGTTGATTGACAGTACGACCGTAGCACGCTTAATTCTGATGAACTCTTGAAATTTTGGTCACACTGGAAAGATTAAAGTTTTTACGCTAGCGTACTCTCAATACTAGGCTTTAGCAGATTAGGTGCAGGGATGGAAAAAAAGGGAAAGCGTTTCCATTCGGCTCCCTGCAGACTGCAGACTAGAAAGGAGTCCCAATACTGGATATTTCTTGAGTGATTCCACAGTGGTAATGTCCTGGATTAATGTCACTGCATCCACCTTCCACTTTTGTGGCAAATCGAGTAACTAAAGTTTCGTCAGGTATTTTCGGCCAACAATGCTCTGGGTGGTCCTCAGAGAAATAACCGCCAGAAAATTAGTCTGGTATATAAGCCACTATTCTAATATTACAAGGGCAAAACAACGAATGGATACCCAGCAAGCTGGAACGGCGAACAGAACATTTAAGTTTGCCGATTGGGACAAACACCTTTTGAAAGGAAATATACAACAATATACAACAAGAAACATGACGTTAACGATAAAGCTTACTGCTGCGATGAAAGAGCCCAGACAAAGCAATACATTGGTTAGCGACTTAACGACAGGCTCCTTTTTAGCCGCTATACGGAAATTCTTGAGGCGCTGCTTGTGTGTCAAAAACTATTAATTGCAACAATGTAAACAATTTCCTTGGTGCCAATAACCAATTTAAAGAAGGCCTTATAAAGGATATTGTTCTAAAGGACATTGTTCTTAAAGGACCTTGATGCACTATGATCAGCACAAACAAGTGGCCCCTACGCACAGTGATCGGGCTTGTATGGCGGCCAAAAATACTTCTAGTGAAGATACAAATTAAAATTTTTTTCCAAAATTCTATAAAAATATAATAAATAAAACAAAAAATCGTTGTATTCAACCTACTTCTTAAGTTACAACCCCCGCACTATATTCATATATCAACATTTTAATCATGATTTTGATTCTATTTTATATATTTTATTGTATAATATTATATATTATTCCAAAAGATCAAAAACATTTTTATTAAGAACTGAATTCTTTTTTAGGTGCAACTTTCGTTGTCCCGTTTAAAAAGGATCCGATGAAAGAAGAAGACGATTGAGTAGGTCTTCGTTAGTGGTTAATCGAGAAATTTTTCTTGTGTGCTGCAGACGAAATACTCTTAAATCCTTATATCTGGACTCAGCAGCTTCCTCCGACAATTCCCCAATCGACACTAGAGCGTTTTCAATTATGGATGGTCCATAAATTAATGGACGAAGCTCAGTGTGCCGAAGAGACGGGTACTTCTAGTATATCTCTACGCGCGATAGCGAAGTGGAAAAAACGTCTACAAAGACCCACCCGGCTCTACTGGCAGTCGATACCTAAAAAGCACGATCGTTGTCACCCTCTTTACTCACTGTTACTCAAACGGCGTGGATTTCTCAATGTAAAACCCCCCCACCAACAGAATCGACCCTTGGCACATCAGCAACATTCAGTGGTAAAACTTCTGCAATCGTACCAAAAATAACAGCAACAACTACAGAAACGGCAGCAAACCCAAAAACTTCTACAGCAACGGCTCTTACCGCAGAATCGACTGCGATGTCGTCGACTGCAGTGCCAAATATAACGTCAACTAAAATGATGACAAAACAAAACCAAGTACATATACAACAAGCAGGCCCGGCCATACAGACTGGCATGGATCGATACATCCAAATCAAGCGTAAGCTTTGCCCTCAGAACACCGCGGTGGGTAATAAGACCAAAAATAAACCGAGTCCAAAGAGTCAACGAATTACCCGGGAGATCCAATAACAACAGATTTGCCCTCCTAGCTTAAACTCAACCAGAACTGGGTAAAGAGACCCAACCGAAACCAAAGCCCCCACAAATTTATATTAGGGAGAAAAGCTCGAACGCCCTGGTCAACAAAATTGGTGCGCTGGTCGGGGACCAAAATTTTCATGTTGTTCCGATCACTAAAGGGAATATTCACGAAACCAAACCCGAAGAACATTTCCGAGCTGTGTCTAAATACCTGGAGGAAGCTAAGAAAAACTACTACACGTACCAAATAAAAAGCAGCAAGGGCTTGCAAGTTGTACTAAAAGGGATCGAGACCGACGTAACCCCCAATGAAGTTATCGATGCCCTCAAAGAAAATGGTTTTTCTGCAAAGAACGTTTGTAACATCATTAACAGGAACAACAGACGCAACCACATTTTAAAGTAGAGCTGGAGCCAGACAGCAGAGTCTTGAAGAAAAATGAAGTGCACACCATCTATAACCTGCAATACCTATTGCACCGAAGAATTAAGGTGGAAGAACCACATAAAAGGAACGGCTCAGCTCAATGTACAAGCTGTCAGGAGTATGGATACACCAGAACATACTGCACACTTCGATCAGTATGTGTAGTTTGTGGAGACTTCCACAACTCCGCTAATTGCCCTGCCAACAAGGAAGAACCCCAAAATAAGAAATGTGGGAACTGCGTAGAAAGTCACACGGCAAACTACAGGGGCTGTGTGGTAAACAAGGAATAGAAAAACTGCATGCGACGAGTGACAACAACGCGCCATCAAAACACTCAAAACGTGTACACTTACTTAAAAACGACGCCGAAAGTATTTTCGGGACGGCATCAAGATCCTCATTTAATCAGTTAAATACCCAGAAAGAATTGTCATACGCCGATGCCCTAGGAACAGGAACGGAAAACCCACTCCAGTCTAATCTATAACACGTTCAGCAGGTCCCAGGACTGTCACAAAGCACACTATGAAGCTATGATGGTTACTATGCACCAAAGTATGATGGAATTTATGTTCTTCATGAAAACGACCATGCAAACACTGGTTCAAAACCAGAACATGGTGTTACAGTTGCTTGCAGCTAAGCAGTCCAGATAAATGATGGCAAATCTACGAATAACCATGTGGAACGCCAATGCCGTTTCCCGGTACAAACATGAAATAACACAGTTCCTGAATGAAAACCATCTCGACAATATGCTACTGATAGAGACGAACCTCACAAACAAATACAATTTCCAAATAAGAGGCTACACCTTCTACCGCACAGATCATCCAGATGATAAAGACGGAACCGGCATCCTAATCAGGGAACACATCAAACACCACTTTCATGAAAGGTTTGCAACTAATTACTTGCAGGCCACGTCTATCAAAGTGCAGTCAGAAAGCGGACCCCTTTCCATAGCCGCTATATACTGCCCGCCTCGCTTTACAATTACTGAAGGACAATTCATGGATTTTTACAACTTACTTGGAGATCGCTTCATAGCAGCAGGAGATTATAATGCCAAACATGCCCACTGGGCTCCAAAAGGAAGGCAATTATATAATGCAATTATAAAACTAAGGAACAAATTGGACTATGATTCCCCAGGTAGCCCCACATACTGGCCAGCAGACCCCAGAAAGGTCCCAGACTTAATTGATTTTGCGGTGACAAAAACATTTCACGCAATATAATAAGCGCCAAAGCGCTTTCGGACCTTTCAGCTGACCACTCGCCAGTGCTAATAACTCTTCTTCAAGGCCCAGAAACTACAGATCACCCCCAGAGACTGACATCGAACAGAACAAACTGGTTAAAATATAAAATGTATGTAATGTGAGGAGTTAAATAACTCCCCACAAATAAATGAGAGTTTGGAGAATACAGCTGGTGAGAGTTTGGAGAGTACGGCTGGAGAGAGTTTGGAGAATACAGCTGGTGAGAGTTTGGAGAATACAGCTGGTGAGAGTTTGGAGAGTACGGCTGGAGAGAGTTTGGAGAGAACGTGTAACGGTAGAAGGCGGCGGACTTTGGACCGAGTATGGAGCCGTGCGCAAAACCGAAAAAGGAGAAGCCGAGGATTAACGGGATACGCCGGCCTATAAAAGCGGGCCGAGCGCAGGAAGCGGGATCAGTCGATCACAAGGAGTCAATCCAGCAAGATCAGAAGACAAGCAGAAAACCAGTGAATAAAACAAGTCAAGTCAACATCAGGAAGCAGAGCCGCGCCGAGTCAAGAGTTGAAGTCTCCGAGCTGAGAAACAGGTAGCTGAGGTCCTTAAGGCATCACGCGGCTAAGTCCAGGCGCTTTGTTCTAATTCTGGTCGCGATTTGAGCTTGGCGTATTGCTCGGCGAATCCGACAGAAGTGAATAAAAAGAGTCCTCCGACAAAGAACCGTGGGCTCGGAAGGGAAGTTGTCCAGAACCAGCTGCCGTGCGAAAACAATTGCCTTGTCGAATTCCGGCGTACGCCTGAACCGACAGGCGAGAATTGTGCAGGCCCTGGTGCGACTAGCCAAGAAGGACGCGCGTCCGAACCACGGGTGTCTCGAGAGGCGTATGCGTTGAGAGCACAGTAGTTCACCGCCAGAGTCCTAGACGGGTAGCTAACCAAATCCCGAGAGCCAAAGACCCGCTGCACCTAGCCTCACAAGAGCACGCGGACAACGGAGCCAGGATTCACGAGCAGAGCGAGGACATCGAGGACACGAGACACGACGAGCAGTCATCGCAGGCCCAGCAACAACCAAGCTACACTCCGACGTATCAAGCCGCACGGCGAAGAGGCGAGGGCGGAAGCGTTCGTCTTGAACCTAGCGTCCTGCCACAGGGACTACATTGGCGGCCTTCCGGCGTATGCTTGAACCGTCAGGTAGAAACTGTGTAGGCGTCTGGTGTGACCGGCCGGGACAGATCCAGGGACAGGAGGCTGTGGCTGCGAAAGGCGTACGCTTTGAGAGCCCAGTGCCTGTTCACCCTGATCTGGGAACGGTGACGCATCCCTAGACCCTCAAAAGCCCCGAGGCCAAAGACAGCGGAGGCGTTACGGAGCAGCGAGCATCGAAGTCAGCGAGGCAGCGGAGAGCGACGGTGGAGCGACCACAATTCTTCAAGGGAGGCATTGATTTACCCATCTGTCACCATTAGTCCCAGGCCGAGGGACAAGTCGGCGAATAAAGATCTTTGTAAATATCCTAACCTTCTGCGCGTTCTCACTAGACAATCGGGCGGTCACGTTTATATAAATTTGGTGGGACGAACAACACAATTCTTCTGAGCTAGCCGCACGATACTCGTAGCGAGCAGACATATAAAAATCAGTTCGTTACATCTGGCGCCCAAAACGTGATTGTCCGGTCGGTGAGAACCAGCAAACTGTGAGGAACCGTAGAACTGCCCTCACAAATATACTTTGTAGCCATGTAGGAATTTGTAGCCATGTAGAATTTTTGTAGCCATGTAAGATTTTTTGTAGCCATGTAGGATTTTGTAGCCATGTAGGAATATTTTTAGTTTAGCTTTTTAATAGCCAACGCAGCAGTTGCACACAGTTGAACCATCGAACGCCTGAGCGCGACCAACGCGCTCTCGCTCTCTTCTTCACACACTTCAAAACATCAGCGGCTGCACACAGTTGAACCACCGAACGCCTGAGCGCGACCAACGCGCTCTCGCTCTCTTCTTCACACACTTCAAAACATCAGCGGCTGCACACAGTTGAACCACCGAACGCCTGAGCGCGACCAACACGCTCTCGCTCTCTTCTTCACACACTTCAAAACATCAGCGGCTGCACACAATTAAAGAACGCTGAGCGCGAACAACGCGCTCCTCTTCACACACACCTCGAACGTCAGCAGCTACACACATTGGAACCATCGAACGCCTGAGCGCGAACCAACACACTCTCGCCCGCTTCGAACAGTTTGAACACCTGCACAAAGCCAACACACACATAAGCTTTTCGTCGCACGATCGAACCAAATCGCAACCAACCCGACCGATGTTTTCGAGCAAGGGGAAACAATTTCGCACGATCGAACCAAATCGCAACCAACCCGACCGATGTTTTCGAGCAAGGGGAAACAATTTCGCACGATCGAACCAAATTGCAACCGACCCGACCGATGTTTTCGAGCAAAGGGGAAATAATTTTGCCTGCAAACTGCCGAAGCGCAAGCGCAGCGGCAGCGACGCCGACGCAATGCATGGGGAACGCGCGCCAATATCAAAGAGGGGAAATTCAATGACTCTTGAGGCTTCGCGCGTGCCAGACGAGAGATCGAGACGTGACAAACCCGGGAAAACGACCCCACTGTGAAAAGTTTTTTCGGACAAGTGCAACAAAAATTGAAGAAAATGGAAAACGAGTGCGGTGATGTGGATGGAGTGCGCGACGCTATTCCCGCTGCGGAGGCATGGGAAATCAACTGGCTGGACCTGCTGTGGACGGAAACGTAAGCGTCAAATATATATTTTTTTCGGATATATTTTGTTTTTAAAAATAACCTGAACTGGACTGGAGTTTTGTGACAAGGAGGCTCTGTACACCCCTTGCACAAAACTTAAATAAAGCAAACGAAGTATTTAAAACTAAAGAAAACTATTTGTCTGACCGTGTTTTGTGTGTGAGTGAACATAGGAGGGGAATGGGAACAGTTTTTCTCTTGCCACCACCTAGGAAAACCCATGTTTCTCTGCCGATCGTTGCCGGACCGCGTGGTGGCCAAGGATTACGACGGAGTCTTGCACTCGCTTGTCGGATCCGAGGCTGTTGCCGGTCCCGGAGCGCGTAGTGGCCGTGGATTACGACGGAGCTAGGCTCGGTTGTCGGGTCCAGGGTCAGTGCGGGCTCCGGAACGTGCGGCTGAGAGAGATTTCGACGGAGTCTTGTACTCGATTTTCGGATCTAACTCCGCTGCAGGTTTCGGCCCATGGTCGGCATCTCTGGGTGACAATGCCCACAAACCCCTTCCTTTCCTTTTGTTGTTGTCTCTGCCGATCGTGGTCGGACCGCGTGGTGGCCAAGGATTACGACGGAGTCTTGTACTCGTTTGTCGGATCCGAGGCCGTTGCCGGTCCCGGAGCGCGTAACGGCCGTGGATTACGACGGAGCTAGGCTCGTTTGTCGGGTCCAGGGTCAGTGCGGGTTCCGGAGCGTGTGGCTGAGGGAGATTTCGACGGAGCTTTGCACTCGATCGTCGGATCTAACTCCGTTGCCGATTTCGGCCCATGGTCGGCATCTCTGGGTGACAGTGCCCACAAGACCCCCTTCCTCTTTTTTTGTGTCTGGTTCTGTTGATCGTGGCCGGACCGCGGGTTGACCAAGGATTACGACGGAGCTAGCCTCGGTTGTCGGATCCAAGGATCATTGCGGGTTCCGAGGCGCGTGGCGGGTAGGGATTACGACGGAGCTTTGCTCGATTGTCGGATCCAAACCCGCTGTGAGTTCCGGCCCCGAAGTCTGAATAGGGTCATTCTTATCTCGCCCCCCCTTGAGTCCTTGAACTGAAATAAATATTTGTAAGTGACCCTGGGAGCCCTGAGCACAATATCCCAGCCCAAGAACTTCCTTACATATATATAAATTTTTGCTCAAGAAAATAAAATTTTTTTTTTTGGGTATATGGCGTAAAGACCCATGAGATAGACACCCAGACCCTAAGATCAGACCAATTTTGTTTTTTTCTCTTACACACACACACAGCAATTTCCTTACATTTTCCCTCTACGAAACCGCGTGGTGGCCCAGGATTACGACGGAGTCTCGCACTCGTTTGTCGGATCCGAAGCCATTGCCGGCCCCGGAGCACGTAGCGGCCGCGGATTACGACGGAGCTAAGCTCGATTGTCGGGTCCCGGAGCACGCTGGAATTTTTTTTCCTGGGGAAAACGGGAAGGGAACATTTAAATCGGTGTGGTTGAAAAAAAAAAAATTTTTTTTTTCTCCTCTCTCGCTTCCCACGTTGTCCCGAACGCGGTGGACACGTGGCCGGCGACTATAAGAGGAGCACACCGGGCTACCAGAAGGCAGTCAAGCTCCGGCCCTCAAGCGGGGAACATCGTCGCGAACAACAGACTCCTATAAACATTCGGCATCCTAGCCCGAATCCTAGCACCGTGCGCAACCAAAGGACCCCGAGTCCTGTGAACATTCGGCATCCTAGCCCGAATCCTAGCACCGCGCGCCTCAACCAAAGGACCCCGAGTCCTATAAACATTCGGCATCCTAGCCCGAATCCTAGCACCGCGCGCCTCAACCAAACGACCCCGAGTCCTATAAACATTCGGCGTCCTAGCCCGAATCCTAGCACCGCGCGCATCAACCAAAGGACCCCGAGTCCTATAAATATTCGGTATCCTAGCCCGAATCCTAGCACCGTGCCCAAAAAGGACCCCCGAGTCCTATAAATATTTCGGTACCCGCGTACACAATCAAACGGTACGAAATTTTTTTATAAATTTTTCCCCCTCCGCTCTCTGTCGCTTGGAAACCATGGGCGTAAGATGGATCTCGTATCGCCGCAAGGAGGAACTCCAACTCCTCTTAGCCGAGTTCGGGTTACCCCAAGGGGGAACCGTCGAAGAACTGCGCAGTCGGCTAGCGACTTTTCTCACCCGGGAGGATCTAGAGCCGGAACTCCTGGACCGAGCCAGAGCATTGGCTAGTACGTTCCCAGAGGCAGCCACACCCAGGGATAAATCCCCGACCCCTCTGGGAGGACAAGAACCCCGGGAACAGAAGCCAAGCACAGCAGTCGTCGACACCGGGAGCACCCCCCTAAGACTGGAAGTACCACCAGGCAACCGACCAACAAGGAACACAAACACGGACCCACCTGCACGCGAGGAAATATCCTCCGCCACCTTGGCAGAAAAACTACGGAGCTGGGGCATCTTATTTGACGGACAGTCCAACCCGCTCACATTTATCGAACGCCTGGAAGTACAAGCCGAAGCATACCGGCTCAGGACCGCACGACTCCCCAGAGTAATCTCCGGATTGCTTACGGGAAAAGCGGAAAGTTGGTACCGCACATTCCAAATGCAGGACGTGTCGTGGGAAATTTTCAGGAAGGAATTTCTTGAATTCTTCCTCCCACCACAATACTTCCAACGATTGGAAGACACGATCCGGACGAGATACCAGCAACCGGGCGAGAGCTGCAAGGAATATGTAGTGGAGCTCCGACTCCTGATGCAGCGGGCAAAATTTACTCCGGCGCAGGAACTGGAGCGACTCTACCAGAACCTTCGACCGGAATACCAGCTATTTGTGAGGCGCCAAGACTTTGAGGATCTGGCCACTCTGATCCAACGGGCCACGGCCTATGAGATCACTCGCGACCGCGATCGAGCACTGCATACAAATTTTCTAGCAGCTATGCCACACAGACGACCCCGACGATTTCCAGCTCCCATACCATCCACAGGAAACGTGAGTCACCCCCTGGAACTTCCAGGCACCCCAGCAACAAATCGAATGATGGCACAGGTACCCGAACCCCACCTTTACGATTCGAAGGGGGGCGCATCGTGGCGACGGTCGCCATCGAGGGGAGGATATTTCACGCCACCCTGGACACCGGGGCGTCAAGGAGCTTCATCAGCGCGAAAGTAGCCGACGACATTGGGAATACCAATAACCGCCGGAATGTACGAACGAGGATTGCCCTGGCAGATGGATCCACCACCGACGTCACCCACGCCCTGACCACCACCGTAACCCTAGGACGGGATACGGCTAAGACCACACTGCTAGTGCTACCGTCCATCTTGGACGAGATCATTCTCGGAATCGACTTCCTCTGCGGGATCAAGACCACTATCCAGTGCGGGAAAGCCCAGTTGTCTCTCTCCTACTACACTCCGCCGCTAACAAGCAGAAGCAAACCACCCACCGGTAGTCCAAGCGCCGTCGGCAGCACCTAACGGTCTCGACGATCGGCGTCTCGAATACAAGTCAACGAGCCTACCGCAACCCCACGACGATCACCGGCACTTCTACAAGTGGAGACCCACACCGTAACACCGCGACCTCGACCCACGCCGTCACCAGGGAATAACTCTTTTTATTTAAAACCTTTGGCCGATGCCGCCGCAGCACGGAGAAACAACCCCTTTCGAAAGTCACCAACGACTACCCACCCACCAGGACAAACCCAAGGGGTGACAGCCAGCCTAGCAACGGTCACCACTGAAGGACCCGAGGAAGCCCGGATCCAATCCTTTCTCGAAGCGGAACTCGCCCCATTTGAGCATATGACCGGTACCTCTCACATAGCCGAACATAGGATTGTCATGAAGGACGACAAGCCCATCAAGCAGAGGTACTTTCCAAAGAACCCTGCCATGCAGAAAATCATTAACGAACAGGTTGATGAACTGCTTCGCGACGGACGCATCGAGCCCTCCCGGAGTCCTCACAGCGCACCCATCGTCCTCGTCGGCAAGAAGACAGGAAATGTGCGCATGTGCGTGGACTATCGCCAGCTAAACGCTCACTCGGTGCCCGACGCCTACCCATTACCGCGGATAGGACACATCTTGGAACGACTTCGCAACGCTAAGTTTATCTCGACGCTGGATTTAAAAAGCGGTTACTGGCAGATCCCGGTGGCCCCAGACAGCCGCGCCTGTACCGCATTTACCGTGCCGGGCCGCGGACTCTTCCAGTGGAAAGTAATGCCATTCGGCTTGCACTCGGCGCCTGCTACATTTCAGTGGGCACTGGACAGCGTGATAGGACCCGACATGGAGCCTCACGCATTCGCCTATCTAGATGACATCATCGTCATCGGGACCTCGTTGGACGAACACTTCACCAACCTACGGGAAGTACTCCGACGGCTTAGGCAGGCCAACTTGAAGCTGAATAAAGCAAAGTGTAAGTTTTTCCAGCGCAGCATAACTTACCTAGGACACGTCATCAGCGAAGACGGAATCCACACCGACCCAGACAAGATAGCCGCTGTAAGAGAACTCCAGCCACCCACTAACTGCAAGGAACTTCGACGATGCCTGGGGGTAGCATCCTGGTACAGGCGATTTGTGGAGAACTTCGCCACAATCGTCCAACCAATGTCCGCCCTGCTCAGGAAAGGAAGGAAATGGACCTGGAGCGACCCTCAACAACAGGCATTCGAGGAGTTGAAAAGAAAACTCACCGAGGCACCAGTACTGGCCTGCCCGGACTTCAACCTCAAATTCCAACTACAAACCGACGCAAGCGACTTCGGCCTTGGAGCCGTTTTAACCCAGCAAGTCGATGGAACAGAACGAGTCATCGCCTATGCCAGCAGGAGGTTGCTTGCAGCAGAGGAAAATTACTCGGCTACGGAAAAAGAGTGCCTTGCTATAGTGTGGGCAATCAGGAAAATGAGGTGCTACCTCGAAGGATACCGATTTGACGTTATAACAGACCACCTCGCCCTGAAGTGGTTGAACTCAATTGATAACCCGACAGGCCGAATCGCACGATGGGCCCTCGAACTCCAACAATTCCAATTTGACATCTCATACCGACGGGGAAAACAGAACGTCGTCGCGGACGCCCTGTCCAGGCAACCGCTAGCAACGCTCCAGCAGGTGAATGAGACCCACGAACCGTGCAAGTGGATCACCGCGAAGATCAGGCAAATCGAAGCCAACCCGGAGAAATTTCCTGACTACATCCAAGAGAACGGGCAACTCTACCGACACCTCGACAACGCGTTTAGAAAGGAAGACCGTGGAGCATGGAGACTTTGCGTACCCAACAGCCATCAGCGTCGGGTTCTGGAAGAATGCCATGACCACCCCACTGCAGGACACCTAGGGATCAGGAAAACGACCACTCGAGTCTGCCAACAATATTATTGGCCGGGTTTGTTTCGAGACATCGCTCGTTACGTTCGACAATGCCCAGCCTGTCAGCAATTTAAGGTGAGTCAACGCAAACAAGCAGGGAAGATGCTAACCAGGAAATCGGAGGGACCATTCTCAACCCTGTGCGCGGACTTCGTAGGGCCTCTGCCCAGGTCCCGCAAAGGACACACGATGTTACTGGTGTTTTTGGACCATTTCACCAAATGGGTGGAGTTAATACCCTTACGCCGAGCTACCGCCACCAGTCTGGAATTAGCCTTCCGGGAGCGAATACTGGCTAGGTTCGGCGCTCCTAAAACTTTTATCTGCGACAATGGGACCCAGTTTACCAGTAGGGCCTTCAAAGCATTCTGCAAGAAAGCAGGAATAGAGGTCCAACATACTGCTCCATACTCCCCCCAACAGAACCCTACAGAGCGAGCCAACCGCACCATCAAAACGATGATCGCGCAGTACGCCACAGAGGACCAACGAACATGGGATCACCTGTTGCCGGAAATCACCCTGGCCATCAACACGAGTGTCTCCAACAGCTCCGGATTCAGCCCAGCGTACCTAGTACAGGGTCGTGAGCCCCGATTACCCGGAAGCTGGTTCAACGAAGTTACACCAGGGGCCGGCGAAGCGCCCAGAGACCCCCAGAGTAAGGCAGAACATCTCAAGAACATTTTTCAAACAGCCAAGGAAAACATGGAGAGAGCAGCCCAGGAACAAAGTCGCTATTACAACTTGCGCCGACGGGAATGGAGACCGACCATTGGGATGTGGGTTTGGGTCCGAACCCACCACCTGTCCAACGCCGCGGAGGCGTTCAATGCAAAACTAGCACCAAAGTTCGAAGGTCCCTATAAGATCATAAAATTTCTGTCACCAAACATCGCCAGAGTCCAACTCCGAGGAACACGCAAACGTCGCAACGCAAATCTAGCCGATTTGAAACCCTTTCATGGGGATCAGACCGCCGAGGACCCAGAAGAGGACGCCGAAGGGATCCACGAGTTCACTCTAGATATTCATCAAACCCGAGACACCTGTGCGCCACTGCCGGGTGGTCAAGGGAAAAGGGCAAACTAAAATGTGCCGCGGGGCCCTTGCTACGACAAGGAGATTCAATGGGGCCACTTGAGCCTGGGACCCCCCAGCGCCAACGCCCCACAACCCTCCCCAGGGGTGGGGGGGGATTTCTAACTCCTTAGGGTAGACCACGCCAAATTAGTCACGCCTAGTTATCACCATAGTCACCGACACTCGACGACACACGACTAGAACTTCCATAACATCACTGACTCTCCACGCTAACACGTTCTTCTCTCCTATCTAGCGCCGAGAGCGGATTCTTCACACCATCCAGCCGTGGGTCTTCCCCCACCGAGGCCCCTTGGACACCGCCCATGAGCCCCCGGCCTTGGAAGTTGCCACTATCCTGGCCCGAGTCAGCCAGTACGCTGCCCAACACGCCCGTCGACTCGTTGGCACTCAGCAGCCATAGCGACCACCAGGGACCAGAACAGCCGACAGACGACGTCCCGCAGTGCAGCCAGGCGGATCCACTGTGGTGCTCCGTGTCGCGACTGGCCACCATTCACGTCCTGGAACCCCTGGGCGAGGAGGTCCAACCGGTCGCGCAGGCCACTAGCAGCTGGGTGGGCGTAGCCGGATTAGGTCCACATCCTGGGGACGACACTCCAACTTGCAGCCAGGCGGACTCAAGCCTGCTTACCGCTACCCGACTGGCACAGCTGCAAGCCCTGGAGCCCGGGGACGAGGCCACTCAGCCAACAATAAGTGCCATCAGCCACTGGGTCGACGAGGTAGGACTGCCCTCCTTCGGACCCTCCATGTTGGAGGAGAGCCTCCGCCAAATACGGGTTGGAGCCACCGGCTCGGTTGGCAGTTCCGAGCTCGTCTCCGGAAGCTCGTCTGAGTCGGCGAGCACTTCCGAGGTGTCGTCCGAGCCGGAGAGACTGCACCAGCACGCAGCTCTCCCTCCAGTGGCCATGCGCCTAGCTGCAGCCAACGCAGCCTGGGACCAGATCCCCGTTGCGGACGACAGCTCGAGCGAGGAGTCGAACCCGGACTCTGCACTGTCGACGGAACAGAGCTCCCGCAGCAGTCAACCGGTCATCGGCAACGACCAGGGCAGTCCTAGCAGGTCCGACGACAGCAGCATCCAAGGCGAGGACGATCCACGTGGGGAAACCCACAGTCCTCAAATGGCGGAGGACTGCTACAGCGACGTCAGCGAGGAAGAGCGACCGCTGCCATGGATCGCCGAGGTGGCGAACGAGGCGATGGCAGCCCTGCAGCCGGCAGACGACGTCCCCGGTGGCAGCCACGACGAGTGTCCAGTGCCCTGGGAACTCTGCCTCGATTTGGAAGAGGAAAGGGAGCTCTGGAACGCCCTGGAAGAAAACCAGCTATCCCCGGCCACCCCGGAGGAGGACCAGTGGACAGAAGCCCCCGCAGAGTGGGCAGTGGACACCGAGCGACGCAGACTCCCCAACGCGCTCATCGTCTTCGTCCAACAACATGAGCGCCGAGGGGTACGCTTCCTACGGAAGGTGAAGGGACGAACGTATAGGGTTGCGATCAGCAACCATCGCTTCATCCGCGTCTCGCTCCAGCACCCCGAAGGAAGGGGGGGTGTGAGGAACCGTAGAACGGCCCTCACAAATATACTTTGTAGCCATGTAGGAATTTCTAGCCATGTAGAATTTTTGTAGCCATGTAAGATTTTTTGTAGCCATGTAGGATTTTGTAGCCATGTAGGAATATTTTTAGTTTAGCTTTTTAATAGCCAACGCAGCAGTTGCACACAGTTGAACCATCGAACGCCTGAGCGCGACCAACGCGCTCTCGCTCTCTTCTTCACACACTTCAAAACATCAGCGGCTGCACACAGTTGAACCACCGAACGCCTGAGCGCGACCAACGCGCTCTCGCTCTCTTCTTCACACACTTCAAAACATCAGCGGCTGCACACAGTTGAACCACCGAACGCCTGAGCGCGACCAACACGCTCTCGCTCTCTTCTTCACACACTTCAAAACATCAGCGGCTGCACACAATTGAACCATCGAACGCCTGAGCGCGAACAACGCGCTCTCGCTCTCTTCTACACACACCTCGAACGTCAGCAGCTACACACATTGGAACCATCGAACGCCTGAGCGCAACCAACACACTCTCGCCCGCTTCGAACAGTTTGAACACCTGCACAAAGCCAACACACACATAAGCTTTTCGTCGCACGATCGAACCAAATCGCAACCAACCCGACCGATGTTTTCGAGCAAGGGGAAACAATTTCGCACGATCGAACCAAATCGCAACCAACCCGACCGATGTTTTCGAGCAAGGGGAAACAATTTCGCACGATCGAACCAAATTGCAACCGACCCGACCGATGTTTTCGAGCAAAGGGGAAATAATTTTGCCTGCAAACTGCCGAAGCGCAAGCGCAGCGGCAGCGACGCCGACGCAATACATGGGGAACGCGCGCCAATATCAAAGAGGGGAAATTCAATGACTCTTGAGGCTTCGCGCGTGCCAGACGAGAGATCGAGACGTGACAAACCCGGGAAAACGACCCCACTGTGAAAAGTTTTTCGGACGAGTGCAACAAAAATTTAAGAAAATGGAAAACGAGTGCGGTGATGTGGAGGGAGTGCGCGACGCTATTCCCGCTGCGGAGGCATGGGAAATCAACTGGCTGGACCTGCTGTGGACGGAAACGTAAGCGGCAAATATATATTTTTTTTGTGGATATATTTTGTTTTAAAAATAACCCGAACTGGACTGGAGTTTTGTGACAAGGAGGCTCTGTACACCCCTTGCACAAAACTTAAATAAAGCAAACGAAGTATTTAAAACTAAAGAAAACTATTTGTCTGACCGTGTTTTGTGTGTGAGTGAACATAGGAGGGGAATGGGAACAGTTTTTCTCTTGCCACCACCTAGGAAAACCCATGTTTCTCTGCCGATCGTTGCCGGACCGCGTGGTGGCCAAGGATTACGACGGAGTCTTGCACTCGCTTGTCGGATCCGAGGCTGTTGCCGGTCCCGGAGCGCGTAGTGGCCGTGGATTACGACGGAGCTAGGCTCGGTTGTCGGGTCCAGGGTCAGTGCGGGCTCCGGAACGTGCGGCTGAGAGAGATTTCGACGGAGTCTTGTACTCGATTTTCGGATCTAACTCCGCTGCAGGTTTCGGCCCATGGTCGGCATCTCTGGGTGACAATGCCCACAAACCCCTTCCTTTCCTTTTGTTGTTGTCTCTGCCGATCGTGGTCGGACCGCGTGGTGGCCAAGGATTACGACGGAGTCTTGTACTCGTTTGTCGGATCCGAGGCCGTTGCCGGTCCCGGAGCGCGTAACGGCCGTGGATTACGGCGGAGCTAGGCTCGTTTGTCGGGTCCAGGGTCAGTGCGGGTTCCGGAGCGTGTGGCTGAGGGAGATTTCGACGGAGCTTAGAACTCGATCGTCGGATCTAACTCCGTTGCCGATTTCGGCCCATGGTCGGCATCTCTGGGTGACAGTGCCCACAAGACCCCCTTCCTCTTTTTTTTGTGTCTGGTTCTGTTGATCGTGGCCGGACCGCGGGTTGACCAAGGATTACGACGGAGCTAGCCTCGGTTGTCGGATCCAAGGATCATTGCGGGTTCCGAGGCGCGTGGCGGGTAGGGATTACGACGGAGCTTTGCTCGATTGTCGGATCCAAACCCGCTGTGAGTTCCGGCCACGAAGTCTGAATAGGGTCATTCTTATCTCGCCCCCTTGAGTCCTTGAACTGAAATAAATATTTGTAAGTGACCCTGGGAGCCCTGAGCACAATATCCCAGCCCAAGAACTTCCTTACAAAACAAACAGAAAATGGGGAAAGGATGGATTTATCTCCTCAAGAAAGAGGATTTCGCCAAAATAGGAGCCAAGCTAGGCATCACTTTGGAGGGAAGAACGGATGACATGAGGAAAGCCCTCTCAGAGTACCTCACAAGGAAACAGGATGACCCAAGAGTAGCAGAGATCTGGGCTGAGCTGGAAGAGAAATACGACGATAAGCCAGGCCCAACAATCAAATTGCTGAACCCTGACGCCGAGGAGCTCATAGCAAGTCTTGGAGTGGACAGCATGAGGGAAGCTAGCAGGAGTCGAAACACGAGCCAAGAAAGAAAATCAGGGCAGCAAAGACCTAGCACACCAGATTACGCCAAAATCGCAAAGCAAGTGAGAGAATGGTCGTTCAAATTCGATGGCACTTTGGAATTCCTAGAACAGGTAGAGTGGTTCGCAAACACGTACGGTCTGAACCTAAACATGATCCCACGTGCAATGCCAGAGCTATTGCAAGGCAAAGCCCTGAAATGGTTTATTTCAAACAATAAACATTGGAGAACATGGGGAGAGTTCAGCGAAAGTTTCCAGACGTACTTTCTGCCGAGAGGGTTCTTCTCGAAGTTGGCAGACAAGGTGAAACAGCGGAACAGGGTTTCAGGGAACCGTTCAAAGATTACATGGTGGACATGCAGACTTTGATGAGGCCACTCGGGTACTCGCCAAAGGAGACCCCAGAAATAATCAAGGACAACTGCACACCAGACCTGAGAATCCTACTAAGAACGTACAAAGTGGACGATCTGGACACATTAATGATCCTGGCTGACGAGTACGAAGAACTGGACAAAGAGCGAGAAGAGTTCATTCACGAACACAAGTTCTCTCGAAACAAAATCGCAGCACCACCACAAACTACATGCAGGAGATGTGAAGACAGCACGGTAAACCAAACACCGTCCTTTGGCCAGTGGACACCGGCCAATACAACACAATAAAGGCAACCAACGAACACATTATGGAGGCCACCAAACACCACTCAGGTGGCACGCAACCCAATGCCAAGAGCCACCAATACACAGACCCACGTGATGAACCCACAGGAGGCATGTCGCCGTTGTGGAGGACACGAACACTGGGCACGAGGATGCAGAAACCAGAGACTACTGTTCTGCTGGGTGTGCGGCAAAATTGGCATCAGAAGTGTAGAGTGCTGCCAAAAGACGGGAAATGGGCAGCGATCCCAGTCGCAGAGAGGCGCACAGGGGTCGCAAAATGTCTCCTCTCCAAACTAACTGGCAAGTTGATCGAGGAAGAGCAGCAGTTATCCGCGTACGTTGAAATTGGAGGCGTCGCATACAAGGCCACAATTGACACTGGAGCAACATCAAGTTTCATCAATGAGGAGCTGGCGGATAGACTGACTGACACAGGAATGATCACAAAGACAAGACGGCAAGTTAGGTTGGCAGACGGCAGATGCAGCCGGATAAGCTCACTGCTCGAAATAACGGTGAAATTTGGAAACAAACAATTGGAGATGAATCTGTTAATACTTCCAGGAGTAGTGGACGAACTAGTGCTGGGATGGAATTTCCTCACAGGAGTCGGGGCAGAAATAAGATGTGCCGGGCATGAATTGCAAATACCGGCAAGAAAACGGCACAATGGATGTCTGGAAGAAAGGCTGTCGGTGGCTGTAGATTCACACTTAAGTGATGAAGAGGACATTGAGAAATTCCTCGCCAAACAGTTAGCAGAATTCAGCACCATGTCAGGAACATCTACAGTGGCCGAGCACCAAATCACCATGAAAGACGACAAGCCAATCAAGCAGAGGTATTATCCTAAGAACCCAAGAGTCCAAGGAGAGATCAACGCAAAAGTGGACGAGCTGTTACAAATGGGCTTCATAGAACATTTAAGAAGTCCATACAGCTCGCCCATCGTGATGGTGAAAAAGAAAACGGGCAAGTGGAGGCTATGCGTGGATTTCAGACAAATAAACGCGAAGTCCATAAAAGATGCCTACCCGATGCCACGAATCAACTATATCCAGGACCAACTCAGAGAGGCGAAATATATAAGCAGTCTAGATCTGAAAGACGGATATTGGCAAGTCCCTTTGGAAGCAAATAGTCGGCAATATACGGCATTTACAGTACCCGGCAAAGGTTTATTCCAATGGAAAGTAATGCCTTTCAGACTACATTCAGCATCGGCCACGTTCCAAAGGGCTCTGGATCAGGTAATCGGCCCGGAGATGTCACCATACGCATTTGCATACCAAGATGACATCATTGTGATCGGACGCACACTGAAAGAACACGTGGAGAACCTAAAGGAAGTGTTCAGGCGCCTAAAGGAAGCAAATTTGAGAATAAACGCCGATAAATGCAAATTCTTCAAGCAAGAATTGCTTTACCTAGGACACCGCGTTACGAGCGAAGGGATAGGCACAGATCCCGAGAAGGCAGCAGCCATAGCCGAACTAAAGCCACCGTCGACAGTACGCGAACTACGGCAATACCTAGGCGTAGCCTCATGGTATCGACGATTTGTGCCAGACTTTGCGCGTATAGTTAGACCACTGAACGATCTTCTACGCAAAGGCACAAAGTGGACATGGACGCCGGAACACCAACAGGCCTTCGAAGAGGTAAAGGCACGATTAGTAGCCGATCCAGTGCTGGCGTGCCCAGATTTTGAGAAAAGGTTCATCCTTCAGACGGACGCCAGCGACTATGGGTTAGGGGCAATCCTGACTCAAGAGACAGAGGACGGCGAAAGGGTCATTTCTTACTCAAGCCGGACACTGAACGGCGCGGAGAAAAATTACTCCACTACTGAAAAAGAGTGCTTGGCAATCGTGTGGGCAATCAGGAAGCTGAAGCCGTACTTGGAGGGCTACCATTTTAAAGTGGTTACAGACCACATGGCTTTAAAGTGGTTAAACAGCATAGAAAGCCCGTCCGGAAGGATAGCAAGATGGGCCCTGGAATTACAGCAGTACGACTTCGAGGTAGCGTACAGGAAAGGACAACTGAACGTAGTAGCAGACGCCTTATCCCGACAACCGTTGCCGGAGACATTTAGGGCCATAAAAGACGCATCAGAACCTACCAATAGCTGCAGCTGGATCAGGAGTATGTTGGAGAAAATAAGAGCACAACCACAAAAATATCCAGATTATGTAATGGAAGGCGAGTCACTATATAGGCACATTCCTCACAGAGCGGGCTATGAAGATGTCGTGGCTTGGAAACTGTGCGTTCCGCAAGGTCTAAGACAAGCCGTCCTAGAAGAAAACCATGACTCCCCATCCGCTGGCCATGTTGGGAGTAGAAGAACAATAGCACGCCTGGCAGCCCGATACTACTGGCCGGGAATGCACAGAGACGCCAGGATCCACGTACGCAAGTGTGAAGTTTGCCTAAAATACAAGCCCAATCAGCTGCAGGCTGCAGGGAAAATGCTAACTCAGGTACCAGAGGAACCATGGGCAACAGTGTGTGCGGACTTCGTCGGGCCACTACCTAGATCAAAGCATGGAAATCAAATGTTATTGGTTTTAGTTGATCGGTTCTCTAAATGGACGGAAATTGTACCACTACGAACAGCAACGGCAGAGACCCTACAGAAGGCGTTCAGAGAACGCATAATATCAAGATTCGGGGCTCCAAAGATAGTGATAACCGACAACGGAGTACAGTTCACCAGTCGATCCTTTAAAAGATTTCTTAACGAAATGGGAATAAAACAACAACAACAACAACAATACACACCGCAGGAAAACCCGACAGAACGGACTAACCGTACGGTGAAGACGATGATAGCTCAATTCGCAGGAAAAGATCACAGAACGTGGGACGAGAACTGGCCAGAGATTATGCTAGCAGTGAACTCAAGCATATCTGAATCAACTGGATACTCCCCAGCGTTTCTCACACAAGGCCGGGAACCCCGTCTGCCAAACGCATTATATGACAAAGAAACGTTAGGCTCTGGGAGAAACATAGAGACGCCAGATGAGAAGGCCGCCAAATTGAAAGAAATCTTCGAAATAGTAAGGCGAAATATGGAAAAAGCATCCCAGGACCAAGCCAGACATTACAATCTGAGGAGGAGGCAGTGGACACCAGAGGTGGGCAGCATAGTGTGGGCCAAAGAACACCACCTATCCAAAGCAGCCGAGGGATTTGCTGCGAAACTAGCCCGAGGTACGATGGTCCTTACCAGGTTGTAGATTTCGTCTCGCCGGTAATCTGCAAAATACGCCACACACATTCGAAGAAAGAGAGGATGAGCTTAAGCAGCAACAAACAGAAACGGCATAAGAGCAGACCGCGGACACATCGGAGGACTAGGACAAGGATTTCACATTGATACAGACTACGAGGCAACAGGATTAGGCGTCACGCCAAAGCAAGAGTCATCCATACGCCACGCAGAAAGGACAATCACAAGGATAAGACACAGAATATAAATGGAAAATGATGCTAGGGACCCCGATTACGAGGCAGACGGATTCAGCGTCAGGCATACGCCCGAGTCATCCATCGATACGCCGCGTAGATAAGGTGTAAAAAAAAAAGGGGACCCATACAACGAGGCAGTCGGATTCAGCGTCGAGCATACGCCCGAGTCATCCGCCTATACGCCGCGTAAATAGGGTACCTGATGAAAAGAAAGGGTGCATTAAAAACCCCTACGAGGCAGTCGGATTCAGCGTCGGGCATACGCCCGAGTCATCCGCCCGAGTCATCTGCCCGAGTCATCCGCCTATACGCCGCGTGGAACAGGTTTATAAAGTACGAGCAGCAACTGCAAATCCGTAGCGTCGTTAGACTCTATACGGATTAGAGCAGAGCTGCCGAAGAAAGGGGAGAGACGGCAGATCAGAGCTGCACCGTAGGTCCCGATGCGATGCGAGTGATTTTAAAAAAATAATAATAACATATAAGAAAATAAAAACATAACACAGAAAACACGGGCACAGCAAACATAACAAACGCGCACAATACAAGCAGATAAATAACACAAACACCAAAAAAAAGGGTACAGGCGGCATCGGTCTTTCCGTTCACGACATCGAGGCTCTACGGCCAAGGGCGACTGGAGGGCGACAGGCTAAAAGATAGAGTACAAAGTGAGAAGGGTGAAAGTGGAGAAAGAAGGGAAAAAACTTACCATTGAAACTTTCTTGTCATATCGCTCATCTAAAGGGATGGGGGCGCTTCGATTAATAAGCGGTCGATTGGCACAGAACACTGGAGATTTCGGCACAGGAAGGGTCACACTAAAAAGTATCGCCACCAAATCATCGAGATCGGCTGGAACATCGGCTCTGTGGAACTCAGGTACGAGCTGTGAGCGTCGAGGCAACCATTTGAAGGAGCAAGGGGACTCGAAGGCTACAAGGGTTTACAAGGAAGACAGCCGGAGAGAAGAAAATCAAGTCTATGGGGGAAATATCTTGGGGCGGGAACTAATTGGAACGAGAAGGAGCGACTTCGTGGGAAGGAGGACCAGCATCAGCGATCCGGAACAGCGGATCTAGAGAGAACTCCAAGATAACAGCCGGAGAAGAGGTGCAAGTCTCATTTCGTTCCCGAAGAAAGGGGAGAATGTGAGGAGTTAAATAACTCCTCACAAATAAATGAGAGTTTGGAGAATACAGCTGGAGAGAGTTTAAAGAGTACAGCTAGAGAGAGTTGGGAGAGAAACGAGAAGAGAGTTTGGAGAATACGGCTGGAGAGAGTTTGGAGAGAACGAGGAGAGAGAGAGTTTGGAGAGAAGGAGTAACGGTTGAACGCGGCGGACTTTGGACCCTATTATGGTGCCGTGCGCAAAACTGAAAGAGGAGAAGCCGAGAATTAACGGGATACGCCTATATAAGAGGGCCGAGCGCAGGAAGCGGGATCAGTCGATCATAAGGAGTCAATCCAGCAAGATCAGTAGACAATCAGCACATCAGTGAACAACACAAGTCAAGTTAACATCAGGAGGAAGCAGAGCCGCGCCGAGTCAACAGGAGCAAGATCGCCACTTCAAGACGTTCGGGACTTAGAGTCGAAGTCTCCGAGCTCAGAAACAGGTAGCTGAGGTCCTTAAGGCATCTCGCGGCTAAGTCCAGGCGCTTTGTTCCAATTCTTGTCGCGATTTGAGCTTGGCATATTGCTCGGCGAGTCCGACAGAGTTGAATAAAAATGGGCTTCGACAAAAAACCGTGGGCTCGGAAGGGAAGTTGTCCAGAACCAGCGGCCGTGCGAAAACAATTGCCTTGTCGAATTCCGGCGTACGCTTGAACCGACAGGCGAGAATTGTGCAGGCCCTGGTGCGACTAGCCACTAAGGACGCGCGTCCGAACCACGGGTGTCTCGAAAGGCGTATGCGTCGAGTAGTAGATCCAGGGACAGGAGGCTGTGGCTGCGAAAGGCGTACGCTTTGAGAGCCCAGTGCCTGTTCACCCTAGTCTGGGAACGGTAACGCATCCCTAAGCCCCGAGGCCAAAGACAGCGGAGGCGTTCCGGAGCAGCGAGCAGCGAGGCAGCGGAGAGCGACAGTGGAACGACCACAAATTCTTCAAGGAAGGCGTTGAGACAACCATCTGTCACCATTAGTCCCAGGCCGAGGGACAAGTCGGCGAATAAGGATGCTAGTATAAACATTCTAACTTTCCGTGCGTTCTCATTAGACAATCGGGCGGTCACGTTTATATAAATTTGGTGGGACGAACAACACACATCTTCTGAGCTAGCCGCACGATACTCGTAGCGAGCAGACCGTAAAAATCTGGCGCCCAAAAACGTGATTGTCCGGTCGGTGAGAATCAGCAAATGAACAGAAATGGGGAAAGGATGGAAATATCTCCTCAAGAAAGGGGATTTCGCAAAAATAGGAGCCAAGTTAGGCATCACTTTGGAGGGAAGAACGGATGACATGAGGAAAGCCCTCTCAGAGTACCTAACAAGGAAACAGAATGACCCAGGTGTAGCAGAGATCTGGGCTGAGCTGGAAGAGAAATACGACAATAAGCCAAGCCCAACAGTCAAATTGCTGAACCCTGACGCCGAGGAGCTCATAGGAAGTCTTGGAGTGGACAGCATGAAGGAAGCTGGCAGGAGTCGAAACACAAGCCAAGAAAGAAAATCAGGGCATCAAAGAGCTAGCACACCAGATTACGCCAAAATCGCAAAGCAAGTGAGAGAATGGTCGTTCAAATTCGATGGCACAGAGAAGCCACTGGAATTCCTAGAACAGGTGGAGTGGTCCGCAAACACGTACGGTCTGAACCTGAACATGATCCCACGTGCAATGCCAGAGCTATTGCAAGGCATAGCACTGAAATGGTTTATTTCAAACAATAAACATTGGAGAACATGGGGAGATTTCAGCCAAAGTTTCCAGACGTATTTTCTGCCGAGAGGGTTCTTCTCGAAGTTGGAAGACAAGGTGAAACAGCGGAAACAAGGTTTTAGAGAACCGTTCAAAGATTACATGGTGGACATGCAGACTTTGATGAGGCCACTCGGGTACTCGCCAAAGGAGACTCTAGAAATAATCAAGGACAACTGCACACCAGACCTGAGAATTTCATTAAGAACGTACAAAGTGGATGATCTGGACACATTAATGATCCTGGCTGACGAGTACGAAGAACTGGACAAAGAGCGAGAAGAGTTCATTCACGAACACAAGTTCTCACGAAACAAAACTGCAGCACCACCACAAACTGCATGCAGGAGATGTGAAGACAGCACGGTAAACCAAACACCGTCCTAGGCCAGGCCAATGTAACACAACAAAGGCAGCCAACGAACACATTATGGAGGCCACCAAACACCGCTCAGGTGGCACGAAACCCAATGCCAAGAGCCACCAATACACAGAGCCACATAATGAACCCACAGGAGGCATGTCGCCGTTGTGGAGGACACGAACACTGGGCACGAGGATGCAGGAACCAAAGATTACTGTTCTGCTGGGTGTGCGGCAAAGTTAGCATCAGGAGCGTAGAGTGCTGCCAAAGGGCGGGAAATGGGCAGCGATCCCAGTCGCAATTTGATCGAAGAAGAGCAACAGTTATCCGCGTACGATGAAATTGGAGGCGTCGCATACAAGGCCACAATTGACACGGGAGCAACGTCAAGTTTAATCATCGAGGAGCTAGCGGATAGACTGGCTGACAAAGGAATGATCACAAGGACAAGATGGCAAGTTAGGTTGGCAGACGGCAGATGCAGCAGAATAAGCTCATAGCTCGAGATCACGGTGGAATTTGGAAGCAAACAATTGGAGATGAATCTGCTAATACTTCCAGGAGTAGTGGATGAACTAGTGCTGGGATAGAATTTCCTCACGGGAGTCGGGGCGGAAATAAAATGTGCCGGGCATGAATTGCGAATACCGGCAAGAAAACGGCACAATGGATGTCTGGAAGAAAGGCTGTCGGTGGCTGTAGATTCACACTTAAGTGATGAAGAGGACATTGAGAAATTCCTCGACAAACAGTTAGCAGATTTCAGCACCATGTCAGGAACATCTACAGGGGCCGAGCACCAAATCACCATGAAAGACGACAAGCCAATCAAACAGAGGTATTATCCTAAGAACCCAAGAGTCCAGGGAGAGATCAACGCAAAAGTGAACGAGCTGTTACAAATGGGCTTCATAGAACATTCAAGAAGTCCATACAGCTCGCCCGTGAATGGTGAAAAAGAAGACGGGTAAGTGGAGGCTATGCGTTGATTTCAGACAAATAAACGCGAAGTCCATAAAAGATGCCTACCCGATGCCGCGGATTAATTATATCCTGGACCAATTCAAAAATACATAAGCAGTCTAGACTTGAAAGACGCATATTGGCAAGTCCCTTTGGAGGTAAATAGTAGGCAATATACGGAGTTTACAGTACCCGGCAAAAGCTTGTTCCAATGGAAAGTAATGTCTTTCGGACTACATTCAGTATCAGCCACGTTCCAAAGGGCTCTGGATCAGTTAATCGGCCGGAGATGTCACCATACGCGTTTACATACCAAGATGACATCATTGTGATCGGACGCACGGTGAAAGAACACGTGGAGAACCTAAAGGAAGGGTTTAGGCGCCTCAAGGAAGCAAACTTAAGAATAAACGCCGATAAATGCAAATTCTTCAAGCAAGAGTTGCTTTACGTAGGGTACCGCGTTTTACTAGCGAAGGGATAGGCACAGATCCCGAGAAGGTAGCGGCCATAGCCGAACTAGAGCCACCGTCGACAGTACGCGAACTACGGCAATACCTAGGCGTCGCTTTATGGTATCGACGATTTGTGCCAGATTTTGCGCGTATAGTAAAACCACCGAAACTACGCAATAGCACAAAGTGGATATGGACGCCGGAACACCAACAGGCCTTCAAAGAGGTAAAGGCACGACTAGTAGCCGATCCAGTGCTGGCGTGCCCAGATTTCGAGAAAAAGTTCATCCTTCACACGGACGCCAGTGACTATGGATTAGGTGCAATCCTGACTCAAGAGACAGAGGACGGCGAAAGGGTCATTTCATACTCAAGCCGGACACTAAACGGCGCGGAGAAAAATTACTCCACGACAGAAAAATCGTGTGGGCAATCAAAAAGCTGAAACCGTACTTCGAGGGCTACCATTTTAAAGTGGTTACAGACCACATGGCTTTAAAGTGGTTAAACAGCATAGAAAGCCCTTCTGGAAGGATAGCAAGATGGGCCCTGGAGTTACAGCAGTACGACTTCGAGATAGCGTACAGGAAAGGACAGCTGAACGTGGTGGCAGACGCCCTATCCCGACGACCGTTGCCGGAGACTCTTAAGGCCATGAAAGACGCATCGGAAAAACCAACCAATAGCTGCAGCTGGATCAGGAGTATGTGCGAGAAAATAAAGGCCCAACCACAAAAAAATCCAGATTATGTAATGGAAGGCGAGTCTCTCTATAGGCACATTCCTCACAGATCGGGCAATGAAGATGTCGTGGCTTGGAAACTGTGCGTTCCGCAGGGTCTAAGACAAGCCGTACTAGAAGAAAACCATGACTCCCCATCCGCTGGTCATGTTGGGAGTAGAAGAACAATAGCACGCCTGGCCGCCCGGTACTACTGGCCAGGAATGCACAGAGACGCCAGGACCCACGTACGCAAGTGTGAAGTTTGCCTGAAATACAAGCCCAATCAGCTGCTGGCTGCAGGGAAAATGCTCACTCAGGTACCAGAGGAACCATGGGCAACAGTATGTGCAGATTTCGTCGGGCCATTGCCAAGATCAAAGCACGGAAACCAGATGATACTGGTGTTAATCGATCGGTTTTCCAAATGGACGGAAATTGTACCACTTCGAACAGCTACAGCGGAGACCCTACAGAGGGCGTTCAGAGAACGCGTAATATCAAGGTTCGGGGCTCCAAAGATAGTGATAACCGACAACGGAGTACAGTTCACCAGTCGATCCTTCAAAAGATTTCTTAGCGAAATGGGAATAAAGCAGCAATTCACGGCGCCCTACACACCACAGGAAAACCCAACAAAACGGGCTAACCGTACTGTAAAAACGATGATAGCTCAATTCGCAGGAAAGGATCACAGAACTTGGGACGAGAACTGGCCTGAAATAATACTAGCAGTGAACTCAAGCATATCTGAATCAACTGTATACTCCCCAGCGTTTCTCACATAAGGCCGGGAACCCCGTTTGCCAAACGCATTAATTGACAGAGAAACGTTAGGCTCTGGGAGAAACACAGAGACTCCAGACGAGAAGGCCGCTAAGTTAAGAGAAATCTTCGAAATCGTACTGCGAAATATGGAAAAAGCATCCCAGGACCAAGCCAGACACTACAACCTGAGGAGGAGGCAGTGGACACCAGAGGTGGGCAGCATAGTGTGGGCCAAAGAACACCATCTATCCAAAGCAGCCGAAGGGTTTGCGGCGAAACTAGCCCCGAGGTACGATGGTCCTTACCAGGTTGTAGACTTCGTCTCGCCGGTAATCTGCAAAATACGCCACACAGATTCGAAGAAAGAGCGGACTATTCACATTGGTGAGCTTAAGCAGCAACAAACAGAAACGGCACAAAAGCAGACGGCGGACACATCGGAGGACTAGGACAAGGAGTTCACTGACTGCGAGGCAACAGGAGTAGGCACCAGGCCGAAGCAAGAGGCATCCATACGCCATGCAGAAAGGATAATCACCAGGATAAGACACGGAATAAATGCAAACGATGCTAGGGACCCCGACTACGAGGCAAACGGATTCAGCGTCAGGCATACGCCCGAGTCATGCATCTATACGCCGCGTAGATAAGGTGTATCAAAAAAAAAAGGGGGGACCTATACAACGAGGCAGGCAGATTCGGCATCGGGCATACGCCCAAGTCATCCACCTATACGCCGCGTAGCACAGGGAACACACAAGGAGGATATACAGGGATCCCAAAACAGGGCAGACGGATTAATCGTCGGGCATACGCCAGAGTCATCCATCTATACGCCGCGTAGATAAGGTGTATCAAAAAAAAAGGGTGGACCTATACAACGAGGCAGGCAGATTCGGCATCGGGCATACGCCCAAGTCATCCACCTATACGCCGCGTAGCACAGGGAACACACAAGGAAAGGCTAACAAGGATCCCAAAACGGGGCAGACGGATTAATCGTCTGACATACGCCAGAGTCATCCGCCTATAAACCACGTCAATAAAAAAAAAAAAAAACAACGAAAAAAAAAATAATAAGTAAATAATTTATTAATGATACGACAAACACAGTACAAATAATAACAAGATAGGTCAGCCCGTAGCGTCGCGAGACTCTATACGGGTGAGAAATATATTAAATCTAATGTCGGCCGAAGAAAGGGGAGAGATGGCACAGCGGAGCTGTACCATAGGACCCAAAGTAAGCCAAGCGACTGCAGACAGAAAAGAAAATGCCAAGAAGCCAAGCAGGACCGAAAATAACGGCATGCGGCGCACCGAAAGAACAAGGTGGAAATCCCGAGGAAAATAGCGGGATCGTGGAAAGGGAGACGGGGAAAACAGAGGTTTCGTCGGGAGGGTCATAGGAGAGGATGGGCATTCAAAAATCAAGTATCATCATGTCAACACGTCTGACCCGGTCCGAGGCAAGGAGGAGGATGGCTGCCCAAACTACGACGGGGCCCAACCCGGGGCAAGGATGGTCGGAGGACAGGCGCACGCCTGTCACCCGGCCTACCCGAACCTCGAGGCGGGTCCTGAAGCCGGTTAGAGAGCCGGAAGACTCAGAGCCAGAACCCACCATCAGCTCTAACAGCGACGTAGAGATGGTGGACGATCCGGCCGTGGAGCGGAGGCAGTGGCGGCTCCGGAGGGCCGTGGACCCCATGATGGGTAGCATCCTACCCGGGGACCCCAGCACCCCTGGGCTGCATGGGGAGCGGGAGCTTACCCGGACAGACGTGGAGGCCATCCACGCGGCCATGCAAGAGGCACTACAGCAGGCCAAAAGGAAGCGGGAGGCCGAGGAGGAGGAAGAAGAGCGGCAGCAGGCAGCAAGGCGGCGGCAAAAGTATGCCGAGGTGCAGTGGGAGGCGGTCCTCCGTGCTGCACAGCAGGAGGAGGAGCTTCTCTGGGCAGGACCCGTCCTAATGGATGAGGTCCCGCCAGCCTCGCCCGGGATGCTCGGAGTCCCTCCCACTCCCCGCTACCTACCCGACGAGGGGGAGGAGGAGGTGCCAGCCCCCCCAAAGTGGACACCCATCCGCCCACCCACGCCCCGTCATGTCCCGCTCTACTGGGAGCAGGATGAGGAGCCATCGGCGAGCCCGCCCGCGTCGCAGCAAGAGGGGGAGAACCCTGCCGAGCCATCTCCGCCCGGACAGGCCCACAGCAGAGAAGGAAGCGCGGAGGAACCCCAGGAGGCAACCCCAGAGGGTAGGCAGGAACAGCAGGACACGCACGGGAGTCAAGGACGGTGTTTCCGTACGGAGATACCCATGGCCCACGTAAGCCATGCCCTAACTTCCTTTACGGTACAAGGGGTCCTTTGGAGGCAACATGCCGTGACGTGGTCCTGGCCGGAAGGACCAACGCCGACCGAGGATGCGGAGGGGACACCTAAACCCCCACCCAACCCCAGAGACCCCCGCTTACGTGTGGGACAAGCCCACGTGACCCCGCCGACACCACCGACCTCGGCCGAGTCCCTATCGGCAGACGGCGGTAGGTCGGCGCAGGAGGAGGAACCTTTAGAGAAAGGTCCGTGGGAGTGGCCCGATCCCGTGCCTGGAGGAAGGCCGAAGTTGGCCAGGCAGAGTTCCGCGCCGGACGGCACCGTCAGGCCTCCTTTTGTGCGGCAGGTGTCGTTGCCCGACGAGCGGCGGTGGATTGAGGTCCGGAGGCAGGAGTGGCCCTCGGAGATCGAGGCAGCACCGGCGGTTCTAGCCGCACGACGAAGGGGCGGGAAACAGTGTGTCCTGGTGCAACGGGGCGGACACCGATTCCGAGTACGGCTGGGGCCGTCAGGTATGAGGGTATATCGACAATAAAAGGAACACAAACCTAAAAATAAAATATATTTGGCACTGGGTGAACGGGGTAAACATCACGAACGCACTCAAAGACACACAAAATAAGAACACAATAAAAAAAAGGGGTTGTATATTTGCATAAAGAAAAAACCTGAAAAAAAAGGAGAAATGCATTAAGTTCGGCCCACCAAGAAGAAGCGGCAAGGTACTCACTGTGATAGATACATGTGTGATGAGGGGTGCCGGCCCGCTGAGCGGGGGGAATCGAAGAAGCGGTGATAGTTCTGCCTGTCTTGGTACGCCTCCAAGGGCCGCGGCCGATGGCAAAGGAGAGGCGTGTGGGGAAGGCTAAGGGGAAGAGAGAGTAAAAGTAAGAATGGAGAAAGCAAGGAGAAAAGAAGAAAACTTACCGGAGAAAATTTCCTAGCACGCTGCACGCATAAAGGGATGGGGGCGCTTCGATTTATAAGCGGTCGATTGGCACTAGACGATAGTGCCGATCGATGGGCTCAGAAAACTGGAGATGACGGCACAGGAAGGGTCACACTAAAAAAAATATCGCCGCAACCGGATGGCAACGCTGCAATAATTCGAATCATCGATATCGGCTGGAAAACCGATCGGGAAAGCAGTAGTGTGACCAGACAACGAAGGAAAGGAGATGCTTAGAACGCGAAGCATATGGGGGAAACATCTTGGGCGGGACATTTAAAGGAGATACGAAGGAGAACACGAGACGTCTATGGGGAAACACCTTGGGCGGGAAAAGGAATGGAGCATCGGCGCTGTGGAACTCAAATACGAGATGTGAGCGTCGAGGGAACCATTTGGAGGAGCAAAAAGACTCGAAGGCTACCGGGATTTACAAGGAAGACAGCCGGAGAGAAGGAAATCAAGTCTATGGGGGAAACATCTCGGGCGGGAAGAGGAATGGAACATCGGCGCTGTGGAACTCAGGTACGAGCTGTGAGCGTCGAGGGAACCATTTGAAGGAGCAAGAGGACTCGAAGGCTACAACGATTTACAAGGAAGACAGCCGGAGAGAAGAAAATCAAGTCTATGGGGGAAACATCTTGGGGCGGGAACTGCATAGAACGAGGAGGAGCGACGTCGAGGGAAGGAGGACCAACCTCAGCGATCCAGAACAGCGGATCCAAGGAGAACTCAAAAATAACAGCCGGAGAAGAGGTGCAAGTCTCATTTTGTTCCCGAAGAAAGGGGAGAATGTGAGGAGTTAAATAACTCCCCACAAATAAATGAGAGTTTGGAGAATACAGCTGGTGAGAGTTTGGAGAGTACGGCTGGAGAGAGTTTGGAGAATACAGCTGGTGAGAGTTTGGAGAATACAGCTGGTGAGAGTTTGGAGAGTACGGCTGGAGAGAGTTTGGAGAGAACGTGTAACGGTAGAAGGCGGCGGACTTTGGACCGAGTATGGAGCCGTGCGCAAAACCGAAAAAGGAGAAGCCGAGGATTAACGGGATACGCCGGCCTATAAAAGCGGGCCGAGCGCAGGAAGCGGGATCAGTCGATCACAAGGAGTCAATCCAGCAAGATCAGAAGACAAGCAGAAAACCAGTGAATAAAACAAGTCAAGTCAACATCAGGAAGCAGAGCCGCGCCGAGTCAACAGGAGCAAGATCGCTACATCAAGACGCTCGGGACTTAGAGTTGAAGTCTCCGAGCTGAGAAACAGGTAGCTGAGGTCCTTAAGGCATCACGCGGCTAAGTCCAGGCGCTTTGTTCTAATTCTGGTCGCGATTTGAGCTTGGCGTATTGCTCGGCGAATCCGACAGAAGTGAATAAAAAGAGTCCTCCGACAAAGAACCGTGGGCTCGGAAGGGAAGTTGTCCAGAACCAGCTGCCGTGCGAAAACAATTGCCTTGTCGAATTCCGGCGTACGCCTGAACCGACAGGCGAGAATTGTGCAGGCCCTGGTGCGACTAGCCAAGAAGGACGCGCGTCCGAACCACGGGTGTCTCGAGAGGCGTATGCGTTGAGAGCACAGTAGTTCACCGCCAGAGTCCTAGACGGGTAGCTAACCAAATCCCGAGAGCCAAAGACCCGCTGCACCTAGCCTCACAAGAGCACGCGGACAACGGAGCCAGGATTCACGCCGCGAGCAGAGCGAGGACATCGAGGACACGAGACACGACGAGCAGTCATCGCAGGCCCAGCAACAACCAAGCTACACTCCGACGTATCAAGCCGCACGGCGAAGAGGCGAGGGCGGAAGCGTTCGTCTTGAACCTAGCGTCCTGCCACAGGGACTACATTGGCGGCCTTCCGGCGTATGCTTGAACCGTCAGGTAGAAACTGTGTAGGCGTCTGGTGTGACCGGCCGGGACAGATCCAGGGACAGGAGGCTGTGGCTGCGAAAGGCGTACGCTTTGAGAGCCCAGTGCCTGTTCACCCTGATCTGGGAACGGTGACGCATCCCTAGACCCTCAAAAGCCCCGAGGCCAAAGACAGCGGAGGCGTTACGGAGCAGCGAGCATCGAAGTCAGCGAGGCAGCGGAGAGCGACGGTGGAGCGACCACAATTCTTCAAGGGAGGCATTGATTTACCCATCTGTCACCATTAGTCCCAGGCCGAGGGACAAGTCGGCGAATAAAGATCTTTGTAAATATCCTAACCTTCTGCGCGTTCTCACTAGACAATCGGGCGGTCACGTTTATATAAATTTGGTGGGACGAACAACACAATTCTTCTGAGCTAGCCGCACGATACTCGTAGCGAGCAGACATATAAAAATCAGTTCGTTACAGTAAGTTTCAGAACTAACCCCGCAGCTCAACATCGAAGAGGACATCGAAAGATCCACTGAGGCTCCTGAAGATGTTCCACTATTTCAACACCACAACCGAAGGACGTGCAAGTCAAGCATTTCAAAACTAATCTTCAATTGGAACAGCTTGTACTGGAAAAGAGAGGTCTGCGACGTGCTTGGCAATCCAATAGATCGCCATCTTCAAAACAACGCCTTAATGAAGCAACTCGCACACGAAACCGAGCCCTGAAGAAAGACGCTGAAAATGCAGAACTGCGGTACATCGGAAAACTTTCGCCAACCAGTACAAAACATCCTGTGTGGAGGGCTCACACAAATCTGGGGCCTCCAATCGAAACAGTCACTCCAATAAGAAACCCATCAGGAAGCTGGGCCCGCTGCGACGAAGATAGAGCCGTAACTTTTTCTTCACATCTCCGAAGCGTTTTCCAGCCGAACCCTGCCACTGGTCCATTTCTCCTACCACAAATCGAATCTGAAACTATATCCTTACCAAGTCTGGAATCTGAAACCGAAAAAGGCTCCGGGCGGTGATCTAATAACACCAAAAATGATATTTGAACTTCCAAACTATGCTATTGAAGCTATTTGTAAACTCTTCAATGGGATCATACGTCTAGGCTACTATCCGAGCAAATGGAGTAAATCTACTATCATAATGATACCGAAGCCCGGAAAAGACCACACAATACCGCCATCCTACAGACCAATATGTTTATTATTATGTGTTCGAAAAATGCCTCCTTACACGCATGGAAGCACACAATGTTATCACGGCACATCAATTTGGCTTCCGTCAAAGCCAAGTTAACAGAATAACATCAGAAATACGCCCAACCTTCGGGCATCAAGAATATTGCGCTACAAGTTCGATGTATCTCAAGCTTTCGATCAAGTGTGGCTCGATAGCCTCACGCATAAGATCAAAACACACTTGCCTACGTACACTAATAAACTACTTGAGTCGTATCTCTACAACAGAGTCTTCGCAGTAAGGTGCAACACATCAACATCTAACGACTTTATAATCGAGCTGGAGTCCCGCAAGGAAGCGCGGATATTCCTACAAACGAGCAGCTAACAACATCTACGTTCGTTAACGGCACTGCAATCCTAAGTCGGTCGAGGTGCCCAAGCCGAGCAACAAGACAGCTAGCCAATCAGCTCATCGTAGTTGAGAGGTGGCTATCTGATTGGCGTATTAAGCTGGCTGAGCGTTGACTTCCGCTGCAGAGGCTTCCATTTCATCGGGGTCCACATATGAAACGAGGATGGTCCGATAAGTACTTAGCCTCCAAAAGAAAAACGAAAACTTTGGAAAAGTGGCGAGGCCTGCCAAATACGCCTCTGTGGCGGCGACGACCTCCTCATTCGGCTCAAATTTCTGTCCAGCGAGTGACTTTTTCAAGTTTGGAAACAAAAACAAGAAAATTGGGGCCAAATCTGGAGAATATGGTGGATGGGGTAGCAGTTCGTAGCCCAATTCGACCAATTTCGCCTTGGCGAGGGCCGAAGTGTGAGCGTTTCGTTGTCATGATGGAAGAGCACTTTTTTCTTCGCCAAATGGGGCCGTATTTTCTGCAATTCGGCGGCGAATCGGCCCAATTCGGCGTAGTACAGCCCTGTGACCGTTTTGCGCTTCTACAGGTAGTCGATGTAGATACCATTACTTGCAGATCAGGGCAAAACCACTACCCGGGCCTGGACTGCACCAGCTGCAATGCCTACTTTAAATCGAAAATTTGGCCCCGCAGAAAAGTTTAAGCCAAGCGGCTGTAATTAATTGAACACCTCTTCCTCTCTCCTAATTACCCTGTTGGAGCTCCAAGAGGACACAAAAGGGACAGGTAAATATAAATAAATAAATTGTATTAAGTTCTGCTAAGCCCGCTTTCGCAATTTCAGACCCCGAGTTTGCGCAAGGCCAGACTCAAGCTCGCGGAATCACGAAGACGTGAGAAACGGACGAATGTAAGTATACAAGTACAAAAATGTAACTTAAAATCTAATTGCAGGCGCGGCCAGTAAGCCACACAGGGATTTCGGCTGCTGGTCGCTATGTAACAAATTGGGACCGAAAGGGACCCCTTGGACGGTGAGCGTTGGTGTGGAGTTGTCGGTCCGGAAATCGGTACCGCGCCTTTGTTCGGTCCCTGTGGACGTTGGAGATGCCGCGTGGTGAAGGAGCACGGTCGGGGTCGCGACGCTGCGCTGCTCGGGTTCTACGTGCCCGGAACGGACTCACCGAGGTAACGTGAAATTTTTGTTGCTGATCGTGGAGGTTGCGGCTGCCTGCGGCGGTTCCTACTACATGTGGCTGGGTACTGCTGCCGGTGGTAGTTACAGTTGCCCGTGGCTGTTGTTGCTGCCGGTAGCTGTTACTGCTGCCTGCTGTGGCTACTGCTGCCTGTGGTAGTTGCTGCTGCCGGTGGCTGTGTGCTGCTGCCTGCTGCTGCTACTGCTGCCTGTGGCTGTTGTTACTGCCCTTCTTTCGAGAGGAAAATAGACTAGTTTAAATAGCTAGATAGCCAAGGGCATGAGCAGAAGGGGGCGCCACTTCAGTAGGGGTTGCTACCCTCCAACTTTATCGATACCAAAAACGAATACCTCCTTCTTATTTCCTCCAGCCGATTCCAACATGAAATGCAACTAGGGTTGTCAAAAATGTAAAAAATATCGTATCGATAATATTTTTTTTACCAAAAAAAAAGTAAGCTAATTTTTAAAATATCACATAAAAATGTCGATATCTTTGATATTTTTTGTGTTAAATGAAAAATTGACCGCCCACAATAAAAAGACAACAAGTTTCTTTTTAAAAACAATAGTATTTTATTATATAATATATATTTTATGACCAGTATGCAGGGTTTAGGGATTTTAATAACACCCTTTGCGTTATGTGTGCGTCAGTCATCCTGCTTCTTGAGTCGCAAACAACACATTTGATGGCGGATGCCGTTTTTTATATCCGTATAGTTTGATTTTACACTAAATTTTTTATTTCGCGCCTGAATTCTTTCAGTCGATGTCGCTTGGGAATTCAGAGTGACCAAAGACAAAAATATCAAAAAAAAGATCAGAATTCCAATATTTGGGCAAATAAAAAATCACGATATAAATATATAACTTTTAATAAAAAATAACTTTAAATGCAACACCACCCAAGGATTTACAGAGACGCCTCCGTACCACGGCCACTCGACGAAATCATTGGGAGCATTGGGGATCGGTGTCTGGCGAAATCCGAATGCAGTTCCAAACGGTGCCCTACGCGTGGCCCACGCTTGCCGGGAAGTACTGGCTTTGTTCTTTCTCTTGGGCTCCTTTACTTTGTGCTACCTTTTTTCTGGTCGTACTGCTGGCGACTTCGCTCGAACGACTTTTCGAGATTCATCTGCATCTTGGCCATCCCAGCAATCTCATGGTAGCACAGGGATTTCATTTTTTCGCCAACTTGTAGCTGGCCCCGTTCAAGAACATGTGATGGCCGAATTCCGTGAAGAAGGGCGTTTCGCCAGTTGCTGCGTGTATCGCGTTGCGAAATGCGTCTTATTCCCGATGGTCTTCCTCCAAAAAACTCCGAATTGCGGCCAGCACGCTTCGTTCTGCGGCGTTGCTTTGGGGAGAATAGACTGGAGTTTTGATGTGGGATATGCCGAAACTCTCCATAGCCTCCACGAAGCCTCGACCGTTGTCCGAGTGAATGATTTCCGGGACCCCGAACTTGTAGAATACCTCGTGGATAAGGAAATCTACCACGCTGACGGCCGAGCCTTCCTTCATGGCTTTCAGAAACGTGTACTTCGAAAAATGGTCGACGACAATGAAGATCCATGCGTGGCCCTTCTTCGACCTCGGATATTTTCCTAGAAAATCGATGTACAGTGTGAGGAGTTAAATAACTCCTCACAAATAAATGAGAGTTTGGAGGAATTCAGCTGGAGAGAGTTTGGAGGAATTCAGCTGGTGAGAGTTTGGAGAATACAGCTGGAGAGAGTTTGGAGAGTACGGCTGGAGAGAGTTTGGAGAATACAGCTGGAGAGAGTTTGGAGAGTACGGCTGGAGAGAGTTTGGAGAGAACGTGTAACGGTAGAAGGCGGCGGACTTTGGACCGAGTATGGTGCCGTGCGCAAAACCGAAAAAGGAATAGCCGAGAACTAACGGGATACGCCGGCCTATAAAAGCGGGCCGAGCGCAGGAAGCGGGATCAGTCGATCAAAAGGAGTCAATCCAGCAAGATCAGAAGACAAGCAGAAAACCAGTGAATAAAACAAGTCAAGTCAACATCAGGAAGCAGAGCCGCGCCGAGTCAACAGGAGCAAGATCGCTACATCAAGACGTTCGGGACTTAGAGTTGAAGTCTCCGAGCTGAGAAACAGGTAGCTGAGGTCCTTAAGGCATCACGCGGCTAAGTCCAGGCGTTTCATTCTAATTCGTGTCGCGATTTGAGCTTGGCGTATTGCTCGGCGAATCCGACAGAAGTGAATAAAAAGAGTCCTTCGACAAAGAACCGTGGGCTCGGAAGGGAAGCTGTCCAGAACCAGCTGCCGTGCGAAAGCAATTGCCTTGTCGAATTCCGGCGTACGCTTGAGTCGGCAGGCGAGAATTGTGCAGGCCCTGGTGCGACTAGCCAAGAAGGACGCGCGTCCGAACCACGGGTGTCTCGAGAGGCGTATGCGTCGAGAGCACAGTAGTTCACCGCCAGAGTCCTAGACGAGTAGCTAACCAAATCCCGAGAGCCAAAGACCCGCTGCACCTAGTCTCACAAGAGCACGCGGACAACGGAGCCAGGATTCGCACCGCAAGCAGAGCGAGGACATCGAGGACACGAGACAACGAGCAGTCGTCGCAGGCCCAGCAACAACCAAGCTGCACTCCGACGTATCTAGTCCACGGCGAAGAGGCGAGGGCGGAAGCGTTCGTCTTGAACCTAGCGTCCTGCCACAGGGACTACATTGGCGGCCTTCCGGCGTATGCTTGAACCGTCAGGTAAAAACTGTGTAGGCGTCTGGTGCGACCGGCCGGGACAGATCCAGGGACAGGAGGCTGTGGCTGCGAAAGGCGTACGCTTTGAGAGCCCAGTGCCTGTTCACCCTAGTCTGGGAACGGTGACGCATCCCTAGACCCTCAGAAGCCCCGAGGCCAAAGACAGCGGAGGCGTTACGGAGCAGCGAGCAGCGAACAGCGAGGCAGCGGAGAGCGACGGTGGAGCGACAACAATTCTTCAAGGGAGGCGTTGAGATACCCATCTGTCACCATTAGTCCCAGGCCGAGGGACAAGTCGGCGAATAAAGATCCCAATACAAGCATCCCAACATTCTGTGCGTTCTCACTAGACAATCGGGCGGTCACGTTTATATAAATTTGGTGGGACGAACAACACAAATCTTCTGAGCTAGCCGCACGATACTCGTAGCGAGCAGACATACAAAAAATCAGTTCGTTACATCTGGCGCCCAAAACGTGATTGTCCGGTCAGTGAGAATCAGCAACAAACAGAAACGGCACAAGAGCAGACGGCGGACACATCAGAGGACTAGGACAAGGAGTTTACATTGATACAGACTGCGAGGCAACAGGACTAGGCGTCAGGCCGAAGCAAGAGTCATCCATACGCCACGCCGAAAGGAAAATCACAAGGATAAGACACAGATTATACATGGAAAAGGATGCTAGGGACCCCGACTACGAGGCAGACGGATTCAGCGTCAGGCATACGCCCGAGTCATCCATCGATACGCCGCGTAGATAAGGTGTAACAAAAGAAAGGGTGCATAAAAAAAAACCCCCCAACGAGGCAGTCGCATTCAACGTCGAGCATACGCCCGGGTCATCCGCCTATACGTCGCGTAAATAGGGTACCTAAGGAAAAGAAAGATTGCATAAAAACCCAAACGAGGCAGTCGGATTCAGCGTCGGGCATACGCCCGAGTCATCCGCCTATACGCCGCGTGAAATAAGCTTATAAAGCACGAGCAGCAACGCCAAGCCCGTAGCGTCAGTAGACTCTATACGGAGTAGATCAGGCTGAAGCTACTGGCTGCCGAAGAAAGGGGAGAGACGGCACAGCAGAGCTGCACCGTACAATGCGAGTAATTAAAAAAAAAATCACCAACTTTGTCCTCTTTGCAGGCGTGTGCCATTTATTTTTCCTGTGTCCTTTAAAACATTTTCCGAAAGCGTGGACAATAGGAAAGTTATAATGGAACTTATGAAAAACGAGAACTTTTGGCAAAAAGCCTTACATCAATTTTATTTGGATTTTTACATGTTCCCGGAGAAGCGGTCCGGTTCGGTGTTTAGGGATGGGACAGATCTGGCCAAGTTGCTGCAGTATGCCAGACCCTTCCCCACTCCCACTCCCACTCCCACACCGGAGGAGAGCATCCAGGAATCAAACGATCCACATATTTTGGAAACTGGTGAGCGAAGACAGCACGGAACCACCGCAGCCACTCCCACTACCACTCCCACACCGGAGGAGAGCATCCAGGAATCAAACGATCCGCATATTTTGGAAACTGGTGAGCGAAGACAGCACGGAACCACCGCAGCCACTCCCACTACCACTCCCACACCGGAGGAGAGCATCGAGGGATCAAACGAGGAAGGAGCTGCTCCTGGCTGGGAATATCCGGTGCCATATACTTTTTTTAAATGTCACATTTTGAATCTGTACGATATTGTGCAGAAAATGAAAGAGATTGAAAAATACAAAGATATGGCACCGGAAGTTTGCAGCCAGGAGTATTACAAGGAGTTCTACACCGACCCACACATGCGAAGAAAAATAAAAAAATAAAAATACAAAGATATGGCACCGGAAGTTTGCAGCCAGGAGTATTACAAGGAGTTCTAAACCGACCCACACATGCGAAGAAAAATAAAATGCCAATTTATAATGTGTCCTGGGTTGGTAAAAAATAAACTGAATTCTTTTGGGCACAAAATTGGCCGGCGTTCCGACTCATGCGTGCGCCATCTAAAGGGATGGGGACGCTTCGATTTATAAGCGGTCGATTGGCACTAGACGATAGTGTCGATCGATGGGCACAGAACACTGGAGATGACGGCACATGAAGGGTCACACTAAACTATCGCCACCACCGAATGGCAACGCTGCACTATTTCAAATCATCGAGATCGGCTGCAAAACCGATCGGGAAAGCAGTAGTGTGACCAGACAACGAAGGAAAGGAGATGCTTAGAACGCGAAGCATATGGGGAAAACATCTTGGGCGGGACATTCAAAGGAGATGCAAAGGAGAACACGAGACGTCTATGGGGAAACATCTTGGGCGGGAAAAGGAATGGAGCATCGGCGCTGTGGAACTCAAATACGAGATGGGAGCGTCGTGGGAACCATTTGGAGGAACAATAAGACTCGAAGGCTACAAGGATTTACAAGGAAGACAGCCGGAGAGAAGGAAGTCAAGTCTATGGGGGAAACATCTCGGGCGGGAAGAGGAATGGAACACCGGCGCTGTGGAACTCAGGTACGAAATGTGAGCGTCGAGGGAACCATTTGAAGGCGCAAGAGGACTCGAAGACTACAATGATTTACAAGGAAGACAGCCGGAGAGAAGAAAATCAAGTCTATGGGGGAAACATCTTGGGGCGGGAAATACATAGAACGAGAAGGAGCGACGACGAGGGAAGGAGGACCAACATCAGCGATCCAGAACAGCGGATCCAAGGAGGACTCCAAGATAACAGCCGGAGAAGAGGTGCAAGTCTCATTTCGTTCCCGAAGAAAGGGGAGAATGTGAGGAGTTAAATAACTCCTCACAAATAAATGAGAGTTTGGAGGAATTCAGCTGGAGAGAGTTTGGAGGAATTCAGCTGGTGAGAGTTTGGAGAATACAGCTGGAGAGAGTTTGGAGAGTACGGCTGGAGAGAGTTTGGAGAATACAGCTGGAGAGAGTTTGGAGAGTACGGCTGGAGAGAGTTTGGAGAGAACGTGTAACGGTAGAAGGCGGCGGACTTTGGACCGAGTATGGTGCCGTGCGCAAAACCGAAAAAGGAATAGCCGAGAACTAACGGGATACGCCGGCCTATAAAAGCGGGCCGAGCGCAGGAAGCGGGATCAGTCGATCAAAAGGAGTCAATCCAGCAAGATCAGAAGACAAGCAGAAAACCAGTGAATAAAACAAGTCAAGTCAACATCAGGAAGCAGAGCCGCGCCGAGTCAACAGGAGCAAGATCGCTACATCAAGACGTTCGGGACTTAGAGTTGAAGTCTCCGAGCTGAGAAACAGGTAGCTGAGGTCCTTAAGGCATCACGCGGCTAAGTCCAGGCGTTTCATTCTAATTCGTGTCGCGATTTGAGCTTGGCGTATTGCTCGGCGAATCCGACAGAAGTGAATAAAAAGAGTCCTTCGACCGTGGGCTCGGAAGGGAAGCTGTCCAGAACCAGCTGCCGTGCGAAAGCAATTGCCTTGTCGAATTCCGGCGTACGCTTGAGTCGGCAGGCGAGAATTGTGCAGGCCCTGGTGCGACTAGCCAAGAAGGACGCGCGTCCGAACCACGGGTGTCTCGAGAGGCGTATGCGTCGAGAGCACAGTAGTTCACCGCCAGAGTCCTAGACGGGTAGCTAACCAAATCCCGAGAGCCAATGACCCGCTGCACCTAGTCTCACAAGAGCACGCGGACAACGGAGCCAGGATTCGCGCCGCGAGCAGAGCGAGGACATCGAGGACACGAGACAACGAGCAGTCGTCGCAGGCCCAGCAACAACCCAGCTGCACTCCGACGTATCTAGTCCACGGCGAAGAGGCGAGGGCGGAAGCGTTCGTCTTGAACCTAGCGTCCTGCCACAGGGACTACATTGGCGGCCTTCCGGCGTATGCTTGAACCGTCAGGTAAAAACTGTGTAGGCGTCTGGTGCGACCGGCCGGGACAGATCCAGGGACAGGAGGCTGTGGCTGCGAAAGGCGTACGCTTTGAGAGCCCAGTGCCTGTTCACCCTAGTCTGGGAACGGTGACGCATCCCTAGACCCTCAGAAGCCCCGAGGCCAAAGACAGCGGAGGCGTTACGGAGCAGCGAGCAGCGAACAGCGAGGCAGCGGAGAGCGACGGTGGAGCGACAACAATTCTTCAAGGGAGGCGTTGAGATACCCATCTGTCACCATTAGTCCCAGGCCGAGGGACAAGTCGGCGAATAAAGATCCCAATACAAGCATCCCAACATTCTGTGCGTTCTCACTAGACAATCGGGCGGTCACGTTTATATAAATTTGGTGGGACGAACAACACAAATCTTCTGAGCTAGCCGCACGATACTCGTAGCGAGCAGACATACAAAAATCAGTTCGTTACAACAGTTTCTGAAATGGCTGCTCATTCTGGACCCTTTCCCCAATACCAACTGTCATCCGGAAATTCGGCGCCTTGGACTCCTTACAGAAATCACATCCGCGTACGAACGCTCGGACTTGCAGCACCATGCCTGGCCAGTAGAACTGTCGCCGTAGGATTTCCAGAGTCTTTCCCATTCCGCCATGAGCTGCTGTTGGGTCTGTATGCGCACGCTCAATTAGGCTGTGGGTCAGACTCTGTGGGATCCACAGTTTCCATTCGGAACCTTCCATCTCATCGTCCAGATTTGCCCAAGAGACTCTGTTGACGATGAGGCCATCCTCGATCTTCAAGTCCGGTAAGCTTTCCAAGTTACTCTCCACATCCTTCACTAACTCGAGATAATCTTCTCCAGCGAACTCGGTGGTTTCGAACCCCAACAAATCCGTCGGATTCACTACGAGCTCCTCCACACACCGTGAAAGGGTGTCTGCCACGACGTTCTCGCTTCCTTTTCGGTGCTCGATGTTGTAGTGGATTCCTTGCAGCTGCAGTGACCACCTCGCCAACCGTCCCGACAGATCCTTCATGGACTTGAGCCACTTCAAGCTGGCATGGTCTGTGATGCAGGTGAATGGCATCCCTTCGACATATGGCCGGAACTTCCGTATGGCCATGAGCGCCGCGAGACACTGTTTCTCGGTCACGGTGTAATTTACCTGATGTTTATTCATCTTGGCCGAGAAAAAAGCAATTGGCTGCTCTTCTCCGTCGTCGTCTCGCTGGAAAAGCACCGCCCCGACTCCGACGTGTGACGCATCGCACTGAATAAAGAAGCGTCTCTTGAAGTCCGCATGCACCAGGACTGGTGCAGTCGTTAACGCCATCTTCAAGGTCTCTACAGCTAGCTGGGCCTCTAGACTCAATGAAAACTTCGAGTTTCTAGTTTTCTTCAATGATTCAGTAAGCGGGCGGCCAACGTCGCGAACCGGCGGTTCCATCCAGCAGTCCCAAGAAACGCTCTCACCTCCTTCATCGTCCTAGGCTCTGGCATCCTCCTGATTGCTGCTACTCGTCCTGGATCCATCCGTAGACGACCTCCACCAACGATAAAACCAAGGTAGGTCAACGATTTGAAGCAAAACTTTGACTTACTAATACCGATGGTTAAACCCGCTGCTTTCAGGCATTCTGCGACTCGCCGAAGGTATTTAAAACGGGTCGGGATATCTGGAGCCAGTATCAGCAGATCATCTAAGTAGACGAAGTCGTTGGAACGGATCTCAGCTGGGATCACTCGGTTTATAAGTCTCACCAACCGCTGCACCTTGGCACCCTCAAATGTGAGAAACACCTCCTGGATCTCCGGCTTTTCCTCGTCGTCATCTTCTTGTTCGGCGTAGTGCTTCATATCCCTAACGTGGATTTCGTCTGCCTTCTTCACGCTTTCCAGGTCGCTGTCGCCTATCACCGCCGGAGCCAAGCCAAACGCCTGCCAGAAGTCAACTCCAAAATAGGCCTCCTGCTGCAGGTAAGGGCATAAATAGAACAGGATCCGCTTTATCTGTTCTCTGTACTCCACAGGTAGCTCGCCGCGTCCTATAATCGAGCGGTCCTCTCCAGACGCCGTTCGGACCACGGATAGGTACTTCTGGACTGGCACCTCCAACGCCTCGACGAGCTCTCTTCCACCTTTGCCCAGCAGGCTGACACTCGCTCTCGTGTCTAACTATCCAGTCAGCTGTTGGGTCAGGATCCGGACTTCAGCGAATGGTCGAGGGTCTTCCGTTCCACTGCGCTTCACAGCGGCAACCACTTCTCGCCTCTTCGCTCGTCTCTTCCGGAATCGATCCCTGGCCTTCTGGACTTTCGGGACTCAGCGGGACTCATCCCGCTCAATTAATGGTTGGAGAAGATCCGATTCCTGGCCACCAAGTACCTGCGCATCCTTTCCTCATAAGATAAGTATTTTAATATAGACTTACAGCTAGCCTTATTAATTAAACAATTATCTACTCTAAGGACGTTTACTTCTTCACGGGACTCTTCTCTGGGCGTATCCTTCCCATCCTCGGACTGCCCAGCCGACCGTTTTCCGAGCAATCCGGGCATTTCGGAGACACGGTGTCTGGCTTCCCGCATCGGTAGCAGAACAACCGGCGTTCTGTTACAGCGCAGTCCCGGAACCCGTGGTCTACGGCTCCGCAGTTCCAGCAGCCCGCTCGGCCCGTAGCTCAACTACCTCTAGCCCATCCGGATCCTCCTCCGCCCGCGAAAGCACGGCCTCGCTCACTCTGCGTTTTTCGCCGGGACCAAAGCGCGATTGCTGCCCGTACGTGGCGCGTCCCCGTCGTCCGAAGTTGCGTTCGACTCCGATGCACTCATCCCGCAGCTCGTCCACCGTGAGTAATTCCATGGCATAGATAAACCTGGCGATGCCTTCTCTCAAACCTTTTTTAATTATTTTCACCATCTGTCGCTATGACAGTGGTTTTTTTAGGCGAGAGGCTAGCTGCTGCATCGCATGGACATAATCCTCCACGGCTTCTCCCGGCTGCTGCTCCCTCTGCAGAAGCTGATGCATCCGGTCGTGCTCCGTCTGGTGTCCTCCATCAGCGCGGCACGCAGATGTGGCCATCTGTCCACTCTGCAGTGACGCACGTGGACCCAATACCACTCGCGTCCGTCCGGTTAGCAGCAAATGGAAATGGCGGAGCACTTCCTGCCAAGGGCACTGGTACTGCCGCTGCAGGAACTCGAGCCGGAACAGGAAATCCTCCACCGAGTTCCGTTCGTCCTCGCCATCAAAAGCAACGCCCCACCGCTCAATGCGAACCTGTTGGCTGCCGCCACCTGGCCCTGTATTGGCATATAAGCGCGGCTCCTCGCGGAAATAGGAAGCCTTCCGGTCATTGGTGGCGATGGACGGGAGCCAATCGTGCTCGCTGATGGTGCAGTCGGAATTGCCCCTTTCTGGACTAGACCTGGAGCCTGTGGTGCCACCGTGTCCATCCAACCCGGATGCTGCGTCCGCTGAGCAGCAGACCTTAACACCTCGTTTAACAGCTTCATCATTTCCAGGAAACCACCTCGGATTTCATCCCTTAAGGACTGGCCGACGCCGGACTCCTGAGCCACGCTTACGGCCTACCTCGCCGCGTTGTCCAGAAACGCCTTCGGAGTACGGTCATCCCTTCCGTCGATCTGTAGCAGCTGGTTCGCATCCGAGTTCATTTGCTCCAGAACTTGGTGTTACGTGGGATCTGTTCCCACCTGCTGTTCCCTGCGCAGCTCCTGTCGAAGACGATCCAACGGAGTCCTTGGCAGTCCCATCGATATACGTGGCTGTTCGACCCCGGCAGCCTCATCTATATCGGTGGACCACAAATTCTCATCTTCCTCGGCCGGAAGAACTTTCGATCGGAGATCGTAATTAGAAGGCATCTTCGTATCACACAGAACAACAAAACAAAAATATACCCTAAACAAATCACCAAAAGAAATAAATACTTAAGAAGAATAATAAATATTAAAATTAGGAAATAAATAAATGTTTGGGAAAACGAATAAATAATAAAAGTAAATAAAGAAAATAAATAAATCGATAGATAAGTAAGATATATATTATTCTTTCCTTGATATTTTATTTCTTTTAAGATTTTTTTTTTTTTTTTGGGAGATGAAACCTGTCACCAGCCGGTGGACTCCTGACCAAACCTTTCTTTCTTTCTCGTATTTTTTTTTTGTAAATTCGTCCCTGCACTGCCGCTTGTCAACTGGACTGACTATCAACTTTGTTGATAGCCGCCAGTTAAGGACTTCGGCTGCTAGTTGAGTCCTGTTGGCTTTGTTTTCCCGTTTGTAGTTTGATTCTTAAATCGAGGTGTTCGTGCAGCGCGAGTAAGTTCATGGGGACCGCCCCGGCTAGCTCGGTTGCTCAGGGCAGGGTACCCCAAATGTCCCTACAGTTCCCAACACGGAATCGACACAAATCGACGTCTCACACACTATGTTCAATAGGACCATCACTAACGACACAAATGGTAAACTGAAACAAAACAAATATAAACATCGGACGAAATACAAAAGTGTGGCCACCCATCCTATGGTGCCCCAGTGGATTTCAGGGGGCACCATCCATTTTCTAAGGCCGGAGCCACTGCCAGGCCGGACTACGGCCGGTTCATCTCCCAACTGGTAATTGCCTTAGGCCCAAATCATCTTCATCTCAATTCTACATACATAAGATTCCAAAAAGTAAACATTAATCATATATTTTCCTCCTTATACCATTACTTGCAGATCAGGGCAAAACCACTACCCGGTCTTGGACTGCACCAGCTGCAAGGCCTTCTTTAAATCGGAAATTTGGCGCCGCAGAAAAGTTAAAGCCAAGCGGCTGTAATTAATTGAACACCTCTTTTCTCCCCTAATTACCCTGCTGGAGCTCCAAGAGGACACAAAAGGGACAGGTAAATATAAATAAATAAATTGTATTAAGTTCTGTTAAGCCCGCTTTCGCAATTTCAGACCCCGAGTTTGCTCAAGTCTTAAGGCAGGCTTGCACCTTGTGAGGTCAAAAAAATCAATTTTTTTTTTGCAGTTTCGTTTACATACATGTTTCAATTTTACTCTCCTAAAATTTCAAGTCGAAATCTCTTGAATTACGAAAGTTATCGGCCGTTTGGTGGACCGGTGTCAAGCGCGTTGCCATTATAGTGCAAATTTTCAAACGCGTTTTTCTGGAAACCATGTTTTCCGAGTTGGCGGAAGTCGTACAAGCCGCAAAAATTGAGCAATCGTCATGAAATTTTTTATACATATTCCTCAGAAGTATGTGCATGGCATAGACTAGGATGTTTTGAAAATATTAAAAATAGTTTATTTAAAAAAATAATGAGTAACGAAAAAATGAGGAAAAAACCGATTTTTTTTTCAAAAGCTCATAATTTTTGAATTTTTTATGTTTTTTCAATTATTCTAGTTCAAGCCATGCGAGCAAGTGTACAGATTAAGAATATATTCGTTTTTTGCATTTCAGATTATTTCTTAAAATTCCAAAAAATCCGCCATGAGGACGATTTTTTCGCGGACTTGCCGCCATTGTTGGGTACTCCCCCTCCCCCCTTCGCTTGGATCGCACTCAAAAAAATTGTGTAGCTTCAATAAACTGTACCCAGAACTGACTAAAATTTTATTCCCACGCCTACCATACTTTCCAAGAAATAAATTCCAGAAAAAAATCACGTTTTGGGCGCCAACAAGGTGCAAGCCTGCCTTAACTCAAGCTCGCGGAATCACGAAGACGTGCAGAAGCGGACGAAGGTGAGTATACAAATTTACAAGTACAAAAACATAAGTTAAATCTAATTGCAGGCGCGTCCAGTAAGCCACACAGGGATTTCGGCTGCTGGTCGCTATGTAACAAATTGGGACCGAAAGGGACCCCTTGGAGATGCCGGGTGGTGAAGGAGCACGGTCGGGGTCGCGACGCTGCGCTGCTCGGGTTCTACGTGCCCGGAACGGACTCACCGAGGTAACGTGAAATTTTTGTTGCTGATCGTGGAGGCTGCGGCGGTTCCTACTACATGTGGCTGGGTACTGCTACCGGTGGTAGTTATAGTTGCCCGTGGCTGTTGCTGCTGCCGGTAGCTGTTGCTGCTGCCTGATGTGGCTACTGCTTCCTGTGGTAGTTGCTGTTGCCGGTGGCTGTGTGCTGCTGCTGCTACTGCTGCCTGTGGCTGTTGTTACTGCCCTTCCTCCGAGAGGAAAATAGGGAAAATCGAAGAAACTGCCGGGCCCTTATGTGGACCTAAATAAATACATTTTCACTTTATTTCCTAACTTTATTCGCACTAATCGCACTCTCTCTTTTTCTTGGGCTATTCTAAGATAACAAATAGAAAAATCACGTCGACATGGCTTCGATGTCTGGCATGAAATGCAACAATTAAAAAATAATTATTTTTTTTTGGGGGCTGGTTGAAATCAGCTGTGATATTCATTTTGCTTGTTATGCCCTCTTCCCACAGAGCTCCATTCCACCATCCATTGAACGGATGGTCCATAAGGTTTTGCCGTTCCGTAAATTCCCAGTTAGTTCCCTATCCAAATTTGACGGACTTTTTTATGCGATAGTTAGGCGATGTTTATTTTGGTGCAACTCTGAGTTCTTCTTCTTGACAGTGGAAAGTGTAATATTCACTACGAAAATTAAAAATAGTAATGGCGGGTAACTTTTGAATAGGGAAAGCGCCAATTCAAAAAATGGTGTCAATACTTTTAATAATTAATTAATTACTGCTTCATCCGTGTGACAGCATTAGGTGTTGCTCCACTCTTTCCTAGGCGCAGACCGTATTCACAACATGGAGCAGAACATTTAAAATGAAATAAAATATGAAATTATAATAAAACAAAAAACAACCATTTATATATAATGAACTTGATTTGTTACCATTTAGACAATATTGGGCAATAGCTGTTCATATTTCGTCTGCAGGCTTGCAAAAATCTGCAGACGTATTAGTTCGATTTGGTTGTTCGCGTAGATCACTTGCAGTCTGTTACTAAGTAGCATTTATAACGCTGTTGTGCTCATTATAAATGTTGTGAAAAATGCAACGGGCTAAAATGATGAGCCACAGCTGTTCAGATCAGCTGTTATCGGATGGTGGATGGTGGATGTGATCTGTGGGAATCGGAGTTTCACATTTGTCAAAAATCCCAACCGTTTCAAACGGATGGAATCTAGTAAGTGCTATACATTTTCTATTAAAAATACTATTAAACTATGCGTTTTATATTAAGCAGAAGCGTTACGGGACATTTTGGGAGAAGGATGTGCAGGAAAACAACGAAATGTTCTTCAAGGAAAGCTTTCGAATGGAGAAGAGGACCTTTTCGTTTTTGGTGGACCGACTTGGTGTTTTGCGGAAGAAGAACACAAACTGGCGAAAAGCAATTCCTCTTGAAAAGAGGATTGCTATAGCCTTATACACCTTGGGATCATCCGCGGAATATCGTTCCATCGGAAGGCTGTTTGGAGTCGCACAAAACACTGTGAGCAAAATTCTTCACGAATTTTGCGGGGCACTCATTTTAGAGTTTGCCGACGAGTTCATGTCACCCGACTACTTAACTCCTGAAAAAGTGGACGAATGCGTCAAAGGGTTCGAAGCAATTGGATTTCCTCAGTGTTTAGGTGCAATTGGTAAGACATAATTTCATCAAATTAAATAACGGTTATAGCAATATATAATTTTTAGATGGTTGTCATATCGAAATAAAGCCGTTAGCAGCAGAAGCAGTCGATCACCACAATTACAAAGGCTGGTACTCAATAGTACTATTCGCTCTCGTGGATTACAGGTAAGTTATCCTCTTCTAAGAACTCAACAATCTTATAATCGCATTGTATTTTAAATTTATTACAGATACAGATTCACCTATGTGAATATTGGCTCTGCTGGGCGCTGCCACGACTCGGCTATTTTCCAAAAGTCTAGCCTGGTAAGAAAACTTGCCTCTTCTCCGTTCCTTCAGAAAAAAACAAAGGGAAATTTGTGGCGTACAAGTTCCTGTGCTGCTTATTGGGGACTCTGCCTTCCGATTTTCAAAAACACTGATGAAGCCGTACCCATTTTCAACAACAGCATCCGAGGAAAAGCAAAATTTTAACTACAATTTGTCCAAAGCTAGGCGAGTTGTAGAAAATGCATTTGGCCATTTAAAGGCAAGGTTTCGGTTTATTGGAAAAGGTCTTGACAGCCATTACAAAAATAACAATGCAGTCATTTTAGCCTGTTGCATTTTGTACAATATTTTCAATGAGCACAACAGCGCTATAAATGATGCTTGGCAACAGACTGCAAGTGACCTAAGGGAGCAACCAAATCGGACTAATATGTCTGCAGATTTTAGCCCGCCCGCCGAAAAAATAAGATCAGCTATTGCCCAATATTATTTGAATGGCTCCGAATAAAGTTAATTAAATATCAATTTGTTTGTTTTTTTATTTATTTTATTTTCATTTGATTTTCATTGTTATTTATCCTACATTTTTTTAATTTTTTAATTTTTTGATTTTCTTAACAGGTCTAATAAATCAGTCTGGAATTGAGCTTGGCTCTCTGCCATTCTCGCCACGATTTCAGTCTGCCTCAGCTGGTCCTCCAGCCTTTGTTTAGCTATCTGCAAAAGCTCGTCTTTGTGGTTAACCTTCGGCCGCTTTGCAGGAGGGGCAGTGCTGCCTGAGGCTTGGCTTGTACTGCAGATGTCATCAGGGTCCATGTCGTCGACGTAGCATCCAAGACCTCCACAAAGTATTCTTTGGCACCTGCAATAAAAACATATTAGTTAATTGTACACCACAAATATAATTTTATAATTTTTATAATTTTTTTCCTGCCTGGAAAGAATAAAACCGGGGAATGGATTGCCATACATTGTTGCTCGCATATACATAAATTACTTGTACTTCGTTGTCATATTTTCGATTTTGGTCCGGACATCCTTGTATGACAGATCAAATCCGGCTTCCATAAGGGACTGGGCCATCTCCATGTATACATGGACATTTTTTCTGGCTCCCCGCAACTGATCAATGTTCTCCTGCCAAATATCAATTAGCAGGAGCTCCATCTGCACCGTCCACCTCAACTTGCCACCGGCGGTACGCGTATTATCGACTGTGAAATGAAAAACAATGAATTATTACAATTATAAAAATAATTTGTTGCTCATACCTGTTGCTTCGGCACCTTCCATTTTCAAAAGTTCCCTCTCATTATTATTTACATTTTCGTAGTGAATGTTACAATTTCCACTGTCAAGAAGAAGAACTCAGAGTTGCACCAAAAAAACATCGCCTAACTATCGCATAAAAAACTCCGTCAAATTCGGATGGGGAATTAACTGGGAATTTTCGGAACGGCAAAACCTTATGGACCATCCGTTCAATAGATGGTGGATGGTGGATGGATCTCTGTGGGAAGAGGGCATTATTATATATTTAGCGTTCCTATTCCAAAATTTCAAATTCGGTTAAAACAGAATAAAAATGAGTATCTCTGCAAAAATAGTTATCTTCCGCCGGTCAATATTGTTTACACCGGTAGATGTTTATTTTGTATTAAAAAATAATTGAGATCATATTATTATGGCGCTGATCGAAAGTATTCCGGTTAATACGTTCCGGAATTATTTAAATATTCTTAATGATTCTTCGGCAAAAGAAGAACTCAAGCTGAAAGCCACACAAGAGCTTAGTGAACACTTCGAAATGATAATTCAAAGCCCGGCATACCCGTCGTTCTTAGAAAACTCGCTAAAAATATTTATGCGTATTCTGCAGGACGGCGAGCCTCAGTTTATTCAAGAAAATACGATGCAACACGTAAGTTTTACAGTTCTAATAAGTGAGATTCAATTTGAAGGCGGAAAAAAAGTCAACCCAACCAATTTGTTCGTGATTTAATACAGAATCATGCATTTAAAGTACACAAATGTATTGTCTTTTAATTTTTGTTTTATAAAATATCAGTGTTTACAATATCCATTCACTAAATTTCTTAAAAGGCCTATCGAGCTTTTAAGCATTTTTAAGTTCAAGGTATTTCCAAAGCCTCAACTGCACTTTCAAATAAGACTAAAAGTTACGCGCTACGTTGAGGCCAGCAAAATTATTGTTATTAAAAAAAACAAGATTTACTCAAATAGTAACACAATAGTAACATTAGTAACATTGTAAAAAATAAATTTAATTTTAATTTTAACTTTTAACTGAGCGGGCAATTCGATCGGTATTTAAGATCATTAAAAAATGACAACATTTATATTATAGAAAGCACTGATGTCAGATCAAAAACAAAATTTTTTTAACGGATGTAAGTTAGGGTCGAAAATTTAAAAACTATTTTTTTTTTTTTTATAACAAAAAAAAATGATAATATTTAAAATATCACATTAAAATGTCGATATACATATATGATATTTTTTGTGTCGATATATTGATATTTTGATATATTATCAACAACCCTAATTTAAATTGAAAACAGAAAAAAAAACTAAATCCCTAGCGCCTATTGTGGATTTGCTATACGCACAATTGGCGGGATCAGTTCAATTCTTTTTTTTCCTTGTTTCTGTAAACTTTTTAACCATTTCAGTTTTTTTTTTAAAATCGGACGACTTTATTATATTCTGCCATAGCACCGATCGAAAAATTAATTGAAAAATCGACCTAGCTTCTTTTTTTTTCATTCCATCGAAAGCGAAATATTAGGTTGTCAAACAGTCTTGCGGTATTTTTATTGAATTTTCAATTGTTCATAGAATTAGTTACAATAATGCGATTCAAGTCAAATATGCGCCGTTTTGTTCGATGACGCATTCCCAACGAGATGCCAACTTCATAATGCCCCTCTCATAGAAGCTCGCTTCCCTTTTGGCAAAAAGCACGGAAAGCCAATTTTCACAGGACTCTCTTGTGGCCAACTTCAGACTACCAAGCGCGTTCGCCAAGGACAGAAACAGGTGGTAATCACTTGGTGCGAGATTCGGACTATACGGTGGATGCAAAAGATCCTCCCATCCGAGCTCCCGGAGCTTCTGGCGCGTCACTAAAGATGTGTGTGGCCTGGCGTTGTCCTGGTGGAAGACAATTCGGCCTCTGTTGATCAAAGATGGCCTCTTCTGCATGAGTGCTGTCTTCAAGCGGTCCAATTGTTGGCAGTACAGGTCCGAATTGAGCGTTTGGCCATAGGGGAGCAGCTCATAGTGGATTATTCCCTGCCAATCCCACCAAACACACAGAATAACCTTCCTGGCAGTCAATCTTGGCCACCGTCTGGGCCGCTTTTCGACCACGACCGTTTGCGCCTTACGTTATCGTAAGTGACCCACTTTTCAAATGGTTAATAACGGTTTGATGACTCATGCCCAGCTCTTGACCGATGCTACGGCTGCTACTATGCCGGTCTCTTTCGACCAATTCAGCGATTTTATCGCAATTTTCGACGACAGGCCTTCCGGAGTGTGGCGCATCTTCGACCACCTCTACACCAGAACGAAAACGTTGAAACCATCGTTGTGCGGTGGAAATGGAAACTGTATCGGGTCCATAAACTGCACAAATTTTATTGGAGGCTTGAGATGCATTTTTGCCTTTATCGTAGTAGTACTGTAAAATATGCCGTATTTTCTCTTTATTTTGCTCCATGATTGCGACGCTATAACTAACGAACGACTTAAAAGAAAAGACAATCAATCAAACACGTGTTAGCGCGTGAAATGAGCTTTCCAAAAAGGTATAGTATAACCTGATGCGACGAATAAAACAAGAACTACGCGCTTTCAGCGCCAACTAGCGAAAATACCGCAAGACTTTTTTGACAACCTAATATATGAACATTTAATTTTTGTAATAGCTGCAGGGGTAGGGGAGTCAATATACCCGTCTGTTTCAATACCGCTTGCGAGCAGGAACAATCTCCCATGGGAACAATCGGATATACCTTGCAAGAATTGATGATATTTCGCGCAGTGTAAAAGCTATTGACATGAATCTTTCCAAATCGTATTTTTTATGCATTCCTTGATCAAGGTAAAAGCGTAAAAGCGCTTGCCGATCGGACGGGTATATCTTATAGCTTCCGTAGACATAATTGTTAAAGGCGGCGAAAATATCCAATTTTTTCTATTTTTATATGACGTTTTTGCAGTATAAAAGCTATTTATATGAAACTATGAAAATTTATTTATGCAAACCCTATTCTTTTCGCTACTTTTTCAATTGTAGCAATTTCGGCAAAGTCTGCAAGGGTATTAAAATTTGCCGAAGTTAGCTTCCGTCCTTTTTTTTTTTTTAAATTTTAACTGCAGTAAAAATAATATCAAAATTTGTATCCGAAGAAACGTCAAAAAATTTATATTAAAATTACAAATAAGGAATCCGACGGAAAGTTACAAAAATAAGTACAGAAGATAGTCATGGCCAACTGATGTGCAGCTACCAATAATCAACCTTCCAAAGTTTGACGTTATATATGAAGTTCAGACAACGGCGGAATATATGATAAGGGAGCCTACATGTGGATTTATCAATGTTGGATCCGTTGCGGGAATTGTGTACTTAAGCTAAAAATATGTGTCAATTGGTTTTAGCACTTGGAACAAAAGTAAGGAGGACCGAAACAGTAAAAATGGTAGCCACAGCATAAATATTTTCAAAAGACATAATGCTGGCACGCGTCTGCCAGCTAAATATGTGTCAATTGGTTTTAGCCAGAGCTCGCAAATAACTGTCGACCGTTTCTTGTTGTCTGCAAATAAGTGTCTTTTCCTGACTCTTTACGAAAAGACTCAAAAAGCAACCGATTTATGGGTTCTTGAATGAGCTCGTTGGCGCTCAGAGCGAAACCGTTTTTGTCTATTCTGTTTGGTTCTGGTTGATCCAAGACCGTTTTGTCGTGTTCAGTTAAGCAAAAGATTTTTTTCGTATGTATTGGTATACATTCACACGCATAGGCAAGCCAATAGTTAAGCGTATGTTTTGCAGATATATGGAATCAAAATGGAATTTGTTAAAAAAAATATTTGAAAATAAATTGAAAATTCTCTATTAAGGGGGTCTAGTCTAAAAATTTGAGAAAATTGGAAAAAATTTTTTTCATAATTCGATAGTTTGATATTTAACAAGAAAGGAAAGCTAACTTCGGGCGGAGCCGAAGTTGATATACCCTTGCAGAATATTCTGTAAATTATATTCTCCAAAATTATTCATATGATGCATTCTTAATACTCATAAAAAATCCCAACTTCCTAACTTTAAAAACACCAAAGTTATGGCATTTCCAATCGTTCAGTTATATGGCAGCTATAGGATATAGTCGGCCGATCACGGCCGTTCCGACATATATCTGCGTGCAAAGGAAAGAAGGGTGTGTGCAAAGTTTCAACTCAATAGCTTTAAAACTGAGAGACTAGTTTGCGTAGAAACAGACAGACGGACAGACGGACATGGCTATATCAACTCAGGAGGTGATCCTGATCAAGAATATATATACTTTATAGGGTCGGAGATGTCTCCTTCACTGCGTTGCACACTTTTGACCAAAATTATAATACCCTCTGCAAGGGTATAAAAATATCTCCCTAAAAGGAAAAATAAATTTAATTTTAATTTTAACTTTTAACTGAGCGGGCAATTCGATCGGTATTTAAGATCATTAAAAAATGACAACATTTATAATATAGAAAGCACTGATGTCAGATCAAAAACAAAATTTTTTAACGGATATAAGTTAGGGTTGTCGAAAATTTTAAAAATATCGTATCAATGTTATTTTTTTTATCAACAAAAAAAATGATAATATTTAAAATATCACATTAAAATGTCGATATACATATATGATATTTTTTGTGTCGATATATTGATATTTTGATATATTATCAACAACCCTAATATAAATTGAAAACAGAAAAAAAACTAAATCCCTAGCGCCTATTGTGGATTTGCTATACGCACAATTGGCGGGATCAGTTCAATTCTTTTTTTCCTTGTTTCTGTAAACTTTTTAACCATTTCAGTTTTTTTTTTTAAATCGGACGACTTTATTATATTCTGCCATAGCACCGATCGAAAAATTAATTGAAAAATCGACCTAGCTTCTTTTTTTTTCATTCCATCGAAAGCGAAATATTAGGTTGTCAAACAGTCTTGCGGTATTTTTATTGAATTTTCAATTGTTCATAGAATTAGTTACAATAATGCGATTCAAGTCAAATATGCGCCGTTTTGTTCGATGACGCATTCCCAACGAGATGCCAACTTCATAATGCCCCTCTCATAGAAGCTCGCTTCCCTATTGGCAAAAAGCACGGAAAGCCAATTTTCACAGGACTCTCTTGTGGCCAACTTCAGACTACCAAGCGCGTTCGCCAAGGACAGAAACAGGTGGTAATCACTTGGTGCGAGATTCGGACTATACGGTGGATGCAAAAGATCCTCCCATCCGAGCTCCCGGAGCTTCTGGCGCGTCACTAAAGATGTGTGTGGCCTGGCGTTGTCCTGGTGGAAGACAATTCGGCCTCTGTTGATCAAAGATGGCCTCTTCTGCATGAGTGCTGTCTTCAAGCGGTCCAATTGTTGGCAGTACAGGTCCGAATTGAGCGTTTGGCCATAGGGGAGCAGCTCATAGTAAATTATTCCCAGCCAATCCCACCAAACACACAGAAGAACCTTCCTGGCCGTCAATCCAGGCTTAACCACCGTCTGGGCCGCTTCACCGCTTTTCGACCACGACCGTTTGCGCCTTACGTTATCGTAAGTGACATCGAGCTTCATAGTGACTCCAAGCTTCTTCAAATGGTTAATAACGGTTTGATGACTCATGCCCAGCTCTTGACCGATGCTACGGCTGCTACTATGCCGGTCTCTTTCGACCCATTCAGCGATTTTATCGCAATTTTCGACGACAGGCCTTTCGGAGAGTGGCGCATCTTCGACCACTTCTACACCAGAACGAAAACGTTGAAACCATCGTTGTGCGGTGGAAATAGAAACTGTATCGGGTCCATAAACTGCACAAATTTTATTGGCGGCTTGAGATGCATTTTTGCCTTTATCGTAGTAGTACTGTAAAATATGTCGTATTTTCTCTTTATTTTGCTCCATGATTGCGACGCTATAACTAACGAACGACTTAAAAGAAAAGACAATCAATCAAACACGTGTTAGCGCGTGAAATGAGCTTTCCAAAAAGGTATAGTATAACCTGATGCGACGAATAAAACAAGAACTACGCGCTTTCAGCGCCAACTAGCGAAAATACCGCAAGACTTTTTTGACAACCTAATATATGAACATTTAATTTTTGTAATAGCTGCAGGGGTAGGGGAGTCAATATACCCGTCTGTTTCAATACCGCTTGCGAGCAGGAACAATCTCCCATGGGAACAATCGGATATACCTTGCAAGAATTGATGATATTTCGCGCAGTGTAAAAGCTATTGACATGAATCTTTCCAAATCGTATTTTTTATGCATTCCTTGATCAAGGTAAAAGCGTAAAAGCGCTTGCCGATCGGACGGGTATATCTTATAGCTTCCGTAGACATAATTGTTAAAGGCGGCGAAAATATCCAATTTTTTCTATTTTTATATGACGTTTTTGCAGTATAAAAGCTATCTATATGAAACTATGAAAATTTATTTATGCAAACCCTATTCTTTTCGCTACTTTTTCAATTGTAGCAATTTCGGCAAAGTCTGCAAGGGTATTAAAATTTGCCGAAGTTAGCTTCCGTCCTTTTTTTTTTTTTTAAATTTTAACTGCAGTAAAAATAATATCAAAATTTGTATCCGAAGAAACGTCAAAAAATTTATATTAAAATTACAAATAAGGAATCCGACGGAAAGTTACAAAAATAAGTACAGAAGATAGTCATGGCCAACTGATGTGCAGCTACCAATAATCAACCTTCCAAAGTTTGACGTTATATATGAAGTTCAGACAACGGCGGAATATATGATAAGGGAGCCTACATGTGGATTTATCAATGTTGGATCCGTTGCGGGAATTGTGTACTTAAGCTAAAAATATGTGTCAATTGGTTTTAGCACTTGGAACAAAAGTAAGGAGGACCGAAACAGTAAAAATGGTAGCCACAGCATAAATATTTTCAAAAGACATAATGCTGGCACGCGTCTGCCAGCTAAATATGTGTCAATTGGTTTTAGCCAGAGCTCGCAAATAACTGTCGACCGTTTCTTGTTGTCTGCAAATAAGTGTCTTTTCCTGACTCTTTACGAAAAGACTCAAAAAGCAACCGATTTATGGGTTCTTGAATGAGCTCGTTGGCGCTCAGAGCGAAACCGTTTTTGTCTATTCTGTTTGGTTCTGGTTGATCCAAGACCGTTTTGTCGTGTTCAGTTAAGCAAAAGATTTTTTTCGTATGTATTGGTATACATTCACACGCATAGGCAAGCCAATAGTTAAGCGTATGTTTTGCAGATATATGGAATCAAAATGGAATTTGTTAAAAAAATATTTGAAAATAAATTGAAAATTCTCTATTAAGGGGGTCTAGTCTAAAAATTTGAGAAAATTGGAAAAATTTTTTCATAATTCGATAGTTTGATATTTAACAAGAAAGGAAAGCTAACTTCGGGCGGAGCCGAAGTTGATATACCCTTGCAGAATATTCTGTAAATTATATTCTCCAAAATTATTCATATGATGCATTCTTAATACTCATAAAAAATCCCAACTTCCTAACTTTAAAAACACCAAAGTTATGGCATTTCCCATCGTTCAGTTATATGGCAGCTATAGGATATAGTCGGCCGATCACGGCCGTTCCGACATATATACTGCGTGCAAAGGAAAGAAGGGTGTGTGCAAAGTTTCAACTCAATAGCTTTAAAACTGAGAGACTAGTTTGCGTAGAAACAGACAGACGGACAGACGGACATGGCTATATCAACTCAGGAGGTGATCCTGATCAAGAATATATATACTTTATAGGGTCGGAGATGTCTCCTTCACTGCGTTGCACACTTTTGACCAAAATTATAATACCCTCTGCAAGGGTATAAAAATATCTCCCTAAAAGGAAAAATAAATTTAATTTTAATTTTAACTTTTAACTGAGCGGGCAATTCGATCGGTATTTAAGATCATTAAAAAATGACAACATTTATAATATAGAAAGCACTGATGTCAGATCAAAAACAAAATTTTTTAACGGATATAAGTTAGGGTTGTCGAAAATTTTAAAAATATCGTATCAATGTTATTTTTTTTAATCAACAAAAAAATGATAATATTTAAAATATCACATTAAAATGTCGATATACATATATGATATTTTTTGTGTCGATATATTGATATTTTGATATATTATCAACAACCCTAATATAAATTGAAAACAGAAAAAACGAGGACGGAAGCTAACTTCGGCAAGCCGAAGTTTTAATACCCTTGCAGACTTTGCCGAAATTGCTAAAACTGAAAAAGTAGCGATAGGAATAAGGTATACATAAATAAACTAGATTTGCGTCGTTTGATGTCAATTGCTTTTATACTGCAAAAATGTCATATAAAATAGAAAAAAAGGGATACTTTCGCAGCCTTTAACTATTTTTCCTACGGAAGCTATAAGAAATAGACGTCCGATCGGCAAGCGCTTTTACCCTAATCAAGATATGCGTAAATAAATAAGACTTGGAAAAATTTATGTCAGTAGCTTACACACTACGTGAAAAATTCAGAAAACCAACAAATTTGGACCGATTTCACCGAATTGTTCCTATGGGAGCTATAGGATATAGACGTCCGATCGCCAAGCGCTTTTACCCTGATCAAGGTATGCATAAAAAAATAAGATTTGGAAAGATTTATGTTAAATGCTTTTACACTGCGCGAAATATCTTCCATTCTTGAAAGTTATATCCGATTGTTCCTATGGGAGCTATAGGATATAGACGTCCGATCAGCACGCGCTTTTACCTTGATGAAGGAATGCATAAAAAAATACGATTTGAAAAATTTATAGCAATAGCTTTTACACAGCGCGAAATATTCTGAAAAACATCAAATTTGGACCGATTTTACCCTATTGTTCCTATGGGAGCTATAGGATATAGACGTCCGATCGCCACGCGCTTTTACCCTGATCAAGGTATGCATAAAAAAATACGATTTGGAAAGATTCATGTCAAAAGCTTTTACACTGCGCGAAATATCATCAATTCTGGCAAGATATATCCGATTGTTCCTATGGGAGCTATAGGATATAGACGTCCGATCGGGGCGATTTTCAAACTTGATCTGCGTACACATGTTTTAGGACGAGTGTGAAAGTTTCAGATCGCTAGCTTTTAAACTGAGCTCGCAAACGGTATTGAAACAGACGGACAGACGGACAGACGGACAGACGGACAGACGGACATGGCTATATCGACTCAGGAGGTGATCCTGATCAAGAATATATATACTTTATAGGGTCGGAAACGTCTCCTTCACTGCGTTACAAACTTCTGACCAAAATTATAATACCCTCTGCAAGGGTATAAAAACTAAATCCCTAGCGCCTATTGTGGATTTGCTATACGCACAATTGGCGGGATCAGTTCAATTCTTTTTTTCCTTGTTTCTGTAAACTTTTTAACCATTTCAGTTTTTTTTTTTAAATCGGACGACTTTATTATATTCTGCCATAGCACCGATCGAAAAATTAATTGAAAAATCGACCTAGCTTCTTTTTTTTTCATTCCATCGAAAGCGAAATATTAGGTTGTCAAACAGTCTTGCGGTATTTTTATTGAATTTTCAATTGTTCATAGAATTAGTTACAATAATGCGATTCAAGTCAAATATGCGCCGTTTTGTTCGATGACGCATTCCCAACGAGATGCCAACTTCATAATGCCCCTCTCATAGAAGCTCGCTTCCCTATTGGCAAAAAGCACGGAAAGCCAATTTTCACAGGACTCTCTTGTGGCCAACTTCAGACTACCAAGCGCGTTCGCCAAGGACAGAAACAGGTGGTAATCACTTGGTGCGAGATTCGGACTATACGGTGGATGCAAAAGATCCTCCCATCCGAGCTCCCGGAGCTTCTGGCGCGTCACTAAAGATGTGTGTGGCCTGGCGTTGTCCTGGTGGAAGACAATTCGGCCTCTGTTGATCAAAGATGGCCTCTTCTGCATGAGTGCTGTCTTCAAGCGGTCCAATTGTTGGCAGTACAGGTCCGAATTGAGCGTTTGGCCATAGGGGAGCAGCTCATAGTAAATTATTCCCAGCCAATCCCACCAAACACACAGAAGAACCTTCCTGGCCGTCAATCCAGGCTTAACCACCGTCTGGGCCGCTTCACCGCTTTTCGACCACGACCGTTTGCGCCTTACGTTATCGTAAGTGACATCGAGCTTCATAGTGACTCCAAGCTTCTTCAAATGGTTAATAACGGTTTGATGACTCATGCCCAGCTCTTGACCGATGCTACGGCTGCTACTATGCCGGTCTCTTTCGACCCATTCAGCGATTTTATCGCAATTTTCGACGACAGGCCTTTCGGAGAGTGGCGCATCTTCGACCACTTCTACACCAGAACGAAAACGTTGAAACCATCGTTGTGCGGTGGAAATAGAAACTGTATCGGGTCCATAAACTGCACAAATTTTATTGGCGGCTTGAGATGCATTTTTGCCTTTATCGTAGTAGTACTGTAAAATATGTCGTATTTTCTCTTTATTTTGCTCCATGATTGCGACGCTATAACTAACGAACGACTTAAAAGAAAAGACAATCAATCAAACACGTGTTAGCGCGTGAAATGAGCTTTCCAAAAAGGTATAGTATAACCTGATGCGACGAATAAAACAAGAACTACGCGCTTTCAGCGCCAACTAGCGAAAATACCGCAAGACTTTTTTGACAACCTAATATATGAACATTTAATTTTTGTAATAGCTGCAGGGGTAGGGGAGTCAATATACCCGTCTGTTTCAATACCGCTTGCGAGCAGGAACAATCTCCCATGGGAACAATCGGATATACCTTGCAAGAATTGATGATATTTCGCGCAGTGTAAAAGCTATTGACATGAATCTTTCCAAATCGTATTTTTTATGCATTCCTTGATCAAGGTAAAAGCGTAAAAGCGCTTGCCGATCGGACGGGTATATCTTATAGCTTCCGTAGACATAATTGTTAAAGGCGGCGAAAATATCCAATTTTTTCTATTTTTATATGACGTTTTTGCAGTATAAAAGCTATTTATATGAAACTATGAAAATTTATTTATGCAAACCCTATTCTTTTCGCTACTTTTTCAATTGTAGCAATTTCGGCAAAGTCTGCAAGGGTATTAAAATTTGCCGAAGTTAGCTTCCGTCCTTTTTTTTTTTTTTTAAATTTTAACTGCAGTAAAAATAATATCAAAATTTGTATCCGAAGAAACGTCAAAAAATTTATATTAAAATTACAAATAAGGAATCCGACGGAAAGTTACAAAAATAAGTACAGAAGATAGTCATGGCCAACTGATGTGCAGCTACCAATAATCAACCTTCCAAAGTTTGACGTTATATATGAAGTTCAGACAACGGCGGAATATATGATAAGGGAGCCTACATGTGGATTTATCAATGTTGGATCCGTTGCGGGAATTGTGTACTTAAGCTAAAAATATGTGTCAATTGGTTTTAGCACTTGGAACAAAAGTAAGGAGGACCGAAACAGTAAAAATGGTAGCCACAGCATAAATATTTTCAAAGACATAATGCTGGCACGCGTCTGCCAGCTAAATATGTGTCAATTGGTTTTAGCCAGAGCTCGCAAATAACTGTCGACCGTTTCTTGTTGTCTGCAAATAAGTGTCTTTTCCTGACTCTTTACGAAAAGACTCAAAAAGCAACCGATTTATGGGTTCTTGAATGAGCTCGTTGGCGCTCAGAGCGAAACCGTTTTTGTCTATTCTGTTTGGTTCTGGTTGATCCAAGACCGTTTTGTCGTGTTCAGTTAAGCAAAAGATTTTTTCGTATGTATTGGTATACATTCACACGCATAGGCAAGCCAATAGTTAAGCGTATGTTTTGCAGATATATGGAATCAAAATGGAATTTGTTAAAAAAATATTTGAAAATAAATTGAAAATTCTCTATTAAGGGGGTCTAGTCTAAAAATTTGAGAAAATTGGAAAAAATTTTTTTCATAATTCGATAGTTTGATATTTAACAAGAAAGGAAAGCTAACTTCGGGCGGAGCCGAAGTTGATATACCCTTGCAGAATATTCTGTAAATTATATTCTCCAAAATTATTCATATGATGCATTCTTAATACTCATAAAAAATCCCAACTTCCTAACTTTAAAAACACCAAAGTTATGGCATTTCCAATCGTTCAGTTATATGGCAGCTATAGGATATAGTCGGCCGATCACGGCCGTTCCGACATATATACTGCGTGCAAAGGAAAGAAGGGTGTGTGCAAAGTTTCAACTCAATAGCTTTAAAACTGAGAGACTAGTTTGCGTAGAAACAGACAGACGGACAGACGGACATGGCTATATCAACTCAGGAGGTGATCCTGATCAAGAATATATATACTTTATAGGGTCGGAGATGTCTCCTTCACTGCGTTGCACACTTTTGACCAAAATTATAATACCCTCTGCAAGGGTATAAAAATATCTCCCTAAAAGGAAAAATAAATTTAATTTTAACTTTTAACTGAGCGGGCAATTCGATCGGTATTTAAGATCATTAAAAAATGACAACATTTATAATATAGAAAGCACTGATGTCAGATCAAAAACAAAATTTTTTAACGGATATAAGTTAGGGTTGTCGAAAATTTTAAAAATATCGTATCAATGTTATTTTTTTTATCAACAAAAAAAATGATAATATTTAAAATATCACATTAAAATGTCGATATACATATATGATATTTTTTGTGTCGATATATTGATATTTTGATATATTATCAACAACCCTAATATAAATTGAAAACAGAAAAAAAACTAAATCCCTAGCGCCTATTGTGGATTTGCTATACGCACAATTGGCGGGATCAGTTCAATTCTTTTTTTCCTTGTTTCTGTAAACTTTTTAACCATTTCAGTTTTTTTTTTTTAATCGGACGACTTTATTATATTCTGCCATAGCACCGATCGAAAAATTAATTGAAAAATCGACCTAGCTTCTTTTTTTTTCATTCCATCGAAAGCGAAATATTAGGTTGTCAAAAAAGTCTTGCGGTATTTTTATTGAATTTTCAATTGTTCATAAAATTGGTTACAATAATGCGATTCAAGTCAAATATGCGCCGTTTTGTTCGATGACGCATTCCCAACGAGATGCCAACTTCATAATGCCCCTCTCATAGAAGCTCGCTTCCCTATTGGCAAAAAGCACGGAAAGCCAATTTTCACAGGACTCTCTTGTGGCCAACTTCAGACTACCAAGCGCGTTCGCCAAGGACAGAAACAGGTGGTAATCACTTGGTGCGAGATTCGGACTATACGGTGGATGCAAAAGATCCTCCCATCCGAGCTCCCGGAGCTTCTGGCGCGTCACTAAAGATGTGTGTGGCCTGGCGTTGTCCTGGTGGAAGACAATTCGGCCTCTGTTGATCAAAGATGGCCTCTTCTGCATGAGTGCTGTCTTCAAGCGGTCCAATTGTTGGCAGTACAGGTCCGAATTGAGCGTTTGGCCATAGGCGAGCAGCTCATAGTGGATTATTCCCTGCCAATCCCACCAAACACACAGAAGAACCTTCCTGGCCGTCAATCCAGGCTTAACCACCGTCTGGGCCGCTTCACCGCTTTTCGACCACGACCGTTTGCGCCTTACGTTATCATAAGTGACATCGAGCTTCATAGTGACTCCAAGCTTCTTCAAATGGTTAATAACGGTTTGATGACTCATGCCCAGCTCTTGACCGATGCTACGGCTGCTACTATGCCGACCCATTCAGCGATTTTATCGCAATTTTCGACGACAGGCCTTCCGGAGAGTGGCGCATCTTCGACCACTTCTACACCAGAACGAAAACGTTGAAACCATCGTTGTGCGGTGGAAATAGAAACTGTATCGGGTCCATAAACTGCACAAACTTTATTGGCGGCTTGAGATGCATTTTTGCCTTTATCGTAGTAGTACTGTAAAATATGTCGTATTTTCTCTTTATTTTTCTCCATGATTGCGACGCTATAACTAACGAACGACTTAAAAGAAAAGACAATCAATCAAACACGTGTTAGCGCGTGAAATGAGCTTTCCAAAAAGGTATAGTATAACCTGATGCGACGAATAAAACAAGAACTACGCGCTTTCAGCGCCAACTAGCGAAAATACCGCAAGACTTTTTTGACAACCTAATATATGAACATTTAATTTTTGTAATAGCTGCAGGGGTAGGGGAGTCAATATACCCGTCTGTTTCAATACCGCTTGCGAGCAGGAACAATCTCCCATGGGAACAATCGGATATACCTTGCAAGAATTGATGATATTTCGCGCAGTGTAAAAGCTATTGACATGAATCTTTCCAAATCGTATTTTTTATGCATTCCTTGATCAAGGTAAAAGCGTAAAAGCGCTTGCCGATCGGACGGGTATATCTTATAGCTTCCGTAGACATAATTGTTAAAGGCGGCGAAAATATCCCATTTTTTCTATTTTTATATGACGTTTTTGCAGTATAAAAGCTATTTATATGAAACTATGAAAATTTATTTATGCAAACCCTATTCTTTTCGCTACTTTTTCAATTGTAGCAATTTCGGCAAAGTCTGCAAGGGTATTAAAATTTGCCGAAGTTAGCTTCCGTCCTTTTTTTTTTTTTTAATTTTAACTGCAGTAAAAATAATATCAAAATTTGTATCAGAAGAAACGTCAAAAAATTTATATTAAAATTACAAATAAGGAATCCGACGGAAAGTTACAAAAATAAGTACAGAAGATAGTCATGGCCAACTGATGTGCAGCTACCAATAATCAACCTTCCAAAGTTTGACGTTATATATGAAGTTCAGACAACGGCGGAATATATGATAAGGGAGCCTACATGTGGATTTATCAATGTTGGATCCGTTGCGGGAATTGTGTACTTAAGCTAAAAATATGTGTCAATTGGTTTTAGCACTTGGAACAAAAGTAAGGAGGACCGAAACAGTAAAAATGGTAGCCACAGCATAAATATTTTCAAAAGACATAATGCTGGCACGCGTCTGCCAGCTAAATATGTGTCAATTGGTTTTAGCCAGAGCTCGCAAATAACTGTCGACCGTTTCTTGTTGTCTGCAAATAAGTGTCTTTTCCTGACTCTTTACGAAAAGACTCAAAAAGCAACCGATTTATGGGTTCTTGAATGAGCTCGTTGGCGCTCAGAGCGAAACCGTTTTTGTCTATTCTGTTTGGTTCTGGTTGATCCAAGACCGTTTTGTCGTGTTCAGTTAAGCAAAAGATTTTTTTCGTATGTATTGGTATACATTCACACGCATAGGCAAGCCAATAGTTAAGCGTATGTTTTGCAGATATATGGAATCAAAATGGAATTTGTTAAAAAAAATATTTGAAAATAAATTGAAAATTCTCTATTAAGGGGGTCTAGTCTAAAAATTTGAGAAAATTGGAAAAAATTTTTTTCATAATTCGATAGTTTGATATTTAACAATAATATTCGGGCGGAGCCGAAGTTGATATACCCTTGCAGAATATTCTGTAAATTATATTCTCCAAAATTATTCATATGATGCATTCTTAATACTCATAAAAAATCCCAACTTCCTAACTTTAAAAACACCAAAGTTATGGCATTTCCAATCGTTCAGTTATATGGCAGCTATAGGATATAGTCGGCCGATCACGGCCGTTCCGACATATATACTGCGTGCAAAGGAAAGAAGGGTGTGTGCAAAGTTTCAACTCAATAGCTTTAAAACTGAGAGACTAGTTTGCGTAGAAACAGACAGACGGACAGACGGACATGGCTATATCAACTCAGGAGGTGATCCTGATCAAGAATATATATACTTTATAGGGTCGGAGATGTCTCCTTCACTGCGTTGCACACTTTTGACCAAAATTATAATACCCTCTGCAAGGGTATAAAAATATCTCCCTAAAAGGAAAAATAAATTTAATTTTAATTTTAACTTTTAACTGAGCGGGCAATTCGATCGGTATTTAAGATCATTAAAAAATGACAACATTTATAATATAGAAAGCACTGATGTCAGATCAAAAACAAAATTTTTTTAACGGATATAAGTTAGGGTTGTCGAAAATTTTAAAAATATCGTATCAATGTTATTTTTTTTATCAACAAAAAAAATGATAATATTTAAAATATCACATTAAAATGTCGATATACATATATGATATTTTTTGTGTCGATATATTGATATTTTGATATATTATCAACAACCCTAATATAAATTGAAAACAGAAAAAAAACTAAATCCCTAGCGCCTATTGTGGATTTGCTATACGCACAATTGGCGGGATCAGTTCAATTCTTTTTTTCCTTGTTTCTGTAAACTTTTTAACCATTTCAGTTTTTTTTTTTAAATCGGACGACTTTATTATATTCTGCCATAGCACCGATCGAAAAATTAATTGAAAAATCGACCTAGCTTCTTTTTTTTTCATTCCATCGAAAGCGAAATATTAGGTTGTCAAAAAAGTCTTGCGGTATTTTTATTGAATTTTCAATTGTTCATAAAATTGGTTACAATAATGCGATTCAAGTCAAATATGCGCCGTTTTGTTCGATGACGCATTCCCAACGAGATGCCAACTTCATAATGCCCCTCTCATAGAAGCTCGCTTCCCTATTGGCAAAAAGCACGGAAAGCCAATTTTCACAGGACTCTCTTGTGGCCAACTTCAGACTACCAAGCGCGTTCGCCAAGGACAGAAACAGGTGGTAATCACTTGGTGCGAGATTCGGACTATACGGTGGATGCAAAAGATCCTCCCATCCGAGCTCCCGGAGCTTCTGGCGCGTCACTAAAGATGTGTGTGGCCTGGCGTTGTCCTGGTGGAAGACAATTCGGCCTCTGTTGATCAAAGATGGCCTCTTCTGCATGAGTGCTGTCTTCAAGCGGTCCAATTGTTGGCAGTACAGGTCCGAATTGAGCGTTTGGCCATAGGGGAGCAGCTCATAGTAAATTATTCCCAGCCAATCCCACCAAACACACAGAAGAACCTTCCTGGCCGTCAATCCAGGCTTAACCACCGTCTGGGCCGCTTCACCGCTTTTCGACCACGACCGTTTGCGCCTTACGTTATCGTAAGTGACATCGAGCTTCATAGTGACTCCAAGCTTCTTCAAATGGTTAATAACGGTTTGATGACTCATGCCCAGCTCTTGACCGATGCTACGGCTGCTACTATGCCGGTCTCTTTCGACCCATTCAGCGATTTTATCGCAATTTTCGACGACAGGCCTTTCGGAGAGTGGCGCATCTTCGACCACTTCTACACCAGAACGAAAACGTTGAAACCATCGTTGTGCGGTGGAAATAGAAACTGTATCGGGTCCATAAACTGCACAAATTTTATTGGCGGCTTGAGATGCATTTTTGCCTTTATCGTAGTAGTACTGTAAAATATGTCGTATTTTCTCTTTATTTTGCTCCATGATTGCGACGCTATAACTAACGAACGACTTAAAAGAAAAGACAATCAATCAAACACGTGTTAGCGCGTGAAATGAGCTTTCCAAAAAGGTATAGTATAACCTGATGCGACGAATAAAACAAGAACTACGCGCTTTCAGCGCCAACTAGCGAAAATACCGCAAGACTTTTTTGACAACCTAATATATGAACATTTAATTTTTGTAATAGCTGCAGGGGTAGGGGAGTCAATATACCCGTCTGTTTCAATACCGCTTGCGAGCAGGAACAATCTCCCATGGGAACAATCGGATATACCTTGCAAGAATTGATGATATTTCGCGCAGTGTAAAAGCTATTGACATGAATCTTTCCAAATCGTATTTTTTATGCATTCCTTGATCAAGGTAAAAGCGTAAAAGCGCTTGCCGATCGGACGGGTATATCTTATAGCTTCCGTAGACATAATTGTTAAAGGCGGCGAAAATATCCAATTTTTTCTATTTTTATATGACGTTTTTGCAGTATAAAAGCTATTTATATGAAACTATGAAAATTTATTTATGCAAACCCTATTCTTTTCGCTACTTTTTCAATTGTAGCAATTTCGGCAAAGTCTGCAAGGGTATTAAAATTTGCCGAAGTTAGCTTCCGTCCTTTTTTTTTTTTTTAAATTTTAACTGCAGTAAAAATAATATCAAAATTTGTATCCGAAGAAACGTCAAAAAATTTATATTAAAATTACAAATAAGGAATCCGACGGAAAGTTACAAAAATAAGTACAGAAGATAGTCATGGCCAACTGATGTGCAGCTACCAATAATCAACCTTCCAAAGTTTGACGTTATATATGAAGTTCAGACAACGGCGGAATATATGATAAGGGAGCCTACATGTGGATTTATCAATGTTGGATCCGTTGCGGGAATTGTGTACTTAAGCTAAAAATAATATGTGTCAATTGGTTTTAGCACTTGGAACAAAAGTAAGGAGGACCGAAACAGTAAAAATGGTAGCCACAGCATAAATATTTTCAAAGACATAATGCTGGCACGCGTCTGCCAGCTAAATATGTGTCAATTGGTTTTAGCCAGAGCTCGCAAATAACTGTCGACCGTTTCTTGTTGTCTGCAAATAAGTGTCTTTTCCTGACTCTTTACGAAAAGACTCAAAAAGCAACCGATTTATGGGTTCTTGAATGAGCTCGTTGGCGCTCAGAGCGAAACCGTTTTTGTCTATTCTGTTTGGTTCTGGTTGATCCAAGACCGTTTTGTCGTGTTCAGTTAAGCAAAAGATTTTTTTCGTATGTATTGGTATACATTCACACGCATAGGCAAGCCAATAGTTAAGCGTATGTTTTGCAGATATATGGAATCAAAATGGAATTTGTTAAAAAAAATATTTGAAAATAAATTGAAAATTCTCTATTAAGGGGGTCTAGTCTAAAAATTTGAGAAAATTGGAAAAATTTTTTTTCATAATTCGATAGTTTGATATTTAACAAGAAAGGAAAGCTAACTTCGGGCGGAGCCGAAGTTGATATACCCTTGCAGAATATTCTGTAAATTATATTCTCCAAAATTATTCATATGATGCATTCTTAATACTCATAAAAATCCCAACTTCCTAACTTTAAAAACACCAAAGTTATGGCATTTCCAATCGTTCAGTTATATGGCAGCTATAGGATATAGTCGGCCGATCACGGCCGTTCCGACATATATACTGCGTGCAAAGGAAAGAAGGGTGTGTGCAAAGTTTCAACTCAATAGCTTTAAAACTGAGAGACTAGTTTGCGTAGAAACAGACAGACGGACAGACGGACATGGCTATATCAACTCAGGAGGTGATCCTGATCAAGAATATATATACTTTATAGGGTCGGAGATGTCTCCTTCACTGCGTTGCACACTTTTGACCAAAATTATAATACCCTCTGCAAGGGTATAAAAATATCTCCCTAAAAGGAAAAATAAATTTAATTTTAATTTTAACTTTTAACTGAGCGGGCAATTCGATCGGTATTTAAGATCATTAAAAAATGACAACATTTATAATATAGAAAGCACTGATGTCAGATCAAAAACAAAATTTTTTTAACGGATATAAGTTAGGGTTGTCGAAAATTTTAAAAATATCGTATCAATGTTATTTTTTTTATCAACAAAAAAAATGATAATATTTAAAATATCACATTAAAATGTCGATATACATATATGATATTTTTTGTGTCGATATATTGATATTTTGATATATTATCAACAACCCTAATATAAATTGAAAACAGAAAAAAAAACTAAATCCCTAGCGCCTATTGTGGATTTGCTATACGCACAATTGGCGGGATCAGTTCAATTCTTTTTTTCCTTGTTTCTGTAAACTTTTTAACCATTTCAGTTTTTTTTTTTTAAATCGGACGACTTTATTATATTCTGCCATAGCACCGATCGAAAAATTAATTGAAAAATCGACCTAGCTTCTTTTTTTTTCATTCCATCGAAAGCGAAATATTAGGTTGTCAAAAAAGTCTTGCGGTATTTTTATTGAATTTTCAATTGTTCATAAAATTGGTTACAATAATGCGATTCAAGTCAAATATGCGCCGTTTTGTTCGATGACGCATTCCCAACGAGATGCCAACTTCATAATGCCCCTCTCATAGAAGCTCGCTTCCCTATTGGCAAAAAGCACGGAAAGCCAATTTTCACAGGACTCTCTTGTGGCCAACTTCAGACTACCAAGCGCGTTCGCCAAGGACAGAAACAGGTGGTAATCACTTGGTGCGAGATTCGGACTATACGGTGGATGCAAAAGATCCTCCCATCCGAGCTCCCGGAGCTTCTGGCGCGTCACTAAAGATGTGTGTGGCCTGGCGTTGTCCTGGTGGAAGACAATTCGGCCTCTGTTGATCAAAGATGGCCTCTTCTGCATGAGTGCTGTCTTCAAGCGGTCCAATTGTTGGCAGTACAGGTCCGAATTGAGCGTTTGGCCATAGGCGAGCAGCTCATAGTGGATTATTCCCTGCCAATCCCACCAAACACACAGAAGAACCTTCCTGGCCGTCAATCCAGGCTTAACCACCGTCTGGGCCGCTTCACCGCTTTTCGACCACGACCGTTTGCGCCTTACGTTATCATAAGTGACATCGAGCTTCATAGTGACTCCAAGCTTCTTCAAATGGTTAATAACGGTTTGATGACTCATGCCCAGCTCTTGACCGATGCTACGGCTGCTACTATGCCGACCCATTCAGCGATTTTATCGCAATTTTCGACGACAGGCCTTCCGGAGAGTGGCGCATCTTCGACCACTTCTACACCAGAACGAAAACGTTGAAACCATCGTTGTGCGGTGGAAATAGAAACTGTATCGGGTCCATAAACTGCACAAACTTTATTGGCGGCTTGAGATGCATTTTTGCCTTTATCGTAGTAGTACTGTAAAATATGTCGTATTTTCTCTTTATTTTTCTCCATGATTGCGACGCTATAACTAACGAACGACTTAAAAGAAAAGACAATCAATCAAACACGTGTTAGCGCGTGAAATGAGCTTTCCAAAAAGGTATAGTATAACCTGATGCGACGAATAAAACAAGAACTACGCGCTTTCAGCGCCAACTAGCGAAAATACCGCAAGACTTTTTTGACAACCTAATATATGAACATTTAATTTTTGTAATAGCTGCAGGGGTAGGGGAGTCAATATACCCGTCTGTTTCAATACCGCTTGCGAGCAGGAACAATCTCCCATGGGAACAATCGGATATACCTTGCAAGAATTGATGATATTTCGCGCAGTGTAAAAGCTATTGACATGAATCTTTCCAAATCGTATTTTTTATGCATTCCTTGATCAAGGTAAAAGCGTAAAAGCGCTTGCCGATCGGACGGGTATATCTTATAGCTTCCGTAGACATAATTGTTAAAGGCGGCGAAAATATCCCATTTTTTCTATTTTTATATGACGTTTTTGCAGTATAAAAGCTATTTATATGAAACTATGAAAATTTATTTATGCAAACCCTATTCTTTTCGCTACTTTTTCAATTGTAGCAATTTCGGCAAAGTCTGCAAGGGTATTAAAATTTGCCGAAGTTAGCTTCCGTCCTTTTTTTTTTTTTTTAAATTTTAACTGCAGTAAAATTAATATCAAAATTTGTTTCAGAAGAAACGTCAAAAAATTTATATTAAAATTACAAATAAGGAATCCGACGGAAAGTTACAAAAATAAGTACAGAAGATAGTCATGGCCAACTGATGTGCAGCTACCAATAATCAACCTTCCAAAGTTTGACGTTATATATGAAGTTCAGACAACGGCGGAATATATGATAAGGGAGCCTACATGTGGATTTATCAATGTTGGATCCGTTGCTAAAAATATGTGTCAATTGGTTTTAGCACTTGGAACAAAAGTAAGGAGGACCGAAACAGTAAAAATGGTAGCCACAGCATAAATATTTTCAAAAGACATAGTGCTGGCACGCGTCTGCCAGCTAAATATGTGTCAATTAGTTTTAGCCAGAGCTCGCAAATAACTGTCGACCGTTTCTTGTTGTCTGTGTCTTGTGTCTTTTCCTGACTCTTTACGAAAAGACTCAAAAAGCAACCGATTTATGGGTTCTTGAATGAGCTCGTTGGCGCTCAGAGCGAAACCGTTTTTGTTTATTCTGTTTGGTTCTGGTTGATCCAAGACCGTTTTGTCGTGTTCAGTTAAGCAAAAGATTTTTTTCGTATGTATTGGTATACATTCACACGCATAGGCAAGCCAATCGTTAAGCGTCTGTTTTGCAGATATATGGAATCAAAATGGAATTTGTTAACAAAAATATTTGAAAATAAATTGAAAATTCTCTATTAAGGGGGTCTAGTCTAAAAATTTGAGAAAATTGGAAAAATTTTTTTCATAATTCGATAGTTTGATATTTAACAAGAAAGGAAAGCTAACTTCGGGCGGAGCCGAAGTTGATATACCCTTGCAGAATATTCTGTAAATTATATTCTCCAAAATTATTCATATGATGCATTCTTAATACTCATAAAAAATCCCAACTTCCTAACTTTAAAAACACCAAAGTTATGGCATTTCCAATCGTTCAGTTATATGGCAGCTATAGGATATAGTCGGCCGATCACGGCCGTTCCGACATATATACTGCGTGCAAAGGAAAGAAGGGTGTGTGCAAAGTTTCAACTCAATAGCTTTAAAACTGAGAGACTAGTTTGCGTAGAAACAGACAGACGGACAGACGGACATGGCTATATCAACTCAGGAGGTGATCCTGATCAAGAATATATATACTTTATAGGGTCGGAGATGTCTCCTTCACTGCGTTGCACACTTTTGACCAAAATTATAATACCCTCTGCAAGGGTATAAAAATATCTCCCTAAAAGGATTTTTTTTTTAACATTTTGCATTTTATTTATTGGATCTTCTCTGAATTGAGACTAACAATAACTATATAGAATCTTAAATTAAAAAAACTATCTGCTCTAATAACTATTGCTGAGCTGGAAGGTCATTGCGTTGCAATCGGGTCCGGTTGGAAACCCTGGCTAGGCCCCTGGCGAGCTGGATTGAATGAGAAGTTAGCTTGGAGTGGTAGGACGCTTTTTGTTTTGATATTTCATCTTTTACGGGTAGAATGACAAGATCTCTGTGGATGTTGTCGTTCCGAACATACCAAGGTGGCCCAGTGATAGTTCTCAGGATTTTTGATTGTGCTCGCTGAATAATGTCGATGTCGCTGCTGCTCGCGTTTCCCCACAATTGGGAGCCGTAGGTCCAGACTGACTTAAGCGTTAAATTGTACAGCAGGACCTTGAAGTGGCAGAGGGCGGAGCTCGCGTTTATAAGCCAATGGAGACTGTTTGATTTTAGTTTTAGGTGAATTTTCTTAGCTTCGATATGTCTCCGCCATGTAAGTCTTCTGTCTAGGTGGATGCCAAGGTACGTTACATCGTCAGCTTGTGGAAGTGGCGTTTTATTCCGGGTTAGCGGGGGACACGTTTGTCTGTTAAGAGTAAACTTTATGTGTTTACACTTTTGCGCATTTATTTTTATACGCCAGTCTGATAACCACCTCTCCACTACCAAGAGATGATCAGCTAGTACTGCTGTTGCCTGAATTGGGCATTTGGACCGACTTATGATAGCGGTATCGTCTGCAAACGTAGAAGTAGTTAGCCGCTCGTTCGTGGGAATATCTGCGGTGTAGAGGAGAAATAGAGTTGGACCAAGAGCGCTACCTTGGGAAACTCCATCCTCTATAGCGTTGTCGTCGGATGTCGTAGTGTTGCATCTCATGGCGAAGGCTCTGTTGTAAAGGTACGATTCAAGTATCCTGTGAGAGTTTCCCGGCAGGATCGTTCTGATTTTATGCATAAGGCCATCAAGCCAGACTCGGTCGAAAGCCTGTGCAACGACAAGGAATACCGCACTGCAGTATTCTCGAAGCTCGAATGCAGTCCATATTTTTGTTGTTAGTCTGTTGACTTCCTCTATTGTTCATGGCTTCCTCGAAAGCCAAATTGGTGTGCTGGAATAACGTTGTGCTCTTTCAGATATGGGATTATGCGCGTCAAAAGTCGGTCTGTACGAAGCTGGTATTGTGTGATCTTTTCCTGACTTTGGTATCATTATGATTACCGATTTTTTCCATTTTTTGTCGTATAATCCCGTTTAAGAGTTTACTAATAACCTCAACTGCACAGTTTGGAAGTTCTATTAACATTTTGGGAGTTATTTGATCACCGCAAGGGGCCTTTTTTGGTTTCAATTGCTCGCTGATTACTTTTGCAACTTCATTTGGTTGAAACAGAATTTGGCTCTGTCTCAGATTCGATTCGAATTGACGGCGACGGTAGTGCGAATGAATTAGTTGCAGGGTTTGGCTGAAAAACATTTCGAAGGTGTAAAGCAAATGTACAAGCTCTGTCTTTGTCGCTTCTGGCCCAGCTGCCTGAAGAGTCTCTTATGGGGATTACTGTTTCGGCCGGCGCACTTAGTTTTTGGTGGGCCCTCCACAAGGGATGCTTAGTGCTGGTGGGTGAAAGTTTCTCAATGTACTGGCGTTGTGCTTTTCTTCTTCTTGCCTTAGAGCACTGGTAAGTCTGCGACCAGCTTCTTTAAGACTTTGTTTTGAGGATGGCGATCTGCTGGTTTGCCAAGTACGTCTCAAACGTCTTTTCTCCAGAACAAGCTGTTCGATTTCATGGTTAGTTTTGTGTTGGTGTGTGTGCCTATCCCTCCCTTGCGGTGTTGAGACTTTGGCTGCTGCGACGAGTACAGACTCCAGGGCATCGGCGTAGCAGTCGATGTCCTCCTTGATGTTGAGCTGTGGAGTTAGTTCAATGTGGGAACTTACGTACTTTTGAACTTCAGCCAGTTGGTTCGATGCGACGTCAGCCCGTGAGGGTGCTCGATTAATTCAGGGCTTTGATGAAGAGTTATTAGCACTGGTGAGTGGTCCGATGATAGATCCAAAAGCGATTTTGCTCATATTAGATTGCGAGAAATGTTTTTTGTCACAGCAAAATCAATTAAATCAGGTGGTTTTCTAGGATCTGTAGGCCAGTATGTCTGGTGAAACGTAGTCCAGTTTGTTGCATGTTTTAATGAGTGCATTATATAGTTGCCTTCCTTTGGGGGTCACAAGGCGGGATCCCCAGTGCGTGTGCTTGGCGTTGTAATCTCCTGCTGCTATGAATCGCTCTCCAAGCAATTGTAGAAGTCCATGAATTGGTCTTCGGATACTGTAAAGCGGGGTGGGCAGACAGCGGCAATGGCAAGGTTGCAGTTGCCCAACTGTAATTTTATCGAAGTAGCTTGCAGATGATTTTTTGCAAACCGTCGGTGAAAGTGGTGTTTGACGCGGTCCCTTATTAGGATGCCAGTTCCGCCATGCGCTTTATTTTATATTTTATAAGTTATATTTGATGGTGAGATGCGTTTCTGCCAGCAACATAACCTCGATGTGGATTTCGTTCAGAAATTGAGTTATTTCAGGTTTATGCCGTGAAACACCGCACTATGGGGCCAACGACCACTTTTGTTGGCCAAAATTAATAACTCGCTCAATTTAAGAGATATCGAGATAAAACTTTACCAATCGTATTTTGGTATCCTTAGGCAACATATATGTTAAAATAAATAAGATCGAACAAATATATCCCATAGCTGCCATACGATCGATTTAGTCAACTTTGTTATTTTTTAAGATAATCGAATAATTTTTTTTTTTATTATATACTTTATAATTACATTTATATTATATTTTTTATATTTTTATATCTGTTTCTGAATATAATTCAAAATGCAAAACCAAATGTTCTTCGTTCCACAAAGGTTCAATGTAAATGCAGAAAAATGGGATTAAACAAATTTTATTAATAAGTACAAAAAATGGCACCTGCTATTAAACATCATGCTCTTCGTATTCTAGTTCAATATTTCATTGAAAATCAAAACGATTCTAATATTAAACGCAACTACTGTTAAGGTTGAAAAACTTGAGGTTATGTGCTTAAAAATTAAATTTCGGAAAAAGTGGCAATAAGTGGCGATTCTAACCATATACATTTTAAAAAGAATTTAATACTCTACAAATCTCAATAGGTTTCAGAAGTGGACTCCGCTGGACTCACTTTGTTGATCTACTTAAAAATTAGTTTTCTAATTAAAAAACGCGTTTTAGACAACTCACTTTAACACTTTATTACAAAGACAGCACGATAGATTTCAACCGTTTAAACACACAAACACTTAGTACACACCACCATTCATCGATTTCATATCACAAAAATTTTTTGGAACGCTTATAAAGTGCTTTTTTAAATACTTTAAAAATGCAATTTATAAGTCGAATTTCAAAAGAACGTGGCTTGCATCTTAAGCATCTGATTTAACAGCTGTTATCTTAACAGAAGCGCACTCTATCGGAATTCCTGAAACGTAACATTGCAGATTGGTCTTCTGTTAATATATAAAACACCTTTTTGACGACTTTTCAAAAATGGGTTTTGGCCAACCAAAGTGGTCGTTGGCCCCATAGTGCACCGTTGGCGTTCCACAGAGTAATTCGAAGGCTAGGCATGGTTTATTTGGACTGCTGAGCTGCAAGCATTTGTAACAAGATATTTTGGTTTTGCATAAGGGTTTGCATGGTGGTTTTCATGAAGGACATAAATTCCATCATATTTTGTTGCAAAGTAATCATCATAGATTCCATGTTACTTTATGTCTGTCGGCTCTATGTGAGCTGTGCCTGATCTTGAAGCACTGGCGTAAGACATTCCGTTGGTGGTAATTGAAAGGCCAAACGCTATTGCGAAGAAAACTTCCGGTGTCGTTTGTGATCTCATGTAAGTGTTTTGTGTGTTCAAGGATTTATTAAAACTCGTTTTAGTGACGTGGCCACTAGACCGGTTGAGCGTACGACTGGAACAATAAATGGCTGGAAGCCCGGGCTACCTTAGTATGAATAACTTTCTCTCCTTCTTTTTATAACAATACCCTTATTTTCAGTATACTACACTAATCGTTTAAAGGTCATTGTATGGAGCTGGGATAGCTGATTAAGGGAATGTAATTTATACGTAATATTCTATCAGTTACGCTGCCCGAAACTTAACGTAAAACTTTAAACGCGTTTTTCTCGAAACTACTTTTCTTGATGCGGTCGCCACTATATCTCAATCAGTTGATTTACTTCAAATTAGGCATGAATATTCTTTAAATATATCTCTATCGCCGGAACCAATAAAAAATACAAGTTTTAAATTTATAAATTTTTAAAAATTCGACAAAATTTAAAAATTGAAAAAACTTCTTTGAGTAGCCGCCATTTCATGAAAAAAAAATTTGTTTTTGGTGCTTCATGCCATAGCGACATTCGTACTAATTAAGAATCTATCATTGTTTTATTTTTCAAATAACGACAAGCAAGAAATCATGGCGACGAGGACACGGCCTCTTTTTTTCCCCTCTTCTTCATGAACGAATAACTTAATGAAAACAATTTTTTTTTTTAAATTTATTTTATGTACTTCTTTAAGTTTAATAAACAAATGGTAAAAAAGGATAGTATAAATATCTATTGCTTTTTTTTATTAATTGTTAAAAAAAGCTCGAAATTCAAGCATCTAGACTAGAAGACAGACCACCTTAAACAAATTATATTATTTCTTTTTCACAACAACGAAAGTAAATGTGAAGACCGTTTGCGTTAAGTTTTTCGGTCAATCGGTCTTTTGCTTACTCTCATTTTGTGAGCGTTTCTCATCCCGCTCTTTACGCACTGTTCATTGAAAGAGCGATATACAAAGAGCTCAACGAAAAGCGCTCAACAGAAAACATAAATGAAGACAGCAAGAGTTCCTTGCTCAGAGCGAGAGCGAGAGAGTATGAACTTTTTCGGTTGTGCTCGCAACGAGAGCGCAAGAAGAAAAACGGTCAACAGTTATTTGCGAGCTATGGTTTTAGCACTTGGAACAAAATTAAGGAGGGCTGAAACAGTAAAAATGGTAGCCACAGCATAAATATTTTCCAAAGACATAGTGCTGGCAGACCCGTACTTTGTTAAAATAGACATGCCTAGACAATATTATCAATATTATTCGTTGCTGCTTCCAAATCAGCAACATAAAAATCCGGAGGTCCAATTCTTCAAAACACCATAATTGGCTGGATTGTTGCTGGAAAAATAAGCAAACAACTCGAAATCAATTTTTGCAACATCCACTAACGAGGAAACAAATGTCCAACGATTCTGGACTCTAGGCAATTTTGAAGCATCAAATTAGCTTAAAATGAAAAAAAAACCTATAAAATTAAATGTTAAATCAGAAGGTCCTGGCATACAGCATTCGATGGTAAATAAATATAAATGATTATATTGACGGCAAGTCAGATAGAAATATTTAATACAAATTTTTAAAATGTTATTTTTGCTTAATAAAAAAATTGCATTCGCTGTAATTCATCCAAATTAAAATATTACAAAGAAAAGTTATATTTCGTTTTCTACTTTGGAACAACATAAATTAAGTTTATTTTAATTTTCCTATATTTCAGATCCGAAAGCTTATTTTGGAGATGATTCACAGATTGCCCATAACTGAAAGCTTAAGGCAACATGTCAAGCCAATAATTACTATGATGCTTAAAATATTAAAAACAGATAACGAGGAAAATGTTCTTGTAAGCCTTCGCATTATAATTGAGCTGCATAAACATTTTCGTCCTTCGTTTAACACCGAAGTAAGTGCAATATTTTTAAATTAAATTTAATTTAAAAATTAATTAAATTAAATGTATGTAAATACAAAAGTCCATCATCACTGGGGCATATAGCATCATAATGAAAAATCTGCTGTGATGGTCATGTGCTTGCCAAAACTGTGAGAAAATCATTTGGTTTAGGAAAATCAGTGGTAAAAAGTAGTGCGTCCCATTTTGTATGTCTGGTTGTCATCTTGTTTTAAATACGAATCAAATGGCTCCACACACCACACCACAATCGTCGTAATAATTGGTATCTTTTCTGATTGTTGTCAGGAAAAAACACTCATGTAAAAATTCAGTCCTGGTGAGATTTCCCAAAAATGTTTCTTTCTATCGCAGACAATATATAAATCCGACGACTGAATCACATAGCTCCCATAAAAACAATTGGAAAACAAATGAAAAAAATATTCTTTTTTTTTACATTTACTCCACAAAATTCCAGAATTACTTTTTTTATTAAATGAAAATAGGAAAATTATATTATATAGCATTTACTGTAAATTAATGCAAATGTCCAAAAAATAAAAGGATCTTTACTACAAAAAAAAAGTATTAATAAAAAAATGGTTAAACAATAAACATGTTAAGTTATAATGTATTTTTATTTTAGCATGTTGATTTAGTATACATGTATTTTTTATTTGCATTATTTGAGGAAAAGTTGTATTATGCATATTTTGATACATTTTTAACTTCGATTTCAAATGGAACCAGGCGAAGAGAATATGTGCATCTATCTGAAACACTTTTATTTTTATCTGTCCGTCGGTGGGAATTATTCGGACGTTGATGCACTATGATCAGCACAAACAAGTGTCCCTTACGACTCCAAGCAGTGCTTCTTTCGCTCGGAGCCTTATTCCCCATGGGGCGTATAAAAGCGAACGAGAGGGGTGAAAACAAAGGGCAAGGAAGGACCGATACGGTCAAAGCTGTTCGGGATGCGTTACCGCATCAGCCAGGGGTAAATCCGAGGCCCCCATAACCGTTAAATATCAAAGGACACCATATTCATTACGTTTCCAAAGAAAAAGGGAATGTGAAAACTCTAAAAACTTCCAACAAATCACGATCCAGAAGAGCGGTCTAGCAACAGAGAAGGAATCAAACGGACCTTAAGGGCTTAAGCCCACGCGAATCGGAGACACCGTCAGAAAACGGCAGGGCCAACGATGTAGAACGGTTAATACGGACCGCGAATTAACGGTACAGAAGTGGAACTTGGACCCGATCACGTGAGCTGGAGGGGAGAAATAACGGGACCACCACGGGCTATAAATGGACTTCAAGCTCAGTGTATCAGTACGAGTGCGAGAATAAGAGTGAGCCCGTTAACGCGAAACCAGTAAGCAAGTGAAGTCAAGTGCCAAGTGTCTAAGGATTAAGATCGCTAAGTCGAGACGCCGAACGACGACGAGTCGACAAGGCTGAGGCTACAATTCTGAAATCCAACGAGTTCTACCTGCTAGGCGATATCCCTTGCCGGTCCCAGGGAGGTTCGCATACGTTTCGGTGTCTCGGCGGAGCCGTCACGCAAGCCAGGAACGTCTCCTTAGCAGCCAACGTGGACAGAAGACAGTGATAAGAAGCAAATAAATAAGTACGACTTACACCAACCCTTGCGTTACCCTTCGGTCACGGGAATCACCCAATATAAATTTGGTGGAATGAAAAAGACCTAGTCGCACTTTAACGTAGCGAGCAAAAAAAATAAAAGCAAATAATAAACCCCAAATAATCCCACAAACCCTTGCGTTATTACTCGGTCTCAATCAAATCGTCACATCTGGCACCGATGAGTAATTATCCTGACCAAGGTAACAAACATTTTCAAATGGGAAAGTCCTGGACCGTAGGCTGCGGGAAAGAAGCCGAAAAAGAAAGGAAAGCGTAAATGAAACTATGCAAATGTGGCCTTATTAGCAAACAGCAGGCTGACTGACTGCAGGCGGCAGGAAAGGTCGGTGCGGGAATGCCGATGATAAACTACATTCTGTGATGGTCAGCTTTGTATGTATATGGCTTAAGTCATACAGTTTTGAGAGTCACTTTGTTTGTCTTATCTTATCTCTAAAACAAAAGCTTAACCAGATAAAGCCACGCATGTGAAAAAGAATTTTGGTTATCTGATCTTAGTCAGCAGTACTATTGTTGGGACACTCACGGTCTCAGAGGATTTCCACTTATTTCGAGCTCTGGTTCACAGCATACAGATAGCTGAAATCTTTATTTAAATTCAAATGCATTCACAATTAATCAAATTAATAATATTTTTTCTTACACTTGTGGTTTGCCACTCTTCAGCTTCTAATAGCGTCACTTTCTTCTCCTTAAATTCTTAAATTTTCCAAAACTAACAATAAAATGATGAAACTAACAGTGTTAAGAGTATTTTTAAACTAACAATAAATTCAAAAAATACTTGAAAACAGTGGGCGGCTAACCCTTCCTATTACCCCCGCAACATCCCCACCTATTTTTTTTTTTTTACTTTGCTTTTTATTACCAATAACCATAAAACATATAGACTGGTTTTTTCATACAAAATGCAATTTTTCAATCGGGAGGCCCCAGTGCTGGTAGCAGCAGGCCCCGGACACTTCGTGTGCCTTCGGGTTTTTTCGCTCTCGTTCTAATTCTTATTTTGACGCTCGCCTGCTCATTACTCGAGTTCGGTCGTTCAGTCGCAGAGACGCGCGTTTTGAAGAAGGTTGGCCTGCGCTTGAATTGGGCTTTGTATGTATGCGTGTTCATGCATTCTCATAGAGGGGTGCATGTGTGCGATCATTTCATTTCGATCCTTATGATGTCCAATTCAGCCAGCTTAACTGCCGGACGAGTAACGAGTCCTCCTGGTGTACGTACAACACAGCTACGAACTTGTCCATCCTTCGCCAAATCAACATCCACGACGATCCCTTTAGGCCAGGAGTTTCGCTTGCTTGTTTCATCAACAATAAGAACCATGTCATTCACGGAAATTGGAGCTGGGTTCGGCTGAAACCAATTTGTATGTCTTGTCAGGGTGGGTAGATACTCTCAAATCCATCTTCTCCAGAAACGATATGCTAGTTGACCGGCGATGCGGAAATTTTTGGCCAAGCCTAATCCGTTGGTTTCCATCGCACCGGGTTCCCGTAGACCACTGGAGTTACCAACCAAGAAGTGGTTTGGAGTAAGGGCTCTCGAATTTTCCGAATATAGGTCAACGGCCTTGAGTTTAAGGTGCATTCGACATCGGCCAACGCAGCGCGCAATACTTCCTCGCGCAGTCCGACGTTCGACAGAATTTCCGTCAGGATTGACTTTGTAGAACGCACCATACGCTCCTAGCTGCCGCCCATATGAGGCGATCCAGGAGGAATAAAGGTAAACGACATCTCCGGATACTGGCTTTCCACTGCTGACGTTGATATACGTGCGATCTCTTGCGCGAGTACTCTGCTGGCTCCTCGAAAATTCGTTCCGTTATCGGATAGCATCTTAAGAGGAAGCCCGAGTGGATCGAAAATGGACAAATCGATACTCCACACTCGGCGCTTCGTATGAGAGCCAGCTGACGACCTCTGCAGCAACTCAGGCTTGCTGACAAACGTTAACATATTCGACTCGGTCAGCCACCATATCCCTAACACTTTCTCCTGCAGTTCGTCTTGTGTGCCAAGATACTTAGGCGGTGCTTCATAAACCTCATTCAGAGAGCGTACGACGCGCTTGGAGTTTGATAGCCAATTTCTCATTTCGAATCCACCCCACCCTTCGCGTGAATATCCTTAATATTATCGTCAACGAATGTGTTTCGACAAATTGCTTTCACGGCTTCTGATGGCGAGCATGCAGCGCCGAACGTCATCACTTGCATTACGAATGTATCCGGTGGGCGATTAATTTCTCCATTACGTCATAAGAACTTATGGGAATATTGGTCTAGGGCGCAAACCTTAATTTGATGAAACATTTCCCGTATATCGCCTGATACTGCTATAGGTCGTTCTCTGAAGTGCAACAGCACACCCATCAAGGACACCAACATATCTGGTTCTTTTTAAAGAGTGTCGTTTAGTGATATGCCGTCAACTTGCGCTGCCGCGTCCCAGACCAGGCGTGTCTTCTTTTTGTTAGGGTTTGTAACCGTGAATATAGGAAGATACCAAGAACGTGGACTGTTTGATAACTCCCACTTTTCCAGTTTGCGAATGTATCTCTTTTCCTTGTAGTGCTGTATGGTATTATTCAAAAACGTTTTCAGCTTCGGATCTTTTATCATTTTCGCCTCAAGGCACTTGAGCCTTTTGAGAGCCATGGGGCATATTAATTTTGTCGTACTTCCACAACAATCCATTCTCCCAGCGCCTTTCGTTGGAAAAATATTTTGTAGTTGCCTCCATTATCTTTAGCGCCTGTTTCGTCTTCCTTAGATCGCAACGGTTTTATAGGAACACTCACGCCGAATGACTCCAACGAGAAGAATGCCTTCATAGCTTCGTCAAGTTTCCGAGTACCGCAAACTGTTGTGCAGTGGCAGATATGGAATACATGAGGTGGCGTGTCATTTTCCGGTCCTTGGCGGCCGTACACAGACCATCCTAATTTACATCGAACGGCAATAAGATCGTCATTTTCAGCTTGACGTACCTCCAGCGGCACACTAATCTTAATAGTCCGATGATAATTTGAGCCTTAACATCTTTGTATGTTGAAATTGGAACTGTTCTCAAGTGCTGACGTTCTTTGAGTGTCCGATCTTCGATGCTTTGCAATGGAAGATTCAATTGTCTTACTTCCGGACGACCCTCAGCGGAAACACTGACGCTAACGACTCTCGATTTTGACTCGCTCTGGATCACGTCGCTTGTCCACTTAAGACAAAGCTGCTCTTCAGGACCGTCAAGCGTGCAGGACGCGCCTTCGTCGATTAGAGCATAAACGTCTATGCTACGGGAATTATTATGCAAAGTTACTGGTATATAACGGAACAGGGCCTTTTCTTGTTGATTTCTCATGAAAGAAAACTGTTGACACGCTGGTCTCTGAATCGCCGGTTTTTCTAGGGCTGTCCTCTTTGTCATTACGAATCTCGCTGTTAATCTCAGTATTCGGATAATGCAGTAGCACGTTGTGCGGTAACTTACATCCATTGAGGGTGCAAAGTTTCTTCACTCTGCAGTTACGGACAATATGCTTTCCAAAACAATAAAAGCAAAGTCGTTTGGATTTAATAAATTCCACTCTCGACTTGATGGACATGGATAAGAATCCTTTGCAATTTGCCAGACCATGGTCGCAGCCACATTCTGGACAAGGTTGATCTTCTGTGACGTGTGCCTTCAACTTGCCGTCGTCATTGCTTCCTAGCATGTGCACGACTAACAGGCGCTCCTTTGAATACCTTCCACTTATATCTTTCTCTGTTGAGTGACATTCATAGGGAGCAACCATCGTTGCGCACATCGCTATTCCAAAGAGCCACTTGTCAAAGGTGGTCAAATTGGCGGCAACAGCTGCTAAGCGATGCCTACCCCAATCCTGCTTAAGATCACTTGGCAACTTAGAAACCAAATCGCTTAACAGACAATAGTCATTAAGGTATTCCTGTAGTCCTACTGACATGATTGTTCCACAATAATTCTGGACTGCCAGTGCCAGTCGAATAACGGATTCCAAATTGTTGGGTCTGATGGACGGCTCTTCTTTTAGCTTCCGTTGCAAGCTAGCATGCACTATTTCTGAACGTCCATACAACATCCTTAGCGTTCCAATAGCATAAGGTACCTTAGTTGGGATCATGAGCTTTCCTCGCACAGCTTCTAGCGCAGATCCTTTCAGGCACTTCTGGAGTCTGATTAGATTTTCTTCGTTGGTAAATTCACATCTCTCGGTTGATTGTTCATAATTACTTATAAATAAAAGCCACTCTTCGGGCTTTCCGTTGAAAACTGGCAAGTCCCGTGATATGACCTGACGCGATGAGATTTGAGCTGGCGTCAATGTGGGTCCCAATGATACTACGTGTGGGAGCTGTGTGCCGGCAAACTGTGGCATATGTCTTCCTCCTCCAACGTTACCAACATTATAAACGACGTTAGGCTGTGGTACAAAACCCAGCCCATTGGCTGGCGGAATAAACCCTGCGGCACCATTTGGATGTACAGATATTGGTGCATTGTTTGGTGGGATGAATCCGACAGTGTTACATGGCGGTACGCATTGCGCCGCGGTAAATGTCGGCATAAACTGACCTGAATTGTTTCCCTGAAGATTCGCATAAGAAAATGCGTTCGGTATAATTTCAGGCGTCGCCCTCCATTTCGTAAAAGGAGGTGTGGCGGCCCTTTGCTTGTTAACTTGTTGTTAGTACTGATACCCTGCCCAATTCTGCGAAGCGTCGTAGCCGGCATGATTAAACATAATCGGTATGCTTGCATTCTCAAGCGAAACAAACTGGTTCGAGTAAATAACAGTTCGTCTGGATACATTTTCGTCCGCAAATCCTCCGAATGGCTCAGTGAAACTGCTTCCTGCGTTTCCAACTGAACTTGCTCCCAATCCCGTGGTGTGTGAATTCTGTTCACCAGATGCAATAGGAGCATCATACATTTCGCACTTGTGACGTCACTCCTTGTACAAGTACTACTACACAACTCATGTGCGATTCACCAGCCAAAGTCGTCGAAACTTACGAATTTGGCTCTCAATGACCACTATCGTGTATACTCTGTTCTCTCTCTCTTACACCCTTGGTAAAAAATGCTTTCCTGAAATCACGTGCACCCTTGGCACCGAGTTTTCCAGATGGCAAAGTATTTCAGAATGTTGGGACACTCACGGCACCAGAGAATTTCCACTTATTTCGAGCTCTGGTTCACAGCATACAGCATACATACATAACATTTTTTTTTTACACTTGCGGTTTGCCACTCTTCAGCTTCTAATAGCGTTACTTTCTTCTCCTTAAGGGGTTATCCGGGTCTTGACACTTCAAAAAATTCATTTTTTTCAAACTTTTTTATATAATAGTACAAAGTTTCAGAAAAATTGTTGTCTGAAAATTTCAAGTCGATCGAAGCAAAAATGTAGGAATGGGAGAAATTTAAAGGCCAGCACGTCGAACGTCATAACGGGCAATTCGGGCTCTGGCGTCGGGCAAATGCGGCACTTTAAACGCGTTTTTCTCAAAACCACTTTTTTGAAGTCGGTAGTCACGATTTCTCAAAAACTATTGCACCGATCAACTTCTGCTTTTGCACACTTATTTTAGACATAATTCTCTTGTCCTTAACGGAGGGATTTTTTTTAATTTTTAATTACAACTAATTTTATAAGCCAAAATATGGCCAAAATTTACGTAAAAAAAGACACTTTTTATGAAAAGCGCTACAAAAAATTCAATTTTTAATTTAAAAAAAAAATGGCGAGACACATACACTATCAGAATAATGTTGGTGTTTTGATTTCAGATAAAAATTGACGGAGATATTTTGCCTACCGCAAGGACACAATTTTTTAAGAGGTCAAGTTCAAGCCTGCCTCAACGGCTCAATTTTAAAAATTTTTGGTTCAAATTTTTACACAATGTTGGTCAAACCATAAACATTAATGTACAGTAAACGAAATTTCTAAAATTGTCGTAAGATCTTTTAAAAAAAATCACGAAAATAGGCTTTTTTTCGTGCTTCGAGACCCGGATAACCCCTTAAGGCAGGCTTGCACCTTGTTGGCGCCCAAAACCTGATTTTTTTCTGGAATTTATTTCTTGGAAAGTATGGTAGGTGTGGGAATAAAATTTTAGCCAGTTATAGGGTACAGTTTATTGAAGCTACACAATTTTTTTGAGTGCGATCCCAGCGAAGGGGGGAGGGGGAGTACCCAACAATGGCGGCATGTCCGCGAAAAACTCGTCCTCATGGCGGATTTTTTGGAAGTTTAAGAAATAATCTGAAACGCAAAAAACGAATATATTCTTAATCTGTACACTTGCTCGCATGGCTTGAACTAGGATAAAATTATGAGCTTTTAAAAAAAATCGTTTTTTTCCTCATTTTTTCGTTATTCATTATTTTTTTAAATAAACAATTTTTAATATTTTCAAAAGATCCTAGGCTATGCCATGCGCATACTTCTGAGGAACATGTATAAAAATTTTTATGAAGATTGCTCAATTTTTGCGGCATGTACGACTTCCGCCAACTCGGAAAACATGGTTTCGAGAAAAACGCGTTTGAAAATTTGCACTATAATGGCAACGCGCTTGACACCGGTCCACCAAACGGCCGATAACTTTCGTAATTCAAGAGATTTCGACTTGAAACATGTAAGTATCCGAAACTGCAAAAAAAATTGCTTTTTTTGACCTCACAAGGTTCAAGCCTGCCTTAAATTTTAAGTTTTCCAATACTAACAATAAAATGATGAAACTAACAGTGTTGAACAACTTAAGAGTATTTTTAAACTAACAGATAAATTCAAATAAATCGACTTTTGAAATTGGACAGTTGTCGCGCGGCTTAACCTTCCTATTAGCCTCGCAACAACTGCCTTTTTTTATACCCTTGCAGAGGGTATTATAATTTTGGTCAAAAGTGTGCAACGCAGTGAAGGAGACATCTCCGACCCTATAAAGTATATATATTCTTGATCAGGATCACCTCCTGAGTTGATATAGCCATGTCCGTCTGTCCATCTGTCTGTTTCTACGCAAACTAGTCTCTCAGTTTTAAAGTTATCGAATTGAAACTTTGCACACACCCTTCTTTCCTTTGCACGCAGTATATATGTCGGAACGGCCGGGATCGGCCGACTATATCCTATAGCTGCCATATAACTGATTGATCGGAAACGCCATAACTTTGGTGTTTGCAAAGCTAGGAAGCTGGGATTTCCTATGGGTCTTATATTTGACCAATCAATCCGACCTAACAAATTTCATAAGGATCGGCCGACTATATCCTATAGCTGCCATATAACTGAACGTTTGGAAATGCCATAACTTTGGTGTTTTTTAAGTTAGGAAGTTGGGATTTTTTATGAGTATTAACAATGCATCATATGAATAATTTTGGAGAATATAATTTACAGAGTATTCTGCAAGGGTATATCAACTTCGGCTCCGCCCGAAGTTAGCTTTCCTTTCTTGTTATCATTAACCCAATAGTGGATACGCTCATATTGTTAGGGTATACATTATGAAAAGTAGCAAAAGACAAAATATTGCTGCTTCGAATTGAATAAACGCACATATGCACATGTATGAGAATGCATGAACACGCATACACATAAACCCCAATTCAAGCGCAGGTACAATCTTCTTCAGTGTGCGAGCATCAAAATGAGAATAAGAATGAGAGCGCAAAAAGACCGAACGCACACGAAGCGTCCGGGCCTGCTGCTAAGAGCCCTGGGGCCTGTCGTTTAGAAATTTTTTGTGTCCATTTTCGATGTATGAAATGATCAGTTTATATGTTGTATGGTTAGTAATATATCACAATTGTTTTAAAAAAATACTCACGCAGCGGAGGGTTTACGACTATTTTTCAGATAGAAGTACGTTTGGTTGTTAAAATATTGATGAGTGGAATGGTAGGCATTGATAATATATATAATTAAGCTGCAAAATAGAGCAGAGTATATCAGGTTGTCAAGTACGACGTCAGTTTTTTCCCTGTCGTTTTCGGCGATTAGAATCTGGGGAAAACCAGACTTCAAATCTAATGTGGTTAAAGTATTTTGACCTGCCTATGCTTCCCAAAAAACTACTTTCGGGATAGGGAATTTTTGTCTATTGTCTTTGAATGTAGTATTGAGAGTTTTTTATTATAAGTGACCGAGATGGTCGCATTAGGCCTTCTTATCACATGGCTTGTGTTTCTTAATTAACAAAATCGGGTACAATTTACAATTGGGTACAATTTACAATTGTGTACAATTTACAATTGTGTACAATTTAAAAATGGGTACAATTTACAATTGGGTACAATTTGAAAGATATTGGGTTTTCGTTCTTTGTCCGGATAGTACTAAATAATATTAGTATTGTAAGACAGCGCCTCGTTCGGCTCTGCGAATACGCAGTTTTTCAATAACTTCCTTGGGTACCTTCATATCCCCAACATTTGTAAAATTAACATTTGCACATTTTTAAAATTTATTTTCTTCCGAACTGCTATTAGTTATATACTTTTTGTCTTTTAGGTCAAGTACGACGTCTCTTTTTTATAAGTAAACGTTGTTAGGTTCGGAAGTACAACATTTTGTAGTGGTGTTAAAAAGGTGCATCATACATTTTTTGCTTATGGTGTTGTGACCATGGATCGATTTTACAGAAAATTCTTTCATAGTCTTTATATAATTTTTGAAAGCCCCTGTGTCTATCAAAAGTTGGATTTTTCTCCCTGCGATATCACTTTCTATGAATGGGAGTAGTGAGTTATGCCTAAAAAATGTATTATTTTTATCAGAATGTAATAGGCTTGCGTAGCAAGCTCACTAAATTGTATTCTGATAGCCTTTCCTTTGCCTATCATATTATCGTGTTTACAGAAACCTGGTTAAAGCCAGAGATCTTTATCACCAAAGCTTTTCCAGGTAAGTACACAATATATAGGTATAATCGTCTCTCTAGACGGGGAGGTGAAGTCTTAATTGGAGTTGATTCAAACCTCTCAGTGTTTCAGAGGAGTTATTTTTTGAGGAATTCAATACCATTGAATTTATTTGTGTAAAGTTATCGCTTCCTGGTAACTCTATATACATAACTTGCTCATATATTCCGCCGCTGTCTGAACTTCCTAATTATTTAAATCACCTTTCCGTTATTAAGTCTGTTGCAAATAAGCTTTCCGATAGGGATCAGTTGGTAGTTCTAGGTGATTTTAATATACCTGGAGTTATTTGGTCCACTGAGGATGGATCGAATGTCTTACTACCTATAGCACACCATGATTTTATTGACGGCCTGCTTGACATATCCGTATCTCAAGTAAACTATGTTCGAAACTCGCTAGGTTTGTTGATTTGTGATTTGTATCAATCAAATGTGTTTCTGTTCAGAGTATCACCACTCACGCAATCTGAAGATCCATATCACCCTACAATCGACACGGGTAGAGTTATCAAAGAAAAATTAGAAAAATCAACCAAACGAATACATTGCTTTTGCAAAGCAGATATTCTGAGGCTAAATAATTTTATTTCTGGCTTTAATTGGCCTGAGATCTTTACTTATGCAACAATATGCCCGATGCAGTTAATGTTTTTTACACTGCAATAAATTAATTTTTTAATTCCAGTGTTCCGTGGTACTATCCGTCAATCTCCAATAAATCACTTTGGTTTAGCAAAGAGTTGACACACTTAAGAAATGTAAAGCCAAGACTTTGTAGGAAATATAAAAATACCGATTCTCGGTCATGATTTACCGTGCTTAATGCTCAGTGTTATAATAGTTACTTAAACCGTTGTAAGGTCCAGTTTTATTATGACCCGAAACAGTTTTATAACTTCGTTAACACCAAACGTATATCTAATTTTTATCCTCCTCTCTGTCGTTCGAAAACACGACGGCAAACAACTTACTCTACTTTAGATTATTCATCATAGTCTTATTCTTACACCATATCCAAGTCAAACCTCATATTCTGTCCTACTCTAACAGAAAGCTCTCTTCTGATGGATCTTCTTCGTACTAAGCCTGTTTAATCGCCGGGCCCCGATGGTATTCCTGGGTGCTTGCTTAGGTATTGCGCTAAGGCCCTGTGCAAACCTCTTCACAACTTGTTTATTTTATCTATAGAAACTTCCCAATTCCCAAATATTTGGAAGGAATCATTTGTTATTCCTCTTTTCAAAAAAGGTAACAAGTTAGAAGCCGTTAACTACAGAGGCATTTCTAAGTTGTCAGCTATTCCTAAGCTTTTTGAAAAAATCATTACTCCTCATTTGCAGCACCTTTGTAGATCAATCATTTCTCCGTGTCAACACGGATTTATTAAACGTAGATCCACAATCACAAACCTTCTAGAGCATACTACATTTGTGATAAAGGGCTTCAATAGTAGTTTTCAAACATACGTCATTTACACTGATTTTAGTAAAGCATTTGACTCTTGACTTCTTGTTTAAAAACTTGACATGTTAGGTTATCCAGTTGATCTCCTTATATAGATTTCAAGGTACCTGTATGGCAGGATACAAAAGGTCCTTTTAAAAAATTCCATTTCTAAAATTCTCAGTGTTATCTCCGGTGCCCCACAAGGGAGCCATCTGGGTCCGCTACTTTTTACATTATTTATAATTTAAGTCAGAAGATATTAAGTTATGCCTGCAGTATAAGGACATTTCCCGCCATTTAGACTTACAATCCGATCTAGATAACTTTTAAAAGTGGTGTCGAGATAATTTATTAATTTTAAACTGTTCTAAGTGTGCAAGCTGAAGACTTTTTATCGGGTCAATCCGATATACGCGACTTACACGTTTATGGTTAATGAAGCCAGAGGAGTTCTTGGTTTTATTAAAAGGTGGTCAAAAGAACTCGATGATCCTTTATCCAACTTTATTTATTTCTCTAGTCCGTCCGATTCTGGAGTATGGTCTGTATGGGTCTGGAGTCCACAATACGGAATAGATATTGGTCGTATTGAATCACTTCTTTTTACTTTACGGCGCCTAAACTGGGATGCAAATCTGTTGATTAATTTACCCTCCCTAGCCAACAGTAGAACGATGCCTTGTACTATCTTCATTTATATCCTCATACATGGTGAGATTGACAGCTCGACTTGGTAAATCGTCTAAACTTTTCTGTGCCAAGTAGATTAACTAGAAAGCAAACTTCGGCAAGCCGAAATTTATATACTCTTGCAGTTATCACAAATCGACTACTGCTACTGGAGCATATAGCGTTCCGAAGCCATTAAAATTCGTTAAGAATTGGACAAACAATTCTCAAACAAAATATTGCTATTTAAACTAAATATCGCTATAATCTTTGAAACTGGTGTTTAAATAACGAGCAATTTTTTTTAAAGAGTTACCAAAGGGGACTCGTCAAAGCCATATCAGAACGTTTCAACGCTTTTTCCTGGCAACTAAGATGTACCATTTTTTAATTCGGACGTTGATGCACTATGATCAGCGCAAACAAGTGGCCCTTACGACACCAAGCAGTGCTTGTTACGCGAGGAGCCTAATAGGCGTAAAAACGAGATCACGAGAAGTTAAAAAGGACAATGTAGAAGCGGTTAGACTATGATTAGAAATACGTACGAGACTAATACTAATACTAATACTAATACTAATACTAATACTAATACTAATACTAATACTAATACTAATACTAATACTAATACTAATACTAATACTAATACTAATACTAATACTAATACTAATACTAATACTAATACTAATACTAATACTAATACTAATACTAATACTAATACTAATACTAATACTAATACTAATACTAATACTAATACTAATACTAATACTAATACTAATACTAATACTAATACTAATACTAATACTAATACTAATACTAATACTAATACTAATACTAATACTAATACTAATACTAATACTAATACTAATACTAATACTAATACTAATACTAATACTAATACTAATACTAATACTAATACTAATACTAATACTAATACTAATACTAATACTAATACTAATACTAATACTAATACTAATACTAATACTAATACTAATACTAATACTAATACTAATACTAATACTAATACTAATACTAATACTAATACTAATACTAATACTAATACTAATACTAATACTAATACTAATACTAATACTAATACTAATACTAATACTAATACTAATACTAATACTAATACTAATACTAATACTAATACTAATACTAATACTAATACTAATACTAATACTAATACTAATACTAATACTAATACTAATACTAATACTAATACTAATACTAATACTAATACTAATACTAAGTGCTAAGTATGATAAAATTAATGCTTCAAGGCTTGGCAAAGAGTCGGTAGTAGAAACAATATGGTATAGTCTATTATAGTCGTTACACAGTACTCTAAACGGTTCATGCATATCACAGTTAGATCTTCAAATATTTAAAGTAAGAGGAACATAGTTCCTGGTAATTCTATTAGGCACGGAGAGGTTTATGCGACCCAGTTAAGGCCCCGTAGAGCAAATAATACAAAGTTCTTTTGCACTACTGAGGACTCCAAACTGGTGAACAGTACTCCAGGATTGGACGGACTAGTGAAATGAAAAGAGTTATTGTAACATAGGGATCATCGAATTCCTTTGACCACCTTTTAATAAATCCAAGTACTCCCCCTGGCTTTATTCACCATAGAAGTAATATGGTCACAAAACTTAAGTTTTGGGTCAAGAAGGACGGCAAGGTCATCAACATGCGTTGCATATTGTGGGTTCACCCTAAAAAATGTCATTTCCTTACACTTAGCGCTATTTAAATCCAAAAGATTTTCACAACACCACAATTGTAAGTCTGAACTGCTGGAAATTTTGTTATATTGCAGGCATAACTTAACGTCATCTGCGTACATAAGGACACGCGACTTTGTCAAGACTAGAGGGAGATTGTTTATAAATAAAGTAAAAAGAAGTGGGCCAAGGTGGCTTCCTTGTGGGACGCCTGAAGTAACTCGAATCAAATCAGGGAGGATAAAGAGGACTCGTTGAGTCCTACCACTCAGATAACTTGAGATCCATGTTAGAATACAAGAAGCGAGTGATTTACTGACTCAAACGCTTTACTAAAATCAGTGTAAACTACGTAGGTCTGCATGTTCTTTCTAAAGCCATTTATTACAAAAGACGTTAGCTCCAAGAGGTTTGTCGTCGTAGATCTTCGCCTTATAAATCCATGTTGACATGGAGATATAATCGATCTACAAAGATGTTGCAAATGGGGTGTAATAGTGTTTTCGAAAAGCTTTGAGATGGCGGATAATTTGGATATGCCTCTGTAATTACTTTTATTGCATATATTTCCTTTCTTATGAAGGGGAAGGACTCCTTCCAAATAAGTGGGAAATGAGATGTTTTTAAAGAGAAGGTAAACAATTTGTACAGAGGTCTACACAGAGATTCAGCACAGTATTTCAGCACGCGGCCTTCGTCCAAACCCGGTGAATAGACTGGCTTAACTTTATGGAGATTCAAAAGAAGGGAGCTTTCGCTTAACCTCGGACAAAAAATAAAGTTCGACTTGGATATGGCATTTGAATAAGATGGATTTGGACGGGATGAAACAGAATATGTTGTCTGGAAAACTGGGCAAATAGATCGGCAATTGCCTGATTAGAATTTGCCGTAGAGTTTTCGAATGATAGCGATGCAGGGAAACAGGCTGATTTACGTTTAGTGTTAACAAAATTTTAAAACTGTTTTGGATCTTGTGAAAATTGGGCCCTACAACAAGTCAAATAGCTTTTAAAACGCCGGGCGTTAAGCACGATAAAATTTGACCGAGCCCTTTGGTACCGAGAGAAAACAGATTGTGAACCGCACATTTTAAATTTATTGAAAAGTCTGGACTTAATATTTTTTTAGGTGTGACAACTCCTTATTAAACCACGGAGGTTTATTTGAAATTGACGGATAGTATTAGTGCATGAATAAAATTCGGACCAGTCAAAGCCGGATATGAATGTATTTAAAAGATGAAAGTTTGCCTTGCGAAAGCAGCGGATTCGTTTAACCGGCCTTTCGGATTTTTTATTCAGCTGTAAGGATGCTAATCACGGGCCAGGATACATACAAAGTCGTACCAGGGTCCTCCACAGAAATATTTATATATTTGCGGGGACAGACAGGACGGGTGGCCAAATGGCCGGAATTGTTGGGCATGGTGATATTAGGAGGTGGAGGAGGGGTGAAGCCCGTGTGCCGACCGTTCCGCAGCCCTACCGGGGTGTTGCCGGAACGGGCCCGATCCCGTGCGCCGGGTGTCGGGCTCGTTTGCCCAAGCGAAGGTATTTTGGGGCCCAGGTCCGACGGCTACGTCCCCCGTGAGCCGCCGGCCTGGCTCCGTGGGGATCCCGAGGTGGATAGCGGTCCCGTCAACCGGGAGCCGTATGCAGATCGGGAAGGGATGGGAGTGGTCCCATGGCAGTAGCGTTCATGACCCCGTAAACCCGGGTTTCGCTCGTACCTTGGTCACCGAGCCGGGTGAGGATCTCGAGGAATTGGTGTCCACGGCCGCGGCGTTTGCGACCCCGAAAACCCGGGTGCCGCTCCCGCCTTGGCCGCCAAGCCAGGTGAGGATCTCGAGGAAGTGGTCTCCACGGCCGCGGCGTTTGCGACCCCGAAATCCCGGGTGCCGCTCCCGCCTTGGCCGCTAAGCCACGTGGGGGAGGGTAGGTGATCTCACAACCGCGGCATCTGCGACCCCGAAAACCCGGGTGCCGCTCGCGCTTTGGCTGCCGAGCCACGTGAGGAAGGGGAGGTGATCTCTACGGCCGCGGCATTTGCGAGCCCGAAAACCCGGGTGCCGCTCCTGCCTTGGCTGCCGAGCCACGGTGCGAAGGGGAGGTGATTTCTACGGACGCGGCGTTTGCGACCCCGAAAACCCGGGTGCAGCTCGCGCTTTTGCTGCCGAGCCACGTGAGGAAGGGGAGGTGATCTCTACGGCCGCGGCATTTGCGACCCCGAAAACCCGGGTGCCGCTCCTGTCTTGGCTGCCGAGCCACATGGGGAAGGGGAGGCGATCTCGACGGCCGAGGCCTTTGCGACCCCGAAAACCCGGGTGCCGCTCGCGCTTTGGCTGCCAAGCAACGTGAGGAAGGGGAGGTGATCTCCACGGCCGCGGCATTTGCGACCCCGAAAACCCGGGTGCCGCTCTTGCCTTGGCTGCCGTGCCACGGGGGGCAGGGGTGGTGATCTCCACGGCCGCGGCATTTGCGACCCCGAAAACCCGAGTGCCGCTCCTGCCTTGGCTGCCGAGCCACATGGTGAAGAGGGGTGATCTCCACGGCCGCGGCGTTTGCGACCCCGAAAACCCAGGTGCCGCTCGCGTTTTGGCTGCCGAGCCACGTGAGGAACTGGGGTGATCTCCACGGCCGCGGCGTTTGCGACCCCGAAAACCCGGGTACCGCTCGCGCTTTGGCTGCCGAGTCACGTGAGGAACTTGGAAGGGAGAGGGAGGAAACCTTGCCAGAAAAGCGCCGAAATAAATGTTGCCTTAATTATTTTATTTCCCCTTTAATATAAAAGGTTCCTAGCTCTAGCTCCGATCTGTCTCACCGCCACGAGAGTTCGGGCCGAGGCCAGTCTCACCAGCTCCTCCTGTTCCTCCATCATCATGGAGTCCCACCTATCCATGAGGGCGGGGCCCCATGGTACCGCTTGGCAGAGCTCCGCCAAGTCCCGGACACGAGGTGTCCTCGTTATCACCTTTCACTCCGAGACGCACGTCCGATCGCCACTGATGCCAAAAACCAACTCCTCGATCGGCAAGCAAAGGGGCTTTCGTGAGCCGTCCTCGGCTGCCGATCCCTTTGCTGCTAGTCGGCGTTCTCGCCTTCGGCCGGCACGAGAGCTTCGTGTCTTGGCTCTGCGGCTATGATGGCCCTGCCTCTGCTGCGATTGGCTCTGCCGCTGTGTGGCTCTGCCGAGGTTGGCTCTGCCGGTGATGGCTCTGCCGCAGTAAGGCTCTGCCGATGTTGGCTCTGCCGATGTTGGCTCTGCCGGTGATGGCTCTGCCGCTGTAAGGCTCTGCCGGTGTTGGCGGTGTTGTCGCTGACGGCGGTGTTGTCGCTGACGGCGGTGTTGTCGCTGACGGCGGTCTAGCTAGCCTGCCCATGTACATGTCGATCTGGTGGTGAAGCCCTTATGCTAATATTTACAAATGCCCTTCAGGGGACTTTATGCTGTCTCTTATACTACATTATTGTCTACAAACTTATTACTCTATTTTTAATCCTAATCTTAACCTATAAGGATATATATATATATATATGTATATATATGTACATTTTGTGAGGGCTGAGTTTCAGCTCCTCACACTCCATCCCTTCCTCGGAGGTGGATGCGGACGTATGCTCCTCGGTGGGTCACCTGTACCCGGTAATGGTCCCCTCCGGCTTCGGCCAAGAACCGTAAGTTTCGGCCATTCGCGCCGCGGATACGCTCCCGTATAAGATTGTGGAGTCCGATCGGAATCCATTCGTCCGGGGCGCACCATCCCTCAGGTGTCCGCATGAGCGGCTCTGGCTCCTCGGGCTCGGAACCTGTCCCGGAGTCGTTGTCGGTGGACGCCTCCTCGATTGGCGTTGCGTGACGGCGGTGATTGGCGTCCGCCAAAATCCCCGGCGGCTCGAGGTCGTGGTTGGCTGCCGGGTGTTGGTGCTGACGGCGGAATCTCCACCGCCAAGCGTCCGTGGCGGGTAGCGGGGCTACGCGCTGGATGGGCCGGTTGATGACGGTGCGTCCTAGCACGACGTCGAAACTCCCTCGTGGAGACGGAGCGCGGCTCCTGGCGGCTGCTGAAGTTGTTGGACCGTCCGGGGAAGCCAGGACCTGCTGAATCCTCTTTTGGGTTGTCGTAGGATGGCGTGGTGGTGGCGTCCGGGGCGTCTCCCTGGTGTGGCGCGTGCGTAGCGCGGCTGGTGGTGATGCGGGCACTAGAGCGCAGTCGACGGGCCGGCGGGCGATGGAGGCGCTTCATCCTCCCATGGGGTGGGGCTGAGTTGCTCAATGAGCTCCTCCGTCGTGTCGCTCTCGCCACCTTCCTGCTGGCTGCTCGTCGGGCCGACCTCTCCGGTCTCATCGTCCGAGATCTCGAGGAAGCGGTACCAGCGCTGGCACGTCCATGTCCGCGTGTAGGGGTGGCGGCAAAAGCTGGCCTCCATTCTCGTCGTCGCAAATTATAGTGCATGCTCTGCGGTGGCACGCTCAGCATTATCACGGGCAACTTTGAAGATGCCGTGCAGCTGTTGACTTCGTTCTTCAGGGGGGATTAATGCTGTTCCCCGTCCTGGCGTCACCTCATCGTAGAGTGCGTTGGGAAGGCGTTGTTCCCGGCCTTGGACAAGAAAGGCGTGGCTGAAACCAGTGGTATCCGATACGCTGCTGTTGACCGCGAGAGATATTTCCGGGAGTAGCTGCTCCTAGGTATTCTGCGGCTCGTCGCCAAGATATTACGCTATCATGGTCTTTACGGTGCGGTTAGCCCTCTCTGTAGGGTTCTGTCGCGGCGTGTATGGGGCGGTATGCTGCAATTCCATTCCCAGGGATTTACAGAAAGCCTGGAATGCTCTGCTGGTATACTGCGTCCCGTTGTCACAAACCAGAGTATTTGGGATTCCGAATCGGCCAAGGATCCACTCTCGGAAGGCTCGCTCCAAGTGAGGCACTGTGGCCCGTCGCAAGGGGATTAGTTTGACCCACTTGCTGAAGGAATCCAAGAATACAAGGAGAACCGTATTCCCTTGTTTTGAGCGCGGGAGTCGGCCCACGAAGTCGGCGCAGAGGATCTGGAAAGGCTCGTCGACCTGCCGCGTGAACATTTTTCCAGCTGCTTTCTTCTGGCTAACCTTGAACCGTGCAGCTGTTGACTTCGTTCTTCAGGGGGGATTAATGCTGTTCCCCGTCCTGGCGTCACCTCATCGTAGAGTGCGTTGGGAAGGCGTTGTTCCCGGCCTTGGACAAGAAAGGCGTGGCTGAAACCAGTGGTATCCGATACGCTGCTGTTGACCGCGAGAGATATTTCCGGGAGTAGCTGCTCTTAGGTATTCTGCGGCTCGTCGCCAAGATATTACGCTATCATGGTCTTTACGGTGCGGTTAGCCCTCTCTGTAGGGTTCTGTCGCGGCGTGTATGGGGCGGTATACTGCAATTCCATTCCCAGGGATTTACAGAAAGCCTAGAATGCTCTGCTGGTATACTGCGTCCCGTTGTCACAAACCAGAGTATTTGGGATTCCGAATCGGCCAAGGATCCACTCTCGGAAGGCTCGCTCCAAGTGAGGCACTGTGGCCCGTCGCAAGGGGATTAGTTTGACCCATTTGCTGAAGGAATCCAAGAATACAAGGAGAACCGTATTCCCTTGTTTTGAGCGCGGGAGTGGGCCCACGAAGTCGGCGCAGAGGATCTGGAAAGGCTCGTCGACCTGCCGCGTGAACATTTTTCCAGCTGCTTTCTTCTGGCTAACCTTAAAGCGTTGGCAGCTCAGGCATCGTCGCACGTAGACTTCTCGGAAAAGTCCGGGCCAGTAATATTTTTGGGCCACCCGCGTACATGTTTTCCGTACGCCCAGGTGCCCGGCGGTTGGATGATCGTGGCACTCCTGTAATACCCTCCTGCGGAAACTAGTGCTCTCGCACAGCTTCCAGGGGGTGTAATCCTCCTCTTCCGGACGCAAGCCTTTACGTCGGTACAGCTTTCCGTTCTCCTCGCGGTAGTCGGGATACTTTGCGGGTTCCTGCTGGATCCGGAGAAGCATCTTACTGATCCAGTTGCAGGTGTTGTCCTGCACCTGCGCTTGCTGGATGGTTGCGAGCGGTTGACGCGACAAGGCGTCGGCGACCAAGTTTTGTGTCCCACGTCGATAGTTGATATCGTACTGGAACTGCTGTAGTTCCAACGCCCACCGAGCTATCCGGCCCGTGGGGTTGTCGATGGAGTTTAACAACTTTAGTGAGTGGTGGTCGGTGAGTACCTCGAATCTGTATCCCTCGAGGTAGCATCGCATCTTGCGGATTGCCCACACTATCGCGAGACACTCTTTCTCCATTACGGAGTAATTTTGCTCGGCGTTGTTGAGCCGGCGACTGGCATAAGCGATGACCCGTTCTTGCTGCTCTATGGTTTGGGTCAGTACGGCTCCCATGCCGTAGTCGCTGGCGTCGGTTTGGAGAACGAATTTCTCCCCGAAATCCGGGCAGGCAAGGATCGGGGCTTCCGTCAACAGCTCCTTCAGTCCCTGGAAAGCCTGACCCTCTTTTGCTGACCATTCCCACTTTCGGTCTTTCTTAAGGAGGGAAGTCATTGGTTCCACTACGTCGGCGAAATTCGGTACAAAGCGCCTGTACCAGGACGCTATGCCGAGACATCGGCGAAGCTCCTTGAGATTCGTCGGCGCTGTCAGCTCCCGTATGGCGGAAATTTTATCCGGGTCGGTGTGTATCCCGGCTTTACTGATCACGTGGCCAAGGTACTTGATGCTCCGTTGGAAAAATTGACACTTGTCCCGATTCAGACGGAGGTTGGCTTCCCTCAGGCGTCTGAATACCTCTCGCAAGTTCTGGACGTGTTCCTTGAGCGTGGAACCGATTACGATGATATCGTCGAGGTAAGCGAAGGCGTGTGGCTCCATGTCCGGGCCGATCACTGTGTCGAGGGCACGTTAAAATGTCGCCGGGGCCGAGTGTAGGCCGAAAGGCATCACCTTCCAGTGGAATAATCCACGGCCGGGGACAGTGAACGCCGTGCATTCACGGCTGTCAGGCGCTACTGGTATCTGCCAGTAACCATTTTTGAGATCCAGCGTTGATGAAACCGGCGTGGCGTAGCCGCTCTAGAATAGTGTGGATTCTCGGCAGCGGATATTGCCTGTAGTCGACGCACATCCGGACGACTCCGTTTTTCTTAGCGGCGATGACGATCGGCGCGCTATGTGGACTTTTGGATGGCTCGATCCTACCGTCGCGGAGCAGCTCGTCGATCTGTTTGTCGATGACTCGTTTCGCTTCCTTACGAAACGGGTTATTTTGGATCGCCGATGAGTCAGGGGCGGTCAAAGTTCCAAACCAGCTCGGAGCTGTTCATGGACCTGTATGGATGACCTGTACCGTTGTGTTCCCGTGGTCGGGACGCTGTGGAGCAGCCGTGATGGGGTCACGCTGCGGTTGTGCTCGTGGAGCCGCTTGTAAAGGAGCCTCCGGCTGTGGCCTGGTTGCCAAGTCGTGGTCCTGTTGTAGTTGCGCCCGAGGGGTTCTTGGTGCCTCTGCGTGGTGTGCGCCCTGCGGGCGGCTTCTGGGTCCGTCCGTGGGACGGCTTTGGGTGGTGTGTGCGCCAGCGTGGCGGCTTTTGGATGCGTCCGTGGGACGTCTTTGGGTGGTGTGTCACACATTATCATTATCATTGTGTTATCCTTAGGGGATCCTTAGGGTATCCTTTGGGGTGCCTTTCGGGTATCCTTGTGTTTTTCGATTCAGTGTCCGCATGGCGTGATCATGGATGACTCTGGCGAATGCCCGACGCTGAATCCTGTTGCCTTGTTGTCTGGATCCCTTATGAGTGTCCTTTCCGCGTGTTGTAATCATGGATGACTCTGGCGACTGCCCGACGCTGAATCCTGTAAGTGTCCTTTCCGCCTTTTTCTGTTTGTTTGCTGATTCTCACCGACCGGACAATCACGTTTTGGGCGCCAGATGTAACGAACTGATTTTTTTACGTTCGGCTCGCTACGAGTATCGTGCGGCTAGCACAAAAGATTTGTGTTGTTCGTCCCACCAAATTTATATAAACGTGACCGCCCGATTGTCTAGTGAGAACGCACAGAAGGTTAGGATCACTGCTGCCAACTTTTGCCCAGCAAAAAAAGCTGTTTTTGACGGAAAGAATTCAGAAAAAAGCTAAAAAAATTATCGAAAAAATCCAATAAAAAGCTAAAAAAAAAGTATAAAAAAAAACGAAAAAATATCAAATAAATAACAATTTATTAATGTAATTTTTGCTTAAAATATTTCCATAATTGTATCTATGTCTTCTTGGTCGTCCTCATTTCCATATGACATATTAGTGCCTATCATGCGCAGATATTTGACAGGCACTTCATAGTCGACGCAGCATTTTCCAATCCTTTGCAATCCGTATCTGTATATTAAAATAGAAAATGAATACAGTATATCTTTTGCTTCTAAAAAACACTTTACCTTATGCTTAGAATGCTATTAGTCGTGCTGAGGCCTATCGAATTCCTTAATTTCGATTTAATGAGGTTAACCTGGCTAAAAACCCTTTCTATTTCCGCGTTTGACCAGGGCAAACATAATATTTGGATGGCCACAGTTGCCAACTCAAAAAATCTGCGGTTTCCACCAGAATCTTTAAATTGGAGCACCTCAAACCAAAATTTTTTTGTGTCGCTGATGTTTTCCCACTTTATCAAATTAATGTTATTATATTGGCGTTCAATTTCTGCAATATTCTTACATTCCAGGAACTCTAAAATTTCTGTGATGCTTTTTTTTACCGCGCACAATATCTTCGTGACGGAAAAAACATCAATCTGTTTAAGAATTTTAAAGTTATCCGGTAGCCTAAAAAAAATCAAATTATTTAGTAGTTTATAAAAATAACAAAAAAATGATTACCTCTGTTTCAATTGTTTAATCAATTCAATTGTAAAATATGTGCAGCGGTCCCGAATTTCTTTTTCTTTATTTTGATTTATATTTAGTGACTTTATCTTTTTTCGAAATCGTAGCCCTTCTGCAAAGTTGTATCCGCATACCTCTCAATATCGTCAGTTTCAAAAATATCAAATTCAACTCCTGGCGGTGTAACTCCTTTCTTTAGAGAATTTATGGCAAACTCCAAATCGTTTAGCAATTCTGTTGCGTTGGCGTTTTTGCTTTGAAATGATTTGTTCACCCTTTGTAAGTCGCAAAGAATTGGCTTTAAAAATATCAAGTAGAGATAGTTAACGTCATCGCTGAATTGCTGGTGCAGCATTTGCGCTTTAAAGCATTTTTCCTTAGTTGCAGCTAAGCCAAAGTGCAATTTCAGCTCTTCCCACTGATCCAATATTCTCGATACTGCCAATTCAATCGACAACCATCTTGTGTCGCTGACTCTGGGAATTTTCAAAGGAACCTTTTAGAAAAAATTTACGTAATTATAGTAGTTATATAATTATAATTTATACAATAAAAATGTTATTGAAAAAACTTTGTTAAAAACAACATGAAGGACAATTCACACAAAACAAATAGTACATAATTGGCACAATAAAGTTAGTAACCAAAATACACACGGACACTTAAAAAACAATACATAAATGTTAAGACACAAATTCAAATGTCTGTAACAACAGTTTGAAATACCTTATCATCGTTTAAACATTTATAAATTTTTTGATATTCTGTTTGACGGCATGAACTTTTTGAAAACCAGTTAAACGTTTCATAGATTAAAAATTCCAAATTCTCTGGGAGGTGATGTCTACATACTCGGCTAATAGCTAGCTGTACAGAATGGCACACACATCTTATCAAAATTAGCGTTGGAGTTTCCTTTCTTAACTCTGTGAAAACACTATGGTTTTTGCCTGTCATGACATTGGCATTGTCTGTCCCAATTCCAATGAGATTCTTAATATCTAATTTATAGAAAGACAATACAGTTTTGAGGCTATTTACAATGGCATCGGATTTTCCACTTTCTAAAGCTACAATTTTTAAAAATGTAGAGACGAATACACCCCGCCGCACCGAAAAATAATTGATAACCACACCTATGTACATAAATAAATATACGTTCACAAAATAAATTTAATAAATATTTAAATTAATAAAAGTAAATGTTATTAAAAATTATGTCAATAATACATACCTAGAAGTTTTGTAACGCTTATATCTGTGGACTCGTCGAGAAGGAGGCTGAATTTTGATTCTCCGATATCTTCGCGTAAGTCTTCAGAAAAGTGTGGTCCTAATACATTTCTTAAAATGTTTGTGCATTTGGTCCGGTGCAGATTTATATTCGCCTCGTTGAACCGTTTTTTGCACAGGCTCCCCAAGTGGTCAATTTGCGAAATTGCTGTATGTTGTGCAATAAAAAGGCACAGCGATGCTTCCTTAATTTGGTCATTATAATTTTCTGATGCACTTGCAAAGTTAAGCTTGTTCGCCTGGGTAAAGCCACTCATGGCACTTGTGTGCTTCTTTGTTGCAGCGTGAGCTCGCAGATCACTTAGTTTAGCTGTAATAGTGGTCTTGCAATAGTTGCAATAAACCCTCTGCAGGTCTGTGACATCCCTGCGAATCCATGCCTTGAACTCATCACTTTTAAGCCAGACATCGCGGCATTTTTGTTTATATTCTTTCGGCATTTCACAACTTCCTACGATTTACGCGCACTTTTTATGTAGAGATGAAGCACTAAGCGAGGGATGACATTAGCGTATATCGAGAAAAACAATCGATACGCCATTACATTTTATGGTTTGTTTGGAAGTGACTATCGTAAATCTGCCACTTTTTCATATTTTGTACTTAAGAGTTAACAAAACAAAAAAAAGTCGGGAAAAAGCCAACTTAATTTCTAAAAAAGCCAGAATTCCCGCTTTTCACAATTCCCGCATTTCACAAATTTTTCCCGCAGTTAGTCTTCAAAAAAAGCCAGTTTTGACGGGAAAAAATCCAAATTGGCAGCACTGGGTGTGTGCGCCATCGTGGCGGCTTTTGGATGCGTCCGTGGGACGGCTTTGGGTGGTTTGTGCGCCATCGTGGCGGCTTCTCCCTGCGTCGATTTGTGCGCCTGCACGGCGGCTTGTTCCGTCTGTGTGCGCGCCTGCACGGCGGCTTGCTTCATCTGTGTGTGCGCCTGCACGGCGGCTTCTGGGTCTGTCGTTGCTTCCCGTTGCATTGTTCCTCTGGTCCTGAAGTGAGGGGGCGGTTGGAGCGTGAGTCCAAGTCCACCGCACTGGAGTGTGGCTGCTCCGTAGCACAGGAAATCCATCCCGAGTAGGAGGTCGTCCAACCCATCCGCCATAATGAGGACGGCGATGCTGACCCGTGCTTCCCCTAGTTGGGGATGGTCACCCTGAGGGTTTGAGGTACCTCACGGCCGGTCCCATCGGCTAGCTTGACGTACGGCTCGAAGGTTACTTCCATCGTCGAGTTTTCTGGCCAGGCGCCAGAAGCGTGGTACTCTCGACGTACCTCGGCCCATGTCTTTCCCTGTAGACCGCTGGTTCGGAACCAGTTTTCTGCTCGTCCGGTCAGCAGGACGATAAGGGCATGGGAATCCGGTCGATCCGGTACGTATCTGCCCGTTCCTCCAGATGCTCGATGAAGCTGAGAGGATCTGAGGGCCGTTGAAAGTGAGTTTCCACTTAGTTACCTTGTCTATCAAGAGGGAACAGGTGTTTGAATCGAGTGGTGCGGTGGCTGTATTTTCGTATTTTCCGGCTTCCGAGTTGAAGGTGAGACGCTGCGTGGAACTGTGAGTGTGTGGCCATCACTGGGTTTCTCCACATCGTGTGGTAGTGGCGACAGTGGCTTCGTGTCCCCGGAAGGGGTGTTTCCGTAGCGTATTTCCAGGTCTCCCAGTTGCGCTAGTACTACGTCAGTGTGCTCTGGCTGTCGTGCGAATGCGTATAGTCGAGCTCGTTGCTCCTCCTAGCTCCTAGTCCTAGCTCCAAAAGAATGGCTTCGAGCTCATGCTTCCTTCGGTACGAGATCCGTGCGACTCCCATGGTCAAAAGAGCAGGGTAGAATTTGATATCCAAGCTGGGTGGTGGTGGTTGACTCTGTGAAGTCCTTCGTTGCTGGCGACTGTGTGTAGTCCTTCGTGATCCTTCGAGGATTTTTGGAGATGGTTGGTTAGATCGCGGAGGGATTCACTGACTCTAGTTCACTGGTTCTAGTTGACTGATAAAATTCCAAATTATTAAAAATTATAAAAAAAATTAAACTCCTTTTAATATGAAAGGCAAAAAAAAGCCCTGAACCATCCAAGGGTTAATCCACACATTCTATTGTCGCTCTGCTCGCACTTACTAAACAGTTCCCATTTCACTCGCACTCATTGTTATAATAGTAGAGGTACCAGATTTTGCCGACGAGACTACCTTATGTTATTGTATCATGCTTCGGACGACGTCGGCTGCGACGTCGTCGCTGACTTCTTCGTTTGTTTTCGGGGCGCGTTCGTCTGTCTTCGTCCGTTTGTAAGCTTCGTGAAGCTTCGTGCCTATGTTTCTCGCCGTGTGCGCTGACGTCTGTTCGTGCCCATATTTCGCGTCGAAAACCCGGGTGCCGCTTGCGCTTTGGCTGCCGAGCCACGTGAGGAAGGGGAGGTGACTCTGCGGTTGCGGCATTTGCGACCCCGAAAACCCGGGTTCCGCTCCGGCCTTGGCCGCCAAGCCAGGTGAGGATCTCAAGGAAATGGTCTTCACGGCCGCGGCGTTGGCGACCCCGAAAACCCGGGTGCCGCTCCCGCCTTGGCCGCCAAGCCAGGTGAGGATCTCGAGGAAGTGGTCTCCACGGCCGCGGCGTTTGCGACCCCGAAAACCAGGGTGCCGCTCCCGCCTTGGCCGTCAAGCCACGTGGGGGAGGGGAGGTGATCTCTACGACCGCGGCGTTTGCGACCAGTTTAGCTTTTTTCCCGACAAATCTGGTTTTTTTCAAAGTCGAAATGCGGGAAAAATTTGGAAATTGCGGGAATTGGGAATTCTGGATTTCTTAAAAGTCCCTGTTCGGGCGCCATTCTGTAAGGATGCTAATCACGGGCCAGGATATATACAAAGTCGTACCAGGGTCCTCCACAGAAATATTTATATATTTGCGGGGACAGACAGGACGGGTGGCCAAATGGCCGGAATTGTTTTGCATGCACCCCGAAAACCCGGGTGCCGCTCGCGCTTTGGCTGCCGAGCCACGTGAGGAAGGGGAGGTGACTCTGCGGTTGCGGCATTTGCGACTCCGAAAACCCGGGTGCCGCTCCCGCCTTGGTCGCCAAGCCAGGCGAGGATCTCAAGGAAATGGTCTTCACGGCCGCGGCGTTGGCGACCCCGAAAACCCGGGTGGCGCTCCCGCCTTGGCCGCCAAGCCAGGTGAGGATCTGGAGGAAGTGGTCTCCACGGCCGCGGCGTTTGCGACCCCGAAAACCAGGGAGCCGCTCCCGCCTTGGCCGCCAAGCTACGTGGGGGAGGGGAGGTGATCTCTACGACCGCGGCGTTTGCGACCAGTGCTGCCAGTTTAGCTTTTTTCCCGGCAAATCTGTTTTTTTTCAAAGTCGAAATGCGGGAAAAATTTGGAAATTGCGGGAATTGGGAATTCTGGATTTCTTAAAAAGCAGTTGGCTTTTTTTCCGCCTTTTTTTAATGCTGCCACATATTTCATGAAAAGGCACAAAAAATACCATTGTTGATGAAGCTGTGGATAAAAAATGTACTAACGCGGTAACACCTACCAGTTTTCGTACAAATGTACCAAATGCTTATAGAAGTGGCATCATTATCATATGTTCTTGTCGATATTTGCCAATAATACCATCGCTATTTTACGTTAAACTACCATAACAATATAAAAAGTGCGCGTAAGTGGTGGTCTACACGTATTTCACAATGCCCAAAAAGTATAAGCAAAAGTGCCGTGATGATTGGTTGAAAGGCGACGAATTCAAGGCATGGCTTCGCAGCTTTGACACTGACGAAAAAGAGTCTATAGCAGCTACTGCAAAATCGGAACAAACATGTCGTACGATTGCGAAACTAATGATATTCGCGACGAATTAGATGACTTGCTAAATATCTTATAAATAACAAAATTAAAAAAGATTATAAGCAAAAAAAAATTGTTTGCGCTTTTTTTTTGCGCTTTTTTCTGATTATTTTCAGTTTTTTTTTTGTTTCTCTCCAGTTAAAAACAGCTTTTTTTTGTTTGCAAAAGTTGGCAGCACTGTTTGCGACCCCGAAAACCCGGGTGCCGCTCCCGCTTTGGCTGCCGAGCCACGTGAGGAACTTGGAAGGGAGAGGAAGGAGACCTTGCCAGAAAAGCGCCGAAATAAATGTTGCGTAAATTATTTTATTTCCCCTTTAATATAAAAGGTTCCTAGCTCTAGCTCTGATCTGTCTCACCGCCGTAGGGTTCGGGCCGAGGCCAGTCTCACCAGCTCCTCCTGTTCCTCCATCATCATGGAGTCCCGCCTATCCATGAGGGCGGGGCCCCATGGGTCTCCTTGTCCTGGGCAGCCGGTAGTGGTACCGCTTGGCAGAGCTCCGCCAAGTCCCGGACACGAGGTGTCCTCGTAATCACCTTTCACTCCGAGACGCACGTCCGATCGCCACTGATGCCAAAAACCAACTCCTCGATCGGCGAGCAGAGGGGCCTTCGTGAGCCGTCCTCGGCTGCCGATCCCTTTGCTGCTCGTCGGCGTTCTCGCCTTCGGCCGGCACGAGAGCTTCGTGTCGGCTTCTGGCATCGGCCCGTTGTCTGCACGTCGGCGCTGTTGGGTGTAGATCGCCGATGCTGTTCGGCTCGGTTGGCATTCGTTTGTTCTGTCCGTCGCTCGGCCAGGTGTGTGCCTCTGCCGATGATGGCGCTGCCGCTATGTGGCTTGGCTCTGCGGCTATGTGGCTCTGCCGGTATTGGCTCTGCCGGTATTGGCTCTGCTGCTATTGGCTCTGCTGCTCTGCCGCTGTGTGGCTCTGCCGAGGTTGGCTCTGCCGGTGATGTCTCTGCGGCTGTGAGGCTCTGCCGGTATTGGCTCTGCCGATGTTGGCTCTGCCGGTGAAGGCTCTGCCGGTGTTGGCGGTGTTGTCGCTGACGGCGGTGTTGTCGCTGACGGCGGTGTTGTAGCTGATGGCGGTCTAGCTAGCCTGCCCATGTACATGTCGATCTGGTGGTGAAGCCCTTATGCTAATATTTACAAATGCCCTTCATGGGACTTTATGCTGTCTCTTATTGTCTACAAACTTATTACTCTAGTTTTAATCCTAATCTTAACCTATAAGGATATATATATATATATAAGTATGTACATTTTGTGAGGGCTGAGTTTCAGTTCCTCACACTCCATCCTCGGAGGTGGATGCGGACGTATGCTCCTCGGTGGGTCACCTGTACCCGATAATGGTCCCCTCCGGCTTCGGCCAAGAACCGTAAGTTTCGGCACGACGTCGAAACTCCCTCGTGGAGACGGAGCGCGGCTCCTGGCGGCTGCTGAAGTTGTTGGACCGTTCGGGGAAGCCAGGACCTGCTGAATCCTCTTTTGGGTTGTCGTAGGATGGCGTGGTGGTGGCGTCCGGGGCGTCTCCCTGGTGTGGCGCGTGCGTAGCGCGGCTGGTGGTGATGCGGACACTAGAGCGCAGTCGACGGGCCGGCGGGCGATGGAGGCGCTTCATCCTCCCATGGGGTGGGGCTGAGTTGCTCAATGAGCTCCTCCGTCGTGTCGCTCTCGCCACCTTCCTGCTGGCTGCTCGTCGGGCCGACCTCTCCGGTCTCATCGTCCGAGATCTCGAGGAAGCGGTACCAGCGCTGGCACGTCCATGTCCGCGTGTAGGGGTGGCGGCCAAAGCTGGCCTCCATTCTCGTCGTCGCAAATTATAGTGCATGCTCTGCGGTGGCACGCTCAGCATTATCACGGGCAACTTTGAAGATGCCGTGCAGCTGTTGACTTCGTTCTTCAGGGGGGATTAATGCTGTTCCCCGTCCTGGCGTCACCTCATCGTAGAGTGCGTTGGGAAGGCGTTGTTCCCGGCCTTGGACAAGAAAGGCGTGGCTGAAACCAGTGGTATCCGATACGCTGCTGTTGACCGCGAGAGATATTTCCGGGAGTAGCTGCTCCTAGGTATTCTGCGGCTCGTCGCCAAGATATTACGCTATCATGGTCTTTACGGTGCGGTTAGCCCTCTCTGTAGGGTTCTGTCGCGGCGTGTATGGGGCGGTATGCTGCAATTCCATTCCCAGGGATTTACAGAAAGCCTAGAATGCTCTGCTGGTATACTGCGTCCCGTTGTCACAAACCAGAGTATTTGGGATTCCGAATCGGCCAAGGATCCACTCTCGGAAGGCTCGCTCCAAGTGAGGCACTGTGGCCCGTCGCAAGGGGATTAGTTTGACCCACTTGCTGAAGGAATCCAAGAATACAAGGAGAACCGTATTCCCTTGTTTTGAGCGCGGGAGTGGGCCCACGAAGTCGGCGCAGAGGATCTGGAAAGGCTCGTCGACCTGCCTCGTGAACATTTTTCCAGCTGCTTTCTTCTGGCTAACCTTGAAGCGTTGGCAGCTCAGGCATCGTCGCACGTAGACTTCTCGGAAAAGTCCGGGCCAGTAATATTTTTGGGCCACCCGCGTACATGTTTTCCGTACGCCCAGGTGCCCGGCGGTTGGACGATCGTGGCACTCCTGTAATACCCTCCTGCGGAAACTAGTGCTCTCGCACAGCTTCCAGGGGGTGTAATCCTCCTCTTCCGGACGCAAGCCTTTACGTCGGTACAGCTTTCCGTTCTCCTCGCGGTAGTCGGGATACTTTGCGGGTTCCTGCTGGATCCGGTGAAGCATCTTACTGATCCAGTTGCAGGTGTTGTCCTGCACCTGCGCTTGCTGGATGGTTGCGAGCGGTTGACGCGACAAGGCGTCGGCGACCAAGTTTTGTGTCCCACGTCGATAGTTGATATCGTACTGGAACTGCTGTAGTTCCAACGCCCACCGAGCTATCCGGCCCGTGGGGTTGTCGATGGAGTTTAACAACTTTAGTGAGTGGTGGTCGGTGAGTACCTCGAATCTGTATCCCTCGAGGTAGCATCGCATCTTGCGGATTGCCCACACTATCGCGAGACACTCTTTCTCCATTACGGAGTAATTTTGCTCGGCGTTGTTGAGCCGGCGACTGGCATAAGCGATGACCCGTTCTTGCTGCTCTATGGTTTGGGTCAGTACGGCTCCCATGCCGTAGTCGCTGGCGTCGGTTTGGAGAACGAATTTCTCCCCGAAATCCGGGCAGGCAAGGATCGGGGCTTCCGTCAACAGCTCCTTCAGTCCCTGGAAAGCCTGACCCTCTTTTGCTGACCATTCCCACTTTCGGTCTTTCTTAAGGAGGGAAGTCATTGGTTCCACTACGTCGGCGAAATTCGGTACAAAGCGCCTGTACCAGGACGCTATGCCGAGGCATCGGCGAAGCTCCTTGAGATTCGTCGGCGCTGTCAGCTCCCGTATGGCGGAAATTTTATCCGGGTCGGTGTGTATCCCGGCTTTACTGATCACGTGGCCAAGGTACTTGATGCTCCGTTGGAAAAATTGACACTTGTCCCGAGTCAGACGGAGGTTGGCTTCCCTCAGGCGTCTGAATACCTCTCGCAAGTTCTGGACGTGTTCCTTGAGCGTGGAACCGATTACGATGATATCGTCGAGGTAAGCGAAGGCGTGTGGCTCCATGTCCGGGCCGATCACTGTGTCGAGGGCACGTTGAAATGTCGCCGGGGCCGAGTGTAGGCCGAAAGGCATCACCTTCCAGTGGAATAATCCACGGCCGGGGACAGTGAACGCCGTGCATTCACGGCTGTCAGGCGCTACTGGTATCTGCCAGTAACCATTTTTGAGATCCAGCGTTGATGAAACGGGCGTGGCGTAGCCGCTCTAGAATAGTGTGGATTCTCGGCAGCGGATATTGCCTGTAGTCGACGCACATCCGGACGACTCCGTTTTTCTTAGCGGCGATGACGATCGGCGCGCTATGTGGACTTTTGGATGGCTCGATCCTACCATCGCGGAGCAGCTCGTCGATCTGTTTGTCGATGACGACCCTCATAGCAGGATTCCTCTGCTTGATCGGTTTGTCATTCCGCATAATGATGCTATGTTCGGCGATGTGGGAAACGCCGGCTAGGGTGTCAAACCGAGAGAGTTATCGTTCGAGAAATGCTCCTATCTAGGGCTCGGGGTAGGTCTCGACGTGGTCGCTGGGGCGCGGCTCATCCTCTGAGTCATTGCTGGTTCCGGATCCTGGAATCTAACTCGTTTCGCTTCCTTACGAATCGGGTTATTTTGGATCGCCGACGAGTCAGGGGCGGTCAAAGTTCCAAACCAGCTCGGAGCTGTTCATGGACCTGTATGGATGACGTGTGCCGTTGTGTTCCCGTGGTCGGGACGCTGTGGAGCAGCCGTGATGGGGTCACGCTGCGGTTGTGCTCGTGGAGCCGCTTGTAAAGGAGCCTCCGGCTGTGGCCTGGTTGCCAAGTCCTGGTCCTGTTGTGGTTGCGCCCGAGGGGTGGCTTCTTGGTGCCTCTGCGTGGTGTGCGCCCTGCGGGCGGCTTCTGGGTGCGTCCGTGGAACGGCTTTGGGTGGTGTGTGCGCCATCATGTTGGCTTCTCCCTGCGTCGTGCGCCTGCACGGCGGCTTGTTCCGTCTGTGTGTGCGCCTGCACGGCGGCTTGTTCCGTCTATATGCGCGCCTGCACGGCGGCTTGCTTCATCTGTGTGTGTGCCTGCACGGCGGCTTCTGTCGTTGCTTCCCGTTGCATTGTTCCTCTGGTCCTGAAGTGAGGGGGCGGTTGGAGCGTGAGTCCAAGTCCACCGCACTGGAGTGTGGCTGCTCCGTAGCACAGGAAATCCATCCCGAGTAGGAGGTCGTCCAACCCATCCGCCATAATGAGGACGGCGATGCTGACCCGTGCTTCCCCTTGTTGGATGGGCACCCTGAGGGTTTGAGGTTACCTCACGGCCGGTCCCATCGGCTAGCTTGACGTGGGAGCGTACGGCTCGAAGGTTACTTCCATCGTCGAGTTTTCTGGCCAGGCGCTCACTCATGAAGCTGTGTGAGGCCCCCGTATCCAGGGTGGCGTTGAGGGATCGTCCCTCGACCGTAACCCTTGCGCGGATACGGTTGTGATCCTGTTGAATCGTGGTTTTTAGTGTCTCTGGGTTTCGAAGGGGTTCTCGGGTAGCTCCCGGATGCTCGAGGTCCTTGCCCGTTTCCCGGCGACTGGTTCCTGCAGCAGTCGACGGTTCGAATGCCCTGTTGGCCACAATCCCAGCAGAACATGATTCTGGGATTTCGACACCCTGTCGCGCTGTGTCCTTCCTGACAGCAGTTGCGGCAGGCCCTGCTTGCGTTGATGCGTCCTGGGGGCTGGGGCTGCTGAAGATGCGTGGATGGTGGCAGCCGACGTGTGATGTCGGTTGTAGTATTTGCCGGCCGTAGTTGCTGTGTTGGACTGCTGGATAGCCTATGTTCGTCCGGTTCTTCGGAGTCGGGGTGTTGTGTGGGTGTTCCCCGTCGGCTCGGCCGGTTGTATAGCCTCGGAGTGCTCGGCCCCCGCGGCTGCGTGCGACTTCAAAGTTTACGGCGAGCTGTGTAAACTCGGCCAGCGTGTTGAAGTCCTGACGCCGAGTGAACATCTGGTATTCTGGTAGCATATTTTCATAGATTCGCTCCAGTTCTTGTTCCCCTGAGATCCCTGCGCGTCTCATTTGCAGTTTGAGGACGACGAGGTATTCCTTGAAAGGCTCGTTTGCCCTCTGGTATCGAGTGCGTATCTCGTCTTCCAGACGTTGGTAGTAGCGTGGCGGCAAAAAGAACTCAAGGAACTCTCGACGTACCTCGGCCCATGTCTTTCCCTGTAGACCGCTGGTTCGGAACCAGTTTTCCGCTCGTCCGGTCAGCAGGACGATAAGGGCATGGGAATCCGGTCGATCCGGTACGTATCTGCCCGTTCCTCCAGATGCTCGATGAAGCTGAGAGGATCTGAGGGGCCGCTGAAAGTGAGTTTTCACTTAGTTACCTTGTCTATCAAGAGGGAACAGGTGTTTGAATCGAGTGGTGCGGTGGCTGTATTTTCGTATTTTCCGGCTTCCGAGTTGAAGGTGAGACGCTGCGTGGAACTGTGAGTGTGTGGCCATCACTGGGTTTCTCCACATCGTGTGGTAGTGGCGACAGTGGCTTCGTGTCCCCGGAAGGTGTGTTTCCGTAGCGTATTTCCAGGTCTCCCAGTTGCGCTAGTACTACGTCAGTGTGCTCTGGCTGTCGTTCGAATGCGTATAGTCGAGCTCGTTGCTCCTCCTAGCTCCTAGTCCTAGCTCCAAAAGAATGGCTTCGAGCTCATGCTTCCTTCGGTACGAGATCCGTGTGACTCCCATGGTCAAAAGAGCAGGGTAGAATTTGATATCCAAGCTGGGTGGTGGTGGTTGACTCTGTGAAGTCCTTCGTTGCTGGCGACTGTGTGTAGTCCTTCGTGATCCTTCAAGGATTGTTGGAGATGGTTGGTTAGATCGCGGAGGGATTCACTGACTCTAGTTCACTGGTTCTAGTTGACTGATAAAATTCCAAATTATTAAAAATTAAATTATAAAAAAATTAAACTCCTTTTAATATGAAAGGCAAAAAAAGCCCTGAACCATCCAAGGGTTAATCCACACATTCTATTGTCGCTCTGCTCGCACTTACTAAACAGTTCCCATTTCACTCGCACTCATTGTTATAATAGTAGAGGTACCAGATTTTGCCGACGAGAAGGCGGTAGAAGGCGGCGGACTTTGGACCGAAAAAGGAGAAGCCGAGAATTAACGGGATACGCCGGCCTATATAAGCGGGCCGAGCGCAGGAAGCGGGATCAGTCGATCACAAGGAGTCAATCCAGCAAGATCAGTAGACAAGCAGAAAATCAGTGAATAAAACAAGTCAAGTCAACATCAGGAGGAAGCAGGCCGCGCCGAGTCAACAGGAGCAAGATCGCTACATCAAGACGTTCGGGACTTAGAGTTGAAGTCTCCGAGCTGAGAAACAGGTAGCTGAGGTCCTTAAGGCATCACGCGGCTAAGTCCAGGCGCTTTGTTCTAATTCTGGTCGCGACGTGACCTTGGCGTATTGCTCGGCGAGTCCGACAGAAGTGAATAGAAACAGTCCTCCGACAAGGAACCGTGGGCTCGATAGAGAAGTTGTCCAGAACTAGCGGCCGTGCGAAAGCAATTGCCTTGTCGAATTCCGGCGTACGCCTGAACCGACAGGCGAGAATTGTACAGGCCCTGGTGCGACTGGCCACGAAGGACGCGCGTCAGAATCACGGGTGTCTCGAGAGGCGTATGCGTCGAGAGCACGGTAATTCACCGCCAGAGTCCTAGACAGGCAACTGATCGAATCTCGAGAGCCAAAGACCCGCTGCACCTAGTCTCACTAGAGCACGCAGACCACGCCCCAGGACTTCGCACCGTGAGCAGAGCGAGGACATCGAGGGCACAAGGAGCGACGAGCAGTCATCGCAGGCCTAGCAGCAACCAAGCCATACTATAACACATTCAGTCTACGGCTAAGAGGCGAGGGCGGAAGCGTTCGTCTTGAACCTAGCGTCCTGCCACAGGGACTGCATTGGCGGCCTTCCGGCATATGCTTGAACCGTCAGGTAGAAACTGTGTAGGCGTCTGGTGTGACCGGCCGGGACAGATCCAGGGACAGGAGGCTGTGGCTGCAAAAGGCGTACGCTTTGAGAGCCCGGTGCCTGTTCACCCTAGTCTGGGAACGGTGACGCATCCCTAGACCCTCATAGCCCCGAAGCCAGCGACAGCGGAGTCGTTCCCCTGAGATCCCTGCGCGTCTCATTTGCAGTTTGAGGACGACGAGGTATTCCTTGAAAGGCTCGTTTGCCCTCTGGTATCGAGTGCGTATCTCGTCTTCCAGACGTTGGTAGTAGCGTGGCGGCAAAAAGAACTCAAGGAACTCTCGACGTACCTCGGCCCATGTCTTTCCCTGTAGACCGCTGGTTCGGAACCAGTTTTCCGCTCGTCCGGTCAGCAGGACGATAAGGGCATGGGAATCCGGTCGATCCGGTACGTATCTGCCCGTTCCTCCAGATGCTCGATGAAGCTGAGAGGATCTGAGGGGCCGTTGAAAGTGAGTTTCCACTTAGTTACCTTGTCTATCAAGAGGGAACAGGTGTTTGAATCGAGTGGTGCGGTGGCTGTATTTTCGTATTTTCCGGCTTCCGAGTTGAAGGTGAGACGCTGCGTGGAACTGTGAGTGTGTGGCCATCACTGGGTTTCTCCACATCGTGTGGTAGTGGCGACAGTGGCTTCGTGTCCCCGGAAGGTGTGTTTCCGTAGCGTATTTCCAGGTCTCCCAGTTGCGCTAGTACTACGTCAGTGTGCTCTGGCTGTCGTTCGAATGCGTATAGTCGAGCTCGTTGCTCCTCCTAGCTCCTAGTCCTAGCTCCAAAAGAATGGCTTCGAGCTCATGCTTCCTTCGGTACGAGATCCGTGTGACTCCCATGGTCAAAAGAGCAGGGTAGAATTTGATATCCAAGCTGGGTGGTGGTGGTTGACTCTGTGAAGTCCTTCGTTGCTGGCGACTGTGTGTAGTCCTTCGTGATCCTTTAAGGATTGTTGGAGATGGTTGGTTAGATCGCGGAGGGATTCACTGACTCTAGTTCACTGGTTCTAGTTGACTGATAAAATTCCAAATTATTAAAAATTAAATTATAAAAAAAATTAAACTCCTTTTAATATGAAAGGCAAAAAAAGCCCTGAACCATCCAAGGGTTAATCCACACATTCTATTGTCGCTCTGCTCGCACTTACTAAACAGTTCCCATTTCACTCGCACTCATTGTTATAATAGTAGAGGTACCAGATTTTGCCGACGAGAAGGCGGTAGAAGGCGGCGGACTTTGGACCGAAAAAGGAGAAGCCGAGAATTAACGGGATACGCCGGCCTATATAAGCGGGCCGAGCGCAGGAAGCGGGATCAGTCGATCACAAGGAGTCAATCCAGCAAGATCAGTAGACAAGCAGAAAATCAGTGAATAAAACAAGTCAAGTCAACATCAGGAGGAAGCAGGCCGCGCCGAGTCAACAGGAGCAAGATCGCTACATCAAGACGTTCGGGACTTAGAGTTGAAGTCTCCGAGCTGAGAAACAGGTAGCTGAGGTCCTTAAGGCATCACGCGGCTAAGTCCAGGCGCTTTGTTCTAATTCTGGTCGCGACGTGAGCTTGGCGTATTGCTCGGCGAGTCCGACAGAAGTGAATAGAAACAGTCCTCCGACAAGGAACCGTGGGCTCGATAGAGAAGTTGTCCAGAACTAGCGGCCGTGCGAAAGCAATTGCCTTGTCGAATTCCGGCGTACGCCTGAACCGACAGGCGAGAATTGTACAGGCCCTGGTGCGACTGGCCACGAAGGACGCGCGTCAGAATCACGGGTGTCTCGAGAGGCGTATGCGTCGAGAGCACGGTAATTCACCGCCAGAGTCCTAGACAGGCAACTGATCGAATCTCGAGAGCCAAAGACCCGCTGCACCTAGTCTCACTAGAGCACGCAGACCACGCCCCAGGACTTCGCACCGTGAGCAGAGCGAGGACATCGAGGGCACAAGGAGCGACGAGCAGTCATCGCAGGCCTAGCAGCAACCAAGCCATACTATAACACATTCAGTCTACGGCTAAGAGGCGAGGGCGGAAGCGTTCGTCTTGAACCTAGCGTCCTGCCACAGGGACTGCATTGGCGGCCTTCCGGCATATGCTTGAACCGTCAGGTAGAAACTGTGTAGGCGTCTGGTGTGACCGGCCGGGACAGATCCAGGGACAGGAGGCTGTGGCTGCAAAAGGCGTACGCTTTGAGAGCCCGGTGCCTGTTCACCCTAGTCTGGGAACGGTGACGCATCCCTAGACCCTCATAGCCCCGAAGCCAGCGACAGCGGAGGCGTTCCGGAGCAGCGAGTAGCGAGGAAACGGAGAACGACGGTGGAACGACCACAAGTCTTCAAGGAAGGAGTTGAGACAAGCATCTGTCACCATTAGTCCCAGGCCGAGGGACAAGTCGGCGAATAAAGATCTTTGTAAGTATCCTAACCTTCTGTGCGTTCTCACTAGACAATCGGGCGGTCACGTTTATATAAATTTGGTGGGACGAACAACACAAATCTTCTGAGCTAGCCGCACGATACTCGTAGCGAGCAGAATGTAAAAATCAGTTCGTTACATCTGGCGCCCAAAACGTGATTGTCCGGTCGGTGAGAATCAGCAACAAACAGAAACGGCACAAGAGCAGACAGCGGACACATCGGAGGACTAGGGCAAGGATTTCACATTGATACAGACTGCGTTGCAACAGGATTAGGCGTCAAGCCGAAGCAAGAGTCATCCATACGCCACGCAGAAAGGTTAATCACAAGGATAAGACACAGAATATAAATGGAAAACGATGCTAGGGACCCCGAATACGAGGCAAACGGATTCAGCGTCAGGAATACGCCCGAGTCATCCATCGATACGCCGCGTAGATAACGTGTAACACAAAAAAAAAGGGGAACCAAAACAACGAGACAGTCGGATTCAACGTCGAGCATACGCCCGAGTCATCCGCCTTTACGCCGCGTAAATAGGGTACATAAGAAAAGGAAAGATTGCATAAAAACCCCAACAAGGCAGACGGATTCAGCGTAGGGCATACGCCCAAGTCATCCGCCTGTACGCCGCGTAAATAGGGCACCTAAGGAAAAGAAAGGTTGCAGAAAAAACCCAACGAGGCAGTCGGATTCAACGTCGAGCATACGCCCGAGTCATCCGCCTATACGCCGCGTAAATAGGGTACATAAGAAAGGGAAAGATCGCATAAAAACCCCAACAAGGCAGACGGATTCAGCGTCGGGCATACGCCCGAGTCATCCGCCTATACGCCGCATGGAATAGGTTTACAATACGACTTGCAACTGCAAATCCGTAGCGTCGTTAGACTCTATACGGATTAGCGCAGAGCTGCCGAAGAAATGGGAGAGACGGCACAGCAGAGCTGCACCGTAGGTCCAGATGCGATGCGAGTAATTCACAAAAAAAAAAAAATAATAATAATAATAATAATACATAAGAGAATAAAAACATAAAATATATAAACAAAACAAAAAAAGGAAACCCTGGCACAGGGAACACAGAAAACACGGGCACATCAAACATAACAAACGCGCACAATGTAAACAAATAAATAACACAAAATAACACAAGCTGCATCGATCCTCCCGTATACAACATAGAGGCCCTACGGCCAAGGGCGACGGGAGGGCGAAAAGCTAAAAGAGAGAGTAATAAAGTGAGAAGAGTGAAAGTGAAGAAAGAAAGAAAAAAACTTACCATACCAACTTTCTTGTCATGTCGCTCATATAAAGGGGTGGGGGCGCTTCGATTTATAAGCGGTCGATTGGCACTAGACGATAGTGTCGATCGATGGGCACAGAACACTGGAGATGACGGCACATGAAGGGTCACACTAAAAACTATCGCCACCACCGAATGGCAACGCTGCACTATTTCAAATCATCGAGATCGGCTGGAAAACCGATCGGGAAAGCAGTAGTGTGACCAGACAACGAAGGAAAGGAGATGATTAGAACGCGAAGCATATGGGGGAAACATCTTGGGCGGGACATTCAAAGGAGATACGAAGGAGAACTCGAGACGTCTATGGGGAAACATCTTGGGCGGGAAAAGGAATGGAGCATCGGCGCTGTAGATTTCAAATACGAGATGTGAGCGTCGAGGGAACCATTTGGAGGAGCAAGAAGAATCGAAGGCTACAAGGATTTACAAGGCAGACAGCCGGAGAGAAGGAAGTCAAGTCTAAGGGGGAATCATCTCGGGCGGGAAGAGGAATGGAACATCGGCGCTGTGGAACTCAGGTACGAGCTGTGAGCGTCGAGGGAACCATTTGAAGGAGCAAGAGGACTCGAAGGCTTCAATGATTTACAAGCAAGACAGCCGGAGAGAAGAAAATCAAGTCTATGGGGGAAACATCTTGGGGCGGGAACTACATAGAAGGAGAAGGAGCGACGTCGAGGGAAGGAGGACCAACATCAGCGATCCAGAACAGCGGATCCAAGGAGAACTCCAAAATAACAGCCGGAGAAGAGGTGCAAGTCTCATTTCGTTCCCGAAGAAAGGGGAGAATGTGAGGAGTTAAATAACTGCTCTCAAATAAATGAGAGTTTGGAGGAATTCAGCTGGTGAGAGTTTGGAGAAAAACAAGAAGAGAGTTTGGAGAGAAACAAGAAGAGAGTTTGGAGAGTACGGCTGGAGAGAGTTTGGAGAGAACGTGTAACGGTAGAAGGCGGCGGACTTTGGACCGAGTATGGTGCCGTGCGCAAAACCGAAAAAGGAGAAGCCGAGGATTAACGGGATACGCCGGCCTATAAAAGCGGGCCGAGCGCAGGAAGCGGGATCAGTCGATCACAAGGAGTCAATCCAGCAAGATCAGTAGACAAGCAGAAAATCAGTGAATAAAACAAGTCAAGTCAACATCAGGAGGAAGCAGAGCCGCGCCGAGTCAACAGGAGCAAGATCGCTACATCAAGACGTTCGGGACTTAGAGTTGAAGTCTCTTCGGAGACTTCAATCCGAGCTGAGAAACAGGTAGCTGAGGTCCTTAAGGCATCACGCGGCTAAGTCCAGGCGCTTTGTTCTAATTCTGGTCGCGACGTGACCTTGGCGTATTGCTCGGCGAGTCCGACAGAAGTGAATAGAAAGAGTCCTCCGACAAGGAACCGTGAGCTCGAAAGAGAAGTTGTCCAGAACTAGCGGCCGTGCGAAAGCAATTGCCTTGTCGAATTCCGGCGTACGCCTGAACCGACAGGCGAGAATTGTGCAGGCCCTGGTGCGACTGGCCACGAAGGACGCGCGTCTGAATCACGGGTTTCTCGAGAGGCGTAAGCGTCGAGAGCACGGTAATTCACCGCCAGAGTCCTAGACAGGCAACTGATCGAATCTCGAGAGCCAAAGACCCGCTGCACCTAGTCTCACTAGAGCACGCAGACCACGCCCCAGGACTTCGCACCGTGAGCAGAGCGAGGACATCGAGGGCACAAGGAGCGACGAGCAGTCATCGCAGGCCCAGCAGCAACCAAGCCGTACTACAACACATTCAGTCTACGGCTAAGAGGCGAAGGCGTAAGCGTTCGTCTTGAACCTAGCGTCCTGCCACAGGGACTGCATTGGCGGCCTTCCGGCATATGCTTGAACCGTCAGGTAGAAACTGTGTAGGCGTCTGGTGTGACCGGCCGGGACAGATCCAGGGACAGGAGGCTGTGGCTGCAAAAGGCGTACGCTTTGAGAGCCCGGTGCCTGTTCACCCTAGTCTGGGAACGGTGACGCATCCCTAGACCCTCATAGCCCCGAAGCCAGCGACAGCGGAGGCGTTCCGGAGCAGCGAGCAGCGAGGAAACGGAGAACGACGGTGGAACCACCACAAGTCTTCAAGGAAGGAGTTGAGACAAGCATCTGTCACCATTAGTCCCAGGCCGAGGGACAAGTCGGCGAATAAAGATCTTTGTAAATATCCTAACCTTCTGTGCGTTCTCACTAGACAATCGGGCGGTCACGTTTATATAAATTTGGTGGGACGAACAACACAAATCTTCTGAGCTAGCCGCACGATACTCGTAGCGAGCAGAACGTAAAAATCAGTTCGTTACAATGCTTCGGACGACGTCGGCTGCGACGTCGTCGCTGACTTCTTCGTTTGTTTTCGGGGCGCGTTCGTCTGTCTTCGTCCGTTTGTAAGCTTTGTGAAGCTTCGTGCCTATGTTTCTCGTCGTGTGCGCCGACGTTTGTTCGTGCCTATATTTCGCGTCGTGTGCGCCGATGTAGTGTTCGGGGATCTGATGCCCCGAACTATGTTTTTGTTGTTGTTGTTGCGTTGCGTGTACGTGTGTATGTATGTCTGTATGTATGTACGTCAGCGTCCCGAAAAATATTGTCATGGCACCCGTGTGCTCCCTGACACAAAATTCCCCTAACCTCACTAAACTTCCTCCGATGCTGTCCAAACTGTAAGGCTTTACTCCACGGTGGATGCCGATGTCCTGGACGTCCTGCATGTCCTGTCTAGTCCCTGTTCGGGCGCCATTCTGTAAGGATTCTAATGACGGGCCAGGATACATACAAAGTCGTACCAGGGTCCTCCACAGAAATATTTATATATTTGCGGGGACAGACAGGACGGGTGGCCAAATGGCCGGAATTGTTTTGCATGGGGAGATTAGGAGGTGGAGGATGGGTGCAGTTAGCCGGCCCCGTCAGCCCGGGTGCCGACCGTTCCGCAGCCTTACCGGGGTGTTGCCGGAACGGGCCTGATCCCGTGCGCCGAGTGTCGGGCTCGTTTGACCAAACGAAGGTATTTTGGGCCCAGGTCCGACGGGTACGTCACCCGTGAGCCGCCGACCTGGCTCCGTGGGGATCCCGAAGTGGATAGCGGATCCGTCAACCGGGAGCCGTATGCAGATCTGGAAGGTGTGGGAGTGGTCCCATGGCCGTAGCGTTCACGACCCCGTAAACCCGGGTACCGCTCGTACCTTGGTCACCGAGCCGGGTGAGGATCTCGAGGAAGTGGTGTCCACGGCCGCGGCGTTGCACCCACGTGCCGCTCGCGCTGAGGAAGGGGAGGGATCTCTACGGCCGCGGCATTTGCGAGCCCGAAAACCCGGGTGCCGCTCGCGCTTTGGCTGCCGAGCCACGTGAAGAAGGGGAGGTGATCTCCACGGCCGCGGCGTTTGCGACCCCAAAAACCCGGGTGCCGCTCGCGCTTTGGCTGCCGAGCCATGTGTGGAACTTGGGGAGGGAGAGGGAGGAAACCTTGCCAGAAAAGAGCTGAAATAAATGTTGCGTTAATTATTTTATTTCCCTTTTAATATAAAAGGTTCCTAGCTCTAGCTCCTATCTGTCTCACCGCCACGAGAGTTGCTCCCCGTAGGGTTTGGGCCGAGGCCAGTCGCACCAGCTCCTCCTGTTCCTCCATCATCATGGAGTCCCGCCTATCCATAAGGGCGTGGCCCCATGGGTCTTCTTGTCCTGGGCAGCCATTAGTGGTACCGCTTGGCTGAGCTCCGCCAAGTCCCGAACACGAGGTGTCCTCGTTATCACCTTTCACTCCGAGACGCACGTCCGATCGCCACTGATGCCAAAAATCAACTCCTCGATCGGCGAGCAGAGGGGCGTTCGTGAGCCGTCCTCGGCTGACGATCCCTTTGCTGCTCGTCGGCGTTCTCGCCTTCGAGAGCACGAGAGCTTCGTGTCGGCTTCTGGCTTCGGCCCGTTGTCTGCACGTCGGCGCTGTTGCTAAGGGCTCCCTTCGGGTGTAGATCACCGAAGCTGCTCGGCTCGGTTGGCATTCGTTTGTTCTGCCCGTCGCTCGGCCGGGTGTGTTCCTCTGCCGATGATGGCGCTGACGCTATGTGGCTTGGCTTTGCTGCTATGTGGCTCTGCCGGTATTGGCTCTGCTGCTATTGGCTCTGCTGCTCTGCCGCTGTGTGGCTCTGCCGAGGTTGGCTCTGCCGGTGATGGCTCTGCCACTGTGAGGCACTGCCGGTATTGGCTCTGCCGTTGTTGGCTCTGCCGGTGATGGCTCTGCCGCTGTGAGGCTCTGCCGGTGTTGGCGGTGTTGTCGCTGACGGCGGTGTTGTCGCTGATGGCGGTCTAGCTAACCTGCCCGTGTACATGTCGATCTGGTGGTGTAGCCCTTATGCTAATATTTACAAATGCCCTTCATGGGACTTTATGCTGTCTCTTATAGTAGCTTATGGTCTACAAACTTATTACTCTAGTTTTAATCCTAATCTTAACCTATAAGGATGTATATATGTAAATATGTACATTTTGTGAGGGCTGAGTTTCAGCTCCTCACACAGCTCTGTTCTGGCGTCTACAGTCAGCTCTAGAGTTGGATGATAAGGATCTTCCGGTTGTGTAAATGGTGATGTACTTGATAGGCAAACGCCTTCTGAATTTGAAACAAAGCACAAGTCCAGTAAACGTCCCTAGGAGTTCTTAACATGGTTCACTTGGGATAGGGCAATGTCAAGCAAGCCGTCAATAAAGTCATGCTGCGCTAAAGGAAGTAAAATTTTACAGTTTTCGTCAGGGGACCATGTCGCACTAGGTAAATGTAAATGGACTGAATAACGGAACGGTGATTTTCGTAAATAGGGAACTCAATACCTAGGAATTGCATGTCATAAAATTCTTCGAATGTTAGTAATTCAGACGAAAAGGTGGAGTCGACAGAAATCTGGACTATTTGGCAAAAATTTCCGTAACCACTTTCAGCGGCATAATCCATTTTTTTTTTGCTAAATATTGGCGTGAGACTTGCAAGCGGAGCGGATTCCTTGTTTCCCTACCCCTTATATAATAAAATATAGCTATTGAATAGCCACTGTATTGTTGATCAGGATAAATAGCCGAATTGATTTCGCCATATCAGTCTGTCCGTCCGTCCGCTATCCATATGGGCGTCCAGATCTCGGAAACTACAAGAACTAGAGCTATCCACACTCAAATAATTTTCCAAATCGCCTTATTTTTTAGAAGTTATAGGACATAGAAGTGCTTGTTTAAAAAATAGAATTCATATCCAGTTGTCAAATATCTCCCTTCCGCTTTTTTTGGTTTTTGAATTTGGCGGCTTTGTGCAAAGCGCTACATATCGGTATCGACCAATGCTATTTATCGATTGAGAGGTCTTGACATAACCTACAAAACGACGATATTCATAACAAGTTTGGTTATTGCGTTATACATGTGTAAGCATGGAGTTCGATAACGCCGAAATTCGCGCTGTTTTAAAGTTTTCCTTCGTAAAAGTTGAATCCGCTAGAGAAACATTTCGTAAGATTAATAGTGTTTTAGAGGATGGTACTCTATCACTTCGAACCGCGGAGGAATAGTTTCGACGATTCAGAGCCGGTGAAAACGACACCATGGATAAGCCAGCCGGCGGAAGACTTGTGACGACGGATACCGATCAACTCACGGAAAACATCGAGCTAGACCGGCATGTGACATCTCGTCACATCGCCGAGGAGATAGGAGTTAGTCACCAAAGCGTTTTAAACCATCTGCAGAAGGCTGGATATAAAAAAAAGCTGGATGCCGCACCCCCATGATTTGACGCAAAAAAACCTGTTAGACAGAATCAACGCCTCCGATATGCTGCTGAAACGGAATGAACTCGACCCATTTTTGAAGCGGATGGTGACTGGCGGCGAAGAATGGATCACATACGACAATATCAAGCGAAAACGGTCGTGGTTGAAGGCCGGTGAATCTTCCAAAACAGTGGCCAAGCCGGGATTGACGGCCAGGAAAGTTTTGCTCTGTGTTTGGTGGGATTGGAAGGGAATCTTACACTATGAGCTGCTCCCATATGCCCAGACGCTTAATTCTACCATCTACTGCGATTGACTGGACTGCTTGAAGCTGGCGATCGACCAGAAGCGACCAGATTTGGCCAACAGAATGGGTGTAGTGTTTCACCAGGACAACGCCAGACCACACACTTCTTTGATGACTCATCAGAAGCTACGGGAGCTCGGATGGGATATTTTATCGCATCCACCATATAGCCCGGACATAGCGCCAAGTGACTACCACCTGTTCCTGTCCATGGCGAATGCCCTTACTGGTGTAAAGTTGGGCTCAAAAGATTGTTGTGAAAAGTGGCTGTCAGAGTTTTTCGCAAATAAGGAGGGAAGTTTCTACGAGGGGGGTATTATGAAGTTGCCGTCTAAATGGGAACACATTATCGAACAAAACGGCGCATATTTTAGCTAAATCCGTTCACTGTATCAATTTTTATAAAGCATTGAATAAAGAGCAAAAATGCGGAAGGGAGTTATTTGACAACCTAATATATTTGAGAGAGCGGAAGAGGGCGAGAAGACTGTTAGCGGGGATTCTGCCGGCTCTCAGTTTCTCTTTTTTTTCGAAAAAAATGCAAAAGCTAGAAAATTTTTTTATCCCCTGAGTTTGGATTGTGTAACACAAACAAATATGCACAATAACTCCTATATAAGCCGTAAAAAAAATAGAGCGGGAAAGAGAGATTAAGATGTTAAAATCTCGTTACATGTTAAAAGAACAACAACAGAAGCATTGGCAGAGTATGCACAAAATTACAATAACAAAGCACGGGGCTTAAACAGATTTATACAAATTTATTAGAATGCGAAAAATTAGATGGCAGTTAAAAGAATAATCTAATTCCAAAACACAAACACTGCTATTAGGCTACGCATTATTTCAGTATTTCCAGTATTCCAGTATTTCAAAATTTGACAAAAATCACAGAGCACATGATATCGATCATAAGCGACTCTAAATTTATCTGGCATCAAATCCTGTAGGTTTTAATTTATTTTTTTTGTTATAGCTCCTAAGATGAGTTATACAAACAAAACAAAGCAATTATGTACACTATTTGTGGTTGGCGTTGTCACTACGTTCTGTAGTAAGTCCGCATGTAAATCATCTTTAATCACAATTTTTTCGTTTCTTATTTCATGGATTTTGTATTACTTTCCATATGTTTTATGTTGCTATTGCACCATTAAGCTTAAGGCTTAAGGGGGTATATAACTTTTTCATTTTCAAAAAATTGAAAAATTTTTTTTTGCTTTATCTTAATGAACAACGTTTTGAGAACATTTCCCCAAATTTTCATAGAGATTTGAGCAGTAGAACAAAAGTTACAGCGCTCCTAGCCGCGCGCCTCGTCCCTGCCCAAACCCAAACTTGAAATTTTAAACGCGAATATCTCGAAATGGTTTTTTTTAAAATGACTTTGCGGTGATATGGATTGGCGAAAAACTACTGAACCGGTTCTCTTCAAATTTTTTTTTAATGTTCGTAGTGAATTTTATTAGTACTTGAACGATCGTTTTTTTATGTAAAAATTTTTATTTCGCCGAAATAGATAGTTTTGTAAGAATTTTAGCGTCCAAAAACGTAATTTTTTGCATAAAACGTTCCCGTATGCAAAAAAAAAAATTTTTTTTAAAACGTTCGTTCAAGTACAGGATAGTACTTTAAACTAATGAAATATTTTTATTTTTCGGTATCAGTTGACCCGTTCGTCCTGGGGAATTATCACCGCAAGGCTCTTTAAAAAAAAGGCGTTTAAGGGAAACAGCCACACCTTAAAAACTATTAAATATTTTTTCAAAATTTGTTGCATAAACATTGTCAACAATCTTAACTTTCAGAAAATATAATCATTCATTTAATAAAAACAATAATTACATACATAAGAAAATCCAAACTTTCCTATTTTTTTCGACAAAAAAAGGTATATACCCCCTTAAGTATTCACGCCTAGTTTTGATAATGAGTTTTGTCACTTCGGTCCTTTTGTTTTTAAATAGTCTTTAAAAATGTTCATTAAAATGAATTTTTTTATGTTATTGTTAAAACATATTTGAAAGAGTTCCTAACAGTCATTATTTTGACGGGTACATGAGTAATAAATTAAAAGTCAATGTTAGAATTCAATGGTCCCAGTTGTGAATCTACCGATGTCCAGTAATATAGGTTGTGACTGTCGCAAAGGTTGTGAAAGTCAGCATTGAATGTAAAGCAGGCAATACATTCAAGGGAAAAAAAAATGTTAAAGTCCTTGAATTTTTTTATTTTTATATTGATACAAAATTTCTGGTACTTGGATTGGGTTGTAAAAGACATTAAACTTTCGATAAAATGCATATCTGTTGATATTATTTTAAATGTTATCTTAAGAAATAAAATAATGACAAAAAACGATTAAGCTTAATATTTTATATTCAAAACAAAATCAAAATAAATAAAATTTCCTTCTAGATTCAACTGTTTTTAGGATTTGTTAAGGATATCTATACAAATCTTCCCAACCATCTTGCATACATTTTTGAAACGTCCAGTGATATTTGGATAAACGATTTAAAGGACTTACATTTTGACGTGCTTCTATCGGAAGCATACTCCGTAAGAACCATACATGTCGAAAAGCAACTTGACTCAAATTCTCAACAGCAAATTGTAAGTATTAATGAATAACAACTATTTATAACTACTTAGTGTTTGGTAGACATAATGTCTTATGTTGAGGGACGATTGTTCATCCGGATATGCGTTTTAGTTAATCTAGTATATTTTGAAATGAATGGATTTGTAGGGATTTGTCGGGACCGTAATAATCTACCTCTTTCTTCAGTGAAAACCAAGGGATAAAGTAAAGGGGATCTCAAAATCAGCAGCGTGTGCGTCTGTGTTCATGTGTATTATTTTTATACCCTTGCAGAGGGTATTATAATTTTGGTCAAAAGTGTGCAACGCAGTGAAGGAGACATCTCCGACCATATAAAGTATATATATTCTTGATCAGGATCACCTCCTGAGTTGATATAAGCATGTCCGTCTGTCCGTCTGTCCGTCTGTCTGTCCGTCTGTCTGTTTCTACGCGAACTAGTCTCTCAGTTTTAAAGATATCGAATTGAAACTTTGCACACACCCTTCTTTCCTTTGCACGCAGTATATAAGTCGGAACGGCAGGCGCCGACTATATCCTATAGCTGCCATATAACTGAGATCGGAAATGCCATAACTTTGGTGCTTGTAAAGTTAGGAAGTTGGAATTATCTATGGGTTTTATATTTGGCCAATCAATCTGACCTACCAAATTTCATAAGGGTCGGCCGACTATATCCTATAGCTGCCATATAACTGAACGATCGGAAATGCCATAATTTTGGTGTTTTTAAAGTTAGAAAGTTCGGATTTTCTATGGGTTTTACATTTGGCCAATCAATTTGACGTACCAAATTTTATAAGGATCGGCCGACTATATCCTATAGCTGCCATATAACTGAACGATCGGAAATGCCACAACCTTGGTGTTTGTAAAGTTAGGAAGTTGGGATTTTCTATGGGTTTTACATATGGCCAATTAATTTGACGTACCAAATTTTAAAAGGATCGGCCGTTTATATCCTATAGCTGCCATATAACTGATTAATCGGAAATGCCATAATTTTGGTGTTTGTAAAGTTAGGAAGTTGGGATTTTCTATGGGTTTTATTTTTGGCCATTCAATCCGAGCAAACTTCATAAGGATCGGCCGACTATATCTTATAGCTGCCATATAACTGAACGATTGGAAATGCCATAACTTTGGTGTTTTTAAAGTTAGGAAGTTGGGATTTTTTATGAGTATTAAGAATGCATAATATGAATAAATTTGGGGAATATAATTTACAGAGTATTCTGCAAGGGTATATCAACTTCGGCTCCGCCCGAAGTTAGCTTTCCTTTCTTGTTTTATTTCCTCTAGTGCCCAAGACCGCCTCCAGACGGGTAAGGTTAAAAACACCGTTATTTTAGTCTTTTCATTCCTTTTGACTCGGTTTTGCGTTTTTTCTAATTCGGGGAAGTCCAAAAATTATGTTCGTTGCGTTTGGAATACAAGTTATTTAATTGGGTTTATTTATTTAGATACCAAGGTATTTCTTTATTTCACTTAAGCCTTTTCAAGCCAAAGATATTTTAATTCATACAATGGATTGTTAATTATAATATTGATCGCCAGCTATAGCTGGGGAGTTCAGTTTTAAACTAACTTGAAGGTCTTTCCCGGTCGCACCATGAAGCCCTTATTTGCGATGCAGCGCAGCCGCCTAAGTGCGATGTCAGCATTCCGTATCCAGCTAGCGACGATCACTCGCTGCAGGCGTGTTGGGACCGAGCCTCGGGCAACTGCCCCGGGAATGCGCGATCAGCAGTTTCGCCCTTGCGCGTGTTGGCCGTCGGATCCGGTCTGCAATTTGGCAATTTTTCCAAATTCTTTTTGCGCGTGTTAACTTACATACTAGAGCTTGCGCAAGCTGCTGTAGTCATTTGAAGCAGAAAATTTGTGCAACTCGGACGAAATAATTATTTGCAAATTAAGTGCAAAATATAAATATTTTTTTAAAATATTATAAAAAGTTTGTTGCTGGAAAAAAAAATTGTACCGTGTTGGTGATAGTCTCAAGGACTCAAAAAACGAAACCCACACTAAAAATAAGATTTCGTTAGCTTTCTATAGCTTTTATAAGGTATCCCGTCTAGAGGCGGTCTTGGGACAATTCGGGAAAAAAAAATTATAAGGTAAGTTTGAAAGTGGAACAACCTATGACATATTTAAGTACAAATAATTGCTTCAGTAGACATGGAGCAACGAGTGAATAAGCTATCAGCTCTTTCCGACGTGGAGATTGAAAAATTTTTAAATTCAATTGATATTGACATTGATACGGACGGAGAAGAAGAATTGGAGGAAGATTTGACTGATGATGTTTGCGAGGCAGCGCGTCCTGTCAATAAGGAAGATGAAGAAGCGATTGAGAAAGTTATACATATGTCGGATTCTATGTTGGCTAGAGAGATTTGTGTAACTTCAAGCGGAAGTCCTACTCCTTTTGCAAAACTGTTGTTACCCTCAAGTTCGACTTTCCATCCAATTCACCTCAAGCACAGAAACGCAAACGCAAAGCACCTGCTGAGCAAAATATTGCTCATGTTAAAGCAAGCACAATAGCTGAATGTGTAGGATCTGTTTGGGCTATAGACCCAAAATCACCGCTTTTCAAAAAGATGTTGTGGCGCCAAACGAACCTAGTCATGGATAAATCTGCAATATCCTTTAATGAGCCTGAACTCGGAGCACTTAAAAATCTGGATACGCCATTCACGTTTTGTTCGTTCCGAAAAAAAGTACGTTGACATAAATTGCCCAAATGTAATCCACGAATACAACAGCCACATGGGTGGTGTCGACTTAATGGACGGACTTATTGGTCGATATAAATTTCCCGTAAAGAGCAACAAGTATACAAATCGACTATTTACACATATGCTTGATTTAGCCATGGTAAACGCTTACATTTTGTTCCACCGAATAAACCAGCCGGACGCTAATAACACAAAATACCAATTGCCAAACTTCCGGTCAGAGGTTGCAAATGTGCTTTGCATGCTACAAACTCCTTATCTGCCAAAAGGACCCGGGCGCCCGCGACAAGTTGATGGAAAGGAAAATAAATGCACAGGGAAGAAAACTTTCCTTCCGATTAATGATGTACGTTATGATGAAGTCGAGCATATTTCAATGTTTTTATCACGCGCTGACAAAAAAACCTGTAAGCTTCCTGGTTGTACACCGGAAACTCAAATTGTCTGCCGCAAATGTAATATAAACCTGTGCTTTTCCCAGAAAAAGGACTGTTTCTATGATTTTCATCACAAATAAGTAATCAAATTTTTTTTACCCAAATATTTGAAGCTTTGTGAATTTAAGTAACTTTAGTTTTAATTGTTGTTTTGTTTGTTTTTGGAGCCTTTCTTTAAGTAATTTATAATAAAACGTGTAAACAAAAGAATTGATTACCTAATTTTTTGTTGGCCTACCTTCCCAAAGCCGCCTCTAGGCGGTCCAAGGATATAGTCCTATAAAACTCGATCCATGCAAAAGTAAAAGTTTTTCTAAAACAAACATTCACTTTTGATACATAATGAATCCAAAAATAATTTTTTTTTTGGAAAAGAAAATTTGGGCACTAGAGGGTTAACTAACTCAATATACCAACAATAGTTTTGTGGTTCGGAAACACGAATCCAGCTTAGCGCGGGTCTGTTGCTAAGCATTGCTTAGCGCGAAAGTTGGTTTTTTTATACCCTTGCAGAGGGTATTATAATTTTGGTCAAAAGTGTGCAACGCAGTGAAGGAGGCATCTCCGGCCGGGATCGGCCGACTATAGCTGCCATATAACTGATTGATCGGAAATGCCATAACTTTGGTGTTTGTAAAGTTAGGAAGCTGTGATTTTCTATGGGTTTTATGTTTAGCCAATCAATCCGACCTATCAAATTTCATAAGGATCGGCCAACTATATCCTAAAGCTTCCATATAACTGAACGATTGGAAATGCCATAACTTTGGTGTTTGTTAAGTTAGGAAGTTGGGATTTATTCTGAGTATTAAGAATGCTTTATATGAATAATTTTGGAGAATATAATTTACAGAATAATCTGCAAGGGTATATCAACTTGGGCTCCGCCCGAAGTTAGCTTTCCATTCTTGTTTCTGACTGATTCTTTCTCTGCCTCTCCAGGTTTCTAAGCGTTTATATGCTCGCTGCAGCGCCTGACATCTGGCGCCCCGCCTACACAGGGGTTACAGGCACTTGATCGCGCGTTGAGATGTTATTGTTGCTACGCCAACTTGAATTGTGCTACGGCAATCTCTGTTTTTACGGCTACCAGCGCTACGTCGTCGGCGATACCGACGATATTTGTGTTCGCTGGTAGTGGCAGGTTCAAGACCCTATTGTACACGGTGTTCAAAGCAGTGGCCCCAAAAGGGCCGAGTTCAAAGAATTGCAGTTGCCCAGCGTTACTACCAAACAATACTGTTACATACCGCAGTCTTGCCCCCTGTCTCCTTGATCTCTACAATTGGAATAAATCAAGGCTTAGCATTTCGTGTGACCGCATTTAGATTACAACAAACATAGTTTCTAGCAAACATCGATAGCAAATACTGAAATACTGAGCGCTACATTTAAATCTAATCCGTTCCACGATATTCCTACCCCGGTGAAGAAACCTCCTTTTCCATCGGCACTGGCAATGCGCGCTGCTGCTCGTCGTGGTACTCCATCTGCTCCTGGGCACACTTCCTCCACGACACCTTTCCTGCATTCTCGGCGCGGAAAGGACGAGTCATAGATGTAGACGAGATTCCCTGGACGCATAGGCCTGAAATGCTCGCATCATTTCTCTTTGCGCACGAGCGACGGTTGGTACTCGTGTACCCAACTTTTCCAGAACCGATCTCTCATCATCATCCATCAGATACGCCACTCCAGGAAAATCCGGAACTTTAGCTACTCCTTGTTACCCAGTTGCCAAATTTTCACTCGATTGTGGATTTTCCACTTAATAATAGTGAAAGATTTTATTTTTGAAAACCACCACCGTCATTAACAACAGTCCGTTCGTTCGGACATTTTAACATTTAGTTATGTTCTGGTTTGTTGTTACTGTTTTTCTATGGCCTCTATGGCCTGCCTTTCAAATTTCTCTTTGTCGTTGGACTGTGTTGGAACGGCACGCATTCCAACGATAACAACTCTCTTTACCTCTTTGCAGTTATCTCTGAGGTATAGCACTTCGTTGCGGAGTTGTTGGAACGGAAAAACTTTACGTTGCTATCACGATATGTCACTTTCTCTGCCTAACCAGCTCAGAGGTGCCTAATATCGTAGTTAATCGGTGTTTCGCTTCCGCTCCCTGTACTCTCTCTCTCTCTCTCTCTCTCGCACAGTGGTCCGATTAAGAGTGATAATGGCATCCTGTTCATTTAAAAACTATGCTATCGATCAGATAAGTTGGCGATTAGTCCATCGTTTATGAGAATCAGGCAATTTCTATTAGGTGGCTCACAGAAACCACCACAAAGGACTTAATCCGCAACTGCCGAAAAAATCAGGATCTGCTAGTGGCGCTTGAATTGCAGCTTACTAGTCGCATGCCATCTGAGAAAAATTTTGGTCAATGCGCAGTCTATGGCTGGCGCCGTGCAACCCGCAATTCGCTTCCAGCACAGCTGCCGATCTTAGGCCCCACTGGTACTAAGATTGAGGCCAAAAGTGATCCGGTCGCAATGTGGTGTCGCCAGGAAAGTCCGGTCTCTCCGATTAAATTAAAGTAGTGATGATTTGAAGGCTGGACAAATTATATTCTCTTATGCTATTCCTGGTATTCTTGGTTTGCATTTTGCATTTCTGTGTACTGGACCGAGGACATACATACATAGAGAACAAAGCTAAGAAAAAAATAATAGTTCAAGGGAAATGGAAAATACCATTAAAGAACCATCCCTAGCCCCTTTACATCCTCTTCTCCCCCAAAAAACTAGCCATGCGCAACAAAGTCCCGTTCGGTGGGAAGTCTATAAGTGGCGTCGTGCAACCCGCTGCCCGCTATTTTCTTTTAGCTTAGCTGCCAATCTTAGGCGCCACTCAAATGGTACTAAGAACGAAGGCAAAAAGGGATTCGGAACCCGTGGGGCCGCCAGGAACGTCCGTTTTGTCCGATCAAAATAAAGTAGTGGCCCCATTACCTCGTGTTGACTTAATGTGTAAATTAAATGTTGTAGTATAAAAAAAAGTCGCATGTGTGGTACCAAAAACGGCCCGAGTAGGAAAAATAATAGTTTAGGGGAAATGGAAAATACCACTAAAGAACCATCCCCAACGCTCTCCACATTCCTTCCCCAAAAAACTAGCCTCCTCCTTTCTTCTTTCATATCAGAATACAAGAGTAGTAAGTTAGTACTCGGATAGTTTTCCTTTCCAGTGAACGTAACGTGCTTGCATTTTTGTTCGTTCACTTCAATTCGCCAATCTGAAAACATCGACCAGATGAAGAGCTAGCTGCGCAGTTGCTTGCCTCGGGCATTTTGAGCGGCTAAGAATAGCTGTATCATCAGCAAACGTAGATGATTTTAGCAGAGCTAGAGCTAGCTGCGCAGTTGCTTGCCTCGGGCATTTTGAGCCGCTAGCTGTATCATCAGCAAACGTAGATGATTTTAGTCATGTGCTTGTCGGAATGTCTGCTGTGTAGAGGACATATCAGGTTGTCAAAAATCTTCCTTCCGCTTTTTTTGGTTTTTGAATTTGGCGGCTTTGTACAAAGCGCTACATATTGGAATCGGGCAACGCTATATATCGATTGAAAGGTCTTGACATAACCTACAAAACGACGCTATTCATAACAAGTTTGGGTTTTGCGTTGAAAAGTTATACATGTGTAAGCATGCAGTTCGATAACGCCGAAACTCGCGCTGTTTTAAAGTTTTCCTTCGTAAAAGGTAAATCCGCTAGAGAAACATTTCGTAAGATAAATAGTGTTTTAGAGGATGGTACTCTAACACTTCGAACAGAGAGAGATCTAAAAATATGGCAGTACAGTACTCTCGTTTTTCAAACGCGTTCCGAATTTCTGATGTTATCCGGTTGACCTGCTCAATTGTTCCGTGCTTTTCACGAAACCCAAATTGATGAGGATTGTGTGGTCTTTTCCCGGCTGTGCTATCATTATTATAATCGACTTTTTACATCTCCCTTGAAAGTGGCCAAGTTTTGCGATGACATTAAAAAGCTGGGTGATAGTGCAAACGGCGCAATATGAGAGCTCTATGATCATTTTGGGAGTTATGAGTTCGCAGCCCGTGGATTTTTCGGATTCAGCTGATTTTTCATGATGTTAACGATTTCATTTCAATTTCGAAACTCAATTGGCTCATGCTGAAGCTGAGGCTCATATGGTAAAGTCGGCAAAGTGAACGCACTAGTGGCAGGATTTGGTTGGAAGACATTTTTAAGGTGGTTGGCAAACGTGCTGGCTCTGCCTGCATCGCTGCGCGCCCAGCCGACTGTGGGATTTCTAATAGGAATCACAGTTACTTTCGGTGAGCTTAAAGTTGGGTGAGTTCTGGATGGTTAGTTTTGTACTAGATGTCGACAATTGCTCTATGTAGCGTCCGAGGACATATGGTTCTTCTTGCTGTAAAGCTTTAGTGAGTTGACGTGAGGCATGTTTTAAGCGTTGACTAGCAGATTGAGATCTGTGGAATTGCCACTCTCGACGTAAGCGTCGTTTTTCGAGGACGAGCTGTTCGATTTGTAGATTTGTCTTCTTCTGGTTGCATTGTGTACTTGTAGTTTGAGGTGTTGAAACTCGGGCTGCAGAGACGAGTACAGACTCCAGTGTATTAACAAGCTATCTACGTTGGCTTCATCGTTCAGATGAGGACTTAGCTCAATGTGTGAGCTAATATATTTCCTGTACTAAACCCAATTGGTTTTCTGTGATTTAAACGATTGTTCCAATGCTCCTGGATGTCGGAGTAGAATAAACAGGATAGGCGAGTGATCAGATGAAAGATCTGGAAGGCATTCGGTGCTTATCAAATTTTTTGAAATGTTTTTGGTAATTGCAAAGTCTATTAAAACGGATAGTAGTCTCTTTGGGTCTGCCGGCCAGTATGTTGGTCTCCCATGAGAAACATAGTCCAGCTTGTTCTTGGCTTTTATAACTGCATTATAGAGCTGTTTTCCTTTTGGAGTCACGAGACGTGATCCCCAGGGTGTGTGTTTGGCTTTGTAGTCTCCTGCTGCTATGAAGTGGTCTCCTAGTGAGTTGAAAAACTGCATATACTCATCTTCAGCTATAGTGAAGCGAGGGGGGCTGTATACGGCGGTTGCCAGTATTTATTTGTGTATTTATAGATGTGGCCTGTGGGTAGTTTTTAGCAAATTTGTTATGATAGTGGTGCTTAATACGGCTTCTGATTAGAATTCCAGCCCCACCATGTGCTTTACCATCTGGATGATTTGTTCCGTAAAATGAATACCCTTTTAGTTGAAAATTGTATTTGTTTGTAAGGTGTTTTCTGAAAGCAGCATTATTAAGTCGATATGATTGTCGAGTAGGAATTGAGCTAACTCAAGGTTATGCTGTGACGTAGATATCCTTAGGGAAGTCATTATTTGGATTGTTGTGAAACCAGCATTTAAATCAATGGATTTTGGTTTCGCATTAAATCTTGCATAGTTGTGCGCATAAACGACATAAACTTCGTAAGGCTTTGTTTCAGGCTGCATATCATAGCTTTAAAGTTTGCTTTTTGGCTGCTCCGGGGATTGTTGCTGCTGAGCCTCGTTCGGTTCTTGGTATGCTGATTGCAGAAATTAACTTTTTCAGACAGGGTTAGATAGTCCTGATTTTAAAGAGCTTGCTTTTGTCACATTTTTATCAGAGTTTATGGGTTCTAGTGAGGATCTGGCTGCAGTCGAGAAGAAGACTTCAGGGTTTGATCTGGAAGTTGTCATCTGTTTATTATGGTTGTTGGCAGTAGTTCGTCTCTGGTGAATCGACTTTTCAGCTCCTTTAAACTGGGCAGCCTCTGTAGTTAGCAGTGTGATTGTCACCGCAGTTGCCGCACTTTTTCGAGTTGCAGTCATCTTTGCTCGCTGGGCAGTGTGCGGAGTCATGAAGCTCTTCACAAGTTACTCACACCGGGCGCAGTTTACAGTATGACCTTGTATGGCCATATATTTGGCAGTTCGCACATTGCGTTTGTGCAGTTCCTCAATTGTAATTCTGCGGTGCTGCAGGAACTGAAGATTGTATATAGGGTGCACTTCGTATTTCTTTAGGGGCTTATTTTCTGGTTCGAGCTCAACCTTAAAGAGCGGCTGCGGCTTTCTATCCCTGTTAAGGATGTTGAAGACTGTCTCGGAAAGATATTTCGGTAATACTCTGTAATTATCTTCAGACTTTATTTGAACCTTTGTTTCCTGGATGTTGCCTTTACTAGAGGTATTATGTAGAAGTTATCCTTTCCAGTAAGCTCGATAATATTGTTGACAAGAACATTGGAACTTTTTTCTCGAATATAAATAGGCGGAGGTTTTGGCTTCCTTTTCTCGACTTCAGTGGATTCGGCCGCTTCAACGTCATAGGCGTCTTCCAAGATTTTAAATCGGTTTGAGTTCATGGGCGTTTCTATTCAAGCTAGGTTCCTTTTTTTATGTAGCGATCCATACCAGTCTGCAAAGCCGGCTTAGCACATTCATTGGTTTTGTTCTGTTTTTCGGGCAGCGTAGCGGCAGACGTATTAACATTTGCGCTGCTAGCTGATGATGTCATTAAACGCGCAGTCGATACGGTTGCAGTTGATGTTATCAACGCTCGGTCTCCCCTTAGTCTTGAATATAAAGTCCTGCTGTATAACTCGGTACTAAAACCTATATGGATGTACGGCTCTCAGTTATGGGGGAATGCCAGCAATAGCAATATTGACATAGTCCAGCGAGCTCAGCCGAAGATCTTGAGAACAATCGAGCTGCAGAGACGAGTACAGACTCCAGTGTATTAACAAATATGTCTACGTTGGCTTCATCGTTGAGATGAGGACTTAGCTCAATGTGTGAGCTAATGTATTTCTTGTACTTAACCAATTGGTTTTCAGAGATGTCAATTTAAACGATTGCTTCAATGCGCCTGGATGTCGGAGTAGAATAAACAGGACAGGCGAGTGATCCGATGAAAGATCCGAGAGGCATTCGGCGCTTATCAGATTTTTGGGAATGTTTTTGGTAATTGCAAAGTCTATTAAATCGGGTAGTTTCCTTGGGTCTGCCGGCCAGTATGTTGGTCTGCCAGGAGAAACATAGTCCAGCTTGTTCTTGGCTTTTATAACTGCATTATAGAGCTGCTTTCCTTTTGGAGTCACGAGACGTGATCCCCAGTGTGTGTGCTTGGCGTTGTAGTCCCCTGCTGCTATGAAGTGGTCTCCTAGTGAGTTGCCTAAACTCATCTTCAGCTATGGTGAAGCGAGGGGGGCAGTATACGGCGGCTAGTGTAAGTTGGTTCCCAGTATTTGTTTGTATATTTATAGATGGCCTGTAGGTAATTTTTAGCAAATTTGTTATGATAGTGGTGCTTACTTCCGATTAGAATTCCAGTCCCACCATGAGCTTTACCATCTGGATGATTTGTTCCTTAAATGAATAGCCTCGTAGTTGAAAATTGTATTTGTTTGTAAGGTGTGTTTCTGAAAGCAGAATTACGTCGATATGGTTGTCGAGTAGGAATTGAGCTAACTCAAGTTTATGCTGTGAGACGCCGTTAGCGTTCCACGTAGATATCCTTAGGGAAGTCATTATTTGGATTGTTGTGAAACCAGCATTTGAATCAATAGATTTTGGTTTCGCATTAAATCTTGCATAGTTGTGCGCATAAACGACATAAACTCCGTAAGGCTTTGCTGCAGGCTGTATATCATATCTTCGAAGTTGCTTTTTGACTGCTCCGGGAATTGTTGCTGCTGAGCCGTGTTCGGTTCTTGGTATGCTGATTGCAGAAATGAACTTTTTGGGAAAGGTTACCCAGTCCTGATTTTAAAGAGCTTGCGTAAGTCACATTTTTATCAGAGTTTAAGGGTCCTAGTGAGGATCTGGCTGCAGTCGAGAAGAAGACTTCAGGGTTTGATCTGGAAGCTGTCATCTGTTTATTTTGGGTGCGGGCGGAAGTTCCTTTTTGGTGGTTGCCGCACTTTTTCGAGTTGCAGTCATCTTTGCTCGCTGGGCAGTGTGCGGAGTCATGAAGATCTCCACAAACTACACACACCGGGCGCAGTTTACCGCGCAGTTGACCCTTGTATGGCCATATTTTTGGCAGTTCGCACATTGTACCGGTCCATTGCGTTTGTGCGGTTCCTCAACTGTAATTCTGCGGTGCAGCAGGAACTGAAGATTGTAAATGGGGTGCACTTCGTATTTCTTTAGGGGCTTATTTTCTGGTTCGAGCTCAACCTTAAAAAGTGGCTGCGGCTTTCTATCCCTGTTAAGGATATTGAAGACTGTCTTAGCGCTAAAGCCCTTCTCTTGTAGCGCCTTTGTTATCTCTGCCCTTAAGTACGACTTGCAGGCCCTTGATACTTTTAAGCTGATACGTGTAAAAATTATTTTTTATTCTCAGTAAGATATTTCGATAATACACTGTAATTATCTTCAGACTTCATTTGAACCTTTGCCTCTTGGATGTTGCCCTTTAGAAGAGGTATTATGTGAAAGTTATCCTTTCCAATAAGCTCGATAATTTGTCGACAAGAACATTGAAACTTTTTGTTCGAATTGAAATAGGCTTTGGTTTCCTTTTCTCGACTTCAGTAGATTCGGCCGCCTCAACGTCATAGGCGTCTGCCCAGATTTTAAATCGGTTTGAGTTCATGGGCGTTTCTATTCCAGCTAGGCTAACATTGCCACGGGTTATTTTGCGTTGAGAATTTAGATGTCTCAGCTTCCTTTTGATTTGGATGTAGCGATCCATACCAGTCTGCAAAGCCGGCTTAACACATTCATTGTTTTTGTTCTGTTTTTCGGGCAGCGCAGCGGCAGACGTATTAATATTTACGCTGCTGGCTAATGATGTCATTAAACGCGCAGTCGATACAGTTGCGGTTGTTGTTGTAGTTACAGTTGACGTTGTCAAAGAAATTGCGGTGCTAGTTATGGTAGCGAGGGGGAGCAAGAACGCGCTCTCTCGCTCGCTACGTTTAAGAATTCGGTCACATTGGGGTAATTGGCCGCGCTTGTTCAGAGCTAGCATTTTTTTCGGTTGCTTTAAAAGAGAAGTACGCGTTATTTCTTTCTACTGAGAGCCGTCATGCTCACGTTGACGTTGTGTGCGAACGTCGTTCAGACTCCTGGTATTCGAGGTAAAGTTAATTAGAGTTTTAAGTGTTAGATTTTGTATTAATTCATTCGCGAATTCATCGCAGAAAGCGTTTTTTTGGGCGTTATATTTAGAAGATTTATTAAACCAGTCACTGCACTTTTATGATTTTATTGAATACTCTTTCCCGGAGCACAATAAATACACGTCTGCATGCGACGACGGTTTAGCGTTGTTTTTTTTTTAATACAAAATTCGGAAATACATAAATATATTGGTGTTTAATAACTTTAAAGCGGGTGGATCACGATCAATATTCTGTTGTATGTTCCAATTAATGTGATCCTATTATTTTCTTTAATGCAGTATTTTGAGAGTCAACCTTCGGGTTTAATATATCTTTATTGAATAATTCTTAGTTTTGTTACAATGGTATGTATAGCTAAAGAAAATGCTACGCCGGCAGAGCAGCGGACAGTGCTTATGTATAAATGTATGTATAAGCAGCGGCTGGCGAAGAGTCGCCGCGGCAGAGGGGAGGTATTATATTCACATAGTGACAGAGCCGTCGCGCATGTCAAATATGCCGATTAAGCTCTTCCCAGTCCCATTACACTCAACAGCGTTCGTATTACCGGGCTTTTGGGGAACCGTTTGTGACTTTGATTAGTATGTATATATATATCGAATTGAAACTTTGCACACACCCTTCTTTCCTTTGCACGCTGTATATAAGTCGGAACGGCCGGAATCGGCCGACTATATCTCATAGCTGCCATATAACTGATTGATCGGAAATGCCATAACTTTGGTGTTTGTTAAGTTAGGAAGTTGGGATTTTCTTTGGGTTTTATTTTTGGCCAATCAATCCAACCTACCAAACTTCATAAGGATCGGCCGACTATATCCTATAGCCGCCATATAACTGATTGATCGGAAATGCCATAACTTTGGTGTTTGTTAAGTTAGGAAGTTGGGATTTTCTATGGGTTTTATTTTTGGCCAATCAATCCAACCTACCAAACTTCATAAGGATCGGCCGACTATATCATATAGCTGCCATATAACTGAACGATTGGAAATGCCAAAAATTTAGTGTTTTTAAAGTTAGGAAGTTGGGATTTTTTATGAGTATTAAGAATGCATCATATGAATAATTTTGGAGAATATAATTTACAGAGTATTCCGCAAGGGTATATCAACTTCGGCTCCGCCGAAGTTAGCTTTCCTTTCTTGTTTTTCTTTTTATTTAAGTATGCCGTGACAAATACGGTCGTCTTCTGTAACAACACATTCTGATTAACTTATGACCGGCTATGACCACACCTGATTTGCCTAAGAATGGAGCACCCGCTATCCGCTTGTTTTGGGATCTTTAGAAATAATTTGACAATACACGAGAACAAGGTCCATCCTTGTGTGGTGTGTTCAACAATAAATATATATAAACAAATTTAATTATGGGTGTAGCGAAAATGCATACAAAAATGTAAATTGTTGCTATCAAATTAATGTTTTTATTACAATAGTTGTTGGCACAATTCAGTTGTTTAGCTTGGTTGGGTTTAAACAAGAAAATCAAACAAGATCGAGGACAGGCTTTTCGTCATCGTTTAACATACATTTAAGATTTTCAAAATTGTAACTGCGCTTCTGATAAATATATGTAAAAGGTATGCATGAGTATAGTGTGTTCCGGGAGGATTGCGTACCGATTTATCATTTCACCACATTCCACCAAGCCATTGCAGTCCTTCATGACATTGTTTATATTGGCCTTGAAAACCAGTACATTCTTCATGTAGTCCTTCAGGTACAAGGTATACGATTTCTCCGACAGGCGGTGGTTCAACACCACATCCACACTGCTCTCCGAGGTTATTTCGGAGCCCTCCTCCGCAGAGGCGTTGCCAGTTGCCATGCCAGTTTTTTATCGTACACCTCATAGATCACTTCGTCCACCAGCTTCATTTTGTAGGCGAACATCTCTTCGCCAGTGATGATGTCCTTGTAGATTTTCATGATAGTAAGTTTTCGGGAGTCGGAAGATGGCGTCTAAATCGCTGGCGAATATGCAACTACAACAGCATAAATATCCATAAACCTTTTAATGTATTGTCTAATGACTATAATAAGCTCTACCATATTATATCTAAACAAAAAAAAAGACTTGTGAAAGTTGTATTGACATAACTTTTTAAAAGCGGATAGCTCTGAAAATGTTGGTGGGTTTGGAATTCAGAAATTAGATAATCCCAAACGAGTAAATAGATAATATTACTCGTTGTCATTATTATTTTTTTCTAAAATTGTTATCTAAATCCGAACATTATTTGTATATTAATCATATTTTTTTTTTTTTCAGTATAACCTTCTACCCCGAGGAATATTATCCTTAAAAGTATTACAGGAGCTTCCAATTATTGTTGTACTAATGTACCAAATATATAAAAATGCAGTACATCAAGAAGTTGCTGAATTCATTCCTTTAATATTGACTACCATTAATTTGCAGCCCACAATAACACAGAGGTAAAATTAAACACAATTGTTTATAACATCATTAAATTCGTTCTCATTTATCGTTCTTCAACTATTTCATATTTAATCAACGGAGTGCTTTAGTATTTTAGATGTTCAAACTTAATAAAAGTTTAATTTGCGACTTAAATACATTAGTCGGCAACCCACGCACAAAAAAATATACTGTGAATTTAAAAGAATGAATTTGTTCAGGAAAATGTCTGAAAAACAAGGAGAAACGCTATAGTCGAGATTTAAGAATACAAGATACCCGTTACGCAGCTGGTAGTGGATTTTAAAACTCTTAAGAAGTGCAAACAGCAAAGCTAAGAGCGAGCAGCATGCCCGGCCCCCGCTAACAGTTTTCTCGCTCTCTCAAATATATGAACACCATTTTCAAATAAGCATTGACGTCATAATAAACACTTAATTTGTAAAGTAATGGTGCGATTTGAAAAATTGTTTATTGACCGAATAAGTGCAGTTTTTCTTACATATTCGTATTCTTAATAATCTCGACTATTGATCCTTGCGCTCTCCCACATGTCTTTGCTACGACCTGAAGCCCTCTAAATAAGCTTTAACAGTTCATAGTTGCAAAAAGACTAATTTAACAATGTCCTTCACTAAAGCCATCCAGAATTCTCTTTATAATCAGTTGTTCTATTTTAATATAGTCTTAGAGAAAAAAAATATAATTATATTTTGACACAAAAATATTAAACTTGCTGCCTACGCAGACGACGAAATAATATACATGCCAAAAGATGTAAACACCCTATCACCCTATTTAAGACTAGAAATAAGCTGGGAAAACTTGTCGGACCCCACAAGCTACAGCGCTTTAACAACCTTTTCATATTTTAAAAATATTCTCAAAATAGTACATGATCCTTAAATTCTTAAAATTGGACTCGACTTGAAATTTAATTTTTGCTGTTTCCCAACCTATGTCATATAAATACCCCCGTTAATATTGCAAGAAATCTTAATCTTACCCAAGCTAAAATATGGGCTTCCAATATATATATCTGGAGCTCTTGCGCATATTTAAATAGAAAATTCTGTATCTAACCACATAAGAAAATGTAAACGCTTACCCAAAATCAACTATCAAGCGTATTGTATTGCAGAGGGTGTTATAATTTTGGTCAAAAGTGTGCAACACAGTGAAGGAGACATCTCCGACCCTATAAAGTATATATATTCTTGATCAGGATGACCTCCTGAGTTGATATAAGCATGTCCGTCTGTCCGTCTGTCTGTCCGCCTGTCTGTTTCTACAGGAACTAGTCTCGCAGTTTTAAAGATATCGAATTGAAACTTTGCACACACCCTTCTTTCCTTTGCACGCTGTATATAAGTCGGAAGGGCCGGAATCGGCCGACTATTTCCTATAGCTGGCATATAACTAATTGACCGGATATGCCATAACTTTGGTGTTTGTAAAGTTAGGAAGTTGGGACTTTCTATGGGTTTTATATTTGGCTAATCAATCCGACCTACCAAATTTCATAAGGATCAGCCGACTATATCCCATAGCTGCCATATAACAGAACGATTGGAAATGGCATAACTTTGGTGTTTTTAAAGTTAGGAAGGTGGGACTTTTTATGAGTATTAAGAATGCATCATATGAATAATTGTAGAAAATATAATTTACAGAATATTCTGCAAGGATATATCAACTTCGGAAGTAAGCTTTTCTTTGTTGTTTTATATATATCTAGAGTAATATTTTATTTACATTTTTTAGTAAAGTTCAAGTGCCATCCTTCTCGACTGCATCGGCTAGACGTCGCCGGTTGGCTCCCTTCGTAGGCACAATTGGTGGTTTTCCCCTTACGCTTGTGTGTTCCGCTGTTGTTGTCCATTTCGGCTGCATCAAATGGTCGTCGCCGGTTGGCTCTCTGATGCTCCCTTCGTAGGCACAAGTGGCGGATTGCCCCTCACTCTTCTTGATTCTTGTGCTGCTGTTCTGGGCCTATGGGCTGAGGCGATACAGGTACCGGCCATAGCACAGGATTTCGGATTTATTTGTTCGGTACGCCCTTTGGCTCGTACGTTGCGCTTATCAGTGGTCCCGACAATCTTTCGTCCAAATTTTTTTTCTTAACTGCTTGGTAGGAAGAGGAATTATTATCATCTTGGTTTGGTTTATTGTTGTAATTGTCGATTGAGCTGGAATTACGTCATTTTTGGGCTCTAGCCCAAGCCACTTAATGTGCGCTTGAAATATAGTCATTTTCTTATCTTATTTTTCACTGGCCCGTCCCATAATTCCGTCTCTACTCATTAAATCTTTCTAGCTTTTTGTTGTTGTTGACGTCCTTAATTCTATTTGGTGATATCTATTTTATTCTCATCTTCTTCTGAGGTGATATTGGTGGTGGTCCAAATTTAATATTGATGCAATCCTCGAGCCAATCACGGTCGCCATGTGACATGTAGCCATTGAGCCTCCAATGACGCCAAGATTTCTTTAACAAAATTAACCTTCTTGTTTGAAATATCATTAGTGAAAGTTCCCGTTTGTTTTTTTACATTGAAGATTATTACTAAAAAACGCGCAGCTGCTCCGTGGCACAGCCACTTTTAAATAAATAAACCAAAACTGCGCATCGCCTTCTACGGTCCAGCGGTCCACCTGAATGTAAACAAAAATCGAAAGTAGCAATTCAGGCGATCTCGCTCATTTAATGCCAACAAAATATGAATACATAGCACTGTATAGATGTTTTCGCACTATTTGATTTAGTTAGTGACACAGCATCACATTCAATTGTTTTATTTCATTGGATCATGTGGATCATTTATTCAACTCAAAAATTTTACAGGCGCTTTCGATCGAACAAAAGAACCGTCAGTGAAAATAAATAAACTTTTATAATTCGTTATTCGCAAAACGTAGCTTTCTGTTCGCGTTTCCTCTGGGAGAATAAATCCAATTTGGATATCCCAAGGATAAGTGGAAGAAAAAAAAAAAAATCTTAATTAAAACAGCTATAGGACCAAAGGTAAGGTAACAACAAAAAATTAAAAAATGGGGAAAAAAAACTATAAGTATTACAAAAACAAAATCTAAAGAAATGCAAAAAGTGAAATCTAAAAAAGAATTAAAATGGAACTGAACGAAAACAACCTAAGTGAAGCCCTTAGGCAACTAAAGGACATTATCTCGGAGAACCGGAAACCCAATTTACATATATTAATAGGGTCGACTTTACCTTGTCGCTCTACCAAACATACGACGTTCAACAACAACGCATTTTACTCGGAGCTATTGAAAGAAATCTTCATGGATCCGTAACCAAATAACTACCAAATATTGAAGATAGGCCTAACCTGAGAACGATATTAATTGCAGAATACAAACCCCATACGCCAAACTACAATTGGCTGAAGAATTTCCGTGATACCCTTTTGGAAAGGGTGCCTGCGAGGATTCTGCGAGGAAGCCGAAAAACGACGTCAGCTGCTTATTTCGTAACTGCATTTAGAACCTAACCAGGCAAACCTAATTATTTATCTTGAAGCGATTAGAGACCCTATTAACCCATTTATATGAAAACTACCAATCCAACGGTTTACTATATTGGTTCTCACGATATTACGGACTTAAAATCTATAATTAATTTTGCACAAAATGAGGGAATTTATGAAGAACACATAAATTTTAAAAACGAATAAATAAGAATCAAATAAAATTATTAAATGTTTTCCAAAATCCAACTCAAAAACCCCAATATCAACCAAGATACCCCCAAAATTAACCAAGAACCACCAATATTCTCAGCCTTTGCAACCAAATCTTAATCAATTTATCCAACCATCCCTCGATTTCATCAGATTAGATACAGACCAAATTATTTTGGTCCTAACAGGAACATGAACCCACAACCTAAACAATCCCAACCTCCCAAAATAAAAACTCCCGGAACCAAACGACCAAGACCATCCGAGACCTGTACAGAGTACCACCCAATCAAAACGAACTAAAATTTTTTAGTTTTTTATAGGAAAATGTCAATACTTAGAAATTAACCACTTACTACTTACAAATGTTTGATTGACACTGGATCCACAATAAACATGACACAAACACATTTTTTTCGCTTCCTATTCAAAAAACAGCAACAATATAATTAGAGCATCCGAATAACTTTACTTACATTACGATATGTTGGTCGGCAGGAAATTGCTTGATAAAGCAAAAGCTATTATAAATTATAAAACTCACGCCGTAACACTTTTTGATAAGATCTACCAATTGATATATTCAATATCCACACAAAAACCTAATTCCCAAACCTATTAAAAAAAATAAACTTTTCACTGTTTCGATTAAATTATTTCAATCAGGACAAAATTTATTGAACAGATTTAAAAACCTGCGATATTTGGAAGTCAATCCTTTGACATTCACAAATACTTTTAAATCTGTTTTAAATAGAACGCATAACTCTCCAATTTATTCAAAACACGGGGGTAGTACACACAAAATAGAAGTAGAAAACCAGTTACAAGAAATGCATAAACAGGGACTAATTAGAGAAAGCAACTCACCCTACAATATCCCTATTTTTGTTGTATCCAAAAAAAATCGAGGCTTCGGGCAAAATAAAATACAGAGTTGTGATCGACTACAGAAAACTAAAGGAAATTACCATTCCCGACAGGAACCACAAACCCAAAATTGACGAAATACTTGGTATATTAGGAAAATGTCAGTACTTTACTACAATAGATTTAGCCAAAGGTTTTCACCAGATAGAAATAGATTCAGAATCCATCCAAAAAACCGCATTTTCGACCAAACGTGGTAATTATGAATACATTCTCATGCCATTTGGTCTAAAAACTGCACCCTCTACATTTCAAATGTGCATGAATAACGTACTTCGTCCATTGCCTAACATACATTCATTTGGTCTATTTAGACGATATACTAATCTTTTCTACTTCCCTCGATGAACACTTAAACTCATTGCAGTTAGTCTTTGAAACATTATCAGAGACAAATTTAAAGCTGCAATTGGACAAATGTGAATTCCTGAAAAAGGAAGAAACATTTCTCGGACATATCGTAACACCGCACGGAATAAAACCAAATCCTCTTAAGGGGTTATCCGGGTCTTTACAACCCAAAAAATACATTTTTTTCAAACTTTTTTATATAAAAGTACAAGGTGTCAGGAATGTTGTCCGAAAATTTCAAGTCGATCAAAGCAAAACTAGGAATGAGAGAAATTTAAAGTCCAGCGGGTCGAATGAGTCACAACAGGCAATTTGGACTCTGGCGTCGAGCAGATCGGCACTTTAAAAGCGTTTTTCTCAAAATCACTTTTTTGAAGTCGGTAGTCACGTTTTCTCAAAAACTATTGCACCGATCGACTTCTGCACACTTCTTTTAGACATGTTTTTGTTGTCCTTAACGAAGGGATTTTTTTTATTTTCAATCACAACTCATTTTATAAGCCAAAATATGGCCAAAATTTACGTAAGAAATGAGACTACAAAAAATTCAGAAAAAAATGGCTCTTAAAGGACAAGCCAGACACATACACTATCAGAATAACTTCGGTTTTTGATTTCAGATAAAAATTGACGGAGTTATTTTGCCTACCGCAAGGACACAATTTTTGTTGAGGTCAAGTTTAAGCCTGTCTCAACAGCTAAATTTTTAATATTTTTGGTTCAAATTTTTACACAATATTGGTGAAACCTTATACATTACCGTACAATAAATGCAATTTGTAAAATTGTCGTAAGATCAAAAAAAAAATTGTCAAAAATTCACGATAATAGGCCTTTTTCGTGATTCAAGACCCGGATAACCCCTTAAGGTCAAAGCAATAGCCTCATATTCAATTCCAAAAAAGGTTAAAGAAATTAGAGCATTTCTCGAAATAAATTTTTTCAATTACGCCGATATAGCAAAACCAATGACTTCTTGTCTCAAAAAGGGAGCAAACATAGATACAGAGAATCGTGAAAACGTTGAGGCATTCATAAAACCAATTTTACAACTCCCCAATTTTAAAAAAAGTTTATTCTAACTACAAACGCAAGCAACCTGGCTGTTGGGGCCGTTCTTTCTCAAAATTATCACCCAATATCCTTTATAAACAGTACACTGGATGACCATGAATTAAATTACAGTGCCATTGAAAAAGAATTACTCACAATAGTTTAGGCTAAAAAAACATTCCCTCATTATTTACTCGGAAGACAATACCAGGTAGAAGTGGTTTGTTAGACTAGCTGAGTTTGATTTTGACATTGAATATATCAAGGGTGTGACGATCCTGACTGACGGCTGGCCGCCACAATAGATATAGGTAATGGTTATTTAAGAGTAATATTATTATAATTATTAGTTTGTAAGAGAAATGTAATTAAGTATTATTATTTAATAATTGGGTATGGAACCAAAATAGGTCAAGTTTAGTTCCGCACCATCCGCCCGAAGGTGCACCCATAGATAAAAATACTAGAAAATTAGAGAAAATACAAAGCCGATCTGGCAAGGGAAAGACCAGAGAGTACGAGAGGGTCACACGGCGGCTTCCGGGTCTTCTCTCTTGCTCTGGTACCTCGAGGTAGACGGTCGCGCAGGTAGACAGTCGCTGAGAGAATTTGGCAAGCTAAGCACACGGGGATGCCATTCTTATGCCAACCATGTTGGATCGCGTAATATTAGGTATGGATTACTTGGCGGCGATGGGAACGTGGCTACAGTGTGGGGAAGCCGCCCTTAAGGTAAAATTAAGCCCGTCTGCGAAAGACCCCCGACCGCGGCCAAGTAAAATCGACCTGATGTCGTCAGAGGATACGAACCCGGAAGTACTCGAAGGACGGTTCCGGAGAATCAGAAATCCGTCGACAAGGACACCACGTATACGGAGCAGAGTGGCGCCTCATGCGTCAGATGACCACATAAGGAGAACGAAAGATTGACCACGGAGGAGACGATATCGATTCGGCCGGACGAAATCGACGAAGCAGGTGTGGAGAACCAATGACGGTTTGTGTTGCAAACTGTCGCTAGTGATGCGGGACTAGGAGCAGTACTGTCGCAAGACATCGAAGGCTAGGAGAACGTTATCGCTTACGCCAGCCGTCGACTCCAGGCCACGGATGGCAATGTCACGACAACAGAGAAGGAGTGTGTTTCCATCATATGGCCCATTAGGAAAATGCTGTGTTATTTGGAAAGTTATGGGTTCGAAGTGGTTACTGATCGCCTAGTCCTCAAGTGGTTGAACTCCATCGAAAGCCCCTCCGGTCGGGTAGCAAGATGGGCGCTGGAGTTACAACAGTTCCAGTTCGACGAGCGTTACCAACGCGGAAAATGGAACGTGGTGGCGGACGAATTATTCCTACAACCCTGTGATGTCTTGCAACAGGTGGCCGAAGTGGAGACACCCTGTAAATGGTATGAAAGTTAAGATATGAGAATACCCCGATAACGGGGAAACGGACAACTGAACCGTAATCTAGGACACAGAACTAATGACGAGGACTACTTCCCTAGTCCAAGTAGAGTCCGAGTCCTCCAAGAATGCCACGAAGCACCCACGGCTGGGCATCTGGGGGTCCGAAAGACCGTTTCTCGACTAAAGACGGCCGAAGGTCTCGCTGCCAAATTGGCCCAAAATATGACGGCCCCTACACCGTAACGAGGTTATCATCCCCTAGCCTTGTTCTTTTGCGACGCCCGTGGAAAGACGCTCACGCTCCGCCAACATCAGTCGGCTTAAACCCTACTACTCTGAAGACTTCGAGAATGCAGACGCAGAAGAAGGTGACGAGACTACCCATGGAGTTGACACGAGATGAAAAGCAGGGTAGAAGGTCACACGGTGATTTCGGAATTGTATTAACACACACTATGTTATTATCTAAGTATTCTAAGTCGAGGTTTAACTGCAGCGATATGTAGGGAGCTTAAACAATAAGGGTCTCGTATCTATAAGTTTAGTCTTCGCTTTCAGATGGAAGAAGTCATCGAGTTGTCGGATAGTTCCGACGATACTGAAAGCTTTCACCACGACCTTTCTGATCGCAACGAAAGGGTCGCGGAAGGGTACGACGGAGGAGGTTCGGAGGCATCGGAAGGCGAAGAGGGAGAGATCAAGGAGGACCAGGTCGACGATGGTGGCCAAGGTAAAGAGGACGCATACGACGGCGCAGAGTCTTCCGACGACCAGGAGTCTGAGGGCACGGGTAAGTCTCGGTTTGCGGGCATGTGGAGCCGTAAGCCCGGCGAGACGCGACGACCCGCTCGACCCTCGGCAACTTACCACGTCGAGGATGACTCCAGCAACGTGAGCGTCAGTGACGCGCTGAGCCTCAAGATTATACGCAAGGTCGTCGTTCACAGGGGTCACGGTATACCCCACCTCAAGGAGACGACGAACAGTCTTAAACCAGACGAGATCCTCGAGACGGTCACCCGAAATACACTGAGTCCCGCAAACGCCCTTCCATCGAACACACTTATCACCGTACGGTCGAAGACTAAGACAGTCGTTGGGAAGGACATGTCTCTATGATGCGCCGTGGATACGCGCCGTAGGTCCTCACGAGGACGAATTTCCGTCACCACCGCCACCCCCCGCGTTGGGATAGGACGCGATGTTCCAATCAGAGGCAGATATCCAGACATCCCCGACTCGCCTACGACGCTCGCCGAAGAAGACTAGTGCGCAGTCTGTCCAGAGGTCCCCGACTTGCCTGCAACGCTCGCCGAGAAAAACTTCTGTCCAGGCGGCCCAGACATCCCCGGTTGGAATGCAGTGTGAGTGTGAGTTGGCGACCGATAGCTTTCCACTTTTTCGTCGGGTGTCCCTGAACCCAGCGACATCCAAGGCCAGTACGGCGGGTTTGACCCCAGCGAGACCGAGGAGAATGATGTAACGGCTCAATCGGCGTCACAAAAGCGTCAATCCCCGATCTGCGCCACGCCAGACGCGCCGCTGACAGAGTGGGAGGATGGCGTCCTCGCTCAGGCTTTAACCGAGATTCAGGGAACCGGTTGGGACGGGTCATTCGTGGAGGAATTGGTATCTCTGGATGAGTTACGTTACCAAAAGGCTGGACCGGGACGGGCGAACTACGGCTAGTGCCAGCATCGGTAATTCGTCTGATCGCCGAGAGGGCGACAGAACAAACCGGACGAGGACACCGCATTCCCTTTGCCGTCAAGGAAGGAGATTGGCATTACGTCGTCACCATGAAGAGTGACGGACGTCTAATCATTAGCCCCGGGAAGTAAAAACGCGGTCGCTAGGAAAATAAAGTTAGTGAGCATGAAGTGTAATCGGCGCAGTGAAACAAGAATATATTTATGAAACGGAACCACGAAGAAAGGTGACATTGAATGAAAACAAGTGAAATATATATATATATAAAACGACAAAGGATGGTTTTAACGTGTATTATATTTACCCAAAAGCACCCTTTTCCCAAATTGACTTAGGTTACCGATGGCCGGCGATTAAATTGGGAACGGTAAAGATATTGACACTACATATATATTCTCACAACTTTCATGTTATCCTGCGCAGTGAGGCGGAATATTTCCTCACTCTCCCACTTTCGAGAATTGCAAGACCTACGCCCACCTGAAATACGCCCCTCGAGCGGATAGACCTAAATCTCCGGGATAATTAATTAAAAATCATCGTTCGCCCCGCGGACATTGCTCTCTAGCAAAGTGTCTAAGTGATTTTACAAATTTCTTGAAAAAGGATCCGACTAAAAGTTGTGCCCCGGCCAGAGAGCATCCTAACAAGGGCAAACAGAACTTTATAGCCGATGCGTTGCAAGAATCAGCATAGTGCAGAAGAAGATGATAGTGGATTTTTTTAGTAAACAGCAATTTAATGATCACAATTTCACAAAAAAAAATTGAAGTTCATATGCAGAATTTAAAGAAATTATACTTCAATCCCATGAAAAACTAGTACACCCAGTTTGGATACCTTAGAGTCCTGAACACTGCCGCGTTAGATTCGTGGTTGACATTTATTCGTCCGAAGGCAAACATTATCTTAGTTGTATTAAAATTTACTTACTTTATGCCTCCTTTGAACAAATAAAAACCAAAAATCGGATAGAATGCAAAAATGCGCTAGAGGGTATTATAATTTTGGTCAAAAGTGTGCAACGCAGTGAAGGAGACATCTCCGACTCTATAAAGTATATATATTCTTGATCAGGATCACCTCCTGAGTTGATATAAGCATGTCCGTCTGTCTGTTTCGACGCGAACTAGTCTCTCAGTTTTAAAGATATCGAATTGAAACTTTGCACACACCCTTCTTTCCTTTGCACGCTGTATATAAGTCGGAACGGCCGGAATCGGCCGACTATATCCTATAGCTGGCATATAACTAATTGATCGGATATGCCATAACTTTGGTGTTTGTAAAGTTAGGAAGCTGGGATTTTCTATGGGTTTTATATTTGGCGAATCAATCCGACCTACCAAATTTCATAAGGATCGGCCGACTATATCCTTTAGCCGCCATATAACTGATTGATCGGAAATGCCATAACTTTGGTGTTTGTTAAGTTAGGAAGTTGGGATTTTCTATGGGTTTTATTTTTGACCAATCAATCCAACCTACCAAACTTCATAAGGATCGGCCGACTATATCCTATAGCTGCCATATAACTGAACGATTGGAAATGCCATAACTTTGGTGTTTTTAAAGTTAGGAAGTTGGGATTTTTTATGAGTACTAAGAATGCATTACATGAATAATTTTGGAGAATATAATTTACAGAGTATTCTGCAAGAGTATATCAACTTCGGCTCCGCCCGAAGTTAGCTTTCCTTTCTTGTTATTTAACTGAGCTCAGTTTCCCTTAAAGGATGTCTCGAGAGCGAGGGCATTGAATTACAGCTAAACACAGCAAAGACACGTGTCCCTCAGCTTTTGAGGGATTGCACAAAACCATAAATAAAAAAATCGTACGATCAATTCCTCAAATGACGATGAATATTAATTAAGCGAAATGGAAAATATTCTTTACATAAACAATCACAAGGCCAGTCATGATACTACTGGGCAGATACCTGCTCACATATTTTTGTATGTTGGAAAACCAAATCTAAACACTTAAAAATACGACATTGACACTACATACAGAAAGGGTCCCCTTCAGAAAAGGAAAATTAGAAAACCCATTTAAAAAAAATAAAAATGTACAGCAAGGCGACCCTGACCACCATAAAATAACTAGCCAAAATAGAATCACTAATTACTATAAAACATAGTTTAAAAAAGAAAGGAAGCCGATGTTTGCTTCAGCCAAAGTTTATATACCCTTGTAGTTATTACAAAACGACTACATTTTATATTTCCCTATATTACTAAAAACAATGAAGCTATGTGGATTTCGCCATAGAAACGATGGCAAAATGCAGAGCGTAGTTCTAATAATAATAAATAATTACTATATCTGAAAGAAATAATTTGATAAATAGAATAAAATCAAAATAAAATTTTTTTGTGTTTTTTTTTTTTGCGGGCTATTACAAAATTCCAAAGAACAAAATAATAAAATTAAAAACAACATAATTATACTCAAAAAAAATGTTCCGTTTTTTCCTATATGATAGACTTGACCGATCCTGCTCGTTCCGACTTATATACCACCTCCAATAGAAAGACAACTTGTGGGAAAGTTTCAAGCAAATAGCTTTAAAACTGAGGGACTAGTTTGCGTAGAAACGGACGGACGGACAGACAGGCGGTCAGACGGACATGGCTAGATCGACTCTCCTGGTGATGCTGCAAGGGTATAAAAACGAACAATACTATTCCTGCTAATCACCATAGGCCATGCCCAACATAACCAAATAAACACCATTAATACCGATTACGGCTATCTACTTATTTTAAGTAAACGAGTTCAAATACCATCAGTATTTGAGCACTATTGCTAGAAGGTTAATTTATCAGAAATCACTGCTATAACTACATATTTTAGTAACAAAAAATAATAAACAAAACATACACATCTTGCGTAACATTTTTATATAATAAACTAATAAAGGAATTAAACGAAATAACCTGGCTTAGAGAACGCAGACAAAAATGAGGGGTTCTAACATTGTGGGATCTGTTTTCAAATATCGTTTTGGTACACTTGATGATTCCGACAGAGTAGAGATACAGGAGAAATTAGAAGCAGCAGCGGAAGACTCGATCAGGATGCATGAGTTTAACGACGTGATCAACTTTGTCAATAATGGACTAGAGAAAATAAAATATTACGAAAACATCAAAAATAGTATTGATACATTGTTTATGAGTTTTTGCAATTAATATAATAAATTGAAGACATTGAGATGGGTATGCAACTTTCACAGCTAGGACTGTACAACAAGAAAACGTCAACAGCGAAAATATACTCCTAATATAATATCCACTTGAATTAATTATACAAGTAAAGAACTACTAATAATATCACATATCCCCATTAATCAAAAACTTATCAACACAATCTAAATAATTCCCTATCCTGACCACAATGGAAATCAGTTGGAATATTTATACAATCATTTTTTGAAAACGACTATAAAATTTATAACTAAAAAAAATTAAGAAATATATAGCAATAGTAGTGCATTACAAATATAATTAGACGTAAGAATCTAATTTGTAACCTTAAACCAATTTCCACAAAAGAAATGATTAAATATATTGAACCAAATGTTATAGGGGTATTGTCGTTTGATCTTGAATTACCCCGGATTGGGTTTTGGCTTCTAGATGAATGGTTCTCGTATCGATTTTGGGATGGTTGTCTTGTCTCATTTCTTTTAGTGTTGTTGTTATCAGATTGTTTCTGGTTCTGTTCGTGACGTTGGTATGGGCGGTTTCGTTCGCCCGAATTTCCGCGGTGGCGATAACTTTGTTGGTCATTATAGTTTTCGCGGCGATTATTATTTTGTCGTTCACCAGAAATCTCGCGGTAACGATTATTCTGCTGACCGTTGAAGTTTTGGTAAAAAAATTTCTGTTCTATTTGTGCCAAATATCTAATTATTGCCGGGATCTAATTATTGTTTTTAGTGGACCGTTTAGTCCGACTATAAATGCATTAAGGCAGATGTCGGAATAAAGGGCGTGTTTTTCCGTGGTGTTCTGACCACCACGGCCCGAGTCATTAGTTAATGATACCAGTTGGCCTCTCAATTTTGCTATTGCGAAGAATGACTTATGAATGGAGAGTCCGCTTAGTAGTGTTTGGATTTCGCGGATTAATATAGCTTCCGTCTTCTTGCTAGTGTAAAGTCGTTTAAGATTTGCTTTAATGTCGTCCCAGATGAGTGGTGTGCCACACAGGGTCAATGCATCGTGTGCCTTGCCTTTTACTCTATTCCTAACTGCCATGAGGATCAACTGTCCATACGCCGTCTGATCTACGGAACGAATGAGTATTAGTAATTCCTCAACGCTAGTAATAAAATTTTCTAGGTTGTCAGAGGGACCCTCGTAAGTTGGCAAATGTTTTACAAACGCTAGTATATCTTTCGGACTTAAATTTGTGTTGACGATAGTCAATGAGTTGCTAACTGTAGGGCTGATGGAACCCGATGCATTACCAGAGTCTGAATGATTCATGTTGGAGTTAGGAGATTGATTTATTTGGTCGTACGACTCTTCTTCTTCAAGTACACTTAGGTCTGGCAAACTGTTCTTACTTCTTAAACCTATTCTTCTACTAGCTGCGCTAACTTTTTTTTAACATTTAATTACCTTCCCTATGTTATAGAGGTTATCTTAATTTGTAATTATAATGTAATATGTTTATATATTATTAATAATATGTTTAGTATTTGTGTAGATGTTACTTGTTGTAATTAGTTGTATCCACTCCCTGTGTCGTTTTTCTTAGTGTTGACTGTAATGTATATATATAGAGAGTTAGTGATTTGTTTAAAATTTGGTGATACAATTAAATATAGGCAAGCGAACATATGGCGACTATAAAGAAAAAAAAAGAGGTGAATATTTTCCAACGAGGTAATAATGACGTAATTGTTTGGAACCAATTTCCCGTTTAGTGTACAGTTGGAGATACTTATTTGTTCGCAAAGCCACATCAAGCGAAGGCTGCTGATGCAACAGTTTCAGGAGGGAACAAGAGAATATAAAACAAGAAAGGAAACAACTCGGGGGCCAAGTGATAACCCTCAGAATACTCGTAAATTATATTCTCCAAAATTATTCATATGATGCATTCTTAATACTCATAAAAATCCCAACTTCCTAACTTTAAAAACACCAAAGTTAGACATTTCCAATCGTTCAGTTATATGGCAGCTATAGGATATAGTCGGCCGATCCTTATGAAATTTGGTAAGTCGGATTGGCTGCCAAATATAACACCCATAAAAAGCCAACTTCCAACTTACAAACACCAAAGTTAGGCATTTCCGATCAATCAGTTATATGGCAGCTAAGGATATAGTCGGCCGATCCTTATGAAATTCGGCATGTCGGATTGATTAGCCAAATAAAAACCCAAGAAAATCCCAACATTCTAACTTTACAAACACCAAAGTTATGGCATTTCCGATCAATCAGTTATATGGAAGCTATAGGATATAGTCGGCCGATCCTTATGAAATTCGGCATGTCGGATTGATTAGCCAAATACAAAACCCATAGAAAATCCCAACTTCCTAACTTTACAAACACCAAAGTTATGGCATTTCCGATCGTTCAGTTATATGGCAGCTATAGGATATAGTCGGCCGATCCCGGCCGTTCCGACTTATATACTGCGTGCAAAGGAAAGAAGGGTGTGCAAAGTTTCAATTCGATATCTTTAAAACTGAGAGACTAGTTCGCGTAGAAACAGACAGACGGACAGACAGACGGACAGACGGACAGACGGACAGACGGACAGACGGACAGACGGACAGACGGACATGGCTATATCAACTCAGGAGGTGATCCTGATCAAGAATATATAACTTTATAGGGTCGGAGATGTCTCCTTCACTGCGTTGCACACTTTTGACCAAAATTATAATACCCTCTGCAAGGGTATAAAAAATTGTATTTCAGCTACGTGATCCCGGTGCCTTATCAGCGTTTGATGTGCACATATTCGGTCACGAAAAAAATTTTGTTTATTTTACTATTGCAAATATTTTCAGTTAATGTGTTAAAAAAAAATTCTTGTATTTTTTATTAAATGTGGTCCCAGTGCTTTATCAGCGTTTGATACGCACATATTCGGACACAAATTCTAACAATTGTAAATATTTTTTTTTATTTTATTTATATAGAAAAATTCTTGTATTTTTATTAATTACGTGATCCCGGTGCTTTATCGGCGTTTGATATGCACATATTCGGTCACAATTTTTAACAATTGTAAAAATTTTTTTTGTTTATTTAGTAAAAAAAAATCTTGTATTTTATTAATTACGTGATCCCGGTGCTTTATCGGCGTTTGATATGCACATATTCGGTCACAAATTTTAACAATTGTAAATATATATTTTTTTTAGTTTATGCATTAAAAAATTCTTGTATTTTTTCTTGATCACGTGATCCCGGTGCTTTATCGGCGTTTGATATGCACATATTCGGTCACAAATCTGTATAATTGAAAGTTTTTCTTTTCATTTGGTTGTATGTGATTTTACGAATTTTTCATTTTTCAAGAATGCGATCCCGGTGCCTTATCAGCGTTTGATGTGCAAATATTCGGTCACAAATTTGTATAATTGAAAGTTTTTCTTTGCATTTGGTTGTAAGTGATTTTACGAATTTTTCATTTTTCAAGAATGCGATCCCGGTGCCTTATCAGCGTTCGATGTGCACATATTCGGTCGCAACTTTTGTGAACACTAACACTTGTACACTTGCCTCAATTTGGTTCGCCACTTTTCACTTCTTCTTCTCTTTATTTTTATATTCTTGGCTAATTTATTAGTTTGATTCTTCCTTTCTTTTTTTCTCTTAATTTCGCCATCATTTGTTCACTTACCTATCTTACAGGTATAGTATGATCAGGAGCTGGAGCATTTTGCGATCTCCTGGTCCGAATCCGGCTGCGCCAATTACAGTATCTAGGTATACTGGGGGTCGAGTCCAATGGGTGCTTCCAGTGTCTAAGTATATTGCGAGTTGAGTCCAATGGGTGTTTTCAATGTATTTGATATAATTGAGTTTTAATAAATGAGAACCTTCTTCGACTTCGGTCAAAATTATAATGAATCTTTATTGTTCTACAATCTAAAGTGTAAACTTGTGGAATACAGTGGAATATATGGGAATGAAATGGTATGATGGGGAATTCGCATATCCAGCAGATTCGAGTGGACCGTAACTGAACTGTTGGCTTGTTTGTGGTTTCACATAGCTGTTAAGTATTGGTTCTGCTTACTTCCGTTGGTTCCCAAACTCAGCGTTTATACATCCAGTGTTTGGGTTAATGACCATTTGGCTGAGTCGCTGAGGTTTGGGGGGCGGCGGTGTGTCCGCAACAATGTGTGCGGTAACTCGCGCGTTGTCTCCCTCACTCATTCGCGACAATGCTATCCGTTTTAGCAAGCAGGCCTTTCGCACCGGCCGCTTTGATTAAAATGTAATTTCAACCAATATTCACTTGATGTGGTACAATCCTCGATTAGTCCTAACTCGGATGTACTTATCGGCAAAAGTATATCTGCTCGGGCTTTTTCGTCTTTTATGGTCCATTCTGCCAGATCTTCTTCATCACTGGGGCACTTTTTCCTACCATTCACGTATGGCCATAAGTTGTATAGCACACATTTGCAACTTCCTCGATCCGCATTTATGTACCCGCCATTTTTCACAGCTTCGATTTTCGTTTCTTTTCCAACCAGCTTCGCACGCGAGCTCGACCGTTCTTTTTGAGTACAAATTATGTAGAGTTGGGGTTGCCCGGCGGCGGTGCCGCTCCTGGTAGGGCCGATGATGACGTGACACCAGTAGGGTGCTCGCTGAGTGGTATTGCAGCCGCTGGGTGGCTGCTGACCATGTGTTGGATAAGTGTTGGCGGTCGGCAACAATGTTGCTCCTAGATGTCCGCTGATGATGTGGCACCGGGGTCATTGCTGGGTGTCAATTGGCGGCCGGGCAACAATGCCGTTCCCCGATGGCCGCTGATGATGTGGCACCGGTAAGGTGCTCACTGGGTGTCTGTGGAAGTTTATGGTGAAAGGGTGACTGCCCCCCTATGCCCCTGGCCATAAGCTCAGTGGGCGAATGCAAAAATATAACGGCGGTGGCCGGAGTAAAGTTTATGAGCCAAATGCTCTTTATTCAAATATATATAAAACAGAACTGAGGGTTTTAACTGTACGAAAAACATAGCTTGGTCGGCAGGCCGACCGCGCATCAGTGGAAAATATTGACGGAAAATGTTTAACTCACCATACCGGGAACCAATGGGACCCCGGCACGGACCCCCAAAGTCGGGTATGCTGAGTTGGCATCTAGAAACACTAGGGTGATCCAAGAATCATCCAAGATTTCTACCGACTGTTTGTTACTCTTCATTAATGTTAACTTACATAAACGCGAGTATAAGTAAACCAAAAAAGTGTGGAGAAAGATGTGTCAGTAGATGCCTGAAATTAATGTTACCAGATTGATACTTTGACGCTTTGGCGCTTAATTCGAACATAAGCTAATCTTTAAATAATAAAGACACAGCACCGCATACAATCTCAATCGTGTTTTAATTCAAAGTTCGGCGTGTGGATTTTTTATTCGACTCAAATCCAATTTCTTACTATAAGTAAATGACGACGAAGAGTCGCCGCGGTAATATTACTTGAGGAACTGCTTGGGACTCGGATTTAAATATTGTGGCCAAGTGCTACAATCTGTTTGTAATTCATACATACATATATGCAAAACATTTTACTGCGACCACTGATTTGAATTTGTAAACCAAAATGAAATTTATGCTGAAATATTAAAAAATATATTATAACAAATAATATTCTTATTATATCCGTTACTCGTAGAGTAAAAGGGTATATTGTATTCGTGCAAAAGTATGTAACAGCTAGAAGGAAGCGTTTCCGACCCTATAAAGTATATATATTCTTGATCAGGGTCACTAGCCGAGTCGATATAGCCATGTCCGTCTGTCCGTCTGTCCGTCTGTCCGTCTGTCTGTCCGTCTGTCTGTCCGTATGAACGCTGAGATCTCGGAAACTATAAAAGCTAGAAGATTGGCATTTTGCATGCAGATTCTAGGAGTTCCTACGCAGCGCAAGTTTATTTCAAAAAGGTGCCACGCCCCCTTTAACGCCCACAATCGCTTATATACGATTTTCAAAATTTAAATATTTCGGAAAAGTAAAAATGCAGTTTTATTGTGTTTATCAATACCTATCGAAATGTTGAAGAAATTTTTCAAATCGGACCATTCGTTAAAAAGTTATGCGTGATCAAAGTTTCTATTTCCATCTCCCTCGCACTCCCTTTACCTGAGTAACGGGTATCTGATAGTCGGGGCACCCGACTATAGCGTTCTCTCTTGTTTTTATTATTAACCCAATAGTGAATACGTCCATATTGTTAGGGTATACATTATGAAAAGTAGCAAAAGACAAAATATTGCTGCTTCAAATTGAATAAACGCACACATGCACCCCTGTATGAGAATGCATGAACACGCATACACATAAACCCCAATTCAAGCGCAGGTACAATATTCTTCAAAATGCGCCTCTCTTGGATAGAGCGAATGAAACAGTGCAATGAGTGTGCGAGCATCAAAATGAGAATAAGAATGAGAGCGCAAAAAGACCGAACGCACACGAAGCGTCCGGGCCTGCTGCTAAGAGCCCTGGGGCATGATACAATAACATATTTGTTATTTGTTATTGTATCATGTTTGTTATTTGTTATTGTATCATGTTTGGGGCCTAACTCTAAAAAATTGTTGTGTCCATTTTCGTTGTATGAACTGACTAGTCTATATGTTGTATGGTTTGTGCTTATACCAAATAAAACCATTCTCGGTCAGGCTTGCAACATTATTTTCGTATGCTTCAGATAGTTTTCTCATTTTTTTGTTCGTAAATTTATAACATATTATTTATAATTACAAGCTAATTCAAAAACACTTTGCTTAGCCAGAAACACGTTTTAATTTTAAGTCTCTTCGAATTCATCTGTATCATCATTGTTTTTGCTTAGAATTCATTAAGAATTAAATAATAAAAATAATACAAAACAAAATAATTTTTTGGATTTTCTTGTGCGATTATGATTTTATGGGTGAAGAAAAAGGCTGTGTCGTGATATGCACTCAATTTTGCTTTCCACTGTATGTACTTTTTGTTTTAAAACAGTCAACTCGTGGTTTGATATTCGTTGATCGCTCAAGATATGTAAGATTTGTGTTAATATTAATTTCCGGTCTACAGTTGCAAAACGAAAATAAAAAATATGTTTCTTTACAAACATCATTTCATTCTTTCTGCACTGAATCCAAAGTTCAAAATGGTGCTCAAAAATATGGATAATAAGCCCCATTTACACACAAACTCTGGCGTTAACCTTCGGCCACGGGCAATCACCCAATATAAATTTGGTGGAGCAAACTTACGGTGTATTTTTGTATTCATAAGAGGGTCGTTGTAATATTTGTTTTTTTTTAGCGAAGGCGGATCTCAAATCCATTGGAAATGGGCGACGGCTTCTGGAACTATAAAATGAATAATATTGGAAAATAAATATAAACCATTATATAAATAAAACAAAACATTTAAAACAATGAGGACATTTTGAAATTGTTTCTACGGCAGCTACAAAATAGAGTTTTTTCGATTCGCGGAATTATTATTATTTACTTAATCAGAAATTTAAAAATATGCTCCACCCTCTCAATTGTGTTATGGGGGTCTTCTAGCCTAGAAATTTGAGAAACTCGAAAAAAAATGTTTTCCTAATTCGATGGTTATACCCGTTACTCGTAGAGTAAAAGGGTATATTGTATTCGTGCAAAAGTATGTAACAGGTAGAAGGAAGCGTTTCCGACCCTATAAAGTATATATATTCTTGTTCAGGATCACTGTCCGTATGAACGCTGAGATCTCGGAAACTATAAAAGCTAGCAGATTGGCATTTTGCATGTAGATTTTAGGAGTTCCTACGCAGCGCAAGTTTGTTTCAAAATGGTGTCACGCCCCCTCGGACGCCCACAAGCCACAAGCTGTGGCCACAGTTTTGATGCTATTATGAAAATTTTATTTGATATGTATTTGTTTCGTCAATACCTATCCATTGGCCTAATAAAAGTTTGCCACGCCCACTCTAACGCCCAAAAACCCATTAAACGCTTAAGCCTGGCTAGCGCCTACATTTCCGTCTTTCATGGTCCGTGGTACATATGTCTTAGGGTAGATATAGCGCCATCTAACGGATGACGTTAATTCTCGATAAGGATTTGTATTAAAGGAAATGGCGATGGTTTTCATTTGTCAATACCGAACTATATCCCAAGAACTATGGAAATCAAATCAAGTTAGCCAAATTGGAGGTCTGAGTCAAACAATGGCGTCTGTGTGTATGTATGTAAGCATATACAAATGTATGTATTTACATTGTACACAGTTGCAGTTAAGTTGTTTAGCTGATTAAGGGGTATCTAATAGTCGAGGCACTCGACTATAGCGTCCTCTCTTGATTTTATATTCATCTAATATTCATCTAATCTCCCGAAAAGGATTTTTCAAAACTGAAATTATTTTCAAAGCTATAGCCGTTTTAGTGACTTTAAACGTGTTTTTCTCGAAACTACTATTTTGATGCGGTCGCCACTATATCTCAAGTTCTAATCAGTCGATTTACCTGAAATTTGGCATGAATATTCTTTAAATCGCTAAATATCGCTATCGCATGAACCAACAAAAAATAAAAATTTTAAATTTATAATATTTTTAAAAATTCGGCAAAGTCGAAAAATTAGTGAAAAAAATCGACTTTTTTCTTTGAGTTGCCGCCATTTCATGAAAAAAATATTTTTTTTTTGGTGCTTCATGCCATAGCGACATTTGAACTCATTAAGAATCTATCATTATTTTATGTTTGAGACAGCGTCAAGGATAGAAATCATGGCGACGCGGACACGGTCTCTTTTTTTCCCCCCTCTTCTTCAAGAAGGAATAACTCAATGAAAACTAACTTTTTTTTTTAAATTTATTTTATGTACTCCTTTAAGTTTAATAAACAAATGATAAAAACGGATGGTAAAAATATCTATTGCTTTTTTTTCATTAATTGTTAAAAAAAAGGTCGAAAGTCGAGCCTCTAGACTAGAAGACCCCCTTAAGGAAGAAAGACAAACCTCAAAATTTACTTTTAACTTTGGTGATTTTAAAGTTAGGAAGTTGGGATTTTTTATGAGTATTAAGAATGCATCATCTGAATAATTTTGAAAATTATAATTTACAGAGTATTCTGCAAGGGTATATCAACTTTGGCTCCATCCGAAGTTAGCTTTCTTTTCTTGTTTTAAAAAAAATTAAAAAGAACAAAGTAATAGTTTTTTAAATTTTTTTTCGATTGTTCCTATGGGAGCTATATGATATAGTCGTCCGATCTCGCTCGTTCCGACTTATATACTAAAATAGCAGCTATATGATATTGTTTTCCGATTCTAATTTTAATTAAAACCTAATTTAATAATATTTAAATGAAACCAAATCCCTAATTAGAATTTTTTGAATTTTTTTTTTCCGATTGTTCCTATGGGAGCTATATCCGGCTCGATCCGACTTACAGCTGCGGTCAAAATAATAGTAGTGCCCGCAGAGGTTATCTAAAAACCGCAAAAAATAACTTTTGAAACGTTTTTGCATAATGTTTTTAATTTTCATTGAAACTCAGCTAATAGTAGGTAATAAAAATACGTAACAACTTAGGATAATTCATAAGATTTTAAAAAAAAAAATAAAAATGTGGAATTTTACCAAAATGTTTTCGTTCAAAATAATAGTAGTGAAACTTTTAAAAATTCACCACGGCCAAAAAAAAACGTTTAAAGATTAAATGATTAAATGTATATAATAGACCTATATTTAAGGATTATTTTAATATTTAGTTGCATATCCTTTGTTTGCAATAACGGACGCACAGCGCTTATGCATGGAATCAACTAAATTTTGGCATCTCTTTACTGGAATAGAGCTCCAAGACCTTTGTACAGCTTCCCAAAGTTGAATGTTATTCTTTGGTCCTATTTCCGAGACTGCTCTCTTCACGTCACACCATAAATTTTCAATTGGATTAAGATCGGGTGACTGTGCAGGCCACTCCATGACACTAACTTGATTGGCCGCGAACCATTCTTTGGCGAGTTTACTCATATGTTTGGGATCGTTGTCCTGTTGGAATGTCCAAACAAGTGGCATGTCCAGGGCAGCATATGGAAGCATCACTTCGTTTAAAATTTTGACATATAATTAACGGTCCATGATAGTTTTGATCCAATATACTGGCCCAACTCCATAGTATAAAAAGCTTGCCAAAATCATAATTGACGAACCACCGTGATTTACCGTTTTTAAGGTATATTTCGGAGAAAAAACACATAAGGGTGGTCGTCTAATAAACTGCCGAGTGTCACGTCCTTCAAATAAAACTATTTTAGACACATCCGACCACAAAATATTCGTCCACTTCTCCAATGGCCAATTCAAGTGCCGTCTTGCTAACTTTAAGCGTTTTGCGGCATGTTTTTTTGTGAGTGACGACACTTTTCTTGTACTTCTTGGAATGAGGTTATTAACTCTGAGTCGTGGTTTTCAAACTTTCATTTAAGTTACAAGTTTTTTAGGGATGCAGCAGAGAAAGGTTCGATTCTTAACTGTCTTTCTAAGCGATCCACTGACCTTTTGTCCAATATCTTGGGTCGACCAGGCGTTTAATTTGCTGTCTTATATTTTCTTAGCATTTTTAACCATTGTAGAAGACCAGCCAATAATATTTTGCACTTCGACATAAGTTTTCTCAGCAATAATACATTTTTTAATCATATCTCGCCTCTCGGCAGTACAGTGTTTGCCACGCCCCATGTAGTCAGGACTGAATGTTAAAGAATATTCTTAAAATTCTTGGGACTGTTAAATAACACCCAAAACAATTATTAACCACCACAAAACTCTTTTCAAATTAAGTAAACTAAATTATTCTTGCTAATTTCTCTGGCACTACTATTATTTTGAATTAGTCAAACACGTGGATCTTTGCAAATGAAGGCGAAAAGAATAAAAATAGAGACAAGAATCGAAAATAACTACACATTATTATTGAGCAGTTAATTACAGTTACTAATGTGAAAAAATGAATTGGATTTTTGAGGAAATGTAGAAACTATTGAGAAAAAACTTGTTGCTTGACCGGCACTACTATTATTTTGACCGCAAGTGTATATACTACCTGCAATGGAAAGACAACTTTTGGGAAAGTTTCAAGCAGTTAGCTTTAAAACTGAGGGACTAGTTTGCGTAAAAACGGACAGACGGACATGGCTAGATCGACACTCCTGGTGAAGCTGATCAAGAATATATATAAAGTGTCGAACTTAATTGTTGGCACAGCAAGCTTGTTGAACTTAAAGGCTATTTTTTTTTTACCTAATATGCTGATATTTTAATGAAGAAAAATATATTTAGATATAATCATTAATTTAGTGTTAAATACAAGTGACTTCATTAACTTATCTTTTATTAATAATTTAATAAAAATAAAAAACCAAAAAATGGAACAAATTTCCCTGAACTAAATTATTGGCACACTTGGGTTTTAATTAACTATTTTGTTAAAACTTTATCCAATTTATTTTCAATTTGAGCTCGATGCGGCTTAACGGGCTGCCATTTTCTCTAATAACTATCTTGCTGGAGCTCCAAAAGGACAATAAGGGACGGGAACATAATAAATAAATACATAAAGTATTTTAGGTACATACGTACAAAAATTACTTAAAATCAAATTTTGGGACGCCAACGTAGACGACGGCCAGTATGCCACGCAGGGATTTCGGCAAGATAACCTTTGGCTGCTGATCCCAAAAGTCAAAACAAATCTCGGCCAAGAAGAACTTAATCCCGTTTCGTCTGCGCCACGCCTTGCTCTAGCCACTGCGGATCGCAAGGATAGAGATGCCGCGTGGTGAAGGGCCCTGTCGGATGAACGGAGTCACCGAGAGAAGTTTACTTTTCTTGGTGGCTGTTGTTCGTGGTGGTTGCTGCCAATTTCTTTCCAGCCAGTTCCAACTTGAAATGCAACATGTTAATTTTTCTTTAAACTCCATTGAGTTTTTGATGCTGTAGGTCGTGATGTTCTTTAATGTGTTACAAATGTATTTTCAAAGTCTGTGTGATGGTGATCCAAGCGATAAACATATAGGCCTTAAGGGAGTCCCTTCTTTGTGGATTTTCCCTAAACTACATTATTGGCATACTTGGGTTTTAATTAACTATTTTGTTAAAACTTTATCCATTTAGCCACTTTTTTTATTGATCCCATTTGCCTCTATACTCTTAATGGTATAATGATTAATTTGATGGCTAAAATTGTTTTAGTGCCATAAAATAAAGGAAAAGTTGTTTTGACCTTACAATGTAAAAATTAAATCAACCCATGTGTCCAAAAATTAAAATTTAATAAGCAGGATCAATGTGTTATATAATGTGTTAAAAATGTATTTTCAAAGTCCGTGTGATGGTTATCCAAGCGATAAACATATAGGCCTTAAGGGAGTCCCTCCTTTGTGGATTTTCAGTAGTTCCTATATATTTTTGGCGACTTCGAGGCCTTTTCAAACATCGAAAAAGTGATTTAATAAAATCAGGCGTATTCGAGGCCGACATCGAAAAACTTTTAAAGTTTTCACGGTGAAATAAAATAAATTAAAGTGACTCCCGAATTTAACAACAAAAAATTAAATAACAAAGTGACTCCTAATAATAAAAAAAATACAAATAATAAAGAATCATAAAGTGACTCCCATCAAAAAAATCTTAATTCATCTGCAAAACACCAAAACGGCATAAGGGACTCCAGGACTTCAAGGACTTCAGCAATACAACGACTACTACAACTACAAGATTGAGAACTGCATCGGCAAAAACACGCAAGCATCATCAGCGACAAAAAACATCAAGGATTCAGGAGCGAGGACAACAGCGGCAACAAAATTCACAGGATCAGAGAAGTCTTAACTATCAAATTAAAAAAAAAAGTGTTTAATTACAAATACTATATAAAACAAGAAAGGAAAGCTAACTTCGGGCGGAGCCGAAGTTGATATACCCTTGCAGAATATTCTGCAAATTATATTCTCCAAAATTATTCATATGATGCATTCTTAATACTCATAAAAAATCCCATTTTCCGGAAGAAACGAAGGGTGTGTGCAAAATTTCAATTCGATATCTTTATAACTGAGAGACTAGTTCGCGTAGAAAAGGACAGACGGACATGCTTATATCAACTTAGGACGCGATCCTGACCAAGAATATATATACTTTATGGAGTCGGAGATATCTCCTTCACTGCGTTGCTCAATTTTGACCATAATTATAATACCCTCTGCAAGGGTATTCAAATTATAATACTACACATGGGTGGTATTGGAATTGCTAACTACTAGGCCACATAAATCTTTAATAATAAGTATCGAACAAATAAACCCAGCAGTATGACCGCAATAGAAAAGAACGACGAAGGCGGGAACTTGGCTCCAGGCAAAACCTAACGCCACGCCATCGACATTATGCGTAATCCGCCACAAGCAACCAAGTACGAGGTCACCAAGGAAATTACATCCGGAAGTACTCGGGCTCCCACCAACGCAGGTTTGACAATCTCTAGCAGGAAGTTCAACTGGGCAGCTTTAAACCATCACAGTTCCTAAAAAAGATGAAGAACTTAGCCGGCTTTACAATGCCGAATAAAGTAGAATAATGTCTCTGGCTGGAAAAAAAAAGAAACTTAAGGCTGACGATTCATTTATATCATCTTTCTAAAACAAATCGAACTCTTCAACTCGATCGGAGATATGACCATAAAGTGCGCTGAGCTAAGCGACTTAAAAACTTAACCCGGTGATTTAAAATTAACTTCACCTGTTCGAGGTTTACAGCGGAAACGCATGGAAGGAGACACCGCAAACGCTGGAAGCTTTATAAAAAAGAAGCTAGACTGGGACCAGTTTACAACACAGGCTTGGCCAAAGTACCGAAGGGCTTATACATTGTTTCCTATTAGTTTCTGTGTTCCTTTTATTGTACTGTCATTTCCTAACAGAAATTTTTAGAAAACAATAGATTATTATACCTTTCATGCGGACCGAAATAGTGTGCTAGGACAACAAACAAACAAACAAGAGAGAACGCTATAGTCGGGTTCCCCGACTATCAGATACCCGTTACTCAGGTAAAGGGAGTGCGAGGGAGATGGAGATAGAAACTTTGATCACGCATAACTTTTTAACGAATGGTCCGATTTGAAAAATTTCTTCTACATTTCGATAGGTATTGATAAACACAATAAAACTGCATTTTTACTTTTTCGAAGTATTTAAATTTTTAAAATCGTATATAAGCGATTGTGGGCGTTAAAGGGGGCGTGGCACCTTTTTGAAACAAACTGCGTAGGAACTCCTAGAATCTGCATGCAAAATGTCAATCTTCTAGCTTTTATAGTTTCCGAGATCTCAGCGTTCATACGGACGGACAGACGGACAGACGGACATGGCTAGATCGACTCGGCTAGTGATCCTGAACAAGAATATATATACTTTATAGGGTCGGAAACGCTTCCTTCTACCTGTTACATACTTTTGCACGAATACAATATACCCTTTTACTCTACGAGTAAAGGGTATAAAAATACTACACGCAAGAGCAACACGCAAATATGAAAATCTGCTGTGATGATCCGATTGTTTGATGATCGACTTTAATACATAGACGCAAAAAATATTAAACGTTATTAAAAACAAAAAATACATTTAAACACAAACATAAAAAGGAATGAAGAAAACTTTGGCAGGCTGAAGTTTATAAACCCTTGAAGCCACCACATATATGTAAAACTCTATAGAACGACTATCGAGTTTAAGCATGTATGTTTAACATGAAAGGAAAGCTAACTTCGGGCGGGGCTGAAGTTGATATACCCTTGCAGAATATTCTGTAAATTATATTCTCCAAAATTATTCATATGGTGCATTCTAAATACTCATAAAAAATACCAACTTCCTAACTTTAAAAACACCAAAGTTATCCCATTTCCGATCGTTCAGTTATATGGCAGCTGTAGGATATAGACGGCCGATCCTTCTTTGAAATTTGGTAGGTCGAATTGATTGGCCAAAAATAAAACCCATAGAAAATCTCAACTTCCTAATCAGTTGTATGGCAGCTATACGATATAAGTCACAAAGTTTGTATTGGTATTGCACTAATGAATTGCCAATATCGATTTCAACTGTAATTCTGTGGGGAAGGAGAGAGAAATTAGTACAATTATGATATATTTCAGTTCTTACAAGTAAAATCCGATAAGTATCTTATCCGAAAAAACTTTTAATTTTATTCGTCCGTCGGTGGAATTCGAACCCAGGTCTCCCGCGCGTGAGTTTAAAGATATTGAAATATTTAAAATAAATTTTCTAAGATGATATTTCATATGACAAAAAATATTTTAATTACTTTTCAATAAAGCCTAGTATCCATATCGACGAAAACCGTACGCCAGTCATGAGAGAGAGCGAGAGGCAAACAGCTGGCGTTCACTTTTCGTCGGGCCTTTTTTCACGTTGGTCGATCAGGGGATCGACGAAAAAATACAAAAAATTCCAGAGTGTTGCCATTCTGCGGAAATGAACTTTAAGTGAACCCTAGCGAAAAGATTAAAAAATTTAATCTTTTGGCGTGCGCTTCTCACTGAACATTATAAGAAATGGAGGGAAAACTTCACAAAAGTCTATTGCAGGTGTTTACATGTGAGGACAAAATAACATTAATACTATCTGGGGTACCTCTTGTCAGAGCAAAATGTTTTTTAGGTCCAGAATGTACGAAAAAACACAATAAAAGTGCAGCAATGAACTTTAAATTAGCAAATAATTATCAGTAAATTAAAAAAAACAACTGTTAAATTTAAATTGTATTGTTTTTTAATTTCTTTGTGCAGCTGCAGACTTGTCTTTGATAATATCTTTTAAAGGCCCTTTCCCGCAAATACGATATTTGAATTTTAACTGCTTGTCAACAAACCCAGCTGATTGACAGTTCGACCATAGTACGCTTAAATCTGATGAACTCTCAAATTTTTGGTCACACTGGAAAGATTAAAGTTTTTACGCTAGCGTAATCGTTTGTCGATCTGGATACTAGGCAGGCTACTCGGATAGGGTTAAAAAAATTTATGGTCAGGGTGTGATTTTTTAGAACATGTTTCCCATGTTATAGAAAATATCTCTATATTTTGGGATTAATTTTTATTTTTTAGAAAATATTTCTATATATTTAAGAAAATATTTCTATATTTAAGAAAACGTTTCTATTTTTTAGGGTTATCGAATTTTTAATGTTAATTTGAGAAAATTTTTATATTTTTTGGGGTAAATAACTTTTTAGGGCCGAATTCCTAATTTCAAGAAAAAAATTCTAAAAACAAGTACCATTTTTACTAAAATATAGAAATTCTTTCTTGGATTTAGGGCGAGTTTAGTATATGGCGACAATTTCTACATTGGAGCAACACTTTCTAGATTCAAAAAAAGTTTTCTTGTTTTGAGAAAAAAAATTCCTTGAAAATAGAAATCTTTTCTTGGATTTAGAAAAAGTTTTATGGCGAATTTTTACAATTTAGGGTTAATTTTGCTATGAGTGTACCGTTTTTTGTCGAAGAAAAATAGGAAAGTTTGGTTTTTTTATACCCTTGCAGAGGGTATTATAATTTCAGTTAAAAGTTTGCACCACAGTGAATGAGACATTTCCGACCCTATAAAGTATATATATTCTTGATCAGCATCACCAGGAGAGTCGATCTAGCCATGTCCGTCTGTCCGTCTGTCCTTCCGTCCGTCCGTCTGTCCGTTTCTACTCAAACTAGTCCCTCAGTTTCAAAGCTATCTGCTTGAAACTTTCCCAAAAGTTGTCTTTCTATTGCAAGTCGGAACGAGCCGGATCGGCCGACTATATTCTATCGCTGCCATATAACTGAACGATCGGAAATGCTATAACTTTGGTATTTTTAAAGTTAGGAAGTTGGGATTTTTTATGGGTTTTATATTTGGCCAATTAATCCGACCTATCAAATTTCATAAGGATCGGCCGACTATATCCTATAGCTGCCAAATAACTGATTGATCGGAAATGCCATAACTTTGGTGTTTGTAAAGTTAGGAAGTTGGGATTTTTTATGAGTATTAAGAATGCATCATATGAATAATTTTGGAGAATATAATTTACAGAATATTCTGCAGGGGTATATCAACTTTGGCTCCGCCCAAAAGTTAGCTTTCCTTTCTTGTTTTATGTATGTAACAATTTTTTTTTTATTAAGGGGACCCCCCAGTCTCGGTTTCAAAAAATCGATTTTTTTTTTATTTAATTCGAACCTATAACTATTCAAGAATATTCAAGAGAAAATTTCAAAAACTTTTGAAGATATGGCCGATTTATGGTGGAAGCCTCAGGCGACGGCGAGAGCTCTTCAAAACTTTAAACGCGTTTTTCTCGAAACAGTATTTTTACGACTGGCGTAGAAGATTACTCAAAAACTATTAATCCAATCGGTTCCAAACTTTAATACGTTTTTCTATGCATATATAGCTATAGCATGAACTAGAATAAATCAAATCGGTGAAGATCTTCTTTACATATCAACTTGATTTGTGGCTGAAAAGAAGGCGATATAAAAAAAACAAATGTTCAAAGGTCCGCCATTTTGTTAATTTTTGTCCACTAAGCCGACGAAAAGAAGGGCTTTTGTTCAATGACAAAAAACAACAACAAACAAAAAAAAATATATATATGTTAAATTTGTTTCTTATTATTTAAGTCTTCAATCAATGCAAAGTTGCAAGCCCATTGAAAATCGTCAAAATCTGAAATCGAGAATGGGGGGTCCCCTTAAATGAATGAATTTTTATTAAATTATATTTTTTGAAAGTTTAGATTGTTGACAATATTTATGCAAAAATTTGTGAAAAAATGGCTGTTTCCCTTAAACGCCTTTTTTGGAAGAGCCTTGCGGTGATAATTGCCCAGGACGAACGGGTCAACTGAAACCGTAAAAACTAAAATATTTTATTAGTTTAGAGAAGTATCCTGTACTTGAACGACCGTATTAAAATTTTTTATTTTTTTGTGGATACCGGAACATTTTATGCAAAAAAATTAAGTTTTTGAACGCTAGAATTCTTACAAAAGTATATATTCCGGCGAATTGATTTGATTTTTTGAAAATAAAAAAGGTAAAACCCGCTAATTTACGTGCGTTAAACTGCCCATAACTTCGAAAGCTTTACTTGACTATTTCAATTTGTAAACAGCAACATTGTCACATATTCACTTAAATATCGACTAAAATAGTTAGATGTGGAAGTACAGTCAATAAAATATTTTGTAACTGCCAAAAAATAGACTTGCCAAGCCACAGACTGGAACAGCTTCCCAAATGTAAAATTTAACCTAAAAAAAACTTTTACTTTTCTTTGAAATTGGAATACATTACTTTGGTCCGATCGAGGTGTTGATGTTGTATGACCACCCGTGGAAATGTCTTTCAATAGTAATAAGGATCTCTAGCTGATAATGGACAATTGTGTTTTAGAGGTATAAAACTTTAAATTTCAATAAAACAATGATGGATTATGATTGACATGAATTTTTTTTATTCGAAAAATAATTTTGTGGTATTACATTTTAAATATGGTTTCTGGCATATGACCGCCACGGCTGGCTCGGATGTAGTCCAATCTGCCCGTCCAATTTTCGATGACTTTTTCCAACATTTGTGGCCGTATATCGGCAATAACACGGCGAAAGTTGTCTTCCAAATGTTGTTTTCCGAATAGACCAATGACTTTACATAGCCCCACAGAAAGTAGTCTAGCGGTGTTAAATCACAAGATCTTGGAGGCCAATTCAGAGGTCCAAGACGTGAAATTAGGCGGTCACCAAACGTGTGTTTTAGTAAATCGATTGTGGCACGAGCTGTGTGACATGTTGCGCCGTCTTGTTGGAAGTACAGCTCCTGGAAATCATTGCTGTTCAATTCAGGAATAAAAAAATTAGTAATCATGGCTCTATACCGATCACCATTGACTGTAGCGTTCTGGTCATCATCGTTTTTGAAGAAGTACGGACTAATGATGCCACCAGCCTATAAAGCGTACCAAACAGTCTGGATGTAACGGTGTTTTGCCATACACTTGAGGGTTAGCTTCACTACAAATGCGACAGTTTTGTTTGTTGACGTAGCCATTCAACCATAAGTGCGCTTCATCGCTAAACAAAATTCGCTTTTGAAAATCGGGTACAATGGCAAACTCGATTGGGCCCATTCGACGAATCTACGCCTTGCTTGATGATCGTTTTGGCTTCAATTCTTGCACGAGTTGGATTTTGTAAGCACGCATACCAAGATCCTTCCGCAAAATCTTCCATAAAGTGGATGGACACAGGTTCCATTTCTGTGCTCGATGGCGGTTGGACTCATTCGGGCCTTCCTATATGCTACGCTCTACAGTAGCAATAGCGTCTCTGGGGATGCAAATTATCAATATGAGTAAACGTGCTTCGAAAACGTTCCATGGTTAGTCGAATTAACTGCTCTGATGGACGATTTTGTCGACGATAAAATGGAAGTAGTGCGCTATAGGTATTCCTCACAGAACCATTATTTTCGAAATAAAATTGCATTATTTGCAGCGTTGTTCAGGCCTGAGTCTATTCATGATGAATTGCCAAACCAAACTGAGAATAAATCACTTGACAGCTTATTTGGCCAAAAATACAACACAGAAAATCCCAACTGCCTAATTTTATAAACACCAAAGTTGGCATTTCCGATCAATCAGTTATATGGCGGCTCTAGGTTATAGTCGGCCAATCCCGCCCGTTCCGACTTATATACTGTGTGCAAAGGGACGAAGGGTGTTTGCAAAGTTTCAATTCGATACTTAAAAACTGAGAAACTAGTTCGGTTAGAAACAGACAGACGGACTAGCTTATATCATCTTAGGACGCGATCCTGATCAAGGATATATATACTATACTAAATTAGATTTGCATTCATGTTGTTTCATTCTTGGAAAAATGTATGCCAATAGCTTATAAAGTGCGTGAAATATCCTGAAAAACATCAAATTTGGACCGATAATGGTAAAACAATTTAAAAAATTAGGGGCCACATAGAATATTATATATTTTAAAAATTTGGCTTTAAGTATGGTGCTACATAACAAAAATGTACACTTACATAAATTATCTTAAAACAAGAAAGGAAAGCTAACTTCGGGCGGAGCCGAAGCTGATATACCCTTGCAGAATACTCTGTAAATTATATTCTCCAAAATTATTCATATAAAGCATTCTTAATACTCAGAAAAAATCCCAACTTCCTAACTTAACAAACACCAAAGTTATGGCATTTCCAATCGTTCAGTTATATGGCAGCTATAATCGGCCGATCCCGGCCGTTCCGACATATGGCTTTAGGATATAGTTGGCCGATCCTTATGCAATTTGATAGGTCGGATTGATTGGCTAAAAATAAAACCCATAGAAAATCACAGCTTCCTAACTTTACAAACACCAAAGTTATGGCATTTCCAATATATACTGCGTGCAAAGGAAAGAAGGGTGTGTGCAACGTTTCAATTCGATATCTTTATAACTGAGAGACTAGTTCGCGTAGAAACAGACAGACGGACAGACAGACGGACATGCTTGTATCAACTCAAAAGGCGATCCTGATCAAGAAGCATTTTTATACCCTTGCAGAGGGTATTATAATTTTGGTCAAAAGTGTGCAACGCAGTAAAGGAGACATTTCCAACCCTATAAAGTATATATATTCTTGATCAGGATCACCTCCTGTCTGTCTGTTTCTACGCAAACTAGTCTCTCAGTTTTAAAGATCGAATTGAAACTTTGCACATACCCTTCCTTCCTTTGCACGCAGTATATATGTCGGAACGGCCGGGATCGGCCGACTATATCCTATAGCTGCCATATAACTGATTGATCGGAAATGCCATAACACTGTTTGTAAAGTTAGGAAGATGGATTTCCTATGGGTTTTATATTTGGCAAATCAATCCGACCTATCAAATTTCATAAGGGTCGGCCGACTATATCCTATAGCTGCCATATAACTGAACGATTGGAAATGCCATACTTTTGGTGTTTTTAAAGTTATGAAGTTGGGACTTATTATGAGTATTAAGTATATTCTCCAAACTTATTCATATGATGCATTATATTAACAGAGTATTCTGCAAGGGTATATCAACTTCGGCTCCGCCCGAAGTTAGCTTTCCTTTCTTGTTGTATTTAAAATTGTTATATTATTATTAGGTTTTATCTTCTTTACCGTATAGGGTCCTGTATATTTAAAGTCTAGCTTATGGCCAGTTTCATTTTTTAAGAAAACCTTGTCTCCTATTTATAATTCAAAATCTATGCTATTTTTGTCGTATCTATCTTTTTGTTTTTGCTTACTAGTTTCTAGCATTATTCTGGCTCTTTTATATGCCTGTTCTACTCTAAATTTAGATTCCTTAGCATAATCTTCTATATTATATAATGGTTTTATTATATCTATGCTATTGAAATGGTTTGGTAAGTTTGAAATTGTTGGGATTCCAAGTTTAAATAAATAGATCAGCGTATTTCGTATTTAATTATTTTTTCTTTTATTTAGCACAGCACAATCAACCACAGCTTACGAGATCAGAAATAAGAGAGAGAGATTAACAGAGATCGATAACATTATAATGCTGATTTTGGTATATACTATAAATTATAATGGGGATATTCTTAGGTATTTTCAATACGCTCCCTCAAAAAAAGCATTATAAAAAAATTTAAATTAATAGTACACGTTTCAACTTAATCTATGTGGCTTGTGCTTGCTTGTATTCTTTCTTTTGTTTTCTTTTCTTTTCTATTGGGAACGTACAATTCTGTGATCCAGCATTCGCTGCTAGGATTGGGAAAACCCAAAAAAAACTCAATCAGATCACTTCTTAAAATGAAATAGTAATGGTTAATAAAAAATATTCATAATCATTATTGCCGTGTGGCTCGGATCATTCATTAATTGCTCCATCCAGTCCCATTTTTCTTCATAAATCCATAAAGCGTGGAGCGGGTAACGGCTTAGTTAGAATGTCAGCAAGTTGGTTCTCTGTGGAAATATACTCAATACAAATTACATTATTTTCTATTTGCTCTCTCGTAAAATGATATTTTATATCAATCTGTTTAGATCTTTTATGGCATGAGGGATTATCTTCGTATATTTTTATAGGTCTTTCAAATTTAATATGGACACTTTCTAATAGGGATCTCAACCATAAAGCTTCTCTTACAGCTTCGGCCAAGGCCATGTATTCTGCCTCAGTCGATGAAGCAGCTACTGAATTTTGCCTTTTTGTATTCCAGCATATAAGATTTTGGTTAAACATTTTGAATAAAAACCAAGTTGTACTCTTTCTATCGATTTCATTTCCTCCTTCTCTAAGAATTCTTTTCCTAGCCATAATTCTGCATTATTTTTATTCATATATCGACTTAAAATATTAATAGCAGTGGCCAAATCTGGACGCGTACATAACCTAACGTACATAAGACAACCAGCTAAATTCCGACAAGGCGCATCATGCCATTCATCTGAATTTAATAATTCATAATTAAGCTTGCTTGCCAGCGGAGTACTGACTGATTTACAATCACTCATTTTGAACTTATTCAAAATCTTTTTAATATAAGCAGCTTGACATAAAAGTATTTTATCATCATCAATTTCTATTCTCATTCCAATAAAATATCATATTTCTTCCAAGTCAGTCATTCTGAACTTGTTCATTAAATATGAATCGAAACATTTCATTTTCTCTAAGTCTGATGTGGCAATAACTAAATCATCTACATAAAGAAGTGAATATATGTTTTTCTTCACGTCACCCTTATCAAGAACATAAATAAATCGATCTACCGGTGATTTTACAAATCCACATTCTTTTAACGCTTGTTCAAATACCTCAAACCAGCATCTTGCTGCTTGTTTAAGGCCGTAAATAGCTTTATTCAATTTACATACACTATTAGCACTACATAATACACCTTGGGGCACTCTCATAGCGTATGAACTCGTTAAGTGTTCTGTGGCTTCGCTCCACTGTTCCGACAGTCTGGTGATGGTGTGCAGTAGAATTTATGTTTTTGATATTTAAATTTTTACATAAATCTTAAATTATTGAGTTCTTATATTCTGTTCCCATGTCCGTAATGAACGTCTTCATTGGACCGTACTTCAGAATAAAATCTTCAAATATAGCTTTGGCTATTGTATTTGCACTTTTATTTGGAATTGGTATTGCTACAAGGTATTTTGTTAAATCGCAGATAAAGTAACTGCGTATTCATTCCCTTGTTCAGACTTAGGCAGTGGACCGATCGTGTCCACGATTACCCTGTCAAAGCTGTTTGTGGTGTTTCAGTAATGGTTAATGGTGTTTTTGTGTGCGTGGTTATTTTCGCTTTTTGGCATTTTAGACATTTTCGTATGTACTCTTTAATATATCGAGTCATACCTTTCCAAAAGTAATGTCTTTTGACCTTGGCCAAGGTTTTGGTAATGCCAGTATGACCTCCTTGAATTGTAGACATAATAGCTTCTTTTTCTTTTTCAGACTTTATTAGGGTCACCGGGTTGAGTAGCGCTACTCTCAATGATTTTAATGTTTTATAGCCCATTTTCTTGAAATTATCTATTGAAACATGTTCAAAGATATTTTCCCACTTTGAGTTGGCTGATTTTATGTATACCGGCTTGCGTCTCAAGCCTTTAGAAAAACTGACCTAAGTCAAGGACTCCATTGGTATATAAATCGCTAGCATCATATCTTGCAGTAATTGTTTGTCCATGTTTAAATAGACATAGCATATTTTTTACGTGCAAGGTTACTACATTACGTACTTTGTCATTGTTTATGACTCCGTATACGTTGGGTTTTGAAGCTTTTTCTATAGATTGCCTAGGCAAGTCTATTTTTTTTCTCCTGCACAGGATTTCTGTCTACTTTGGTATCTTGTAGTGACTTTATTTATATTTCTGGTTATATTTTGTAGTTCTTTGATAGTTATTCTTGAAAACGCATCGGCTACGTAATTGTCTTTCCCCTTCAAATATTCAACTGTGAAGTTGTATTCTTCTAATTCTAGCCTCATACGTGTCAGTTTGGAACTTGGGTTAGTCATTGAGAACAAGAATGTTAAAGGTCTTTGATGTGTTTTGATAGTGAAATGTTTGCCATAAATGTATGGTCGAAAATTTAATATTGTTCAATGTATTGCAGCTAGTTCCTGTTCGGTAGTGCACTTATTACTTTCTCCCTTGGTAAAGGCTCTTGGTGCATATGCAATGGGAAGTTGGAGTCCGTTATGGTTTTGAGTTAAAACCGCTCCACATGCTTGCTTACTTGCATCAGTAATTATACAAAATTCTTTACTGAAATCGGGATATTGTAGCAAGGTAGGTTCCATAAGTTTTTTTTTTAAATATTCGAATGCGTTTTGGCATTCTGGACAGCTGAATGCCAAAACGCATTCGAATATTTAAAAAAAAAACTTCAAAAGGAACATTCTTTTTACATAATCGTGTTATGTGCCGTGAATAGTCGGCGAAATTTTTTATGAATCGTCTGTAGTAATTGCAGAATGCTACAAAACGTCTTGCGCTGTCTGCATCGTGTGGGGCTGGATAATTCAGTATGACGTCATATTTCTTGTCGTCTGGTAGTATTCCTTTATCTGTGCACTTATGACCTAGAAAAGTCACCTCATGCATAAAGAATGAACATTTTTGTGGATGTAACTTCAGGTTGTATTTCCTACACTTCTCAAAAACTTCTGTGAAGTTTTTAAGCATATGTTGCTTGGAGCAACCTATAACTATTAAGTCATCCATATAAAGGAATGCTTGTAAAGGTTCAAGTCCGGAGAATCCAATAGCCATCATTCTCTGAAATGAATTTGGCGCTATTTTTAAACCAAAAGGTAATCGCGTGAAGCGATACGAGCTATTGCTCGTTGAAAAGGAAGTTATATCTCTAGAGCTTTTTTCAAGTTCTATTTGGTGAAATCCTGACATTAAATCAAGACATGAAAAGTATTTTACTCGACCTAGTTGATCTAAAATATCATGAATTCTAGGGAGTGGAAATTTATCGGACAGTAATTTTTTATTAATCTGACGATAGTCAATTACTAATCGCCACTTCTTTTCTTTGGAACCTGGAGCCGATTTTTTAGGGACAAGTAATAATGGGCTATTGTATTCGGATACAGAGGGTTCGACAATCCCGTCCGTCGGTGATCAATTTTCCGACTTGCTTTTGAATTTCGTTCGCCTGACTATGTGGGCTTCTATAGTTATACCCGTTACTCGTAGAGTAAAAGGGTATATTGTATTCGTGCAAAAGTATGTAACAGCTAGCGCGTTTCCGACCCTATAAAGTATATATATTCTTGATCAGGGTCACTAGCCGAGTCGATATAGCCATGTCCGTCTGTCTGTCCGTCTGTCCGTCTGTCCGTCTGTCTGTCCGTATGAACGCTGAGATCTCGGAAACTATAAAAGCTAGAAGATTGGCATTTTGCATGCAGATTCTAGGAGTTCCTACGCAGCGCCCCCTTTAACGCCCACAATCGCTTATATACGATTTTAAAAACTTAATTATTTCGGAAAGGTAAAAATCCAGTTTTATTGTGTTTATAAATACCTATCGAAATGTTGAAGAAATTTTTCAAATCGGACCATTCGTTAAAAAGTTATGCGTGATCAAAGTTTCTATCTCCATCTCCCTCGCACTCCCTTTACCTGAGTAACGGGTATCTGATAGTCGGGGCACCCGACTATTGCGTTCTCTCTTGTTTTTATGTATACGGGTTCATCATCTTTTAATCTCAGTTTTTGTTTGTAGAAATTATTCGTGCTAATTTGTTCTATTTCTAATCCAAATATGTCATTATATTTTTACATAAGTTTGAGAGTTGTGATTTGAATTGTGGGGGGAAAGTTTTTGACAATTGGGATAATACAGACTTTTCTCTAGTTTCTTTGTTTCCTTCGACTACTTCGTAGTTCAAAAGTGATTCATATGATAATTTATTCGCACTGACCACTTTATCTTCGTCTGTTGTATTCAGTAGTCTTATGAAAGCGTTTTGTGTTGTAGCTATGGTACTGGCTATATAAATTCCATGCTCAATTTCTTGAGTTGGAATTAATACACTGTCCTCTTTTGAATTTAATTTTATTTTTCTAATGACTTGTGATCTTGCTGGCAAAAGAATTGAGTTATTGCCAGAACTGTATGCTATTGGAACATAAATTGGAAATTTTAAATTGTTTGGTCTTATTATAAGCCAATCTTCAGATGGCTGAAAGTCTAGTTGGCAGTTTAATTTTTTAATGAAATCAATTCCTAAAATGCCATCACAAGGGACAGCTAAGTTTAAGTCTACGATATGAAAATCGTGTGGGGTTATGTACTTGGTAGTCTGTATTTCAATTGATGTTAAGCCTTTGGATTTAGTAATTTCTTGGCTTATTCCCCGTATATCTATTATGTTATTAGCTTGTATGTTTTGAAATATATCGGAATTTTCTTTTACTAAAGAGATTTCGGCACCTATGTCAACCAAAAATACAAGTTCTTTTCCGGTAGCCACATGGGTGAATGAGACGAATATATTCTGGCTGAGATTAATAGTATGAACTGTTAGGTTCTCTACTGTTGAGAACCTACAGAGGTTTGGGAGTTTTCCGAAGTGTCATTGGCTACTCTTACATTATTTGTATTATTTTTATTGTAGCCTCTGTTCGAGTTGCCACGGCCTCTTGAGTTTCCTCTGTAGTTGCCGGAACCATTGTTATGGTTGGTATTGTTGTAGTAACTATAATTGTTACTACGACCACTGAAATTACCTCTATAACTTCCGCGTCCGCGGTTTCCGCCGCGCTGTGTATAGTTATTGTAGTAAAGGACCGAGTTTGGTTGTCCAGTTGCTTCTGTGCAACTTTTTACGAATTTTGAAACGGCGTCATTCATTGTGTTGAAATTGCCGGCTTGCATGATAAGTTTTACCTTATCAATCGTGCAGTTTTCAGTCATTGCTTTCACTGCCTGCTGTGTGGAATAACTTCTTGCTAGTTCTAGTGTTAAACCTGTTATTATTTTTTTTCGCGCGGAGTCCCACGGCCCACTCACCCGCCCAACCGACCGAGGGGCGCAGCCGTGTATCGTACGGCACGATTCGCGATAAAATAGACGCGAGATAGGAAAATAAAGGTAAAGGTCCGGGGAAAAAAATAATAGTGAGATCAATGTGCCAATGAAGCAAGTATCAATCGTTTTAGGAGCGGCAGAGACTCAAGATTTGATATTACAGGAAAAAGTCTATTATAGTCAGAACATAATACTCTGAAAGGCTCATGCAGTCAATATCACCATGTATAAGGTTATAAATAAAGATAGTACCAAGCATCGTTCTACGGTTGGCTAGGGATGGTAAATTAATCAAAAGAAGTCTACTAGAATAAGAAGGTAAGAAAAGATTTGCATCCCAGTTTAGGCGCCGTAAAGCAAAAAGAAAGAAGTTTTTTTGTACAGATTCAATACGGCCAATATGTATTCCGTATCGTGGACTCCAGACGGGAGACCCATACTCCAGAATCGGACGGACTAGCGAAATAAATAAAGTTTTAGACAAATAAGGATCATCGAATTCTTTTGACCACCTTTTAATAAATCCAAGCACTCCTCTGGCTTTATCAACCATGGACGAAATGTGATTTGAAAATTTTAGTTTAGGGTCCAAGAGAACGCCAAGAGTTATTCTATCCAAAGAGCTGCCACTTAACGTGTAAGTCGCGTATATCGGATTGGCCCGATAAAAAGTCATCAGCTTGCACTTGGAACCGTTTTAATTTAGTAAATTATCTCGGCACCAGTTTTGAAAATTATCTAGATCGGATTGCAAGTTTAAATGGCAGGAAATGTCCTTATACTGCGGGCACAACTTAACATCATCTGCGTACATAAGTACGCGAGAATGACTTATAATTGAGGGAAGATCGTTAATAAATAATGTAAAAAGTAACGGACCCAGATGGCTCCGTTGTGGGACACCGGAGGTAACACGGAGAATTTTGAGAAATTGAATTTTTAAAAAGGACCCTTTGTGACACTGCCATTTAGATAACTTGAAATCCATTTAAGCAGATCAACTGGAAAACCTAAAAGGTCAAGTTTTTGAATGAGAAGTAAGTGACTTACAGAGTCAAATGCTTTACTAAAGTCAGTGTAAATGACGTCTGTTTGAAAACTACTATTGAAGCCTTTTATCACAAATGAAGTGAGCTCTAGAAGGTTTGTGATTGTGGATCTACGTTTTATAAATCCGTGTTGACACGGAGAAATGATTGATCTGCAAAGGTGCTGCAAATGAGGAGTAATAATTTTTTCAAAAAGCTTTGGAATAGCTGACAACTTAGAAATACCTCTGTAGTTACTGGCTTCTAACTTGTTACCTTTTTTGAAAAGAGGAATAACAAATGATTCCTTCCAAATATTTGGGAATTGGGAGGTTTCTAGAGATAAGGTAAACAACTGATGAAGAGGTTTGCACAGGGCCTTAGCGCAATACCTAAGCACGCAACCAGGGCCCTGGCGAATAAACAGGCTTAATACGAAGAAGATCCAAAAGAAGAGAGCTTTCTGTTAAAGTGGGACAGAATATGAGGTTTGACTTGGAAATGGCGTAAGAATAAGGCTGTGATGAATAATCTAAAGTAGAGTAAGTCGTTTGAAAAAATTGGGCAAATAAATCGGCTATTGTCTGATATGTGGTTGCCGTCATGTTTTCGAACGACAGCGAGGAAGGAAAAGAATTAGATTTACGCTTGGTGTTAACAAAATTATAAAACTGTTTCGGGTCCTGAGAGAACTGGACCTTACAACGGTTTAAGTAACTATTATAACAATGAGCATTAAGCACGGTAAATCTTGACCGAGCACCACGGAACACAGGAATTAAAAAACAACAGAGAACGCTATAGTCGGGTGCCCCGACAATCAGATACCCGTTACTCAGGTAAAGGGAGTGCGAGGGAGATGGAGATAGAAATTTTGATCACGCATAACTTTTTAACGAATGGTCCGATTTGAAAAATTTCTTCTACATTTCGATAGGTATTGATAAACACAATAAAACTGCATTTTTAATTTTCCGAAATATTTGAATTTTTAAAATCGTATATAAGCGATTGTGGGCGTTAAAGGGGGCGTGGCACCATTTTGAAACAAACTTGCGCTGCGTAGGAACTCCTAGAATCTGCTTGCAAAATGCCAATCTTCTAGCTTTTATAGTTTCCGAGATCTCAGCGTTCATACGGACGGACAGACAGACGGACAGACGGACAGACGGACATGGCTATATCGACTCGGCTAGTGACCCTGATCAAGAATATATATACTTTATAGGGTCGGAAACGCTTCCTTCTAGCTGTTACATACTTTTGCACGAATACAATATACCCTTTTACTCTACGAGTAACGGGTATAATGAGTTTATTGCAGTGTAAAAAACATTAACTGCATCGGACATATTAATGCATAAATAAAGATCAGACCAATTAAAGCCAGAAATAAAATTATTTAGCCTCAGAAAGTCTGCCTTGCGAAAACAATGCATTCGTTTGGATTTTTCTGATTTCTGATTTTTATTTTTGTATATTTTTTTGTGTGTTTGTTTTTTGTTGTTGTCCGGGCCGTTTGGACTCAGGCGGCGCCGGTGCTGGTCATTGCACAGGCTGATAATTTTTAAACAAATTTTCCTTAATGTACAGCTTTTATATATTTTTATACCCTTGCAGAGGGTATTATAATTTTGGTCAAAAGTGTGCAACGCAGTGAAGGAGACCCTCTCCGACCCTATAAAGTATATATATTCTTGATCAGGATCACCTCCTGAGTTGATATTGACATGTCCGTCTGTTTGTCCGTCTGTCTGTTTCCACGCAAACTAGTCTCTCAGTTTTAAAGATATCAAACTGAAACTTTGCACACACCCTTCTTTCCATTGCGCGCAGTATATATGTCGGAACGGCCGGGATCGGCCGACTATAGCTGCCATATAACTGATTGATCGGAAATGCTATAACTTTGGTGTTTGTAAAGTTAGGAAGATGGGATTTCATATGGGTTTTATTTTTGGCCAAATAAGCTGTCAAGTGATTTATTCTCAGTTTGGTTTGGCAATTCATCATGAATAGACTCAGGCCTGAACAACGCTGCAAATAATGCAATTTTATTTCGAAAATAATGGTTCTGTGAGGAATACCTATAGCGCACTACTTCCATTTTATCGTCCATCAGAGCAGTTAATTCGACTAACCATGGAACGTTTTCGAAGCACGTTTACTCATATTGATAATTTGCATCCCCAGAGACGCTATTGCTACTGTAGAGCGTAGCATATAGGAAGGCCCGAATGAGTCCAACCGCCATCGAGCACAGAAATGGAACCTGTGTCCATCCACTTTATGGAAGATTTTGCGGAAGGATCTTGGTATGCGTGCTTACAAAATCCAACTCGTGCAAGAATTGAAGCCAAAACGATCATCAAGCAAGGCGTAGATTCGTCGAATGGGCCCAATCGAGATTGCCATTGTACCCGATTTTCAAAAGCGAATTTTGTTTAGCGATGAAGCGCACTTATGGTTGAATGGCTACGTCAACAAACAAAACTGTCGCATTTGTAGTGAAGCTAACCCTCAAGTGTATGGCAAAACACCGTTACATCCAGACTGTTTGGTACGCTTTATAGGCTGGTGGCATCATTAGTCCGTACTTCTTCAAAAACGATGATGGCCAGAACGCTACAGTCAATGGTGATCGGTATAGAGCCATGATTACTAATTTTTTTATTCCTGAATTGAACAGCAATGATTTCCAGGAGCTGTACTTCCAACAAGACTGCGCAACATGTCACACAGCTCGTGCCACAATCGATTTACTGAAACACACGGTTGGTGACCGCCTAATTTCACGTCTTGGACCTCTGAATTGGCCTCCAAGATCTTGTGATTTAACACCGCTAGACTACTTTCGGTGGGGCTATGTAAAGTCATTGGTCTATTCGGATAACAACATTTGGGTTTTATATATGGCCAATCAATCCTACCAAATTTCTTAAGGATCGGTGGACTATATCCTATAGCTGCCATATAACTGATTGATCGGAAATGCCATAACTTTGGTGCTTGTAAAGTTAGGAAGTTGGGATTTGGCCAATCAATCCGACCTACCTAACTTCATAAGGATCGGCCGTATATATCCTATAGCTGCCATATAACTGAACGATTGGAAATGCCATAACTTTGGTGTTTTTATAGTTAGGAAGTTAGGATTTTTTATGAGTATTAAGAATGCATCATATGAATAATTTTGGAGAATATAATTTACAGAGTATTTTGCAAAGGTGAATATTCTGCAAGGGTATACTAACTTCAGCTCCTCCCGAAGTTAGCTTTCCTTTCATGTTAAACATACACGCTTAAACTCGATAGTCGTTCCATAGAGTTTTACATATATGTGGTGGCTTCAAGGGTTTATAAACTTCAGCTTGCCAAAGTTTTCTTCATTCCTTTTTATACCCGTTACTCGTAGAGTAAAAGGGTATATTGTATTCGTGCAAAAGTATGTAACAGCTAGAAGGAAGCGTTTCCGACCCTATAAAGTATATATATTCTTGATCAGGGTCACTAGCCGAGTCGATATAGCCATGTCCGTCTGTCCGTCTGTCTGTCCGTCCGTATGAACGCTGAGATCTCGGAAACTATAAAAGCTAGAAGATTGACATTTTGCATGCAGATTCTAGGAGTTCCTACGCAGTTTGTTTCAAAAAGGTGCCACGCCCCCTTTAACGCCCACAATCGCTTATATACGATTTTAAAAATTTAAATATTTCGAAAAAGTAAAAATGCAGTTTTATTGTGTTTATCAATACCTATCGAAATGTAGAAGAAATTTTTCAAATCGGACCATTCGTTAAAAAGTTATGCGTGATCAAAGTTTCTATCTCCATCTCCCTCGCACTCCCTTTACCTGAGTAACGGGTATCTGATAGTCGGGGCACCCGACTATAGCGTTCTCTCTTGTTATGTTTGTGTTTAAATGTATTTTTGGTTTTTAATAGCGTTTAATATTTTTGGCGTCTATGTATTAAAGTCGATCATCAAACAATCGGATCATCATAGCAGATGAATAGCACACTATTTCGGTCCGCATGAAAGGTATAATAATCTATTGTTTTCTAAAAATTTCTGTTAGGAAATGACAGTACAATAAAAGGAACACAGAAACTAATAGGAAACAATGTATAAGCCCTTCGGTACTTTGGCCAAGCCTGTGTTGTAAACTGGTCCCAGTCTAGCTTCTTTTTTATAAAGCTTCCAGCGTTTGCGGTGTCTCCTTCCATGCGTTTCCGCTGTAAACCTCGAACAGGTGAAGTTAATTTTAAATCACCGGGTTAAGTTTTTGAGTCGCTTAGCTCAGCGCACTTTATGGTCATATCTCCGATCGAGTTGAAGAGTTCGATTTGTTTTAGAAAGATGATATAAATGAATCGTCAGCCTTAAGTTTCTTTTTTTTCCAGCCAGAGACATTATTCTACTTTATTCGGCATTGTAAAGCCGGCTAAGTTCTTCATCTTTTTTAGGAACTGTGATGGTTTAAAGCTGCCCAGTTGAACTTCCTGCTAGAGATTGTCAAACCTGCGTTGGTGGGAGCCCGAGTACTTCCGGATGTAACTTCCTTGGTGACCTCGTACTTGGTTGCTTGTGGCGGATTACGCATAATGTCGATGGCGTGGCGTTAGGTTTTGCCTGGAGCCAAGTTCCCGCCTTCGTCGTTCTTTTCTATTGCGGTCATACTGCTGGGTTTATTTGTTCGATACTTATTATTAAAGATTTATGTGGCCTAGTAGTAAGCAATTCCAATACCACCCATGTGTAGTATTATAATTTGAATACCCTTGCAGAGGGTATTATAATTATGGTCAAAATTGAGCAACGCAGTGAAGGAGATATCTCCGACTCCATAAAGTATATATATTCTTGATCAGGATCGCGTCCTAAGTTGATATAAGCATGTCCGTCTGTCCTTTTCTACGCGAACTAGTCTCTCAGTTTTAAAGATATCGAATTGAAATTTTGCACACACCCTTCGTTTCTTCCGGAAAATGGGATTTTTTATGAGTATTAAGAATGCATCATATGAATAATTTTGGAGAATATAATTTGCAGAATATTCTGCAAGGGTATATCAACTTCGGCTCCGCCCGAAGTTAGCTTTCCTTTCTTGTTTTATATAGTATTTGTAATTAAACACTTTTTTTTTAATTTGATAGTTAAGACTTCTCTGATCCTGTGAATTTTGTTGCCGCTGTTGTCCTCGCTCCTGAATCCTTGATGTTTTTTGTCGCTGATGATGCTTGCGTGTTTTTGCCGATGCAGTTCTCAATCTTGTAGTTGTAGTAGTCGTTGTATTGCTGAAGTCCTTGAAGTCCTGGAGTCCCTTATGCCGTTTTGGTGTTTTGCAGATGAATTAAGATTTTTTTGATGGGAGTCACTTTATGATTCTTTATTATTTGTATTTTTTTTATTATTAGGAGTCACTTTGTTATTTAATTTTTGTTGTTAAATTCGGGAGTCACTTTAATTTATTTTATTTCACCGTGAAAACTTTAAAAGTTTTTCGATGTCGGCCTCGAATACGCCTGATTTTATTAAATCACTTTTTCGATGTTTGAAAAGGCCTCGAAGTCGCCAAAAATATATAGGAACTACTGAAAATCCACAAAGGAGGGACTCCCTTAAGGCCTATATGTTTATCGCTTGGATAACCATCACACGGACTTTGAAAATACATTTTTAACACATTATATAACACATTGATCCTGCTTATTAAATTTTAATTTTTGGACACATGGGTTGATTTAATTTTTACATTGTAAGGTCAAAACAACTTTTCCTTTATTTTATGGCACTAAAACAATTTTAGCCATCAAATTAATCATTATACCATTAAGAGTATAGAGGCAAATGGGATCAATAAAAAAAGTGGCTAAATGGATAAAGTTTTAACAAAATAGTTAATTAAAACCCAAGTATGCCAATAATGTAGTTTAGGGAAAATCCACAAAGAAGGGACTCCCTTAAGGCCTATATGTTTATCGCTTGGATCACCATCACACAGACTTTGAAAATACATTTGTAACACATTAAAGAACATCACGACCTACAGCATCAAAAACTCAATGGAGTTTAAAGAAAAATTAACATGTTGCATTTCAAGTTGGAACTGGCTGGAAAGAAATTGGCAGCAACCACCACGAACAACAGCCACCAAGAAAAGTAAACTTCTCTCGGTGACTCCGTTCATCCGACAGGGCCCTTCACCACGCGGCATCTCTATCCTTGCGATCCGCAGTGGCCAGAGCAAGGCGTGGCATAGACGAAACGGGATTAAGTTCTTCTTGGCCGAGATTTGTTTTGACTTTATCTTGCCGAAATCCCTGCGTGGCATACTGGCCGTCGTCTACGTTGGCGTCCCAAAATTTGATTTTAAGTGATTTTTGTACGTATGTACCTAAAATACTTTCTGTATTTATTTATTATGTTCCCGTCCCTTATTGTCCTTTTGGAGCTCCAGTAGGATAGTTATTAGAATGGTTATAAAAATGGCAGCCTGTTAAGCCGCATCGAGCTCAAATTGAACATTTCTTCGAGGACAAATTTCCTGCCTTTAAAACGGCCTTGTAGCTACCGCAGTCCAGGCCCAGGTAGCTGTTTTGCCTGCTCTGCAAACAAATAGTTTGAAAAAGTTATAATGGTTAAATAATGTTCTTGAATATCTTTTCTATTATAATAAATTTACGATCCTTACGCTTTCCTGGCCACTCAAAGCTATGGATTGGCCAGCGTCCCGGAATTTTGCAACTGCGTGGGCCAAATGGATAAAGTTTTAACAAAATAGTTAATTAAAACCCAAGTGTGCCAATAATTTAGTTCAGGGAAATTTGTTCCATTTTTTTTTTTTTTATTTTTATTAAATTATTTATAAAAGATAAGTTAATGGAGTCACTTGTATTTAACACTAAATTAATGATTATATCTAAATATATTTTTCTTCATTAAAATATCAGCATATTAGGTAAAAAAAAATAGCCTTTAAGTTCAACAAGCTTGCTGTGCCAACAATTAAGTTCGACACTTTATATATATTCTTGATCAGCTTCACCAGGAGTGTCGATCTAGCCATGTCCGTCTGTCCGTTTTTACGCAAACTAGTCCCTTAGTTTTAAAGCTAACTGCTTGAAACTTCCCAAAAGTTGACCGGACGACCATATCATATAGCTCCCATAGGAACAATCGAAAAAAATTTAAGAAAGTATTACTTTGTTCTTTTTAATTTTTTTTAAAAAAGTATAACTTTGTCCTTCTTAATTTTTTTGTTTTTCCTTGGGATTTGGTAATATTTAAATACTATGAAATTACGTTTTTATTTATATTAAAATCGGACATCAATAGGCCAAAAATTAAAAAAAAGAACAACAAAAAATTTATTTTGCTGTTTATTAAAATATTCCTTTGAGATACAGTACTTATTTACTATATCAGACATAACTACATTGTATACCCTTGCAGAGGGTATTATAATTTTTGTCAAAAGTGTGCAACGCAGTGAAGGAGACATCTCCGACCCGATAAAGGATCGCCTCCTGAGTTGATATAGCCATGTCCGTGGGTTTTATATTTGGCCAATCAATCCGACCTACCAAACTTCATAAGGATCGGGCGACTATATCCTATAGCTGCCATATAACTGAACGATTGGAAATGCCATAACTTTAGTGTTTTTAAAGTTAGGAAGTTGGGACTTTTTATGAGTATTAAGAATGCATCCTATGAATAATTTTAAAAAATATAATTTACAGAATATTCTGCAAGGGTATGTCAACTTCGGCTACGCCCAAAGTTAGCTTCCCTTTCTTGGTTTCCTTCAAAAGAAAAATAAATGAAAAAATGTTAAAGATGTTTTTTAATAACATCAGAAACAAAAGGTTTCGTCCAAATTGAATAAAATGATTTAAAAAGAATATAATTTTTGTAGTTTCAAGATTAAGATTTTCTTTGGTCATCAGCTGATTTTTACTTGGCAAAGACATTGAGAGCAACCAAAATTAACACACCGTATATTGGTCATTACATTTATTGTTATGCTCAGCATAAAATCGAGGACAATTGTATTTATGTCCTTTTCTCGTATTCATGCTGATTTGTATTGTATTGTGTTTTGATTGATGTTAAAGACATTTGAATAGTACAGTGTCTTTAGAAATTTTAATTTAAATTAAATCTACATTTATTACATTTTAATTCATTTTATAAAACTTTCTTTACAGAAACTCGCCACAAAAAGAAATTTTTGTAGATTTCATGGGTGCACAAATTAAAACTCTGTCGTTTTTGGCGTACATTGTTCGAATTTTTCAGGTAATTTTTATCAATATAATACATTTTTTATATGTAACTATAAACTATAAAACTAATTAATATCTATGACTTTTCATCAATTTTATTTTCATTGAATTCTATTTTGTGGTCCTGGTCAATAGAGCCATTTTAGATATCAAATAATTTAAATGCAATCCCCCAGCGGCTTCCCTTCCCGAGAGTATTTTGTTTAGATGTGAAATGCAGAAATGGTGACTACTCCCATTATATAAAGTATTTATATTCTTGATCAGAGTTTCCAGGAAAGTTGATTTACATAAAAATGTTTGCCTTATATCTGGAACTCTGACCTTTAGCTCGTTACATCTATAAAAATCGATTTGATTATTAAAATTATTTTAGTTTCAGACTATGTTTTTGTCATTCCATAAAATACATGGAGAACTGAGGTTCACCAAACTCTATTGTTTTAATAGAATTAAATTTAATAAACCATTATGTTAAACGCTTAATGTTTTTATTTTGGCGTAAGGTAGGGTTTTGGGATTTCACAATTAAAAACATGAAAGGAAAGCTAACTTCGGGCGGAGCCGATGTTGATATACCCTTTAAAAATACTTTCTACAAAAATAATCCCCATAGAAAATCAAACTTCCTAACTTAACATAACTTTGGAGTTTTTAAAGTTAGGAAGTTGGGATTTTTTATGATAATTAAGATTACATCATATGAATAGTTTAAAAGAATATAATTTACAGAATATTCTGCAAGGGTACAGGGTTGCCCATATTCGACGGACCCATCTGACGACGCCATAACTTTTGACAGAGATGCCAGATCGCTTAATGACATACCGCGTTTGAAGCGTCAGTCCAAGCAGATTTTTACCATGGAACAATACACGCCACGCGAGCGCTCTGAAATAGTTGAAATTTACATTCAACAGAACAAGTCAATTGTGAAAACTCAACGTGCTTTTAAAAAATTAAAAAATGTGAAAAGTGCGCCTTCTAAGAACACCATTAAGCGTTTATACGAAAAATTTACGACTGGTGAGGCTCTTTCTAATCCGAAGAGGCCAAATAAAAGTCGACCAAGGCGATCGGACGAGAATATCGCTGCCGTACGAGCCAGTGTTGAGAGGTCCCCAAGAACATCCCAAAAACGCCGTTCTCAGCAGTTGGGCATGGCTCGGTCCACTTTTTGTGATGCCAATTATTCGTCGAAAGCGTATGAGGCAGTTCTGGTTTCAACAAGACGGCGCTCCACCGCACACAAGTCGCATAACAATCGATTTTCTGAAGAAATTGTTTCCGGGCCGTTTGATGTCGAAAAGTGGTGATTTGGACTGGCCACCGCGTTCGCCCGATTTGACGCCGCCTGACTTCTTCTTGTGGGGATATTTGAAGTCAAAGGTTTACGTTAACAAGCCAAGGACCCTAGAAGAGCTCAAGGACAACATTCGTGAAGAAATAGCCGCTATTCCGGCCGAAATGTTGGCGAAAACGATGGAAAATGCTGCAAAAAGGGCACAATACGCCATCAACGCCAGAGGCGGCCATTTGAAAGATATCATATTCAAAAATTGATGTAAACAAATCTACTTGGAACAAATTAAATTATTAAGATTGCCAACCGCCAAATTTTTATTTTTTTCTTTGATTTTTAAAAAAAAAACATGGGTCCGTCGAATATGGGCAACCCTGTATATCAACTTCGGCTCCGCCCGAAGCTAGCTTTTCTTTCTTGTTAAATATTATTTTTAATTGCAAAATTAACTACTTTAATTTCTCATATTTATATTTTAGGAAGTGGTGATTACCAGCTCATTATCTGTAACAAGTGGTATGCTCAACCTGATGAGAAATTGTCCCAAGGAAGCAGCTCATCTCCGGAAAGAACTTTTAATTGCGGCTCGTCATATATTTGCTACAGACCTACGTCAAAGTAAGTTTTTAATCATAAATTTCATGATATTATACGATTACATACTACGTTTATAATTACATAATTATTAAGTACACAATCGATCTTAGCAAAGCGTTTGTCCAATACCTTAGAGGTAATTGACAAAGGATCAACATGTCTGATAACTTTGAAAACAAAAAGTCACTTAATTCGACCAGCTACATTTCTGATATAGCCCGCAACGCTATGAAGGGAAGAGATCGAAGCAGATATCGATCGGATTTCCGCAATATACATCCATTGTATTGCCTATGAGGCCATGTCTCAGATTAACCCTATGGCCTTCAGATGAATATAAAGACCGGTAGTTGTTCTGTAGTTTCGCACCAGCTCGTGTATATTAAGGTTCAAGCCGAGCTTCCAATCAAGGATTACCAATCAAGGAATCCCCATAGAAAATCATAACTTCCTAACTTAACAAACACCAAAGTTATGGCATTTCCAATATATACTGCGTGCAAAGGAAAGAAGGGTGTGTGCAACGTTTCAATTCGATATCTTTATAACTGAGAGACTAGTTCGCGTAGAAACAGACAGACGGACAGACAGACGGACATGCTTGTATCAACTCAAAAGGCGATCCTGATCAAGAAGCATTTTTATACCCTTGCAGAGGGTATTATAATTTTGGTCAAAAGTGTACAACGCAGTGAAGGAGACATCTCCGACCCTATAAAGTATATATATTCTTGATCAGGATCACCTCCTGAGTTGATATAGCCTTGTCCGTCTGCCCGTCTGTCTGTTTGGATCGGCCGACTATATCCTATAGCTGTCATATTACTGAACAATTGGAAATGCTATAACTTTGGTGTTTTTAAAGTTAGGAAGTTGGGATTTTTTATGAGTATTAAGAATGCATCATATGAATAATTTACAGAGTATTCTACAAGGGTATATCAACTTCGGCTCCGCCCGAAGTTAGCTTTTCTTTCTTGTTTTATCTAACTTTATAATGGTTTTATATAACTCAATGATTTTTTTTTGATTCACTTAGTGCTAATACAAACTTAAAAATAATGAAATCAACATTTTTTATACCCTTGCAGAGGGTATTATAATTTTGGTCAAAAGTGTGCAACGCAGTGAAGGAGACATCTCCGACCCTATAAAGTATATATATTCTTGATCAGGATCACCTCCTGAGTTGATATAGCCAAGTCCGTCTGTCCGTCTGTCTGTTTCTACGCAAACTAGTCTCTCAGTTTTAAAGCTATCGAATTGAAACTTTGCACACACCCTTCATTCCTTTGCACGCAGTATATATGTCGGAACGGCCGGGATCGGCCGTCTATATCCTATAACTGCCATATAACTGATTGATCGGAAATGCCATAACTTTGGTGTTTGTAAAGTTAGGAAGTTGGGATTTTCTATGGCTTTTATATTTGGCCAATCAATCCGACCCACAAAATTTCATAAGGATCGGCTATCGGCTACAGCTGCCATATAACTGAACGATTGGAAATGCCATACCTTTGGTGTTTGTTATGTTAGGAACTTGGGATTTTTTATGAGTATTAAGAATGCATCATTTTAATAATTTTAGAGAATATAATTTACAGAGTATTCTGCAAGGGTATATCAACTTCGGCTCCGCCCGAAGTTAGCTTTCCTTTCTTGTTTCATATGAACTTATAAATTTATAAACTAAAGTGAATTTCATGTTGTGTCATAAGTATTTTGACAAGTACATTTTAATATTAATAAGAGAGCCTAAGCTCAAAAAAAGTAAGGGAAACAAATGAATTTAGTAAAATATATAATTTCCTTTAGATTCTATAACTTTTTGCAGGCGTCGTGGAACAGAATCGATCAAACTTTGGAGAATCTCTGGAGATATCTCTTACCAAAGGGAAGTGATCTCAGAAATTGCCTCCTCTCTGGTCTTGTTTAACGATACTGTTCTTTTGCGTTTAATAAGAGACCAGACGTTTTCAATAATATTTAGCTCTGGACTTTGAGGGCCAATCCAAGGTTCAAAAATATTGTTATCATCTTGGCTTCGTGACATGGGGCGTTATCCTGTTGCAGGATATCCCAATAAGCCGGTCTCCAGAATTAAAGGCGTTTTCGTTTAGAACCTACAAATATTTGTGTTGGTTCATTGAGCCAGTGACAGGAACAAAGTCACCCAGTCCGTTATAGGCCACACATCCCCAGAACATTACAGAGCCTCCACCGTGGCTCACCTTTTGGCAAACGGGCCCCCTTTTTTGCCTTTGTACCTTTGGTAATCTTACATAAAATGTATTTTTTGATGAATTATATTCAAAGGAGCTTTCATCTGCCCATAAAACGCTTCTACACAATTCCTTTGGCTTATTGATATATTTTTTTCCAAAGGACAGTCTTTTAAGCTTGTTTGCTTTTGATATGTATGGCACGTCCTTCGCTTTGTAGGTCTTAAAATCACTCTCTTTTAGTCGCCGACGGACTGTGCGCTCACTAATTGGGGTCTTCGCTGTTAAATTAAATTGATCGGCAGCAGACTGAAGCTTCAGAAAAACAAATTTTTTTTTAATTCCCGTATAAGGACTCGGTCTTCACTGGGTTGTGTTTGGCGCTTGGCACCTGATCTTCTTAAATTACCCAAGTCGTTATGCTTTTCAAACTTCTTAATTTGGTAGTGCACTATCTGACGCGACACGTCAAACTCCTTGGCAATGTCTTTGACTGCAATTCCAGCCTTAAACTTCGCTACCATTGAAGATCTGGTAACCAAACTTAACTCAGCCGTTTTACCTATGTTATTTAATATTATTTAATACTTTTGTATTTTAATAATAACATAATTTTGATAAAGGCTAAGCACAAAAGCTGTTTGATTCTCGCGTGCTCAAAAATGTGAAAATATATCCATAAAGATGCTGGCAAAATACTTATGCCATTCAAAAACCCGTTGTCTGCATGCATTCTTATCAGCAAAAAGAGAATGCAAAGGGTAAACGAAACAAAATTGGAAATGCACATAGTTAAAAATATATTGTTTGCTTTGCACTTACGTTTAAAACCGTTATTTGACGATTTTAAGTAACGCTAAGTTCAATAGTCAAAAAGAGGTTTCGTCAAAATAATTATGCCGACTAGTGTATATACTTTATAGGGTCGGAGATGTCTCCTTCACTGCGTTGCACACTTTTGACCAAAATTATAATACCCTCTGCATAGGTATAAACAATTAAATTTTGTGTAATTAGATATAAAACAAGAAAGGAAAGCTAGTGCTGAAGTTGATGTACTCTTACAGAGTATTCTCTAAATTATATTCTCCAAAATTATTCATATGATGCATTCTTAATACTCAAAAAAAATACCAACTTCTTAACATAAAAAACACCAAAGACGGACATGCTTATATCAACTCAGGAAGAGAATATATAACATTACATTTTTCTACGGAAGCTATAAGATACAGACGTCACATCGGCAAGCGCTTATCAAGCCCTGATAAAGGTATGCATAAACAAAAAAGAAAAGCTAACTTCGGGCGGAGCCGAAATTGATATACCCTTGCAGAATATTCTGTAAATTATATTCTCCAAAACTGTTCATATGATGCATTCTTAATACTAATAAAAAATAACAACTTCCTAACTTTAAAAACACCAAAGTTATGGCATTGCCAATCGTTCAGTTATATGGCAGCTATTGGATATAGTCGGCCGATCCTTATGAAATTTGGTAGGTCGGACTGATTGGCCAAAAATAAAACACATGGAAAATCCAAACTTCCTAACTTTACAAACACCAAAGTTATGGCATTTCCGATTAATCAGTTATATGGCAGCTATAGGATATAGTCGGCCGACCCTGGTCGTTCCCACTTATATACTGCGTGCAAAGGAAAGAAGGGTGTGTGCAAAGTTTCAATTCGATATCTTTAAAACTAAGAGACTAGTTCGCGTAGAAACAGACAGACGGACAGACGGACATGCTTATCTCAACTCAGGAGGTGATCTTGATCAATTACATATATACTTTATAGGGTCGGAGATGTGTCCTTCACTGCGTTGCACACTTTTGACCAAAATTATAATGCCCTCTGCAAGGGTATAAAAAATAAGATTTGGAAAGATTCATGACAATAGGCCTTACAATGCGCGATTGTTCCTATGGGAGCTATAGGATATAAACGTCCGATCGGGAACACATGTTTTAAGGCGACATTCGAAAAATGGATTTAATATATTTATACTACTGTATGCTGTATATATATATATTCTTCTAGACCTATTCTTCTGGACCTATGCTTAGCCATTGGCGATAGACGAAGTCCCAAGAGCGAATGAAAACTTTATTGGCTCATGCTGTCGTTTTACAGCTAGAAAATTTGTTCTGAAGGAACAACGTCCTTTAGCCCAACACAGGCAAGGGGCCAGCCGTTGGACAGGTCGCCGGTATACGTCTTCCTGCGTCCGCACGTCCGTCACCCGAACCTTCTTATCGGCGCCGGCGTGGCCCACTACCACTCGCCCGATCCTTCACTGCTGGGGTGGAAGGTTGTTCTCGTGGATTCTTCCCACATCGATTTTTGGCTCCTCCTTGTGCCACTTTGTCCTCTGCTGCAGGCTTAAGATGTACTCCCGGGACCATCGCTGCCAAAACCTGTGTTCGAGCGAGAAGACACCTCTCCACCGACGCAAGCAGGTCAGGTTGATGAGCTCCGGGACTGCTTCCGACCGTGGGGCCAACAGGGGCAGATCTCCAGGGGTCAGGGCTTCGCCGTCGTTTGGGTTACTGCTGAGGGTTCCTAGAGGTCTGGAGTTCAGCACGGCCTCCACGCTGGTGAGAAGAGTTCCTCCGCGGGCAAGAGGAGGACTAATATCGTCACTGAATTCATGAAATGGGATAACTTCAACAATTTTCTCAAAAGCGAAATTCAGTTCTCTTGGCAAAATACTTTTTCAAAGGTCTTCGATCCTTCTCTGCACCTTTAAATAAAGCGGAAAAACAATACGAAAGCTCTTAGAAGCATCAGGTGCAAAGAAAAGTTTTCTATTTTCTGAAGCAGATAATGTGGCTCTGGGTTGACTACGAGAGCTAATGCCGATTTGCGTAATTCCATGGAAACTACTTCGGCCGGCAGTTCGAAATGTCGATTTACAGGCCAATTAATTTCTGAGTCCAGCAAGAATAGAGGCCCGCCGGACAAGATGGACGTTGTAAACTCCTCAACGGCACATCCATGGGACTCAATGTCTGCTGGGTTAACTTTCGTGGGAACGTTTTTCCAAAGACACGTTGAAGGGAGCTACTTTCGATTTGGCGGTCAATAAAGACACTTTTAAACCTTTAGCAGTTTAAGTACGAACGTAGATCCACGCTCCATACGCTCGGATGGAAGAGTCAGCGAAACCATTTGAATTTGAATGGGGACTTGTGGATCTGTGTGCACGAATCGCGATACGACATAAATACTAACTCAATAGAAAGAATAGGAACTGCAATAGGAAAGTTTCAAGCAGATAGCTTTAAAACTGAGAGACTAGTTTGCGTAGAAACGGACGGACGGACGGACAGATGGACAGACGGACAGACTGACGGACAGACTGACGGACAGACTGGCGGACGGACTGGCGGACGGACATGGCTAGATCGACTCTCCTGGTGATACTGACCAGGAATATGTATGGTTTATAGGGTCGGTAATGTCTCCTTCACTATGTTGCAAACTTTTGACTTTTGAAATTATAATACCTTCTGCAAGGGTTTAAAAATCAATAAAGAAACCGTAATGTTATTACCAAATAACTTAATTTATTTAGTTGATTAATTTCAAACTTCAAATCAAGCTTGACGACTTTCGTCAGTTTATCAAAAATGATTTTAAAAGCAAATTTTTAGCTGAAGGCTAAGTTGCGGAGCAGCGGACTGACAGATTATATAAAGAATTTGTGAATAAACTCCTCAGGTATTTTGAACGGAACTGATATCCTGAGTAAAGTTGGCTTTCCCAGCAGTGTCGAGTGCAACATTTATTTTTCAAAAAACACAATAATGATGCCTAATAGTTTTCTGTAGACAGGACCGGCCATACCAATTGGATCCCTTGCTCTATCAAATCTTTCGAAATAATGGAACTTGGCTTCGGAACTGTACTGATTTTTATTGTTGAATGGTTAGAAAATGAGTAAAATAAATAAAAACAATTTTCCACGGTGTAAGGGAAGGCTTTTTAGGTTTTAGGCTTTTTGTTTACCCAACTTAGAGTTGTTGTTCCGATCAACTTTAAACTAGGAAATATGAAAAACAAACGATTTTTATTTGGATTCTTATGTCTATTTTACAACAAATGCAACCCCCCATTTACATTTTATTGATTAAAACGTAAAGAAGAAGATAAAAATAAGTGACTAGACAGATAATCCCAAAAACTCAGCTAAATTGTATATTGTAAGTGACAAGAATAAGTAGACTTGTTTTATTAAACTCTTCTTATTGGCTTAGTGGGCAAAAATAATATATTATATATATTATTTCACACATACCAAAATATGATTTGCAAAGTTTTTTTCCAAATTAAACCCAAACGCGATATTCTGTTAATAACGCCTGTTGGGACAAGCAGCAGCCGCCACCTAATTTATAGATAAAGCTCAAACAAAGCTTTCGTACTACATACTAATTGCTTATGTCGCAAGCCGACTCTCTCTCTCTCTGTCTCTCTCGGCCGCTCGACTTCAGCGCTTATCGGCAGCATCGTCAGATAGAGAGCTTTATCTGCGCTAATTATCTAAAGCGGGATCACTCTCTCATGTACATTCATTGCGCGCGCCATTATTGCCAATATTATCCGCAACAATAAAAATTCTTATTATAACGTTTAACTAATTATATCGGCGTTATTATTTCGAGTTTGAAGGATAGTCGTTGAAAAATCTCAATGACTGAACATTGGTGACCCCGACGTGATATTTTGAAACAATTATTAATTATTATTATATACACTACAGTGCATATCATTGTTTAAAATAAATAAACATACATATAAAGATTCATAACCAAAAATAGTTATAAAGTGCATGCCGGTCGTCAATTGCCATCAGGCCCGTTATTTAGTGCACCTGCTACCTACGTATACATACATGCATACATACATTCCGTTTTTGAGTGCATTCGCCGGCGCACAAACCGTTATACAAACATACAGCCGCTAATTCGGGTACGGTTCTTGTGTGCACAGTGGGACAGATTGCGTTCGCCAAGGTCAAATACGAAATATTATTATATAATATTATTAAACAATTTGTAATATTAAATTTGGCTTCAGCTTAGCGGCCGTGCACAGTGGGACAGGTTGTATTCGTCGCGAGCAAATTAAAACTATTATTAAATATTACAAAAAAATAATAAAATAATACGAAAATACAAATAAATAAAAATAATAATACTAATTTCGCTGCAGTTTAGCTTTGTTAAATTGGTCGTAATTTGAGACTAGTGGCGATGGATGCCAGCGCGGCAGACGCAGGTTCACCCACTCTACCTCGGAGTGCTATTTTGAAATGCAAGGCCAATGCTCTCCTCCAGGATTTGAAGAGGATACAAGGAGCCCTTCACCCAATTTCAAGCGTGGAGGACGCCATGCTCCACGTGCGTCATGGCCAGTTAGTCTCAGTGTACGATGACTTCAAGGCCATCCACGGGAATCTTGAAGAATTAGACATTTCGGAGATCTGCAGCGACTTGCGATGGACCGTGTCGGAGCTCGTCGCGACGATGCACGCTGAAATAGAGCACGAAACCTTGCGACGCTCTGCTCAAATGGCTGCCCACTCAACTCTCACCAACGGGATCTCCTCTATGCCAGACCCAGGGCTCAGTCGCAGCTTTCAAGCTCTGCCGCCTATTCCCTACCTTCAGTGGAGGATATTCCGAGTGGTCTGAGTTCCAATCTATCTTCTCAACTATGGTAGGCGGAAATCCACATATAAGCAAGGTGGAAAAGCTGCAGAGGCTACGATCCTGTCTTCGCGACTCAGCGTTAGAAGCAGTTCGGTCCTTGGAAACTTCCGAGGAAAATTATGACGTTGCATTGGGTCTTTTGGAAAACGATTTAGTAACCGTCGTTTAATATTTCAGGCTCATGTGAACGAGATTCTAGGCCTCTGTGTCGTGGAAGGTGGCTCAGTGGCAGGTCTACGAGGATTCTCAGATAAGTTCAATGCCCATATGCGGGCCTTGAAGAATTTGGGAACGACGATTGGACCCAGCTACCCAGGCGAAGTGGGAGGAAGGCCAGACTGCCATCAATTCAGACCTTATTCCTACGTGGGACTCGATGGCGGAATTCCTGGAGCAGCGATGCAGGACTCTCGAGGCTGTGGATGTGGCCATGGCCGCATACGCGCCAGGCACTCAGGTGGGAAGACGTAGAGTTGCTAATAACAGTAGATCCGCCTTCATTATTACTAATGCGCCTCCCGCTATTATGCGGTGGGAGGTCCTATGAGGTGCCTGCGTGTCCAAGGTTTCTGCTGTTGTCCCCTGAGAGCCGCCTAGGCGAGGCTAGGCGACTTGGTCTTTGTCGAAAATGTCTCAGAACCGGCCATCACCTGCGAGACTGCGTCGCTAATAATTGCCACAGCTGTGGGAGACGGCATCACAGTTTGCTGCATTTTCTGGACTCGCAGTCTTCTAGCGGCCATCTGCCAGTTGCTTTACCCATTTCCTCCTCATCCGAGGGTTCTGAACCTCTAGCCTCATCGCCATCCACAGTCAATGCCTTAATTGCCCAAGGTCGTAGCGGCGATATAGCTTTGCTTGCAACAGCGATTCTGGATCTCAAGTACACATGATTACGTCTCGATTGGCTAATCAGCTGCAGTTGCGTAAATGCAAATCATTCATGTCCGTGTCTGGAATTGGCGATACCGGCTATGCGACGGACGGATTCTCTGTTGATGTGCTCCTACGTTCTCACTGTTCAGAATACTCGTCTGTTATTAGTGCAGTCGTCGCTGGCAACATTACGGATCTCCAGCCTAGTTTCTGCTTAGATATCTCCAATTGGAATATACCATGCAATCTTAATCTCGCTGATCCAGAATTCTTTCGACCACAGCGTATCGATTTGCTCATCGGAGCCAGCCTCTTTTATGAATTGCTGTGTGTTGGACAAGTTCAGCTCTCAGCTGGCCTACCGTTGCTGCAGAAAACCCGACTTGGATGGGTTGTGTGTGGAGCTGTTCACCTGTCGAGAGAAGGTCACTCGTAGCCACAGCCTGCAAGGATGTCACGAAGAGCCCAAGCCTGCCGGATGAACGTTTAGATTGTCTGCTCCGCCAGTTCTGGGAAATAGAGGACTGCTCCGAACCAATAGTGACGAAGCAGCATTTTGTGCAACACTCTACTCGGCTCAAGTCAGGCGCTTATGCTGTGAGGCTGCCGTTGAAATGCAGTTCTGATTTGCTGGGAAAATCGTATCCCCAAGCCGTGCGTCGATTTCTCTCTCTAGAAAGGAAGCTCAGTCGTCACCCTCAATTGAAGAATCAGTATGCTGCGTTTTTAAAAGAGTATTAGGAGTTGGGCCATATGTCTGCAGTTCCTGCTAATGCGAGCCTCACTCCTCAGTACTTCCTACCTCACCACTGTGTTTTGAAAGAGGACAGTTCAACAACCAAGCTCAGGGTTGTTTTTGATGGATCTGCTGCTACCACTTCTGGGTATTCGTTGAATGACGTGTTGATGTCCGGCCCAGTTATACAGCCAAAGTTGCTTCACATCCTGTTAAGGTTCCGTTACCATCGGGTGGCCATTACAGGAGATATCTGCAAAATGTACCGATGTGTCAGAGTTTTCCCTGAGGACAGCCATTTGCAGTGTATCCTTTGGCGGGATTCCACCCAGGACGAGTTGCAGGTTTTTAAACTTGACACTGTAACTTATAGAACAAAACCAGCGTCATTTTTGTCAGTGCGAGCAATGCATCAATTGGCCGAGGATGAGCAGTCGATGTTTCCAAAGGGGGCCGAGATTCTGCGACCCGACTTTTACGTGGACGATTTAATTTCTGGAAGTGCTTCTGTGGCTGAAGCTGTCAACATCATGCAGCAAACATCAGGGATCCTTGCCAAGGGTCAATTTCGCTTGAGAAAGTGGTGCTCCAACGTAGCTGCGGTGTTGTCTGATGTGCCGGAAGAGGATCGGGAGTCGTTTCTGAGATTTGATGACGGCAGCAACTTTACGAAAACTCTGGGCCTCGCTTGGGATCCTGCTACTGATCGCTTGCTATTTTCATTTGAGAGTCAACCTTAAATCCAACTAGGCGCATCGTCCTTTCCTCAATCGCCCGGTTGTATGATCCTTTAGGACTTGTCGGGCCAGTCATCACAAGGTCAAAGATCTTTCTTCAGAAGCTGTGCCGTGAGAAGTTGTCTTGGGATGAGAGTCTTCCTCAGGCTCTTCACCAAAAATTTTTGTATTTTCGCTATGCTGAGCCGATTCAGTGTCACTTCATCACCGACCGATTGGATTCATGATTTGACGCATGCCGGCTTTCTCGAACTCTCGAGTGGCGCCGCTAAAGACTGTTACGGTGCCGAAACTGGAACTATCAGGAGCAGAATTGCTGGCGCGGCTTATGTCAGAAGTAGCTAATCTGAAGATGTACGGTGGGAAGCATTATTGTTGGTGCGATTCTGCAGTGGCGCTGTCCTGGATTCGAGAGGAGCCTGCCCGGTTTGCCAATCGAGTTGCGACGATCCAGGAGTTAACCAGAACGATGGAGTGGCGCTATGTTCCCACGTCCTTGAATCCGGCGGACATCCTGTCCCGTGGTGCTCTTCCTAATGAGTTGATCGTTGATGAGCTGTGGGCACATGGTCCTCCGTTTCTTCTTGGCCCTCAAGATGAGTGGCCTGTTGCGGTCCCAGCTGAGAGGCCGACCCTGGAACTGCGCGCAAAGGTTTTGCTCATTCAGTCGCCGTATGTGGACATAATAGCTGCCTCCAAGTACGCTAATTCCTTCTCATCTCTGCAGCGGGTATTTGCTTATGTGCACAAGTTTTGTCATCGAATACGCCACAAGGGAATCACCGCAGGAAATATCAAGTCTGGAACTCAACTTTTATTGCGGTTGGTACAGCGGGTGCATTTTTGGGATGATATAAGGTCGCTTCAGAATGGCAAAGAGATATCGTCGTCCAGCGTACTTGCCACATCTTCACCCTTCTTGGATAAGTTCGGTCTACTGCGTGTAGATGGTCGCCTGAAGAATTCGCCGTTGGATTTTGATAGACGTCATCCAATTATACTCCCTAGAAGCCACCCAGTCACTCTTGCTATAATTGTTGATTTCCATGAGTGAAATTTACACACGGGACCTCGTGCTCTTTTGGCTATGATTCTATCCCAATATTGGCCAATTGGGGGGAGGAAAACGGTGACGAAGGCGTTGCACAAATGCATCCGATGCTTCCGGTCCAAGCCTCGCCTGCTGGAGCACATTATGGCTGATCTCCCGGAACAAAGAGTCAACGGTTGCCAAGTCTTTGGAGTCACTGGCGTGGATTTTTGTGGGCCATTCCATTACAAGCCAGAAGTTCGTAATAAGGCTCCGGTAAAATGCTACGTGAGCGTCTTCATTTGTTTTCCTACAAAGGCCGTCCACTTGGAGCTCGTAAAGGATCTATCCACTACTGCGTTCTTGCAGGCACTAAAACGGTTTATATGCACCCGCCGAAAGCCACAACACATTTGGTCGGACAACGCTACAAATTTTGTTGGAGCCAGAAACGAGCTAAGTGAGCTGCGGCGTCTCTTTATCAGCGACGAGCATCAGCGGACACTTCTGGAGTTTTGTGCGATTGAGTCCATCGAATGGCATTTTATTCCTCCTCGATCTCCGCATTTCGGCGGACTCTGGGAAGCGGCAGTCAAAACTGCCAAGCATCAATTCTTGGATTTGAGGAGCTGCGAACTCTGCTTTGCCACATTGGTGCTGTCATAAATTCACGACCATTATTGCCTCTTTCAGAAGATCCTGCAGACCTCGATGTTCTAACGCCAGCACATTTTTTAACTGGAGGTACGCCATCTAGTTTAATCGAACCTGATGTTACAAAGCTAAACTTCAATCGTCTGGACAGTTGGCAACGTGTGTCCTTTCTGCAGCAGTCTTTCTGGTCCCGATGGAAAGAGGAACGCTCCAAATGGCGTACCTCCAGCCCTGCTTTGGCAGTCAACGATGTGGTGCTGGTCAAGGACGAGAACCTACCCCCGATGAAGTGGCCGCTCGCGAGAATCATGGAACTGGTATCTGGTAGGGACGGAGTGGCTCGAGTGGCGGTGATCAGAACTTCATCTGGAACCACCAAGCGCGCAGTATATAAGCTGTGCCTTTTGCCCCTTAAGGACGAAGTGGGAAGCCAGGCCCAACTGGGGGGAGAATGTCGGGACAAGCAGCAGCCGCCACCTAATTTATAGATAAAGCTCAAACAAAGCTTTCGTATTACATACTAATTGCTTATGTTCTCGCCTTCGTTGGTCGCAAGCCGACTCTCTCTCTCTCTCTCGGCCGCTCGACTTCAGCGCTTATCGGCAGCATCGTCAGATAGAGAGCTTTGTCTGCGCTAATTATCTAAAGCGGGATCACTCTCTCATGTACATTCATTGCGCGCGCTCAATATATTGGCATATATTTTCTGTATCCTCCAATATTATCCGCAACAATTAAAATTCTTATTATAACGTTTAACTAATTATATCGGCGTTATTATTTCGAGTTTAAAGGATAGTCGTTGAAAAATCTCAATGACTGAACAACGCCTGTTTAAAACAGTTGACTTAATTTTTACTATATTATTTTAATTATTTCTTTTTTTAGAATTCATTCCGTCAATTGATAACCTATTTGATGAAGACTTGCTTATTGGAAAAGGGATCACGTTGGATTCGATTCGACCTTTGGCATATTCAACACTAGCAGATCTTGCTCACCATGTTCGCCAAAGCCTTAGTTTAGACGTATTAATAAAAGCAGTAAATCTTTTTTCAAAAAATGTTCATGATGAAACACTTGCTGTAGGAATACAAACCATGTCTTGCAAGCTTTTGTTGAACCTAGTTGATTGCTTACGACATCACAGTGAAATAGAGCCTCAAAAATCTAGAGCTGTTCTTTCAAAACTTTTAAAAGTTTTTGTAAAAAAATTTGAAACTATTGCCAAAATTCAACTTCCATTAATAATTCATAAATGGTAAGTACAACTCAGGCTTGTAAAATGACACATCATGGTTTAAATGAAATCACACATTCTATTAAGTTCACAAGATAATTTGCTTACTTATTGATGTACGTTGATTTATTAAAAGCATCACAAATAATACGAAAGAAAGCCAACTTCGGCAAGCCGAAGTTTTTATACCCTTGCAGTTATTACGACATTTCGATTTCGATATTACTGAAAACAATAAAGCTATATCGATTTTGCGTTGCATTTTGTCATCGTTTTTATGGATGCTATATGATACTGTTGTCCGATGTCGACCAAACTAAAAAATTTTTTTTTTTTTTTTTTTTTTTTTTTTTTTAAAAAAAAAAAAAAACAAAAATAAAACACAAGTTATACTTTTAACTTTTTCATAATTTTTTCCAAAAATAAAACCAATAAACCAACTCCTAACTTAAAAACACCAAAGTATATTTCCGATATAGTAAATAATTACTATATCTCAAAGGAACAATTTTGATAAATATATAAATATAATACATAATAATATAGAAAAACAGAATATTTTTTTTAGATTTTTATTTTTGCTGAATTAAAACCGTAATGCTGATCAAGAATATATATATATACTTTATAGGGTCGGAAATTTCTCCTTCAATGCGTTGGAAACTTTTGACTTAAATTATAATTCCCTCTGCAAGGGTATAAAAAGAAAAAAAACACACCTATAATTTTCTCCATAAGTGTTGTTTTCGAGTTTTCGATGTTCATACCGAGAGACGGACAATCTTTCATACAATATATCTTTTTTAATCGACGACTGACCGTTATAACTCAAAATATTAGATCTCGACTATTGCGTAATAATAATTTATAATTGAACATTCAAAAACACCGGCGAAAAGAATATCAACAACGCCTGTCTGTCCTTCCGCCAAATGAAATCTAAATATTGATTTTAGTATTGATTTAAAGAGATGCTGTTGTAAAGCGATAAAAACATTTATGGCCGTTCTTGGTTATAAAATAAATCGTAGTGTTCTTTAATTAATTTTGCATTGAACTCTTTAATTTATTCGTTTATATTAAAGCAAAGGACAATCTAATTCTGGAGCATCGACAAATACACCTGGCACTGTTTCATTGTCTCTTATTAATGTGGCAGACTTAAAGGATGTATGTATTGTAAATAAATTATTTTCATTATTGCTAAACAAAATTTATTCTTCTAGGATCAAATATCCAATGAACAAACAAAATCATATGGAACTGGATCGCAGTGGGTGAATTCTGTAAATGTTGCCGAATTTCGAAGCTTAGTTAAAACTCTTGTGGGTGGAGTTAAAACTATAACATGGGGTTTTTTCAACTCTAAGGTACGTTTTTTACAACTTATCACTTTTATTATTCATAATGTCTCGAAAAGTTTCAGATATCTGAAACAGGTCTACCCCAACACGAAAAGCTGTTCAGCCCTGAAATTTTATGCTCTTATATCGACTTGGTCCATTATGCAATGGAGGCTTTAGATATTTATACTATTAACGTTAATCCAAATCAACAGAGAACGTCTGGATTGATATCTAGGAGTAAAGAAGAAAAAGAAGTATTAGAACATTTTAGTGGCATTGTAAGTACTACAAAAATACTTTTATTTCTCGTGATGATTAATTGATTGATCCCTTGAGTGCTTTGAGTTAGACAGAGATTATTATCCGTGCAGAGATTTTTACAATTTCAGTTAAAAATTTTCAGGAGACATTTCCGACCCTATAAAGTATATATATTCTTGATCAGCATCACCCGGAGAGTCGATATAGCCGTGTCCGTCTGTCCGTTTCTACGCAAACTAGTCCCTCAGTTTTAAAGCTATCTGCTTGAAACTTTCCCAAAAGTTGTCTTTCCATTGCAGGTAGTATATAAGTCGGATCGAGCCGGATATAGCTCCCATAGGAACAATCGGAAAAAAAATTCAAAAAATTATAATTAGGGATTTGGTTTCATTTAAATATTATTAAATTAGGTTTTAATTAAAATTAGAATCGGAAAGCAATATCATATAGCTGCCATAGAAACGATGCACCGCAAAATCGACATAGCTTCATTGTTTTTAGTAATATAGGCATAGAAATCAAAATGTGGTCGATTTGTAATAACTGAAAGGGTATATAAACTTCGGCTTGCCGAAGTTTACTTCCTTTCTTGTGTCGTCTGTCATTGGCCCAACTTAATCTAATAGTGGTCTACCAATCAAAAAATGACCTAGAGTAGAAACTTCTTGTTGATCAATATATAGAGGTCTTGAGTTGAAACATGCGCGTATTTGACACAAGAGCGTCGACATATCGTATGTTAGGCTGTTGTCCCCGATAACCTTTTTAAGATTGTATTTCATGGATTTTATTCCAGCTTTCCAGAATATATATACTTTATAGGGTCGGAAATGTCTCCTTATGTTTTTATTTTTTTTTTAAGATTTGTTGAGATTAGAGAAGATGGTGTTTTACTATATGCCGACCCTATAAAGTATATATATATTCTTGAACAGCATCACCAGGAGAGTCGATATAGTCCGTCCGTCCGTTTCTACGCAAACTAGTCCCTCAGTTTTAAAGCTATCTGCTTGAAACTTTCCCAGTTGTCTTTCTATTGCAAGTAGTATATAAGTCGAAACGAGCCGGATCGGGCGACTATATCATATAACTGCCATATAACTGAACGATTGGAAATGCCATAACTTCGGCGTTTTTAAAGTTTGGAAGTTGGAATTTTTATGGGTTTTAATTGTTTTATTGATTGGCCAAAAAATCAATCCGACCTACCATAAGGATCGGCCGACTATATCCTATAGCTGCCATATAACTGAAGGATTGGAAATCCCATAACTTTCGTGTTTTTAAAGTTGGAAAGTTGGGATGTTATGTTTTATTTTTAGCCAACCGACCCGATTTTGGAGAATATAACTTACAGAATATTCTGCAAGAGTATATATTAACTTCGGCTCCGCCCGAAGTTATCATTCCTTTCTTGTTCAACTTACACTGAGTCATATATTCCAGGACCGTAAAATAATCTATCTGCAGCAGTAGCAGCTTCTAATAATTCAATTTCATTCTTCCCTACCGCGTGCTCTCATGCGCTCTCAAGTCAGAGATCCTTATGCGCTGTGCATCTTCTCAGTCGGCATACGAATACGCATTGGGCCCAGCTGCGACCCCCATTGCCTTCATATAATATAGAAGTGATGCTGCGCCTTCACTTAACATGCCAGCAGCTATATATGCAGCCATTTCCACCGTTTTTAAACCAGCCGAAAGTACTTTTGGAGAGATCTTCCATATCAGTTGATTGTAGCTCTCGTTGTTATTTTGAGTAAAACCACCCACCCATCGTTCCAATTATTCTTCACTACTAAGATGTCCAATCTATGGGACGTAGTGCAACATCTTCTGGAAGTGGTTAATAATCATGCTCATACGTAGATAACTCATTTGCACAATTTCTCCTGATCGCTAAACCATAATAAACTGTCATTTTATCGATCGGTCCCCTACTGCGAGATCCCTCGGCGCGCCTTCACTAATGTGTCTATAACTTCGAATATATTCGTCGGATCGACTTGAAATTTTGTGTTAGTACACTCAGATATATATATATTTTTTTTATTAAAATAAATGCTTTATTTATTGAATCTTCTCTATATGAGACTAACAATAAGTATATCAAATCTTAAGAATATAACTTAACTTACAGTCATGTAGACTGAATTTAGACTAACGGGCCCTAATATTTATTGCTGGGCTGGTAGATCGTTACGGTGCAGACGAGTTCTGTTCGAAACCCGTGTTAGGTTCCTTGCGAGATTAATTGGGTGCAGCGTAAGCCTGTTATGGTAGGCCGCATTTTGCTTTGCTAATTCATCTTTGACCGGTGGTATGCGCAGATCCCTTTGGAGGTTTTCGTTCCGAACATACCATGGTGCCCCAGTGATTGTTTGCAGGATTTTTGATTGTGAGCGCTGTATGATGTCAACGTTGCTGTTGCTCGCGTTCCCCCAGAGCTAGGAGCCGTAGGTCCAAATGGGCTTAAGGGTGGAGTTGTTGAGAAGAACTTTAAATTCCAGACACAGGGGTGATCGAGAATTTATAATCCAATGTAGGCTGCTAGCTTTAAGTCTGAGATGTACTTTCTTGCATTCAGTGTGCCTCCGCCAGGTTAGGCGTCTGTCGAGGTGGACGCCGAGATATGTTACATCGCTGGCTTGGGGAATCTGTGTACTATTCAAAGTTAGCGGGGGGCACGATTGTCTGTTAAGGGTAAACGTTATATGTTTACACTTTTGTTCATTAATTTTGATTCGCCAGTCTGATAGCCACTTCTCAACTACCACCAAATGATCAGCCAGTTAAGCTGTTGCTCTAGTTGGGCATCTCGAGCGGCTCAGGATTGCGGTGTCGTCAGCAAATGTGGACGTAGTCAGCCTCTCGTTCGTAGGGATGTCTGCTGTGTATAGGACAAACATGGTAGGGCCCAGGGCGCTACCTTGTGGGACTCCGACTTCAATGTTATACTCGTTGGATGTCGTTGTATTGCATCTAACCTCAAAGACTGTGGTAGAGGTACGACTTAACTAACTTATGAGTGTTTTCTGGCAGTAATGTTATGATTTTATGCATAAGGCCTTCAAGCCACACTCGGTCGAATGCCTGAGAGACATCGAGGAATACCGCACTACAATATTCCCGATGTTCGAAGGCCGTACGAATTTCTGAAGTTATCCGGTTGACTTGCTCGATGGTTCCGTGGCTTTCACGAAACCCGAATTGATGTGCCGGGATTAAGTTTTGTTCTCTTAAATATGGTGTAATGCGCGTGAGCAGGCATTTTTCTAGTAATTTGGACAGGCACGATAGTAAGCTTATTGGCCTGTACGATGAGGGAATTGTGTGGTCTTTCCCAGGCTTCGGTATCATTATAACCACGGACTTTTTCCATTTTTTGGGGTAGTAGCCAAGTTTTGTGATCCCGTTAAATAGCTTGCATATAACACCCACTTCGCAGTTTGGAAGTTCAATTATCATTTTTGGGGTTATTAGGTCGCCCCCTGGAGCCTTTTTCGGTTTTATTTGCTTCCTAATGACATTAGCAATTTCAGGTGCTTGAAACAAAATCGGGTTAATTGCAATTTCAGAGCTACCGACGCAGTTGAAGAGAGTTTGATATACATTTCGTAGGTGTAAAGCAAATGTTTCGGCTCTGTCTTCGTCACTGCGGGCCCAAGTACCCGAAGAGTTTCTAATCGGAGTGGCTGATTCTATAGGAGAGCTTAAATTTGGGTGAGCTCTCCACAAAGGATGCTTTGTACTGGTCGGCGACAGTTTATCGATGTACCGGCGCTGCGCAAGCTCCTCTTCTATGTTTTCTCTATGTTTAACTGTGGTGTAAGTTCAATGTGGGACCTCACGTACTTTTTGTACTTTAGCCAATTAGTTCTAGTCGTGGTCAGCCTGAAGGGGTGCTCGATTACTTTCGGGCATTGAAGGAGAGTTATTAAAACAGGCGAGTGGTCCGATGATAAGTCCGATAGCGATTTGGCGCTTACTAAATTTCTTGGGATGTTCTTGGTCACAGCGAAGTCAATTAAGTCCGGGAGTTTTCTGGGGTCAGCTGGCCAATATGTGGGGCTGCCAGGGGAGACGTAGTCGAGTTTGTTGCTCAAATTTATAATTGCTTAATACAGTTGTCATCCTTTGGGGGTCACTAGTCTTGATCCCCAGTGCGTGTGCTTGGCGTTGTAGTCTCCTCCTGCTATAAAGCGATCTCCGAGTGAATTGTAGAAGTCCAAAAATTGCTCTTCAGTTATTGTAAAACGCGGTGGGCAATAGACAGCGGCTATAGTGATACTGCCGTTGCCTGCTTGTAGTTTTATAGATGTAGCCTGCAAATAATTTGTTGCAAACCTCTGGTGAAAGTGGTGCTTAATGCGTTCCCTGATTAGGATTCCAGTTCCTCCGTGAGCCTTACCGTCCGGGTGATCTGTGCAGTATAAAGTATATCCTCTTATTTGGAAGTTGTATTTACTTGTGAGATGCGTTTCTGCCAGCAGCTTTACATCTATTTGGTTTTCATTGAGGAATTGAGTTATTTCAAGTCTGTGCCGTGAAACGCCATTGGCATTCCACATGGATATTCGAAGACAAGACATCGATTATTTATTGCATAAGGTTTGTCATTGTTGTTTTCATGAAGGACATAAATTCCATCATACCCTGTTGTAAAGTCAGCATCATGGTTTCCATGCTGTTTGGTATTTGTCCTATTGCTTGCTGAGGTGCTATTATATTTTGCTCAGAGCATTGAGCTTGTGGGAACCCCGTCTGATTGGCAAGTCCTGATTTTAGGGCACTGGCGTATGAAACTCCCGCATTTGTGTTGAGGGGCCCAAATGAAGATCTGGCTGCTTTCGCAAAGAAAACATTAGGTGTGGTTTGGGATTGCACGTATGCATTTCGTGCATTCTGGGAGCGTGCGTGTTTTGCTTGTTGAATCTGACTCTTCAGCTATTTGTAGACCGGGCAGCCTCTGTAGTTTGCGGTATGGTTAGCGCATTTCTTCGTCTTTGGGTCTTCTTTGCTTGCAGGGCAAGGTTCGGAGTTGTGGAAGCCACCACAAGCTACGCAGACTGAACGAAGCCCGCAGTTGTTTCTGGTGTGCCCATACTCTTGGCAGTTTGTGTATTGCAGCGGACCATTGCGCTTATGCGGTTCTTCAACAGTAATCCTTCAATGCAACAGGAATTGCAGTTAATAGATCGGGTGCACTTCATTTTTCTTCAAGGCTCTGATTTCTGGCTCCAGTTCGACCTTAAAGAGTGGTTGCGGCTTTTTATTTCTGTTGATAATATTAATAATTTAATATTTTTCTTTTTCTTTCAGTGCCTCTTTTATCTCATTGGTGGATACGTCGGGCTCTATGCCCTTTAGCACTACTTGCAAGCCCTTGCTACTCTTGAGCTGGTACGTGTAGTAGGGTTTCCTAGCCTCGTCTAGGTAATTGGTTAAAGCTCTGAATTGATCTTCAATTTTAGCTTGAAGCTTTGTTTCATGAATATTCCCTTTAATAAGAGGAGTAACATAAAAGTTGTCATTCCCGACCAGCACAACAATTCTCTTTACTAGGGCATTTGAGTTCTGTTCCCTTATGTAAATTGGTGGGGGCTTTGGTTTCTTTTGAACAGCCTGTCCAGCTTCGGATTGATTATTGTCAATTTCCGACAATAGGGCGAATCTGTTGTTACTAGATGCCCCTGGTTATTCGCTGCCTTTATTAGGGCAATTTTGTTTTGGTTTATTTCCAACTATTTTATTTTGCGGGCTTAACTTCCGTTTGATTTGGATGTAACGATCCATGCCAGTCTGTATAGCCGGATCCACTTGTTGTTGTTTGATATTGCCGATATTGGCACTCGTACTTACAATCGGCTTTGTAGTTTTATTCCGCGCTGCAGAAATTGCAAACGCATTCGAAATCGCGTTGTTGGTAACGGCGACCGTTGATGTTGTTGTTGCAGTGGCTGCGGTTGCAGAAATTAACGAGGCCGCAGTGCTCGTGGCTGGTGAGCTTTGAGTCGAAGCTGGGGGTGAGGTTCTACACTGCAAGCTCCATGAAGTGGGAGTTGGTGTCAGTAGGGCCGGAGAACAAGACCGTGCTCTCGCACTGTCAATGGTCAGTAGGGCCGAGTTGCTCTTTGAAGAAGTTATTTCTACTTCTGTATCACGGGTTGAGAGATATAACTGTTTCTCTGGTCTACGGAGCTTCTACGCTCATTTTTTGAATCGCCGCTCATTGAGCTAATACTCGTGGCACTTCTTAGTTTTTATAATGACTTTGGACTAGTTTTATACATAGCACTAATTATTATATACTATTTTATTTTCTGTTTTTAGCAATAAGATTGCATTTATTACACTACTCCAGTATTTTTAGTTGTATGTTTTTCACTTTTAAGCTGTTTTTTTCCGTAGCTCGCGCAAAACACGTCTGCACTCTCCGGGTGTTTCAATAATTTGATATATGTGCATCGAGATTTTGCTGTTTTTTGTTTAACTTCTTCATGTTACATTTTTATAGTATTTTTTATTTATGTAGGTAGTATGTGTACAAAATGAATGAGCTTGAAATATATTTTATAATGGCTTGTTTCATATTTAAAAAAAACCTTAAAACTATTGTTCATAGAAAATTGATAAATGTGCAAAATTGACTTGATAAGAAAAAAGTTGTATATACATTTATAATATAACTGATTTAATAATTTTTAGTATGATATAGTGTCTTCCTTTTGTTGCTCCACTAATTGCAATCGTTTGCATTGAATTAACCAAGTTCTTCAGGACAGGTTTATCAATGTTTGCCCATTCCTTAAGAATTACCACTTTTAAGTCCTTTAAGGTCTCAAATTGCCTTCCACCTCCGAAAACTTTAGCTGATAGGATGCCCCAAATATCCTCAATCGGATTTAAGTCCGGACTTTTAGCAGGCCTCTGCATCAAGGGTATTTTTTTTATTCCTGAAACGTCTTTGTGTACCGTGCAACATGTATAGGAGCGTTATCCTTTTGAAACACAACATCCTCGCAATGGAACTTTTCAGAAAATGGTATAAGTTCACTTTCTAAGAGATTCGTATATATTTCCGCATTAATGTGACCTGGTACAGCATATAAGCGATTTTCCAAAGATACTAAAAGCCGCCCAAACCATAAGAGAGCCACCACCATGGGTGCGCCTGTGGCAAGTCAGCCGGGGATGCCTGGTGTCTCGCCAATACTTTTGGTTTCCATCTGGGCCGTCTAAATTAAATTTTTTCTCATCACTAAAGACGACATTTACAATCCCAAAATTTTTATTTTTCATAAAAGGCAAGTCGGGCCATTTTGCCAAGTTATTGCCAGCTTCAGTTCTGCTTTAATTTGGGCGCAACTAATTATTTTATCAGTTACTAAAGCTCGAACGTGGCGCTCATCAACCTTACGAACTGCACCTCTTCGGATGTTCTGAGCATATTTTTGCGGATACTTTAAAAAATTCGATATAGTATTTTGATGCCTGTTTAATGATGTAGCAATAACACCCACTTTAACGTCACAATCAGCCTTAGTTTTGATTTTAATCTGCTCTTCTTTACTCAATTCGGTTCCACGTGGCATTTTAATTGTTTTCTACCGTTTATTTTACTTAAAGCTTGTCAAAGTAACGCAATATAATTTTTAATTTGGTTTTTTAGGTGATCACACAAATTTAGTCACTTTGTTCCTTGAAATTATTACCGTGTCACACTCAAAACGCAAATGAAGAACTTTGCACATTTATCAATTTTCTTTGAAGTGCATCTTTGCGTTCTTCTTTATTCTAACGATGCTCCAGATTTGGATATGATAAGAAATCAATGTATGAAGCAACATGAATACATATAAGATAAAAATTGGGTATACTCAAAATAATATAACTGTCGCTATTAGAACGACGGCAATATCAAAAAGAAAATGTGCACATATATCAATTTTACTAAGGTATATATATTCACGGGGATGGGGAGAGTCCCGACTTACTGGGTCGCCTAAACTTCTGTGTGCCTAATAAATTACCAGGAACTTTATTTTTCTTACTTTAAATCATTGTAGATCTAACTATGATATGCATGAACCTTTTAGAGTACTGTGTAGTGACTATAATAGACTATACCATACTATTTCTACTACCGACTATTTGCCAATCTTAAAAGCATTAATTTAGCACGAAATTAGTATTAGTATTTTGTTTCGCATGCATTATAATTTAGTCTGTCCGTTTCCTTTTTCATTTCTCGCGATAAACCCATTGGGGAAAAGGGCTCCGCGCGTAACAAGCACTGCCCGCTGATCATAGAGCATCAACGTCCGAATAAAAAATTTTTTGGGGTCGAAAAGGTGTCGCCCTTTACTGCGTTGCAAATTTGCTTTAAGAGGGGGGTATAGTTAATTCGGTGCAAAATCGGTAATCTTTTAAGAATTTTTATTGGCGATACGAATAGTCTCAGCTGAAATGTGCATGTGATAGGGCAACATTTAAACAACATGTGTGAATTTTTTCATCCAAAAATATTAAAAATTGAATGAGATACAGGCAATCTCCGGCGGCGCCTCGAAGAAAACACGTTTTGCGGTGTACACGATAACTGGTCACAGAATTATCTGAATTGAAAATATCAAATTGCATTAGTTAAAGGACAAGATTCCTCAGGTAACTCTGTCGAGTTTTTATATTTTTTAATTTTTTTCGATTTTTTAAGGCACTTGAAAGTCAAAAATAATACATTTTCAAAAAAAAAAACAAGAAAGGAAAGCTAACCTCGGGCGGAGCCGAAGTTGATATACCCTTGCATAATACTCTGTAAATTATATTCTCCAAAATTATTCATAAAATGCATTCTTAATACTCGTAAAAAATCCCAACTTCCTAACTATAAAACACCAAAGTCATGGCATTTCCAATCGTGATAGGTCGGATTGATTGGCTAAAAATAAAACCCATAGAAAATCCCAACTTCCTAACTTAACAAAAACCAAAGTTATGGCATTTCCTATAAATCAGTTATATGGCAGCTATAGGATATAGTCGGCCGATCCCTTTGATTTGGTAGGCCGAATTGATTGGCCAAATATAAAACCCATAGAAAATTCCAACTTCCTAACTTTACAAACACCAAAGTTATGGCATTTCCGATCATTCAGTTATATGGCAGCTATAGGATATAGTCGGCCGATCCCGGCCGTTCCGTCATATATACTGCGTGCAACGGAAAGAAGGGTGTGTGCAAAGTTTCAACTCGATAGCTTTAAAACTGAGAGACTAGTTTGCGTAGAAACAGACAGACGGACAGACGGACAGACGGACATGGCTATATCAACTCAGGAGGTGATCCTGATCAAGAATATATATACTTTATAGGGTCGGAGATGTCTCCTTCACTGCGTTGCACACTTTTGACCAAAATTATAATACCCTCTGCAAGGGTATAACAAGAGAGAACGCTATAGTCGAGTGCCTCGACTATTAGATACCCGTTACTCATCCGTTAGATGGCGCTATTGTATTGCGCTATCTACCCCAAGACATTGGTACCACGGGTCATGAAAGGCGGAAATGTAGGCGCTAGCCAGGCTTAAGCGTTTAATGGGTTTTTGGGCGTTAGAGTGGGCGTGGTAAACTTTTATTAGGCCAATCGATAGGTATTGACGAAACAAATACATATCAACTAAAATTTTCATAATAGCATCAAAACTGTGGCCACAGCTTGTGGCCTGTGGGCGTCAGAGGGGGCGTGGCACCGTTTTGAAACAAACTTGCGCTGCGAAGGAACTCCTAAAATCTACATGCAAAATGCCATTTTCTAGCTTTTATAGTTCCCGAGATCTAAGCGTTCATACGGACAGACAGACAGACGGACAGACGGACATGGCTAGATCGACTCGGCTAGTGATCCTGAACAAGAATATATATACTTTATAGGGTCGGAAACGCTTCCTTCTACCTGTTACATACTTTTGCACGAATACAATATACCCTTTTACTTTACGAGTAACGGGTATAAAAACTCGACAGCGTTACCTAAGGAATTTACTAGAGAAATACTGTGCAAAATCTCAAAACGATCCGTTCGAAGTTTAAATACTATACCCCCCCCCCCCCATAAATTATAAGACCCTGTGCAAGGGCATAATAAAATAAATATATCGAGATAACAAAAATAATGATTTTTACTGAAGAGAAAGTTAGATTATTACTGGACGTTTCAAAAATGCAAGATTGTTGGGAAGATTTGTATAGATATTCTGAACAAATCACAAAAACAGTTAAATCTGGAAGGAAATTTTATTAATTTAGATTTTGTTCTGTATAAAAAATAGAAAGCGTAATTTATCGTTTTTATTGACATAATTTTATTTCTTAAGATTATATAATTTATTTTATTTAACGATATAACTGAAAATACTGAAAATTATACGAGCCTAATTGCAGTGTTTGTGTTTTGGAATTTATATGTGTACTTATTTTTCCCATTTTAATAAATTTGTATAAATCTGTTTAAACCCCGTGCTTTGTTATTGTAATTTGCACACAATCTGCCAATGTTTCTGTTGTTGTTCTTTTAACATGTAACCAGTACTTCCTTTAATATCTTAATCTCTCTTTCCCGGTCTATTTTTTTACGGCTTATGTAACTGTTATTGTGCATATTTGTTAGTGTTACACAATCCAAACTCAGTGGATAAAAAAGTTTTCTCGCTTTTGCATTTATTTCGAAAAAAGTGAGAGAAACTGAGAGCCGGCAGCATCCCCGCTAACAGTTTTCTCGCTCTCTTCCGCTCTCTCAAATATTTGAATTCCATTTTTTAAATAAGCAGTTTCGTCGTAGCTAACACTTTATATGGCCTATAACTTCTAAAAAATGGGACGATTTGTAAAATTATTTGAGTGTCGATAGCTCTAGTTCTTGTAGTTTCCGAGATCTGGACGCCCATATGGATGGCGGACGGACGGACGGACAGACGGAAAGCCAGACTGACATGGCGAAATCAACTATTTATCCTGATCAACAATACAGTGGCTATTCAATATATATATTAAATAATATAAGGGGTAGGGAATCAAGGAATCCTTTCTGAACAACACCTTGAGAAAAATACTTGAAAATAAACGTCAGGGAGTTTTTGACGTTAAAATACAAATTGTAATATATTTGGAACTGTTTCACTAGTGAAAGAATGATTAATTTTCAGATGGGAGTTTCTGACGTTAAAAAACAAATTGTCTAAAAAACCCTTTGCCATTTAAAATATATTTATAATATTTTATAAATTTTGAGGATTGTTTGGAATTGTTTCACTAGTGAAAGAATGACAAATTTTCAGAAACTCCCGGAATCAACCTCGTTAAGGCAGGCTTGCACCTTGTTGGCGCCCAAAACCTGATTTTTTTCTGGAATTTATTTCTTGGAAAGTATGGTAGGTGTGGGAATAAAATTTTAGCCAGTTGTAGGGTACAGTTTATTGAAGCTACACAATTTTTTGAGTGCGATCCAAGCGAAGAGGGGAGGGGGAGTACCCAACAATGGCGGCATGTCCGCGAAAAAGTCGTCCTCATGGCGGATTTTTTGGAATTTTAAGAAATAATCTGAAACGCAAAAAACGAATATATTCTTAATCTGTACACTTGCTCGCATGGCTTGAACTAGGATAATTGAAAAAACATAATCGGTTTTTTTTTTTTTTGAAAAAAAAATCGGTTTTTTCCTCATTTTTTCGTTACTCATTATTTTTTTAAATAAACAATTTTTAATATTTTCAAAAGATCCTAGTCTATGCCATGCACATACTTCTGAGGAACGTGTATAAAAAATTTCATGACGATTGCTCAGTTTTTGCGGCTTGTACGACTTCCGCCAACTCGGAAAACATGGTTTCGAGAAAAACGCGTTTGAAAATTTGCACTATAATGGCAACGAGCTTGACACCGGTCCACCAAACGGCCGATAACTTTCGTAATTCAAGAGATTTCGACTTGAAATTTTAGGAGAGTAAAATTGAAACATGTATGTATCCGAAACTGCAAAAAAAATTGATTTTTTTGACCTCACAAGGTGCAAGCCTGCCTTAAGATCGGTGTTTGATGTCTCGTTGATCTATATCTTGATGGTGGACCAAACTGTTCGAAGCTGCTTTGGCTTAGGATGCATAAGATTGTCCTTGCGGTAGATGTCATATGTATAGCCAAGTATTGGTTGAAAAAGCTGACCGAAAAGTTCAGCATTTAATGTGCAAACTATATATATAAAATGGATTTCCCTAAATCATCAAATTTCTTATCTAGTTGAAATAATTCTAAGAGAGGCTTTCTCTGGCTCTCTCTTTACCCCTTTCATTAGGACAGTTTTTATTATAAATTCACATAGAATATATATATCCATTGTCCTATCTTTCCATATACAGAGACGGTTTTTCAGAAATAGAAAAAGTACATGTGTAATATGGTCTCTGTTTGTGATACAGCTATTATTGGGGTTTTAGATATAGTATACTGCAACTTCTTGGCTCCCATGACGAAATTGAGATAATGCCTGGTGAGCTGCCGTCTTTACATTCGGTTTTGTTACCCAAATTTGACATTCGTTGTTGGTTTAAGTCAGTTAAGCCGACCTTTTTTAGGTGTAAGTTAGTTTAGGGCAAAGGGAGCACAATAAAGTTCTCTCTCGCTCTCTGCAAAGTCTTCACCAACCTTCGTAAAGCTAGGCTTAATTGTCGGAAATATAGTTTTTATCGTTGAAATTGAGTTGAGCCGCACAGTCGTGTTATAATTTTCCATCGCCATCGTTTTGCCAAAAACATTTTTTGTGGTTTCTCCCTCTCGCAAGATCCTATAGACTATTAGCATTCGTAAGTTGCCTGGCTGACTGACATTGCTCTGTGCCAGTGCTACTGGAAGGATGAGAAGCTACACCAATAGTGTTGACAAAATCCCAGGCGCCACTAGCTGCTTACGACTTTTGGGTGGCTCAGAGGGAGCTAGTACGATTTCAGAACTTAAGCGTTTATAGGGCGAATCTTCTGAAAGTAAAGGCTCTATTCGAAATCTTTACCAGAAATCTTAACCGTATTTGAAGTTCGTAAATTATTAAGTAAATTTTTAAAAATTGCTCGTTTTTTGAACACCAGTTTCAAAGTTTATAGCAATATTTAGTTTAAATAGCACTATTTTCTTTGAGAAGCTATACTTTGTTCAATACTTAACAAATTTGAATGGCTTCTGAACGCTATTTGCTCCAGTAAGGCAGTCTTTTTCATATTTATTTTTTCTATTGCATATTTCGGTTTGGCCACTTTGGGTAATGCGTTTGAAAATTGACAGTTTAATGTAAAAAAAAAGCTAACTTCGGGCGGAGCCGAAGTTGATATACCCTTGCAGAATATTCTGTAAATTATATTTTCCAAAACTATTCAAATGATGCATTGTTAATACTCATAAAAAATCCCAACTTCTTAACTTTAAAAACACCAAAGTTGTGGCATTTCCAAGTTATATGGCAGCTGTAGAATATAGTCCGCCGATCCTTTTATTCCAGCTTCCCAGATACCTCCGAAGTGAGGTCTGGCCAGGGGGATAATGACAATCAATTATATCTCGTTTAAGCTTCGCGGGAATCATTGTGTTTTCCTTGATTGCATTAAAGAGTTATATACATTAAGGAGGTCGAAAAAAAGCATTTTCAAGATTTTTTTAAGCAAACTATTTGGTTTATTAATTTGAAACTTGGCAGGTATATTATGACAACCTTAAACTATATTCACATATTTTTTATTGCCAAAAATTATTATCGGGAACGTTGATATTGCCAATTTTGCAGAGGTCCGCAAAAAAAAAATGGCGGCTACTCAAGGCAAAAGGTTTGATTTTCGACCAAAATTCGGCTCTTTAATTGTTTATAATAATAAGAAATTTTTATCCGATGGTTAAATCCTT